>CAWUFW010007980.1:0-625632 GCA_963921515.1 Calotriton arnoldi | reverse complement strand
CCCGCAGCCCAGGGGACTGCCACCTCCCCGGGGCTAATTTTCTGAAATGCAGGGGTGGGGACGCAGCCCCCCGCAGCCCTGGGGACCACTATTTCCCCAGGGCTACATTCAAAAATAATGTGTGGGGGGCTCTATCCCCCCCACACAGCCCCTGCGACCACCATCTCCCAGGGCTTAATTTCCTGATGCCATGCGGCCCCCCTTTTGGAGCCGTAAATGGCCCTGGGGATCGCCACCCCCATGGCCGGCTCCAACAATGTCCAGGGGTGCCCACCCCCGGGACATTGATGTTGTCAGTGGTGTCATTTGAGATTTCATCAGTGATGTCACTGACCATGTCATGAGTGATGTAATATGTGAGGTCATAAGCAGTGCATTGCGGGGGCGCGAGTCATAGTTAACTCAGCTACCTGGTTTTGTATAAGTAAAATCTGACCCTAACTATAACGTCCCTGTAACCTTTGTTTTTTTTTGTGTGAATATATATATATGTATAAGGTCAGCTACTCCAGCCCCTTACACTACAGGATCCACAATGCAGAGGGAGCTGCAGACACCGCCCACTGGGGCAAGGACTTCCACGTGTGTCTTTGCAGCAAGTGGACTCGGGGCAGCGAGTCCGGAAAATCTTCCCTTCAAAAGATGGAAGGAGTGTCTCCACCAATCCAGTGAGACGCTTCGTTTCCTTAAAGTGGACAGTGAATCTTTCAAAGAGCAAAGGCATTTGAGGAAGGCACGGAGTGCTGAAATGCATTATGCCGCTCGTTTTTACTGAAATTAAAGGAGTTTGGATCCTCTTACCTGTGTGGGCTATCGTCTTTCCAACTGGAAGGGTCGCTTGGTTCTGATGTTGTGTGCGCGGCCACTCGCACTTGAGCCCCCACCCTCAAGAGTTCGGCGGACTGTGGCAAAAGGTGGAATGTCTCAAGGCGCTTGGGAAGCGCCGGACCACCGTAACTCTCAGCGCATTGCCAGGCCGGTCAAAACTGGGTTATGACTTCATAAAGATGCCTCTGCTTACTCAGGCGAAGGTATTCCGACGCGCTGGGGGTATTATCGGTTGGGTGAAGGTCAGCTATTCCAGCCCCTTACACTACAGGATCCACAATGCAGAGGGAGCTGCAGACACCGCCCACTGGGGCAAGGACTTCTACGTGTGTCTTTGCAGCAAGTGGACTCGGGTCAGCGAGTCCGGAAAATCTTCCCTTCAAAAGGTGGAAGGAGTGTCTCCACCAATCCAGTGAGACGCTTCGTTTCCTTAAAGTGGACAGTGAATCTTTCAAAGAGCAAAGGCATCTGAGGAAGGCACGGAGTGCTGAAATGCATTATGCCGCTCGTTTTTACTGAAATTAAAGGAGTTTGGATCCGCTTACCTGTGTGGGCTATCGTCTTTCCAACTGGAAGGGTCGCTTGGTTCTGATGTTGTGTGCGCTGCCACTCGCACTTGAGCCCCCACCTTCAAGAGTTCGGCGGACTGTGGCAAAAGGTGGAATGTCTCAAGGCACTTGGGAAGCGCCGGACCACCGTAACTCTCAGCGCATTGCCAGGCCGGTCAAAACTGGGTTATGACTTCATAAAGATGCCTCTGCTTACTCAGGCGAAGGTATTCCGGTGCGCTGGGGGTATTATCGGTTGGGTGAAGGTCAGCTATTCCAGCCCCTTACACTACAGGCTCCACCATGCAGAGGGAGCTGCAGACACCGCCCACTGGGGCAAGGACTTCCACGTGTGTCTTTGCAGCAAGTGGACTCGGGGCAGCGAGTCCGGAAAATCTTCCATTCAAAAGGTGGAAGGAGTGTCTCCACCAATCCAGTGAGACGCTTCATTTCCATAAAGTGGACAGTGAATCTTTCAAAAGCAAAGGCATCTGAGGAAGGCACGGAGTGCTGAAATGCATTATGCCGCTCGTTTTTACTGAAATTAAAGGAGTTTGGATCCGCTTACCTGTGTGGGCTATCGTCTTTCCAACTGGAAGGGTCGCTTGGTTCTGATATATATATATATACATATATATATATATATATATATACATATATACACACATATATATATATATATATATACATATACATATACTACTTTAAAGTAATGCACTTTGCCATGCAGCCCCCTCCCCAAAGTAACAAAAAGTAAAAAAAAAAAAAAAGTGCAAGGCCGGCCCCGGGGATGGGGTCCCCGGGGCCTTAAATGGCCTGAGGAGGGGGCCACGCAGCCCCCTCCAAATAAAAACAAAAAGAGGCCATGCCCCGGGGGATGGGGTCCCCGGGGCCAATACAGGCCCAGGGAAGGGGGCCACGCGGCACCCTTCCCGTTTTTTTATTTTATTTTAATTTAAAAAAAGGGGTAAGGCCCTGGGGGATGGGGTCCCCAGGGCCTAAAAATAGGAAAAAGGAAGGGGGGGCCACACGGCCCCCTTCAGGAGAAAAAAAAACGATCGGGCCCGCAGGCCCCGCCCCTTCCTTCACCACTCTGCAAACGCGCCCCTGGCGCGTTTGCAGAGGGGGAACAATTCCCCTTGAATACTGGGGGTCCCTGGGGGCCAACTAGCCCACCAGGAACCTCCAGTATGCGCCAGGGGGCTGCCTTGCAGAGAGGTGTACAGAGGCCACGCCCCTTTTACACCTCTCTGCAACGCAGCTCTGTGGCGCTTTTGGAGGAACATGGTGGGCTAGTTGGACTCCAGGGACCCTCCGGATTCAAGGGAGTTAATCCCCCGACTTAAAACGCGCCACGGGGCGCGTTTGCACAGTGGTGAAGGGAGGGGCGGGGCTTCAGGTGACATGTGTGCAAACAGGCCCCGTGGCGCGTTTTAAGATGGGGAATTAAATTCTCTTCAATCCTGAGGGTCCCTGGGGGCCAACTAGCCCAACAGGTACGTCCAGAAAGCGCCACAGAGCTGCGTTGCAGAGAGGTGTAAAGGGGTGTGGCCTCTGTACATGTCTCTGCAACGCAGCCCCTGACGCATACGGGAGGTTCCTGGTGGGCTAGTTGGCCCGTAGGGACCCTCATGATTCAAGGGGACTTAATCCCCCAACTTAAAACGCGCCACGGGGCGCGTTTGCACAGATGTCACCTCAGGCCCCGCCCCCTCCCATCACCAATGTGCAAATATTCCTCTAAAATCAGCCGAAATACGAATTCCGATTTACTCACCTGTTATCAGGAGAGACCTCAGTGCTGCATCTTTCAGCCCAGTTCTGATCCTCAAAAGTAATTTTAACCGTACTTACCGGTAACTTGAATTTCCTTCATAGGCTAACATTGACTGGTTTCACTTGGAAATTCTTCTAAGTGTGGAGTTTTGGAACTTTAAAATATATTTCTCTAAAATCAGCCGAAATACGAATTCCGATTTACTCACCTGTTATCAGGAGAGACCTCAGTGCTGCATCTTTCAGCCCAGTACTGGTCCTGAAAAGTAATTTTAACCGTACTTACCAGTAACTTGAATTTCCTTCCATAGGCTAACATTGACTGGTTTCACTTGGAAATTCTTCTAAGTGTGGAGTTTTGGAACTTTAAAATATTCCTCTAAAATCAGCCGAAATACGAATTCCGATTTACTCACCTGTTATCAGGAGAGACCTCAGTGCTGCATCTTTCAGCCCAGTACTGATCCTCAAAAGTAATTTTAACCGTACTTACCAGTAACTTGAATTTCCTTCCATAGGATATCATTGCCTGCTTTTTGCTGAAAAAGTTTCTAAGTGTTGATTTTTGAAACATACAAATATTCCTCTAAAATCAGCCGAAATCCGAATTCTGATTTACTCACCTGTTATCAGGAGAGACCTCAGTGCTGCATCTTTCAGCCCAGTACTGGTCCTGAAAAGTATTTTAACCGTACTTACCGGTAACTTGAATTTCCTTCATAGGCTAACATTGACTGGTTTCACTTGGAAATTCTTCTAAGTGTGGAGTTTTGGAACTTTAAAATATTCCTCTAAAATCAGCCGAAATACGAATTCCGATTTACTCACCTGTTATCAGGAGAGACCTCAGTGCTGCATCTTTCAGCCCAGTACTGATCCTCAAAAGTAATTTTAACCGTACTTACCAGTAACTTGAATTTCCTTCCATAGGATATCATTGCCTGCTTTTTGCTGAAAAAGTTTCTAAGTGTTGATTTTTGAAACATACAAATATTCCTCTAAAATCAGCCGAAATCCGAATTCTGATTTACTCACCTGTTATCAGGAGAGACCTCAGTGCTGCATCTTTCAGCCCAGTACTGGTCCTGAAAAGTAATTTTAACCGTACTTACCGGTAACTTGAATTTCCTTCATAGGCTAACATTGACTGGTTTCACTTGGAAATTCTTCTAAGTGTGGAGTTTTGGAACTTTAAAATATTCCTCTAAAATCAGCCGAAATACGAATTCCGATTTACTCACCTGTTATCAGGAGAGACCTCAGTGCTGCATCTTTCAGCCCAGTACTGGTCCTGAAAAGTAATTTTAACCGTACTTACCAGTAACTTGAATTTCCTTCCATAGGCTAACATTGACTGGTTTCACTTGGAAATTCTTCTAAGTGTGGAGTTTTGGAACTTTAAAATATTCCTCTAAAATCAGCCGAAATACGAATTCCGATTTACTCACCTGTTATCAGGAGAGACCTCAGTGCTGCATCTTTCAGCCCAGTACTGATCCTCAAAAGTAATTTTAACCGTACTTACCAGTAACTTGAATTTCCTTCCATAGGATATCATTGCCTGCTTTTTGCTGAAAAAGTTTCTAAGTGTTGATTTTTGAAACATACAAATATTCCTCTAAAATCAGCCGAAATCCGAATTCTGATTTACTCACCTGTTATCAGGAGAGACCTCAGTGCTGCATCTTTCAGCCCAGTACTGGTCCTGAAAAGTAATTTTAACCGTACTTACCGGTAACTTGAATTTTCTTCATAGGCTAACATTGACTGGTTTCACTTGGAAATTCTTCTAAGTGTGGAGTTTTGGAACTTTAAAATATTCCTCTAAAATCAGCCGAAATACGAATTCCGATTTACTCACCTGTTATCAGGAGAGACCTCAGTGCTGCATCTTTCAGCCCAGTACTGATCCTCAAAAGTAATTTTAACCGTACTTACCAGTAACTTGAATTTCCTTCCATAGGATATCATTGCCTGCTTTTTGCTGAAAAAGTTTCTGTGTTGATTTTTGAAACATACAAATATTCCTCTAAAATCAGCCGAAATCCGAATTCTGATTTACTCACCTGTTATCAGGAGAGACCTCAGTGCTGCATCTTTCAGCCCAGTACTGGTCCTGAAAAGTAATTTTAACCGTACTTACCGGTAACTTGAATTTCCTTCATAGGCTAACATTGACTGGTTTCACTTGGAAATTCTTCTAAGTGTGGAGTTTTGGAACTTTAAAATATTCCTCTAAAATCAGCCGAAATACGAATTCCGATTTACTCACCTGTTATCAGGAGAGACCTCAGTGCTGCATCTTTCAGCCCAGTACTGATCCTCAAAAGTAATTTTAACCGTACTTACCGGTAACTTGAATTTCCTTCATAGGCTAACATTGACTGGTTTCACTTGGAAATTCTTCTAAGTGTGGAGTTTTGGAACTTTAAAATATTCCTCTAAAATCAGCCGAAATACGAATTCCGATTTACTCACCTGTTATCAGGAGAGAACCCAGTGCTGCATCTTTTAGCCCAGTACTGATCCTCAAAAGTAATTTTAACCGTACTTACCAGTAACTTGAATTTCCTTCCATAGGATATCATTGCCTGCTTTTTGCTGAAAAAGTTTCTAAGTGTTGATTTTTGAAACATACAAATATTCCTCTAAAATCAGCCGAAATCCGAATTCTGATTTACTCACCTGTTATCAGGAGAGACCTCAGTGCTGCATCTTTCAGCCCAGTACTGGTCTTGAAAAGTAATTTTAACCGTACTTACCAGTAACTTGAATTTCCTTCCGTAGGCTAACATTGACTGGTTTCACTTGGATATTCTTCTAAGTGTGGAGTTTTGGAACTTTAAAATAGTCCTCTAAAATCAGCCGAAATACGAATTCCGATTTACTCACCTGTTATCAGGAGAGACCTCAGTGCTGCATCTTTCAGCCCAGTACTGATCCTCAAAAGTAATTTTAACCGTACTTACCAGTAACTTGAATTTCCTTCCATAGGAATCCATTGTCTGGTTTTCAGCAGAAAAGTTTCAAAGTGTCGATTTTCACAAACTACAAATATTCCTAAAAAATCGCCTGTATGACTTAAACGCATTCTTTCAACTGTTTACAGGAGATGCACCAGTGCTGGATCCAGGATCCAACACTGAGTAAGAAAAAGTAATCGATAACAGTTTTTAACTTCTAAGTGAATTTCCTTCCATAGGATAACATTGGTGATTCTATGAGAAAAAGTTTCTAAGTGTGAACTTTTAAAGTACAATAATATTCCTTAAAAATCACGACTGTAACCAAAACGCTTTTACTCAACTGTTTACAGGAGATGTCCCAGGACTGAATCTAGGATCCAGTAATGTGGTTAGAAATGTAATCCATAAAGTAACTAATTGCATTTAACTAGAAATTCACATTGAGCTGAATGTTGCATTGTGTTTGAAAATGTGTTGCCCATTGCAACAACTGTAACTACTGTACTTAAAAGTCTATTGCCTATGTGCAAAGTAATTAAACTAAAGTAATTCATTCTGAGAAAGTATTTTTTGTAATGTAATGTATAATGTAATTACAATGTAATTTAAAAATAAAATATGTAAAAAAAAATTGTTTCTAAAAAATTTGGAAATCAGTATGAAAAAAATTTATATAACAATTAATACATTTAAAAATTGTCATTTACAAAACCTTTGAAATTCACTGAAAAAACTGTAGGTTTCAGACATGTTATAGTTACAAATTAGCATTTAAAAAACCTTTGAAATTCACTGAAAAAACCATAGGTTTCAGGGACGTTATAGTTACAAATTAGCATTTAAAAAACCTTTGAAATTCACTGAAAAAACCATAGGTTTTAGGGACAGTTATAGTTAGTTGGACATTGCACTCGTACAAAACCCGTGAAATTCCCCGTTATAGTTAGTCCAGCTAACTATAACTCGCGCCCCGCAATGCACTGCTGATGACGTCACATATTACATCACTCATGACATGGTCAGTGACATCACTGATGACATCACTGATGACATCTCAAATGACATCACTGATGACATCATCCACGTGATAATCTGATGCACCTCCTCACACTCTAATATAACCTTTGATACACCCACTCTAAATTACAGACTGCCATTCGCAAAACCATAGACACTCCAACACCAATAACTACATACCCACTCACTGATTCTTAGGTCTACGCACACATCCACTCACTCACCCGTACAGTCACTCATACTTATGGTCACTCAGTACAGGACTATCATATGCACTCATACTCCTATATAGACACTCAAACACCGCCACTCATCCATAGAGGTACTCACACACCTAGTCAGTCATGCAAATAATTAAACACACTACCATTTACTCACCTATACAGTTATACACACACCAGCTCACTTACTCATACAAATAGTAGCACATTCTTACGCTCTTATACAATCACTGATACAAGCACACACTCATCCATACAGCCACTATCACAATCACTCACTCTCGCTTATAGCTATTTATATACTCCAACACACATATATACTGCCTTTCACATATGTAGTTACTCACACATGTACCACTGGGACATACATTCACTCACTAACACACTCTTACACACACTTACCCACCCATACAGTCTATCACAGTTGCACTCTTGAAACCATCCACCCAGTGAATCACCCACTCACAGATCTATGCACAGAGTTGCACACACCCCTCCCACACAAACACTCAGGCACCCATACAGATACTCAGACAAGCATTCAATAACTCATATAGACACTCATGTAGCTATTCACAAACACATGCAGCCACTTACACAGCAACAGACAGACGGATACAGACATTCACCCAGTTTAGTCACTAACCCATGCATTCAGTAAGATACGTTAAATCACTCACTTATAGTCAGTCACGCACCTACTAAATCATCCATACAGACACTTACACACCCACTCATTCTTCAATACGTCTTTTCCTATATATATTAAAAATATTTAAACTTTACAGAAACACACAGTCACTGGATGATGTCATCAGTGATGTCATCAGTGATGTCATTTGAGATGTCATCAGTGATGTCATCAGTGATGTCACTGACCATGTCATGAGTGATGTAATATGTGACGTCATCAGCAGTGCATTGCGGAGCGCGAGTTATAGTTAGCTGGACTAACTATAACGGGGGAATTTCACGGGTTTTGTATGAGTGCAATGTCCAACTAACTATAACTGTCCCTAAAACCTATGGTTTTTTCAGTGAATATATATATACATATATATATCCGAAAACTCCCGATTTTTGCATCAACAAAACAGGTCGGGCACAGACTCCATTACGTGCTTCTTTATTGCTTTAAATAATCCATATGGTGCATTTATATATATATATACATTATATATATTGAGAGAGAAAGACAGTACAAAAAAAATTCACAATTTTGAATACTGAACCAACAGTAACAACCAAAGAAATTAAATGTAAAAGGCTAATACATAGGAACACTTTCCAAATTAAAAATGTAGTCTAGGAAAGAACCAAAAATGTGCAATTATCTGCTGCAGAAAATTCCGCCACTGCTGGTAAATTATATTCTGCCAATTGAAGGCACAGTCTGAAAGGCTGCAAATGTCTTCAGAAATAAAGTGTTCCTGAATTATAACAAATTATAACAGAGCTTGAACATAGCTACACAAATAAAACCTCATCATCTACTGGTGATGGCTGAGTGGAGATCCGGCATGGACTGGTGTGCCAAACAAGAAGAGCCGATCTACATTGCCAGGAGCTGTCCGCAAATGTTTTGTAAGGTCTGGGACAAATAGTGAGAGTATTATGGCCTGGCACATTTCCTGGAGGGTTCGTCCTCCCAGGGTTGTGATCCTCTGTGATTCGATAGGGACTTGGGTGTGGTGTGATATTGGCCATAAAGCATTTCCTTTTCATGTTGTTGATGTATCGCATCTTTCAAAAACCAATAAAATGTGTCTATAAAAAAATTAAACATTTTAATGCACACACAAAATAGGAATGCATTTAAAATTATATCTCCAATATACTGGTACCCAGATTGTCAAACATGACACTGCAAAATGCATAAAGAAAACCAAGCCACTAAACTATTGCAAAATTATAACACAAGACATATAATCATAACAATAAAAAGAATATTACATTTTACCACTAACATTAATTAATAACAAACCTGTGTTGATTTAGAAACAGCTAAATAAAACATACAGAAGAACAGATTTAAATAAACAACAAGAACTAAAACATGTCTCTTTTTCAGCAGTAAAACTGAAAAAAGAAGAATAGTGAAAAGAATAAAAAGAATAGACCTTCAAATAGCACAGAATCATTTTACCCAAATAAAGGAAAAAACATACAAGTAATACAATTACATAAAGTAAAACATGTAAATATTTAACAGTCAGTTTTTTAATAAAATACAATATACATAAAAATAACATATATTTTATTAATTTTGTAATCCACAGATAAGTCAGAAACTGAAACATTCATCATATCACAAAAAGGGAAATTACAATCAAGTTATAGGGGATACACTTTTAGCAAAGAAAGTACTTCTAATGAAAGAACGCATTGGAAATGCACTTAATATTATTTCAGTGGTTGCTTTGATGGAGCAACGAAGGTAGAAGTTATAGTGGAAAATGAAAGAGAATGCAACCACCCTCCAAATATGATTGAAACTCAGGTTGGGAATGTCCTACGCGACTTAAGAAAAGCAAACAAAAGTTTGAAAGAGCCCACAGGAACTATACTAAAAATATGATTTCCTAAGTTCCTGAATGAGCATCTGGGCAACTCCTTACCATGGGAATACCAAACTGACTAATAAGTAGAACAAGTAGAATCAGTAGAGAAATACCAAGCGCACCCATAACATATAAACAAATGCAAATCCACCAACATTTGAAAATAGCACATACTAACCAAGATTTCTTACTGCATGACAATGCAAATGACACAAAATCATTGTCTATGCAACTATCAATAATTTACTAATCCTGACAGAGTGCAACACATGAATGGTTGGCAGGACATTTTAACTGTGCTATCCACCATATACACAAATATATACTATCAATAGACAATACAATAACACAAATATTCCATTAATACATGCACTGCTGCTGAACACACTAAAAAATCAATTGTTCATTTTGAACAAAGTATGATTCCTACTGTTATCAAAGTGTACCAATACACAGCAATAAAAAGGTGTTACTGCTACTTCAACCAAAATATATAGAGGCACCTATAAAAATGTCCACCTGGTATAGAATGCACAACACATGTAGAATTAGCCAATGAAGGCAATCAACTAATGGCTTTAGCCCACGCCCCTGGCACAAAAATAACCACACACAATGACATGGTAAGATAATTCCCACACTATCAAAAAAGCAAACTCTCACTAATGATTTACTATTTCCAAAAAACCTGGGGTTGGTCATCTGCAACTATCAGGACACAGTGCCAACCCATTCATTCAAAAGAAAAACTAATAATGCCGTGCAGGGTGGGACAATTCCTTCCAAGGACCACCTGAAAGAAACCACCCAACACTGTAGCAATTACAAGAAATATTCCAAAAAGAACAAAGCTACCAAGAACTAAGAATAGAACAATCCCTAACTCAACTGAAACCAAAAATATCCAAACAAATGTTGCAAATGCTAGCAAACAAAGTGTAACAATTTACTAACAACCAAGGCCTACCCTACCTTTAAACAATAGCCAGAATTCTATAATAAAAAATATCACCAGAAGAAAAATAAAACAAAACTGACTTAAATAAACAACTAAAACATCCACAATATTAGAAATGATTAACTTTTTAAAATCATTTTATCATTCTAAATGAAAATAAAAAAACAAAGAAACAAAGGGGTCATTACGATGGCGGGCGGACAAAGTCCGCCCGCCATCGCAACGGAAAAAGGGACCACCCGCAAGAGGTGCAGCGGTCCCGCTGTGCCTATTAGGATGCGACCGCCACCATGGCGGTCGCATCCTGTATATTTAACATTGTGGCGGGCGGTGCTGTATTCAGCACCCACCACAATGCTAAAAGGGCATGTTGTGCTTTTGCATGCACAACGTGACAGGCACCGCGCGGTGCCTGCCACCTTGTGCATGCAAATGTTGGGGGGTACCATGGGTACCCCCCAAGTGCAGCCACCCACCCCCCCAACCACCTGGGGGCCCGCAACGGGCCCCCAAAGGCATTCTCCGCATGCCTTCACCATGGAAAGGCATGAGACCGCCATCATCGTAATATGGATGGCGGTGCCTGCAAGGCACCGCCACCATATTGCAGGCCTCTTCCGCCCGGTAGGCAATCGGGCGGATTGCCTACCGGCGGAAAACTGGCGGACGGTCTTTCCGTCCGCCTGGGTCCCCACCGTCATCGTAATATGGCGGGGGGGAAATGTTAGGCAGGCGGACAGAAATGGCGGGTGGATCGCCACCGCCATATGGGCGGCGGCGATTCGCCAGATATCATAATGACCCCCAAAGTTACTGATTGATAACAAATAAATAATTGCTAGTTATAAAACACTTCCTAGAAATAAAACAAGCAACATACATTAAATAGAACACACAGAGATGACAAACAATACATTACAAAATAACATTGCACATATGTACAAAATAGCAAAATAAGAGCAAATACAAAATAATTAAAAATTCCCACCCAGAAAATAATAATGTAAAAAATGAAATTCCTCAGAACTTTGTAGCTGAACTTTGTCATGGACAATACAACATCCATAACAAAATATAATCCATCAAAAATGTGTGAAATAGTTATACCCAAAAAATGTGAAAATACAAATAAAAGAATATAGTCCTTAAAATGCAACAAAATAAATTCCAGGAGAGTAATTCAAAATCCGAAAAGACAAAAATCGCCCCAAGAAAACCATAAAAAAATAGCAACTGGTTTGAAAGTCCCAACTATTTTCCTTGTTAAAAAAAAACATAATGCATCCATAATCAAAAATTCTAAATGTCATTACTTCACAGTGCATCTGCAGTTACTAAGAGGTACAAAGCAACTGCTCCTTAATCTGTCTCACTGGCCATTGAGCTATACAGGTCAAAGGAACAGGCAATGACCCTCTAAGGGGCCGAGACACTGGGGTGGGAAATACTGGTGGTCTGACCTTCAAAGAAAACAGTTTTTTAAGATCTTTATTTAGCTTTCCCAAAAGTACCCCCATTGTGCCTTTATTTTTTTTATTTGAGGCTCAAATCACTGTCATGTGGGGTTGAGTAGAGTGACGAACAGTAGAGTGGCGCACAATAGAGTGGTATAAAGTGAAGGGTAGAGTGAAGTGGAGTATAGTGAAGTGGGGTAGAGTAGAGTGGTGTACAGCAGAATGGCATGGATTAAAGTAGAGTAGAGTAGAGTGGCATAGAGTAGAATACAGTGAAGGAGGGTAGAGTAAAGTGGTATAGAGTGAAGTGGGTTAGATTTAGGTAGCAGAGAGTACGACAGTGTACAGTAGAGTGGCATAGAGTGAATTGCTGTGCAGTGAACTGGGGTACAGTGAACTGGGGTAGAGTAGAGTGGCTTTGGGTAGAGTGGTGTAAAATTAAGTGGGGTAGAATCAAGTGGGCTAGAGTGAAGTGAAGTGGCGTAGAGTAAAATGGCGAAGAACGAATGTCTTACAGTATAGTTGTATACAGTGAGGTGGGGTAGAGTAAAGTGGGGTAGAATGGAGTAGGGTAGGGTAGAGTTGCATATAGTAGAATGGCATAGAGTAGAGTGGCATAAAGAAGAGTGGCATGCAGTACAGTGGCATTGTGTGGAGTGGAGTGGAGTGGAGTGGGGCAGTGTGGCATAGAGTGGCACTTTGTGGAATGGCATGGCATACAATAGAGTGGCATAGAGTAGAGTGGTGTAAATTAGAGCAGGGTGGTATAGATGCACAGTGAAGTAGAGTAAAGTGGAGGACAGTGTAGAAGAGAAGAGTGAAGTAGAGTTGCTTGAAGTGGCGTAGAGTGGCATAGTATGAAGTGGGGTAGAGTCAAGTGGGGTAGAGTAAAGTGGTGTACAGTAGAGTGTTGTATAGTAGCATGGCATAGAGTGAAGTGGGGTAGAGTCAAGTGAGGCATACTTAAATCGGGTAGACTGGAGTGGGGTAGAGCAGAGTTGTGTACAGTAGAGTGTCATAGAGTGAACTAGTTCAGAGTTGATTTGCGCACAGTAGAGTGGCATAGAGTAGAGTGGTGTAGAGTGACGTGAGGTACAGTGAAGTGGGTAAAGTGAAGTGGGAGATAGCAAAGTGGGGCAGAGTACAGTGGCATAGTGTAGAGTGGTGTAGAATGGAGTAGAGAAGAGTGAAGTAGAGTGGTGCACAGTGAAGTGGAGCAGAGTTGCTTGGAGTGCCATAGAGTAGAGTGGTGTAGAGGGCATAGAGTAGAGTATCGTAGTGTGAAGTGGGGTGGATTGAAGTGGGGGGAGAGTAAAGTGGGGCAAGTACAGTGGTGTAGAGTACACTGGTGTACAGTAGAGTGCTGTAGCCTGAAGTGGGCAGAGTGAAGTGGGGTAGAGTAGAGTGGCATGGAGTAGAGTTGCTTAGAGTATAGTGTCATATAGTGAAGTGGGGTACAGTGAAGTGAGGTTGAGTATAGTGACAAACAGTAGAGTGGAGTACAATAGAGTGGTATAAAGTAAGGTGGGATAGAGTGAAGGGGGCATAGTGAAGTGTGGTAGAGCAGAGTGGCGTACAGTAGAGCAGCATAGAGTAGAGTGGAGTGGCATGGAGTAGAGTGGCATGCAGTGAAGTGGGTAGAGTAAAGTGGTGTAGAGTTAAGTGGGATAGAGTTCAGTGGCTTACAGTACAATTGCATACTGTAGAGGGACATAGAGTGAAATGGGGTACAGTGAGGTGGGGTACAGCGAACTGGGTAGAGTAGAGTGGCTCAAAGTAAAGTGTGGTAGAGTCAACTGTACTAGAGTGAAGTGGGGTAGAGTGGCATGGAGTAAAATGGTGAAAAGTAGAGTGGCTTACACTAGAGTTTTGTAGAGTGAAGTGGGGTACAGTGAAGTTGGGTAGAGTGAAATAGGGTAGAGTAGAGTGGCATATAGTACAGTGAAGTAGAGTGGATTGCCATAAAGTAGAGTGACTTACAGTACAGTGGCATTGTGTGAAGTGGATTGGGGTAGCGGGCATAGAGTGTCACTTTGTGGAGTGGCGTGGCATGCAATAGAGTGGTGTAGAGTGTAGGTGGTGCAGATTAGAGTAGAGTGGAGTAGATTTACAGTGGAATAGAGTAGAGTGGAGTAAAGTGTCGTAGAGTGGAGTGGAGTAGAGTGGCTTGAAGTGGCATAGCCTAGAGTGGCATGGAGTACTGTGGTGCACAGTGGAGAGGCGTAGACTAGAGTGATACTACAGTGGCAGTGTATGGAGTAGAGTGGCATAGCATAGAGTACGGTGGCCTAGAGTGGTGCATACTAGAGTAGAGTGACACAGAGTACATTGAAGCATAGTGCAGTGACCTAAAGTGCTGCAGAGTAGAGTAGAGTGGTGAAGAGTGCAGTGGTGCAGAGTAGAGTGAAGTGGCATGGAGTGCAGTGTTGTAGAGTGCAGTGGCATACAGTAGAGTGGTGCAGAGGACAAAACATTGGTGTACAGTGTAGTGGTGTACAGTAGAGTGGTGCACAGTAGAGTGGTGCAGAGTAGAGTAGAGTGGCATAGGGTGCAGTGTCATTGAGTGGTGCAGAGTAGAGTACAGTGGGAGTGGTGTAGGAGGCAGTGTCATTGAGTACTGCAGAGTATAGTACAGTGGAGTATGGTGCACTGGGGTAGAGTGCAGTAGAGTAGAGGGGTGCAGACTAGAGTGCCATAGAGTCAGTGGAATACAGTACAGGGGTGTACAGAGCACTGTCATAGAGTACAGTGTCATAGAGCGCAATGGCTTAAACTACAGTGGTGTAAAGTAGAGTAGAGTGGCATAGAGTGCAGTGGTGTAAAGTAGAATACAATGGCGTGCAGTGCAGTGGCATAGAGTTGAGTGGTGACGAATAGAGTAGTGCTGAGTGCAGTGGCATAGAGTGAAGTAGAGTTGAGTGGTTTACAGTGGCGTAGAGTGGCTTGGAGTACCATAGAGTAGAGTGGCCTGGAGAAGAGCTGTATGCAGTAGAGGGATGTAGAGTTGAGTACACAGTGGCATAGAGTACAGTGGCATACAATGGTGCAGAATACAGTGTAGTGGCAAAGAATGCAGTGTCATAGAGTAGAGAGGTGCAGAGCAGTGTACAGGGAATAGGGTGCAGTGGTGTAAGGTGGTGCAGAGTAGAGCAAAGAAGCATAGGCTGCAGTGGCATGCAGTGGTGCAGAGCAGAGGGCAGTGACATAGATTGCAGTGGTGTAGAGTGCAGATGCATACAGTAAAGTGTTGCAGAGTAGAGTGGTGCAGAGTAGAGTGGCAGTAGGTGCAGTGTAGTGTCATACAGTACAGTGGCGTACAGGGTAGTGGTATACAGTAGAGTGACATACAGTGTAATGGCATACACTGGAGTGACATAGAGTAGAGTGGTGCATAGTAGAGTACAGTGGCATAGAGCACTGTGGCATAAAGTAGAGTGGAGTATAGTGGCTTGGAGTGGCATATAGTAGAGTATAGTAGAGTGACTTTGAGTGGCATAGAGTAGAGTTGCATAGAGTAGAGTGGAGTGCAGTGGTGCACAGTGAAGTGGAGTACAGTTGCTTGGAGTGCCATAGGTAGAGTTCCATTGAGTAGAGTGCCATAGAGTAGAGTGGTGTACAGTGCCATAGCGTAGAGTAGACTGGTGCACAGTAGTGTACAGTGGCATACAGTGCAGTGGCATACAGTAGAGTGGTGTATATTGCAGTGGCATACCACAGTATAGCAAACTGTGTACAGGTAAGTCAATCTTTTTATATGTATATATTTTTAAAAAGTTTACTAAGTACTGCGGTACTACCTTGAAAGTACCATGGTACTAAAGAAGTGAAAAAAAATAAAAAATACTCCACTGCACTCTACTGGACTGTACAACACTGCACTGTACTCTGCATGACACTGCACAGTATTCCATTAGAGTCTGTGCCACTGCAGTCTACTGTACGCCACTGCACTCTATGGCATTGTACTGTGCAGCACTGTAGTCTGCAGTGGAGTACAGTAGAGTGCAGTGGCGCAGAGTACAGTGGCATAGAGTGTAGTTGAATACAGTGGTGCAGAGTACTTATGAGGCAGGGGGTTGGCTTTATATATGCTAATAAAATATTACTTTGCATTGACAAAACCTAGAACTACACTGAAAAAAACAAAGGTTAAAGTAACATTATAGTTAGGTTAAATGTTCATTAACAACATAGCATTTTAAGCTCTAAAAACCACACAAATTCACCAGTTGTCATGTAGTTCCTATAGTACCCAAGCAGGACCTGCGCGTTTGGATAACATAAACTGTGGGCTTGGTGGCAGACCGATTCTGTACACCCCCACCGAGAAATGTTAGCATGTTTGCATAAGCTATCTCACAGTGCCACTAGTGTCTCCTCTTATCGGGGAGAGATTAGTTTCTGACAACCTCAGAACATGACAACCCTGATCCCTCAAGATCATGGAAACAATGTACTACTTTTCACTCAGTCACTCGTGCTTATTTAGTTTATCTCAGAGGTACACAGAATAAACAGTCTGGGCGTTTCAATAAGGATTTATTGAACAGTTGTTATTCTCGTGTAGAGTATATGAGCTGAAACAACCATTAGACAGTAGCAGAGATATATGATTAGCAGTACTATGAATGTAAAAGGATAGTACAGTTCTATCATCTTGTAATAAGCATGAATAAATACATGAATATAAAATGCATTGATAAAAGAGAGTGCGTACTCCTACGATGCCTATCTAGATGTACCTAAGTGTACCTAGCATGTGAGTAGGTGTGAAGCCAAGAATCCCTCTAGGATTTAGTCAAACCCCATTACCTGAAGTGTGAATGTAGGAGCCCCTCTTGGTCTCGAGTTGGACACCCCGCAAGGGATGTTCAGACCACTGTCAGCTGGAGCGTCTGCATGCAGGAGCCTCAGCGTCTCTGGTCAGTGTGTCGGCCTGGAAGTCTCGGTGCCCTCTAACTACTGATAGCAAGAGGTGCTGTATTTATACAGAAAAGTATACAGAGTCCCTTTGTCCCTTGTTCTTGTGTTTAGCCATTGTTGGTTATGAGGATGACGTATGGGATGAACCTTGTGCGTAGATATTAGGAAGGTGGTGTATAGCCCCTCCCTGGTTTCCAAGTAGCCTCATGAATATTTTATTTATGCAGTGTCAGTCTAAAGATGAAGTCATAGAACACTATTGTTTGGGAAAAACCCTCCTTCTGTACCCAGGCCTAGAACTAGGTAAAAGGTTCAGTCCATAAAAGGCGTTCAATCCTTAAAAGGCTTGTTAGTGTGTAATGTAGGGGAGGTGATGTAGGTAAAGGGTATGATGTTACCCGGGCATATATTAGGGTACCTATATGGAACATAACACAGTTACAGTTATAGTTGTCTCAAGTAACCATAACTCCTGCCCCAAGGTAACTATAACTTGAGCCCTCGCCATGCACTGCTAATTACCCCACATATTACATCACTCATGCCATCTTCTACGACATCACTGATAATATCACTGCAAAATCTGCAATTAAATTGCAAATTTAATTGCATTAAATTATTGCTGAAAAAGCTGTGCATTGCTGAGGCATGAATTTACAGTTATCTTAGTGCACAAGCTATATTAATTTATGCATATTATATATATATTTGCACTAATTATTGTATTACAGAGTGGTGGTAATGACTCTGTAGTTATAGTTACGATTCTCAGGTATAGGAATTCCTCAGATTTTTGCTAGCTAATCACTTGGCCTCATGAAACTCCATGAAACTTTTCAGACCTATAGCTTTTCTACATTAGCGGACAATGGAATTTTTGCGGTAATTGGTCGAGGTGGTGCAAAGATAAAATGGGGTGGTCCCAAAACATGTTTTTCCACCAATACAGTTTTCATTGAGTTTTGTAACAGATGTAGGGCAAAATGGCGAAACGGATTACCATGAAATTTGACAATTAAACCTACTACTTACCTATATTTAAGGCCCTAACACAAAACACAGAGAATTTGTGCTGAAAACTACATGGCTGCCTTTTAATTTTTGCAAAGACTGTCTTCTCATTGGCATGTACCATGGTATACTACGAAGTTACCACAGTATTCCACAGCACAATATATAACTAAGTATTTTACACTATTTGCATCTAGTGCCAAAAGTGATAATTTACACCTCATAATCTACATTCTAGCCACATTACATTTACATCTGTTCCCCCACTTTCACACTACTTTTCAAGTACCACACTCCATTCCATCACTCCACTGCACACTATTACACTCTATGCCACTCCATTCTACGCCACTCCAGTCTATGCCACTCCACTGTATGCCCCTCCACTCAATGCCACTCCACTCTATGCTATTCCACTGTATGCAATTCCACTCTACAATACACTTTACACTATTCCAATCTATGCCACTCCATTCTATGCCACTCCACTCTATGCCACTCCTCTACACCTCACTTCACTCTAAGTCACTCCACTCTATGTCACTCCACTGTATGCCACTCCGCTATACATCACTCCATTCTATGTCACTTCACAGTATGCTATTACACTATAGACCACTCCACTCCATGCCAGTACACTCAACGTAACTCCAATATATGCCACTCCATTCTATGCTACTACACTCTACAGTATTTCACTATACACACTCCATTCTACGTCACTGCATTCTACTCTACAGCATGCTACTCAGCTCTTCTGCACTCCACTCTATGCCACTCCACTCTCTGCTATTTTACTGTATACCACTGCACTGTATGCTACTCCACTGTACACAATTACACTGTACACCACTATAGTTTATCCCACTGCACTCCACCCTGGCTCCCCTGTACAACACTTCACTTTATAGTATTCCACTCTATTCTGTGCCAGTCCACTGTACACTAATCCACTATATGTTGTTCCACTCTTCGCCACTCCACTCTATGCCACACCACTCTACACCACTTCAGTCTACTCTATTCCACTGTACGGCACTCCACTATACCTCACTCCACTCCACACCACTCCACTCTACACCACTCCACTCTATTCTATTTCACTCTATGCCACTCCACTCTATGGCACTCCACTGCACCCCACTCCACTATTCATCACTCCAGTGTATGCTATTCCACTCAACACCACTCCACTCTAAGCCACTCATCTCTACGCCACTCCATTCTATACTATTCCACTGTTCTCCACTACACTGTACCTCGCTCCACTCAACGCCACTCCACTGCACACCTCTCCACTATACATCACTCTGCTGTATGCTATTCCACGCTACGCAACTACACCCTATGCTATTCCACTGTACAACACTCCAATCTACACCACTCCATTCTACGCTATTCCATTATATGTCACTCCAGTCTACATCAGTCCACTGTGCCCCACCACACTCAACATTTTTCCACTCTACACCACTCCACTGCATGCTTTTCCATTGCATGCCACTCTGCTTGACTGCACTCCACTCTACACTACTCCACTCTTTGTCACTCCATTGTACACCACTCCACTGTACTCTATTACACTGTGCGCCACTATAATCTACCCCACTAGAGTCTACCCTACTCCAATACTCAACAATCCACTCTACGGTATTCCATTCTACACTACTCCAGTCTGCACCACTCCAATGTACACCACTCCACTGTATGCTATTACACTCTTCACCACTCCCCTGTACACCACTCCAGTTTATGCTCATCCACTGGATGTCACTATATTATACCTCACTCAACCTTATGGCACTTCACTTTACGCCACTCCACTCTACGCCACTCAACTCTATGCTATTCCACTCTATGCCACTCCACTGTATGCCACTCTACTCTACACCACTCCACTCCACCCCACTCCATAGTACGCTATACCACTGTACAACACTCAACTCCACACCACTCCACTATATGGCACTCCACTCTACGCTATTCCACTGTATGCCACTACACTGTACCTCACTACACTCTACACGACTCCACTGTACACCACTAAACACTATGCCACTCCAGTCTATACCATACCATTCCACTGTAACCCTTCACTCTACACCACTCCATTCTATGCTATTCCACTGTACGCAACTTCACTGTATGCAACTCCTCTCTACGCTATTCCACTCTATGCCACTCCGCTCTACACCACTCGACTATATGCCAATCCACTGTACACTATTCCATTGTACACCACTGCACTCTATACTGATCCATTCTAAACACTTTTACTTCATGCCACTGAGCTGTAAGCAACTCCAGTCAATGCCACTCCACTATACGCTGCTCCACTCTATGCTTTCCACTGTGTGCAACTTAACTCTATACCACTTCACTCTACGCTATTCCAGTCTATGCCACTCCACTTTCTGACATTACAATGTACGCCACGCCACTATATGCTATGACACTCTATGCCACTGCACCGTACACTACTCCAGTCTATGCCACTCCACTCTATGCTATTTCAGTCTATGCCACTGCATTCTATGCCACTCCAGACCATGCCCCTTCACTGTACGCCACTCCACTCTATGCTATTTCAATGTATTCTACTCCACTGTATGCTGTTCAACTGAATGCTACCATACTCTACACCACTTCACTATACGCCACTTCACTGTACGCTATACCACAGTATGCTACTCCACTCTACGGCACTCCACTCTATGCTATTTCACTGTATGCCACAACACTCTAGTCAATGACACTCCACTGAACGCCACTCCACTCTATGACACTCTACTCTATGCTATTCCACTGTGCATAACTCCACTCTAACCCACTCCACTCTACGCTACTAAACTCAATGCCATTCCACACTATGCCTCTTCAGTGTACGCTACTCTACTGAACGCCATTCCACTGTACGCCACTCCACTCCACACTACTCCCCTCCACTCAACCACATGCTACTCCACTCTAAGCAACTCCACTCTATGCTATTCCAGCACTGGCACATGGCACATGGCACAGCATATGGCACTCCACTCTACTCAACTCCACACCACTCCACTGTACCTCACTCAACAACACTGTGTTCCACTCCACAACAGTCGATGCCCCTTCACTCTACCGTACTCTACTCTACTCTATAGCACTACAGTCTAGGCCTGTCAATGCCAGTGTACAGCACTTTACTTAACTCTGTACCACTGTACGACACAGTACTCTATTGTACGACACACTATGCAACTCCCTCTATGCCTCTCCACCCCACTTTACCATACTCTAGTCTATGAGAGACTACTCCTCTCTACTCTACTACAGCATGCACTCTATGCCACTCCACTGTAGGTTACAATATGCCCCTCCACTCTACCACACTCTACTCCACTCTATAGCACTACACTGAACAACAATTTACTACTGTCAATACCTGTGTACAGCACTCTACTTTACTCTATACCACTGTACGACACTGTACTCTCCACCCCACTTTACTATACTCTAGCCTATGAGAGACTACTCCACCTTACTCTGCTAATGCACTCTATGCCACTCTACTGTTGGCTACTCTATGCCACTCAACTCTACAACAGTCTGTAAAACTCCACTCTACCATACTGTACCACACTCTACTGTACTCCACACCACTCCACTCTGCAACACTGTAATCCACTCTGTGGCACTCTGCTCTTCTCCACTCTATGACACTTTCTGACACTCTGCAACACGCCAGTACACTCCTCTATACCACACACCACTCCACTCCACAGCACATCACTCCACTGTATGCTATACTAGTGCACTGTACTCCACCACATGCCACTGTACTCTACAACATGCTATTCCACTCTACGCCATGCTACTCCACTGGACTCCACTCCACTGTTCTCCACTGCATAACATTTTACCCCACTCTTTGGCACAGTACAACACACCACACTACATCGCTCCACTCTACCACTCTCTATTTCACTCTATGCAAGACTACTGTACAAGACTCTACTACACTGTGTGTCACTGTATCACACTCTACAAAACGCCACTCCACTGTATTGTACAAGATGCCACTCCAATTTATAACACTTTAATCAACTCTACGCTACACTTGTCCACTCTATATATGCATTTGTGTGTACATAAACTTCTGTTAAAAATGGAAAGTATTTTTTAATTTTTATTATTTAGTTTTGTAATACTATTAATAATTAAAAAATAGAAAAAATTGAACTATAATTTCAAAAAAGCTTTTGATTAAAAATGTTTAACAATATGCATGTAAATGTCTAGGAAATGTTTAAAAAAATGTATATGCAAAAACTATATATAATTTATATGTAAACACATTTGAAAATGTGTATTCAAAAATAAAACATATGAAGTTCAATAAAAATTTAAACTGTATTAGCTAAGCAATATAGTTAAACTAAACTCTATTCAAGTAATTACATTAAATATTCCTACTCCAAACTTAACCACATTGGTGAAAATGTAGGACTCTTGGGGGCAGCAGATTGTTTTGGGGGGGAATGGTCAGATTTGCTATATTTACTCAAAACTTAACCACATTGGAGAAAGTGTTGGACTTTGGGCTGGGGGCAGATTTACTATTCTCACTTCAAACCTAACCACATTGGAGAAAGTGTTAGGCTTTGTGGACATGGGGGTCAGATTTAATATCCCCACTACAAACGTAACCACATTAGGGAAGTGTTGGATTTACTATTCCCACTCCTACATTTTTTTAAATAAAACATTTAAATATAGAAGAATGAAATGTGAAATATATTTAAAAGAATACAATTATTCATTAAATAGGAATCAAGTCAAATTAAATTTAAAAAATACAAATTGTAAATTACAAAGAAAAGAGTAAAATTCAAACAATAAATATTTCAAATTAAAAAATGTCCCTGTTATTACTATAAAGCAAACACCAACAAACAATTAAAGTACAAATAATTATTAAAGCAAGCATTATTATTATTATTTTTAAATAAAACGATTAAACTTAAAACCATTAATAAATGTAAAATGAATTAAAACAATTGAATCACTAAATACACTGATCAACCAATTAACTATTCATTAAAAATCAACAAGCAATATTGTAACAATTAAAAATGTAAATTACATAAAACAATAAATTCTAAATTAAAAACAATAATTCAGTTTTAAAAAACTTCTCACCCTTATTTCCTCCAAACTCAACAACCCTCTACTAAATTAATAATTTCCAAATAAATAAAAAAAAATTAATCTCATTTAAAAGGTTTCCAAAACTTTACTATACAAAAATAACTAACATTTATTATACTTACTAAAACATTATAGTTCACACAACTAAATTAAATAAAGAAATAGTATATTCAGCTATAGTTAAAAAAGTTAATTGTTAATAATATTCTTACCTTCTAAAATGTGATCCACTGTATTTTGGACATAACAAAATTTTTGCCATGATGTTTATGACCTGCGATATTTTTTTATACTTTGTCAGAACACCAGGGCTATGGTGGCATTGCTTTGTCAATTTCGCTATTTCTGTATCAATTTTACCTTCACAAGTGTGGCATATAATTGTTTCAGGCTTTCACATGTATCTAAAGGCTCTCATTTAATGGTTGTCACAGGCCATATGCAGCTCCATATTTTTGCATATTGTAAAAGTGTGATTCTTTACTCCATTTCTTTATGCATTCCTCAGTACTGTTTTGAAATAGCAAAAATCGGTATTAGTTGTTGTCTATGTAGACACCTTTGTACACTGAAAAAGTAGAAACACCAAAATAATGTGGATAGTTTTGGCCTAAGTTGCTCAAGGAGGTGGCTGTTTCATTTTTATTTTCTAAAGATCTCCCTAGGGGACATTGTTCGTAAACAACTTAGAAGATTTAAGCTTGCTTTCTTCTTGCAATTGTGTTCCGGGGTTTACACCCCATTACTTTAACCTTTCACCAGCTGCCACTGCCTGATGGCATAATTAATGATGTTCTACCACAGCCTGGACAGCAGATAAAAGCAGAGCTACCACAAAAGAAAAATAAAGACATAGTGTTCCTTTGAGAGAGCCATTTGTGTGCTCAATTAATGTATTGTGTTTGCGTCAAGGGATCTGCAGAACACTAGAGTAGCTACTGAAATTTTGGTGACTTGCTCATGGTCCAGCCAATGGCGAAGCAAGACAAAAGAGGCAACTCCCAATCCCATTTGCCTGTCAAAAACAAGATCTTAGATAACAGAAAAATGTTTTTTTCTGGAAAAAAATGGCAAACCAAGCACTCAAACTGTGAAAATGTGGTTCGCATGCCCCTGTTCTTGAAAAATCAAGTATCCGTAAACACATTTTTGTTGGCAAACACTCTAGTGCTTTCTTTTTACACACATTGAGAGATTGTAAGAAAGTGGATTATTGTTTAGGGTGGGTCGCCTGCCTCAAAGAATATTAACACTTATTTGTCAGGGTGAACCCCAGAAGTGACTAAATTAACCTGTGCTCGACCTATTTGTAGCTATGGCACAGAGCAGACGGACTTAACTTAAGAAAATGTGTAAAGTATTTACATAGCAGAAAAAATAGCAGTAAAGTTAAAATGCCAAACAATCAAAATCCCAAGCCAAATTAGAAACAGAGTACATTTCAATGAACATAATGGCACTCACATGAAAAAATACAATAAGTTGAACATGAGATATGAATTATTTAAGGCTTTAACTACAAATAGTGCTTAAAAGTACTAAGTGCCAATGATAGTCTATAGAAGCGGTAGATTGGGATCTAGGTGTGATTTCAGGCCGACTGCAATTCAGGGAGGGTCAGATACACCAAGTGGGCTTGTCCCCAGGGACCTCTGTCCGCCAGATCTAGAGTTGTCTGCCACACCCACAGACAACCCTTAACATTTTGCAAGAACCGCTATTATGGTGGATCCTATCAAATGTTCTAAAGGTTTGACAGATAGCTGTGTCAAACAGGATGGCTGCCAGTCAAACTTTTACACAGAATTTAATTTTTCGTAAACATACTCCAAAAGAAGTATGTGCTTTTGAAAAAAGAAAAGCTAATCACCCACACACCTTTGCAGTTTTCTCTCATTGCTTAGGGTCATTCATTTTGTTTACTATCCCTCATTCCCTCATTGCCAGGTAACTTAGCAGTGACATATAGTCAAAAAAAGCCATCCGATTGCCCACACTAAATTGGGTGGGTGGTCAGATGGCAAAGAAGGAGTCAGAATAGGTTCCGTCGTCAACATACTTTCTATCCGCCTGCTTTTAAATTGGGTGGACTGGCAGTGAATTTGTAGGAGAAGGTATACTCCTTCGCCGTTGCAATGGAGTACCCTCTCTGCAAAATGCTAAATCAGTTTTCAGTCTTTCTTATGGAGCTCAAAATCGTCCAGGGAGGTAGGTCTGAAGCTTTATCTGATGAAGTTGCATCAAAATCAGGTACCTTTGCCACAAGGCCCTAGATGCCCTAGATGCTCTAGAGGACTTAAAAGTCCACTAATTTTCTAAGGCCCAACTTTTCAGAGCTTCTGGAGCAGCTCGCTAGTTCCCAGGTCCCAGGACCTCAGGTACTGAACTAAGGGGCCAGGACTCACTCCAGCAGAGGCCTACAGCAGGGTCCAGTCCATGCCCATTTGGTACTACTCCACTCTTTATTCCAGAAAAAGGGTTCTTGCAGCTAGTTGTGTCCATTTAGCCACACATACATTTAGCAAACTGACCCTTGGAGTCCACTTCTTGTCCAGGATACAAGAAGGAGCAGGCACATTCCATCAAGGCTTCTCTAAGGTTACAGCAAACAGGATCTTCACTTCTGATGTTCCTCAGCACTAGTACTTGTTCTGATGAGGGTTCCTTAGGGTGCCACATTCTTGGTTTGCACGAAAAAGGGTGTATGGGTCCTTCATAACTAATGAGGCAAACGTTTCCGAGGTAACACTACCCACCACTTTATCAGCAGTTTCTATTTACTCTGCGACAAACAATCCCACCCACAGGACACCTTACTTCAAAAATTCAAGATGGCAGAACCCTTCCTTCCTTGTGCAGAGCCCTTGTGTGCAACGAATGGTGTGCCCAGGGAAATGAGCAGCACCTCGCCTGTGTCCACTCCAAACTGGTTTTGTGGACAGCTTTCTTCCCACTGTGTTCAGGGCCAGGGTGGCTAATGTGGCCTGGGGAACAAAGGTTTGCCTTCCTCCAGGTCTCACTATAAATCTGCTTGTGATAGGGCAGGCCTTACCTTTGTTCTTTGCAAGTTAATGAAGCTCTGAGGCCCAACAAACTATCTCTCACACTCTGCCTATCTTGTTACCATGCCTAAGCCATTGTTTGGCTCTTGGAGCAGTTTTCACACTTTATTAAGGCCAAGCGCTAGCTGGGCAGCTGCTGGCAGTCTAGTGTAAAACAGCCCCCCAGATCTTCAGGCAGGGAAAAGGTAACTTATTTTTCTAAATATTGATTCAAAAATCTAGCTTCACCAATGAATTGGATTTTGATAAACATGAAGAATAGTATTCAAGTGACTATTTTAGGCATTTACTCTCAAAGGCCATAGGTTAAAGTTCATAATCTGTGCTTTTACATTTTCTGGGATCCATCTACATCCCTGCCAGTGAAAATAACTATTAAGGGCTAGCCACAGAAGGAACATACCAACTTAAATTTTGCACATGTTCCTCTTCTAAATATCAGGCGCCCTACCTTGTGGGAGAGAGGGTGTACTTAGCAGTTCCCAATATTTAAAAGTAGGTTTTTCCACATGTCAAAAATATTTATTTTGACAGGTTCAACAGCAGGTTTTTAGGCTGCTGAAGTGAGACTTCACCTTGCATACATAAAGTCATGTTTTACAGGTCAATCCTGTGAATAGCACAATAGATGCTGCAGTCCATAGAAGGCAATAAATTGTCAGGCCCTGGGTGTATTTTATAACCTTTTATTAGGGACTTGTAGGCAAATTAGATATGTCAATTAGAAATAAGCCAATGTAACAAAATTTGAAGGGGGAGCACTAGCACCTTTCACCTGTTTAAAGGTCTGATAATCAAACCGGCAGATAAGGGTGGTGCCATTGTCATTTTGGAGAAGAAAGCATACACTGACCAATGCTTACGCCTGCTTTCTGATCAGAGGAATTACAAAATCTTAAGGAGAAACCCCACCACAGATATCAGCAAGGAAATATGCTCAGTGATGGAGGAAGGTCTTACACATGATTGGATCTCAAAACATGAGGCGGATTTCCTCAGAAAAGACCGACCTAGGACACTCTACTTTTACATACTCCCTAAGATACACAAACCAACACGTCCCCCTCCTGGGAGACCGATTGTATCAGGGATTGGGTCCATGTTGGAGTCCATATCGCAATTCTGTGATTTCTACCTAAAACCGCTGGTACAAAGGATGAAAGCATACTTGCAGGATACCCGGGAAATCTTAAATCTACTGAAAGATTTGGAATTTGACCCTCAGAGTGAATACCTATTGGGCCTCAACATCGAGGACCTATACACAAATATCCCTCAGAGAGAAACCCTCTGAGTTCTGGAAGATCTTCTGAATGCAGAAGATTGGGAATACCGAACCCGAGACCTCTAGCATCTAGCAGAGATCACTCTTACAAAGAACTTCTTTGAATTTGAGGGTGTTCTTTATCTACAGACCCACGGGACTTTGATGGGGAGCACATTCACCCCATGTCTAGCAAGCCTATATGTTGGGGCCTTTGAGAATGAATACATCTACAATGAGGACAACATATGGTCTAACAACATCAGACTATGGCGCAGATACATAGACGATGTCCTTGTGATATGGAGAGGCGATGTCACAACTGTCCAAAATTTCCTGAGGTGGTTGAATGAGCACAACCCTTTGCTGCAATTTATATCTACTATCACTAAAACTGAATTACCATTCCTCGACCTGATCATTGAACCAAAAAATGGAGGGCTCCCCACCCGTGTTTTTCACAAACCCACAGACAAAAATTCCTTGCTTTCTTATGAGAGTTTTCTTCCGATATCTCTTAGAGACAATTTACCAGTGGGACAATTCTTTTGCCTGAGATGCAATTGCACAGAAAAAATGGCCTTTAATAATGAAGCTGATATTCTAACTGACAAACTCCAGAACAGGGGCTACCCAACTAGGGTGATTAAACGAGCCAGAAAGAGAGCCCTGAACACGAATAGAGGAACTCTGTTGGAGAAAGTGGAAAGGACACCAAAGAAAAACACCATATGTGTGACCACTTTCAACACAGCCTCTCATAACATCAAACGGTTGATACTCAAGAACTGGCGCATATTGAATTCCAACCGCCTTAATCTGGAGAAACCATTATTCTCCTTCAAAATGAGAGCCAATTTGAAGGACCTTTTGGTGCACACACGACCTACCATGGAAATACCAACTGGCACCACAGACCAGACTTCACTGACTTCAGTGGTAGGACACACGAGATGTGGCTCCTGTGACGTATGTCATTTAACGAAGTCATCTAAAAGCGTGGACATGGGCTTACCCCATCCATGAGAGCAAAGGGTCCACACGAACTGTAACTCAGAGTAAGTGATCTATATGATCACCTGCCCGTGCAACAAATGTTACATTGGCATGACAATCAGGAGAGTAAAAACCCACATAATGGAACATAGGAGCACCATCAGATGTCACAAATCAAATACAAAGTTCACAACATACTATCTTGAACAGAATCATTCGGTCAATGACATCTCATGGACTGTGCTGGATAAGCCCAGAATTCACTCTACTACTAGTGATAAAAAGAGATTACTTGTGCTGAGGGAACAAAAATGGGTGTATAGATTAAGAAGCCACATATCGGGACTCAATGATGGTATTCCCTGGAATACCTTGCATGGATAAGGTCCCTTTATCTGTGCACCGCATGCTCTATTGAAGCCTCCCCTACAATTTCCTGCTTGACCAGTGATTAACAGTGACAACTTGAGCTCCGTCTCTCATGCATAGGCCTCCTCTCCGAAAAACAAACTGTAGGGTTATAGGGCATATGCCCAGGGGAATGCACACTTTACGTTCATACTTTGCTCTAACTGATCTCTGGGTCCTTGGACTGGGGATATTGATTCGCCTACTAATGGCATCTTGTGACTTTGTTTCTGCAAGGATGCGAGGTAACTATGACACAGCTTGTACTGGGAGATAAAGAGAGATTTGTCAAAATATACTATCTTTATCTCTCTGTTCTGATTATACTTGTGCAACATTCCTGTTTTTTAACCTTGACAATAATAGAGACCATACTCTATCGGTTAGAAAAGGCCAGCGCACATTTAGCGCGCTCCTACAGACCATTGTTACAAAGGTCTGGTCAGTTTCACCCCTATTCCGTAGATTCCGGATGCATTGGTTGGGCATCGCGTTTCTATAAAGTTTTTTTGTAAACTAAACACACCCGCCGGGCACGGGGTGATGTCACAAGCGTCCCCTGGACGTGGCCGGAACAGCCACAACATAAAGATGCGGGCAATAGAGAGCCTCACCAACTACGCGGCGAGGACCTGGAAACTCTCCAAAGCGGTGCACCAACCTTGATGTAGTAAGGAGGAAGGGGGGTGGTCAAAAGGCCTGATCTCATTTCACTTCGAACTAACTTCCATATGTTTATGAGAACATAGGATCGGGTTTCTTACAGGGGTACCGCTAGACTTTTCACGATGGTTACGGCATGACATATGACCACCGGACTCCCTTCTACAACACGCTATAGTTTTTAGACCTTTTTATCCCGCATGACAATGCTGGAATTCGTATATCGGAAACAGGAACATTTCCACTCATTTCCTGTCTGTTCTGATCACTACCACGTTACACAGTGGGCACTCCTGTGAGTTGATCTGTAATACTTAGGGAATTCTGGACCTGTTTGAGTCTCTTGATTTATTCCACACGAGTGATTAAGTATAGTTATGACATCGAGTATATACATACATACACGTATTTGTTTCTCCTCTAGAGTGTGACTACAGGTGGTCACCCTCACACCTTGCCAGTTCTAGAGAAATATTCAATGAAACTCGGTGAGTCTCGTTGGACTACTGTGATACAACAATGATGTTTGGATGTTTTTAGTGAATGGTTGCTTGGAACAAGCCATATGGGCATTGTGGAAGTGTAGACTCTGCACACTATGTAATTGATGTCCTATTTGGTCTATATAGCTCACACCGAGGTCAATATTTATCCTTTGGTGCTTGCTAATTAGGTGCATGTTATATTTTTTTGTGTGTAAGCATATTAGGTGTAGGAAATTCCTCTCCTACATAACTTTTGGACAATTGAGTCTTTGAACCACATGAGCGATTGTGTTTATTTTTTATTTTTTCGTTTGTACTTCACAGAACACGATTAGTGTATTGTTCAAGGTATCTCTGCTTGACTGAGAGCATTCTGCACAGATACCGGAGGTAGGATCGGAGGGGTCCTCCCGTTTTGGGTCCCGAAGGGTCCCGATGAATGCCGAGTGACCCTTTCTTGCGGGAACACCTCTAACGGCAGAAACATGTCGACACTTTGGCAGTAAAGGAGGGGTGAAGGAATCTTAATTTTCTCCTCTCACCTTCATCCTTCACATTTTTAATCTAGCCAGATGGCCCCGGAATAAATTTGGCAGTGGGTACACATCTGAGCTAGTTTTAATCCTCACTGGTTGCACTTTTTCTTCGGTGATCCCAATACTGTGTATTCGTTTGTATTGTCTTCCCCTCCCTGTTGCTCCAACCCAGGCGTTGGTCTGCGCGGGGGTGTCTGTAGCACGCCCTATGATGAAGCATGTCACAATTCTGTGAGTGAGGGCAGTTTTTTCACACTGGACACGGTCCTTTGTTCCTTGTGTATACACAATTTATATACTTCTCCTCTTCCCTACTCCTCTGTGTGTTATTTAGAGGTAAAGAGCACCAGGTTCTAAGCCCAATAAAACAGATAGGGCAAGAACTGGGGGGAAATCATGCCAAAGGTGGTCATGTCCTATTCAGATACTATAATGAACCATCATGCATTTGAAAAGGAACTTCTCAACTCTGAGAAACACTTTTTGTAATGGCTATATCATTTGTTTGGGGGACAATATCATCAAACCATTTGTTCTAGTCAAAGATGTACTACTTCAAGCAGTGTCAAAACAGCTGGCAAGCATTTTGAACTTTTTGTCGCTCTTCTGGGAAACCTCATTTTGACTTCATAAGCCGTTTTAGTTTTGACAGGTTCATCCATCTCACAAGGCCTCACAAGGCTTCCTGGGGGCAAGTATGTTGCATTGATCTTCTCCCTGCAGTAATTTTTAGGGAATCCATGAAGAAGTGCGTCAAGTGATGTTCCTTCTCCCGGCAGCATACCTGAGTCAGTCTTCCTGAAGCAGCCCAAGCATTTGGGTTTCACTGCCCACAATGGTCCTTATGAAGGTCTGACTAAAGTGATCAATGAGGTTCTCGATCTCAGCTTCTCACGGTCTTCCATGCAGTGGGTGTCTTTGCAAATCTTCTATGCCAGACTGACTGGCATAGAAGACATTCTTGTATACATTTCTGATACAACCACAAACAACTTTACTTAATCTGCATCATCCCGGTTCCATTGTGATGACTTTGTTCTCCATTTTTGTTCTTGTCATTTTCAGTATCTTGAGTAGATTGACTGTTTGAGCCTTGCTGATAAAATGGATATAATCCATTAACAGTTTGAGGTTGTGAGTCCTTACGGTATCTTTCATGAACTATCATGGCTGACCTTTCCCTTCCAGGCCACTACAAATGTAATAGAATTTGGGTTTATTGCTTGACAAATGTGCTTAAACATGCTTGTTCCAATTGTTCTGCACTGGCAAACTCAAACTCTAATATTCTGTGATCCTGGACTCCGGCTACCAACTTGTTGCTCAGAGCCTCACCACAATGCAGAAATCTGCCTAATTCGACTTGATCTCTTATTCTGCATGCAAATGTCAGTGTGTCATGCAATTTCCTAGTCTTTTTAGAAATCATGTATATTTTACACTCTTTCACAGTACAATATGATTAGGGTAAGACAGTATATAGAAGTTTTTCCAAACACTCCCCATTTGCCTAGAAAGATTTTATTTCACAGTAGTATATATGGACCTTTTTCATAATATGTTGATCTTCCTCTTTTATTCATGAAACTGTGACAAATAGAAAATAATTACATTTATTTATTATGAGACGTACTAGAAGACTGAAGAGAATGTGTCAAACTACATATAAATTCATGAACAGATCTTTCTTGCCCTAATTTTGAGAGGCATACTAAAGCCAAGGTTGATCCTGACATGTCATAACATTTACCAATTATTCCTAGATAAAGGGTTAGCACCCTCAAGATGTAACACCAACAGCACTTCTGTGCATGCATCAATTAAAGCATAGAACTGGCAATTAAAACTACAACTGATAGCACCAAAGCAGTCCAGAATATTAAAACCATTTACAGAGATGTTAACACTCCTATGATCAAAGAGATGGTATAAAATTCAATTCACCAACGTACCTGATATGACCTGGGGAGGAAAACCAAGAAAGGTCTGGGTCTATCATCACTGCTTCTGGGCAGTGGCTTTGGTTTTCATAATAATTAGGCCAATTCAAATTCCTCACTCAGTAAAAATAGCAAGGCAGGAACTATGACAAGACTATTTGACTAGTTCTTACTGAGCATCAAAGCCTCGGCTTGGGTCTCAGCTATGAATGTGGTGCACTATCGAGAAACTGACCACAGCACCTTAATAACCACAATCACGCTGAGACTGACACCAAACTATAGGTGCTACAAACCACATACATGAACCAACAATCCTTGTGTCAAATAAAAGAAGAGTGATCAGTTTGAGAAAGGAAAGCTATGCCAGGCTTGCCCCATTACTGACGAGGGTGTTATAATTTCCTCAAAAGTAGAGGAAGAGGAAATGGTCCTGGACCTGTATAACCCAGTGATTGAAAAGGCTTTTACTTATTGGCTGCTCTCCAAACCCCAAAGAGGAAACACAACATCGGCCAACAGAGCGCTGGGTAAGAAAACACGAGCTGCTCCTCATCCTGGTGCCTCACCATCACTCGGATGCAGAGGGAAAAAATGCTAAACTTAAGGTAAAGCACAAAAAAAATACTAGCTAGGAAAAAACTGAAAGCCCGACAAGAACTACAGGAAAACATTATGCAGGCATTTATCAAGAAAAGTCAGGTATTTAAGAAGCTCGTATCCTATAGCTTCATGGACATGCAAACTTACAGAAGACAAAAAGAGGTGCGTGTGAGTGGGTCAATCACATTAAACAGCTACAGGCAGTTGCTACAAAAGAATAAACGGTTTCCAACCAATGTTTTCAACCACTGTGCAAGGGCAGCAAGAACATCAATCCACGGATCCTACAGCCTGAGTTGGAACGAGCTCAGTGTCATGTTAAGAATTTTGGAGACCCCGGGCAAGACATATTTTGAGGGCCCATGTAGTAAACAAATTCGAATTCTTTTACCCATTTCCTGCTAATTCAAGCCAGGATGATCCCAAAAACAATGCTGTATTATGTTAAACTTTAACAGAGTCACAAAAAAGAGTTGGAATATGTTTTGACAGAGACCCCAAAAATATTTAAGATGACAATGGGTAGAGAGAGTCAGATGTACATGTAGACAGAGAGGGAGAGGGGTTTAGAGGGAGAAATAGAATAGACAGAGGTTTAATAAAGAGAAATTTCACTTTCCCAGGGGCCCTCTTGGAAGGTGGGGGCCTGGGCAATTGTCCAATTTGTCCATGCCCTAAAAAGTCTCTGACTATGAGCTACCATAATCCAGAAGCCAAACAAGTATGGGCTTTGGTTTCTATGAAGTTTTTTATTCCAGAACTAGAAATTACCACCATTTGGGGTAGTTTGCGCTTAGGCTCCTGTAACTTTTTGTCCACATAAGGTTTCCATGTCAAATGTGTGTCCTTTTTTTCAACACCCTGACAATTCTTAAGGTACCCAGGGTTTGTGGATTCCCCTGGAGGGGACCCAGAAATTAGCCAAAATGGGAAAAAGTGCTGCAGAAGAAAGCATCTGTTTTTTTCCATGCAAATGGCATCAGCAAAGGGTTTGCGGTGCTGAAATCACCACCTTCTCAGCTTTCAGGGACATACAGACTTTTGTCAGAAAACCAACATTTTCTTCACAGTTTTCACATTTTACTGTGAAATAGCCAATTTTTGCTATTTTTTTGTGCTTTCAACCTCCTTCCAGTTAGTGGTAGAAATGGGTGTGAAAGCAATAAAGGATCCCAGACAGCTATACATTTCTGAAAAGTAGACAACATTCTGAATTCAGCAAGGGGTCCTTTGTGTAGATCCTTCAAGTTTTTTTAAAGAAACTAACAGTGAAAAATAAAAAATATTGAAATTAAGTTGAAAAAAACAGCCATTTGTGCCTACGTTTTCACCTGTAACTTCTTCTAAGTATAACGTATTTTTAAAAGCAATATACTGTTACATCCACTGGACCCCTCTGGTTGCGGGGATATATAGGTCTTGTAGGTACACCAAGAATCCGAAGGAACCCAGAGCCAATAACTGAGCTGCATCTTGCAATGGTTTTTCATTGTGTACCGGGTATATAGCAATTCATTTGGTAAAATATAAAGAGTGAAAAATAGGTACCAAGGAAACCTATATATTTCTACAATGAGAACAAAATATAGAGTTTAGAAGCAGTGGTTATTTGCACATCTCCAAAATTTTGGGTACCCATACAAGCATGTGAATTAGAGCTCATTTTTCAAAATGACTTGTTTTTTACAAATTGTCTTAAAATTGGAAGGCAGATATGCAAAGAAAGTCAATTTGTAATAACACTTGTTCTACTATCCTGTGTTCCCCCAAGTCTCCCGATAAAAACGCTACCTCACTTGTGTGGGTAGGCCTAGTGTCCGCGACAGGAAACGGCCCAAAACTCAACACGGACACATCATGTTTTTCCAGTGAAAACTGACCCTTTTTGTGCAATGTGCCTAACTGTGGATTTTGAAACCTACCTCAGCCATCACCTAGGGAAAACTACAAACCTACACATTTTTGAAAACTAGATAACCAGGGGAATCCAGGATAGGGGGACTTGTGTGGCTCTCACCAGGTTCTGTTACCCAGAATCCCTTGCAAACCTCAAACTTTGTAAAAAAAAAAACACATTTTCCTCATATTTCTGTGATGGAAAGTTCTGGAATCTGCCTTGGATCCACAAACTTCCACACACCCTGCATTCCCCAAAGTCTCCCAATAAAAATGGTACCACACTTGTGTGGGTAGGCCTAGTGCCTGCGACAGGAAACAGCCCAAAAAGCAACATGGACGCATCACATTTTTCCAGTGAAAACTGACCCTTTTTTGCAATGTGCCTAGCTGTGTATTTTGAACCCTAGCTCAGCCGGCACCTAGGGAATCCTAGCAAACCTATACATTTTTGAAAACTAGACAAACAGGGAAATCCAGAATGTGGTGAGATGTATGGCTCTCGCCAGGTTCTGTTACCCAGTATCCCTTGCAAACCTCAAACTTTGTAAAAAGAAAACGCTTTTTCCTCATATTTCTGTGATCGAAAGTTCTGTAATCTGCGTAGATCCACAAACTTCCACCCACCGCGCATTCCCCAAAGTCTCCTGATAAAAATGGTACCTCACTTGTATGGGTAGGCCTAGAGCCCGCGACAGGAAATGGCCCTAAATGCAACGTGGACACATCACATTTTTCCAGTGAAAACTGACCCTTTTGTTGCAAAGGGCCTGGCTGTGGATTTTGACCCCTAGCTCAGCCTGCACTTAGGGGAACCTAGCAAACCTCTACATTTTTGAAAACTAGATACCCAGAGAAATCCAGGATGGGGTGACCTGTGTGGCTCTCACCAGGTTCTGTTACCCAGAATCCCTTACAAACCTCAAACTTTGTCAAAAAAAGACATTTTCCTCACATTTCTGTGATGAAAAGTTCTGGAATCTGCATGTATCCACAAACCTCCACCCACCCCGCATTTCCCAAAGTCTCCCGATAAAAATGGTACCTCACTTGTGTGGGTAGGCCAAGTGCCCGCAACAGGAAACGGCTCCAAACGCAACATGGACACATCACATTTTTCCAGTGAAAACTAACCATTTTTTTGCAATGTACCTAGCTATGGATTTTGAACACTAGCTCAGCCAGCACCTAGGGAAACCTAGCAAACCTATACATTTTTTTCAACTAGACACACAGGGAAATTCAGTATGGGGTGACTTGTGTGGCTTTCCCCAGGTTCTGTTTCCCCGAATTCCTGGCAAACCTCAAACTTTGTCAAAAGAAACACATTTTCCTCACATTTCTGTGATGGAAAGTTCTGGAATCTGCATGGATCCACAAACTTCCATGTACCCAGCATTCACCAAAGTCTCTCGATAAAAATGGTACCTAACATGTCTGGGTGGGCCAAGTGCCCGCGGCAGGGAAGGGTCCAAAACGTATTGTGGAGACATCAAAATTACCTATCACAAAACAACCTGGTTTTGCAAGGGGGTCAACTGGGTTTTTGGCCCCGGGCTCGGCGGCCATCTAGCGAAACCTACCAAACCTAGACCTTTCCGAAAACTAGACACCCGGGGGAGTGCAGGGAGGTATAGCTTGTGTCGATCCCCCAATGTTTTCTTACCCAGAATCCCCTGCAAACCTCAAATTTAGCTGAAAACATCAAATTTTTCTCAATTTTCTGTGTGGGAAAGTTCTGGGATCCTGGGCTGACACAAATTTCCCACCGCTCAGTGTCCCCCCATGTCTCCTGATAAAAATACTACCTCACTTGTGAGGGTGGGCTAAGTACCCGCGGCAAGGAAGCACCCAAAACGTATTGTGGAGAAATCAAAATTACCAATCACATAACGACCTGGTTTTGCAAGGGGGCACCTGACTTTTTGGTCCTGGGCTTAGCGGCTATCTATGGAAACCTACCAAACCCACACATTTCTGAAAACTAGATACTCGGGGAGTCCAGGGATGTGTGGATTGCATGGATCCTCCAATGTTTTCCTACCCAGAATCCCCTGCAAACCTCAAATTTAGCTGAAAAAATCAAACTTTTCTCACATTTCTGTGTGGGATCACCATGCCGGCACAAATATCCTACCACATAGCGTTTCCCTTGGTCTCCCAATAAAAATGACACCTCACTTGTGTGGGTGACCAATGAAGTATTGCCTCAATATGGCAACAAGGAAACAGGAAGGGTGGCCCACAGCTCCCCCATGGGTGGGTGCCGTCCGACGCACACGCCCACTGTGGCGTCAGACGGCTCCCAGCCCTCGGACGCACACAAGGGGTTAAAAAAATGCCATTATATCTAATGTTTATAGGCCTTAAATGCTTTTTTTACATGGTCAGCAGAACCAAATTATGGCTGGCAATCCAGCAACAAGGATCCAGTGAAACCCTGCTGGCACAGAGGTCATTCACTCTGCAACTTCTAGATACATACTATGGGCCAGATCTATCATCATTTGACGCATCGCAATGCATCAAGGAAACTTGCTGTGCTGCAGCGAATGAAGAGAGCAGGAATGCGCCATATTTCCACTTTCTAAGTGTGGTGCATTCTGCAGCACACTTAGAAAGAGGAAAACGCCTCTAAGGATTGTATTTTTGGAAATAAGGTGTCCCTTCCTGTACAAAAATGCTGCAACGAACAGCTGGATGGAGCATGTAAAGAGCATTCTCTCGGACCTCGACTTCAGTGAAATCTGTAAAAATCCTTAATCAGTCACAGCTAATGTAATAAAATAAATCAATGAGAAATACTGGCTCTTAAAATTAAAAGAGAGCAGAGTCTGTATCAAAGTATGGTTCCCTGTTGAATAACTATCTCCAGCACAAGGGAATTAGAGGCTTTGTGCTTTTTCTGCACTGGGTCAGTGTGAGGCTCACATGTAGGAGCGGATGGAACTGACAACATTCAACAGAGCTAAAAACGATACCCCGACGATTAGCAACTGCCTTTGCGTTTGTAAGAAAGTGACGCTGGAACTAGGGGTGCGGGAGCTGCTGAAGCAAACCCATAAAACTGAAATAATTTAGCTGGAAAATGAGCAGTAAAGGGCCCCTTCAAATATGTTTCTTCTGGCAGTATTTGTGTTGTTTTACTAGAAACACCGTCCAATATCTCCTACGCCTATAGTGAGGTGTCGTTATTGAAGAGCAGCCACACTCTAAAAATCGTCCCAGCACCACTGTTGCACAGAGACTCTATTCTGTACTCCATGCTTCCTTGTACAAAGGCATGCTCCCGAGGTAAAAATTTGCTGATACCCCTGTTTCACATCAATGGTATCTCCCGTCCTATTGACGCACTTCACTTTGCCACAAGACTGACCAAAACCAATAAATTTGGCAATAGCATCCTACATCTGCTCTGCTTGGTAAGATTCTTGAAAGGGAAGCAGGAAGGTTGCCACATCAATAATCGTTCATGTGGACGCTTACTGACTTTTTTTAATGCCCAAAATAAGTCAGGGTCCAGGGGAGCTAATCAACAGCCATACTGGTTGTCCAGAACTCTAATTGCTTTCATCTGTCTTTTTATCGGATTTTACTTACTAAGTATTCTTATGGTGAACTTGCCTGGCAGACACCGGTCGCCCCTCCTCTGGTAAAATCCCTGTGGCTGCCGAAGGTGCCAGGACCGGGACCCGGAGAGGTGGCGATATATACGACGTCTGCAATGAATCAATTGTCGCTTCTTCTGGTGCTACTACACAAGCCGCGTTTAATTGAGGTGAAGCTTGAGCAGTAGTAGGCTGAGTGGTTTTTTTCACGAATAATGGAAAGTCTTTAGAGTTTATTAGCTCAGCTTTTTTTTTCACTGGCACTGTCGTTGGCTCACTAATCTGCTCCTTCTCGTCGGTGATGGGACCCTCCTTTAAAATCAAACCAGAGCGGTCCTCCCCCCCTTGCTGTAGCTCAGACAGGTCCTCCTCGGAGCTCTCGAAGCTTGAGTTCAAGCCCGGCCGGGTTGCTTTATTGCCCGCTCTAGCCGAAGACTGTGTCACTCTTGCTTGGGCTAAACATTTTTTGGCTTTCAGCCCAGCTGCAGCATCTACTTTGGCAATCACATTCACTTGCTTTAAATGCTTCCCCATCTTTCCTTAAATCCAGGAACCTGTGTGTCAGGGAATCCTGACACCAAGTGGTAAAGAAAACTGGCTATCTATACGAGCTGGCCCCAATCTTCTTTACTGGCAGCATTTAAGTTAATTGTGCACCAGTTATCTATCCACCTCCAAGTCTCAGATTCCTAATACACAGCTGATCCCAGTGCCAGTTTCCACACTTCCTTAACTCAGCCCAACACGTTTCCTCCGAGCATCAAGCGCCACATTGCCGCCTCACCTTGCAACAGCAACTGAGCGATTGCACTCCACCTAATCTCCTGCCGACACCCAAGGTCAGCGTCTGTGTCTCCACTGACTCTCGCCTCAAGCCATCCACCTTGCCCTGCGCTGAAACAAATTCCAACCTCGGCGAGGTCCCAGAATATGATTTAGCGAGGGAAGTCTTCCTGTGCAGCGGCTGGCCGCATTCCACTTTCGGCGCCCGACTCGGCACTGCTCTGTTCCGCACTTGTCAGGTACGCATTCAGCGTTCGATGTTCGGCTTTCAGCGTTCGGCGGCGGGCTCCATTACCGGGGGGAAGAGCAGCGGTCACCTGAGGCTAGGCGGAGGCGGGGATCTCCGCAGCCTGATCAGTCTCCCTCTGTTGAAAACACTCTAAAACAGCAGTTGGAGAGTGGGCCACAGTCTCAGTTACCACCTCGGACACCGATTAAGGGCGGCCTAGAACTGCCAGGTCAGACAGCCAGGTTGGATAGTCAATCGCAACAAGAAGAGCCTGAATCACTAACTAGAGGAGCTAATACGCAACAGCTTGAAATTAAGACCATGCTTAATCTCATATTGGATGAGATCAGAGACATGAAGAAATCTCAAGAGAATGAGATAGCTGCCCTACATCTTCGGCTCGTAAAAATCGAAGAGGCAGTGGCTGGCTTCCCCGCAAGAATTCAAGAAGCCAACTCGAGGATTGCTCAGCTAGAGGATCAGATGAATTCCATGCTTCAGAAAGTTAACTCTGCAACGGAAGATAAAATAGCTCTCAAGAACAAACTTGAAGAATTGGAGAACCATTCGCGCTGCTCAAATCTTCGAATTGTTGGGGTACCTGAGGGGAGTGAGGGAGCAAATACATTGCAATGGGTCGAATCATTCATTAAGCAAAAGGTGCTCCCTGAATTCACTGGAGACTTAACATTAACCAGGGCACATCGGGTTCCAGCTCACCCCTACCTAATTCTAAGTTCCCTCGTACTATTTTGACTAACTTTGCTGATTACCGTGTGAAAGAGAACATTCTGGCTAAGGCAATTCAGCGGAGACAGTTTTCTATTAATAAGGGGACTAAATGTCGGATTTTTGCGGATATGTCTGTGGTGGCTGCACTCAGGGGCAAAGAGTTTGTGAAACTTTTGTACCTCTTTAAAGCTCAAGGGGCGCAGGCTTCTATTGCGCAGCAATCAAAGCTTAGGGTGCTGGTAAGAGGGAAATTCCATATGTTCTCACGCATTGAGGAAGCCCAGGAATTATTGAAAGAGATTTCTACTTCAAAATGAATTTGTGGGGTTCTCTTGATTTTTAAGGTTTTCACTGCTGTGTGGGGGGATAGGTCACCTATGGTGCAGGTCCAGGGCACCTCATAGTGAAGTGGGGGGGAGAGATGTGGATTGCGGGGTCTACCACATTTCTTGGGGGGGAGGGGGTTCACAGGGTTTGGGGTGGGGGGCTTGGGATTATGGCAGTAAAAAGAGCAGTTGCAAACAGGACTCAGATGATTGGAATAGGAGTCTGATTCACAATGTTTACTGAATATATTGGAAACATGAATAAAGCTAGAAGGTGTTGCATTATATCGGTAAATGCTAATGGTATGTTAAATAGACAAAAATATGGGGGGCTTATAAGATGGCTCACCACGTTAAGGCCTCAAGTCCTCTTCTTCCAAGAAACCCATCTAAAAACAAATTTACAGAGGCTTTTTATCCCGGGGGTGTTTTCTAAAGCTTTTTTTGCCTCAGCCGGGGTGGCGATGAGAGGGGTAGCCATTTACTTCTGTAGAGACACGGCCTGGGAATTTGTCCAAGTTAAGAGAGATCCCCAGGGAAGGTGGATATGGGGCATGGTGATGATAAACGGGAATATATTGAATTTTATTAATTACTATGGTCCAGTTATGGACGATCCATCTGTATTGTCAACGTTACATGAACTTCTTAGCGGGGTCCCCGGTCAGATTGTTTTGGGTGGGAATTTTAACTATATCCAAGATTTGAGAGAAGACACCTCAAATAAAAACAAGAAACAGCTGAAGCCAAAGACTAAAAGAGTCTTTGAGGCTTTAACACAAGATCTTGAGCTAATCGACTCATGGCGAAAAATTAATCGCGGCACTCGCGATTACACCTGTTTCTCTCGCCAATTTCAGACAGCTTCATGAATAGATTTTTTTTTAACATCTCGTTCCCTGGACCTCGTAGAAGCAGAAATCGGTGTGAATGCATTTTCGGACAACTCCTATGTTAGATTGGAATTAGAAATTGAGGATGGGAAGAGGAGGAGATCCAGGTGGCAGATGGACCGCCTCCTTCTCCAAGATCTTCAATGGGTAGAAGGATTTAGAGAGTGGATACTCGATTTTTTAAAAAGGAACGAGGGGTCGGCTGAACTATTTTCAGTATGGGGTGGATTCAAGGCAGCTGTTCGCGGACAATTGATTGCCGTTTCAGCCGCGCAGGCGAAAATTTGACGCACAAAAATAGCGGAATTACAGCTAGCTGTCGAAAATGCCTCAAGTCTGCGAAATTCCCCCTTACGGGGCCAGTGGGGGAAAGCTAAGAAGGCGCTGAGGGATTATTTTATTGTGGAGGAAATCAACAGTTCATGGACCTATCAACAACGTGTTTATGAGGAAAGCCAGATGGTTGGTAAACTTTTAGCGGGTCTACCAAGACACGACAAGAAGCAGCCCTAATTATGGAGGTAATAGATCCCAAGACCAGTTTAGTAGTGACTGATAGGGACGGGATCGCCTGTGTCTTTGCGGAACACTATCAGCAGCTTTATACCACTAAATATATGGTTAGCCAGGAAGCGATACATGAATATTTTGCAGGGATAGAACTCCCGAGGCTATCCAATAGTTTAGTGGACCAGGTGCAATGTGATATATTATCAGCAGAGATTTTGGCAGTCTTAAAGTCTATTGCTGGAGTGAAAGCTTGCGGTGAAGACGGACTGCCTATTGAATTTTACAAACTATTCGCTAATGAGCTGATCCCCTTTTTGATGAAGCTTTTTAATTATGTAAAAGCCGGAAGTGTAGTCCCCCTGAGTTCAAGAGGGCGATTGTGGTTAGTTTTGTGAAGAAGGGTAAGAACCCCAATAATGTTAATTCATATAGACCAATCAGTCTTTTAAACGCTGATTACAAGATTTTGATGAAGATTTGGGCGCAGCGATTTACCCCACTAGCCCAGGAAGTGATTCATGGTGACCAGTCGGGGTTTGTTGCTGGGAGGGTGATGTCTTCCAATACCGGGTTTTTGATTCAAGCGCTCGATTATTTCAGTATCAACAAGACGCCGGCATGTATTATGATGGTTGACGCTGAAAAAGCGTTCGACCTGGTTAATTGGGATGCCCTATTCTACGGTCTCGGTAGGTTTGGTGTTCCGTATCAAGTCATAACGATGCTTAGGAACATCTATCAGGGGGCTCAGGCTCAGCTGGTGATTAACGCAAGCCAAGTAGGGTCAGTAGATATCAATCGAGGGACCAGACAAGGGTGTCCGCTATCGCCCCTATTATTCACGTTTTTTATAGAACCCTTGGCCATTAAAATTCGGGGTAATATAGATATTCAAGCCCCGATCCAGGGCATGCCAAAATTAAAGTTGTTTGCAGATGACGTTATTTTATATCTTAGCCCTGAAAGGCAGAATTTGGATCGGACCCTAACCAAATTCAGCCAATTTGAACTTATCGGGGGCTATAAAATTAACCAAAATAAAACTGAGATTTTAACGTTGAACACCGGTATGGATTTTCTCCCGGCAAATTTGAAACAGCAGGCTCTTAGATCAGATCCTATACGGTATCTGGGGATCCTTGTTACAAGTCAATATGGGCAGCTATTTAAATTGAACTACGAGGCAACAGGTGGAAAAATGAAGAAATTATTGGAAAACTGGTCACGTCTACCGTTAACCTTGATAGGTCGGGTTGCACTCATAAAGATGTCTATACTTACTCTCTTAGTTTTTTTGTTTACTAACATACCAATTAAGATTAATATTAGTTATTTTAAAGGGCTTGAATCTATGATCAGGTCGTTTGTATGGAACAAGAAGGCTTCCAGAGTCAGACTCCCAGTGTTACAACTTGACACGAATTTAGGCGGGTTGGCATTACCGCATATTCGAACATATTATGAGTCAGCGATTTTGGATTTAACAGCGTGTTTATTGTCCAGTACAGGGCTATTAGATAACTTTTTTTTAGACAGAATGATACAAGAAGCTGGCTCGCAGACCCCAACATTTCTTAAAACTTCAAACTCCCCAAAAAGACCAGATATAAAACTCTCCTGGTATTTTCTAGTAGATTGCAGATTTTTTTTTTTAAACAAAGTGGTTTTTCTGGGCTTCACGTATTAAAGTTAAGCGAGTGTAAAAGTTTGGGCCTTCATATTCATTCTAGTCATCTCAAGATTTGGAAGGATTGTGGTTTGGAAGAATTGGGGCGTTTTATTATTCAGGAAAGAGTGATCACCTGGCAAGAAGTACAGGATAGATGTGGTGATCGCAAGAAGCCCGTCTTCTTTGAATATTTACAAATTGTATATTTTGTGAACAAATATAATCTTTTGTCCTGTCATGCTCCAAGCAAATTGGCGACTGCGTTATTTAGAGTAAATGTTAGAGGGGTGGGCAACTGGTACCTGCTGCTGCGCACCCAAAACGAGTCGCCGTTGGTTGAGAAGTTTTTGGAGAGAGTAACCCTGGAGACCCAATGTTCCTTCTCTAGTCGGGAGTGGCAGGCCTTATCCCTGGTAGGAAGCAGGGCTTTAAGAGCCGCCAATTTTAAAAGAATGGCGTTCTTGTCCCGTTGGATGGCTTATTTTACCCCCAAAGCGCTGAATAAGATCTATCCTGAGGTGGAGAATAAATGTTTTCGTTGTCAGGCTGAAGGGGAAGGGGGATGGAGGCATATATTTTTCACCTGTTGAAAACTAGGGGTGTTTTGGGGCAGGATCTTTGCGGCCATAAGTCAGGCACTCCAGATATCGCTAGATCCAACAGCGGAGGAGGCCCTCTTTAGTATAATGAGCCGGGGGGCTAATCTGTCAAAATCAGAGGGGACATTTTTAGCTATCTCGACTCTTGTTGCTCGCTCCCTAGTTCTACAAAATTGGAGATTGGCAGAAGCGCCTTCATATGAGAAATGATTAAATAAGATGAAGCATACCAGGACCTTTGAAGAAGCTTATGCAATGTGTGTGGGGGCAACTAAAAAGTTTACTGTGACTTGGAAATACTTAGTTGCTCTCGAAATTTAAGACAGTATTGTTTCCAGGTCGATTGTTGCACTTTAGCACCTTAGCACTTTAGCAACCCAGGAGATTGTATGCTAGATGGCTATTTGCAAGATGGGGAGATAGCAATTTAAATGTATATGGGGAGAGTACTGCTGGCCAGCTCGTGGTAGGAATCTGGTTTTAATTTTGTGTTTAGATCTTTTTGCGGCTGTATTACATCAATTGAACGATTCGCCTATGTCTATTTCTGTATTGTTATCAAGTATTTTATGAGATTGTCAGGCATGGTTTTATCGCGACTAGTATGTTTTGATCAAAGATGATTACTTTATTATTGTTCCTGTTGCTCTGCTAAAAAAAAAAAAAAGTATTCTTATGGTGTCATCATTTTTAATTGTGATGGAAATGCCGACAACTAAATATTTTAGTCTAGTATTTGTGCTTTAAATAAAACTAACGTGATGGAATTATGTTTCTGCGTGTATTTATGCATGAATAGGAGCAGCGTTCCAAACTGCTCTTTTCTGAAGGTAAATGGGTGAATATTTCATCCTGTAACAGTGCTTTTATTTTACTCCATTTATTATGTAGAAATACCATTTGTTACTTAAAACTACCCATATCTCCCATTACAGCACCACCATGGGCACGGTGTAACTGGGCTGCGGTGCTCTCTTAGAAAGCAAATCTGATTGAGAATATGTTTTCGGAGTGTCTCATATGGGCAGTTCTTTTATGTCTGGATAGTGTGACCTCCGGTTATTTAAGGATACAAATATGCACGTTGTACTGTATATGCATGTGAAAGATAACTTTAAGTGATATCAAATTCTCTAGTCTATTATATGTTTATATTAATAAACGCAGGAGGTGATTGTTGTATTCTTTCTTGTTCTTTAAATTACATGAATTGTGTTTTGTTCATGCTAAAGAAGTTCCACTCAAATGTAATCTGACGATTCTACGAGCACTGGATCTGGCTGGGTGCCCACCAGAAGATCATAAGTCTTTTTATTTATCTTGGTTGCATACGAAACATGCTTGACTCGGTCAGCTGTCACGTGCAGTATTTTGTATAACATGAATAGTAACTGCAAAGACCCTACAGGGCACTCTGTGCCACAGAACAACAAACACATTCATTTCACAATGCTAGTTTTTCCCGTGATGCATTGCAGAGATTGATGCGCACTGACAAGGTGTCGCTGATACCTATGGTGGCCTTTGCACGTGACTCTCGTTGAATAGAGTGCCTTGGTTTTAGCAGAATGATAAACATTGCACTCTGATAAACAGGCTACGCTTGAGTTACATATTGCTTAAATTACATTACCAGCTGCTGGAAGGATTTGTATCACAGCAATGCATATGTGGAGCAGGGCAGTCTGTAATGGAAAGGTTATTTATGAAGCAGATACATCCATGTTCCTCAGTAGAGGAATATGAAATAGTACATTATGCACAGAACCTGTCATTGCATTTATTGCTGTTTATGAGACAGAGGAAGCAATGCATGAATGAACAATTCTCTTTCATGGGGCAAATGAGGTAAGCACTAGAACACAAGCACGAAGAACAGAAATGAGGGGAACAAGAATGGTGATTTGGCCGCTAACCCAACTAGCTTGTAAAAGCACTAGAGTTACTTTATGGAATTGACAATAAATTGCAAAGATGACATAGAGGTAAGTCCTCAGTTCAGATCCTATGCCAGTCCCCATAGTGGACGTTGTATGTTCCAGAATAATTGTATTGCACCCCTCTACGGAATATTACTGCTCGTAACACTCACCAACTGCCCAGGTGCATGCAAGCATAGCGTCTGATTTGCTTAGCAGTGGCGTAATACAAAATGATGGGGCACCCCTGCAGAATGTGATGAGGGGCCCCCAAGTCTCCCATATCTTGCAGATATTCATTGGTTTTGAACTGAATGGGCCCCCATTGAAGTATTGGAGGCCGCCAGGCAGGGGCCTCGGTTACACCCATAAAAGTTTGCCTCTAGTGGTATGTGATGCATACACATTTCTGGTGCTTGCTTTTTCTCCGCATCTCATGTGTTTGTTACTTCACATTGTGTAGGTGTTAAAACAAGCATTTCTTGGATTGGTTGGCCCCACTTTTTACTGAACAGCCACTCACATTGATAAGAGACACACCACAGGTTAAAACCAACAAAGACGATATGCAAAGTTTCACAAAATTCCCTCTATAAGCTTCATAAAGTCACTTTCGAAATGTGCAACTTTTGAAATGGTTCCCATATATTCTCTGCTCCGTACTATTCAGATCCCTATTCAATCAAAGGTTGTTTTCCCAACACATTTTACTCTCCATTGCTTTTCAGAAACCATTGATCAATAGATATACATTTTCATCTGCACCTCTTCTCAACCATACCACTTTCAAATACAACAATGGCTTGAACATAATCAAATTGCTTGTTTTGGCTGACTACTCTACTGCCCTTCTTGCTGCATGCTGAGGATGGTTGGGCACCCAGGGGTGTTGGGCACACGGTATACCTGCAGTTCAGGCCCTGAGCCCATCCCCACGCTGTGCACGGCCAAAGGCCATGTGCTGCAAAGGGGTGGGTGCCAGGGAGCCAGTTATAGTTAGTGGTGAATTTCAGTGGTTTTATTTCAACACCCTGCCCACATTGTTCCAGCCAGGGAACACAGATTTGCTTTTGCCCAGCGAGAGCAGAGAAAAGCTGCCCCTGCCAGGTGGGAACAAGCAAATGTAGCCAGCTCCTGTTGCACCCAGGATAGGTGCAGGAAGAGCAGCCAGCAGGGGCAGCAAGGGCCCTGGGGCTCCCCCCTTGGCCACAAGGGCTGCATCATATAAAATCAAATCGACCCCATGAGGTGGGTCCAAAGGCCATCTGAAGGTGCGAGGGGAGCTGTACCTCCCAAAAATACCTGTATCGGCCCAGGGGATGGGGTTACCAGGGCCTAAAAAGGGCTTGGACGAGGGGCTGCATGCCCCCTTCCCAAAAAAAAACCAGGTTGTGCTGAACTCCTGGACCATGGCTCACCCCAGGGGGCTTATTTTTTAAAAAACATGGGGGCATATTCTCAAGGACTTATCGCCGATTTATCGGCACATTAGCGCCGCAAAAGTGGCGATAGATTTATCGCCCTATTCTCAAGTTGGTGCAAACTGCCGATATTGCCAGTTTTCCAGCGATAGCTGACGCAAAAAACATCGCCACGGATGAGAGCGACAACTAACGCTAATGATATGCAGAGTAGGCGTTCCCATGCAAAAACACACGAAAATACCACTTTGTGATATTCTCAACGACCAGCCAGATCGGCGAAGCGATCCAAAAACAGGCGTTAAGGCGCGTTAGCAGCAGGAATTTAACACCTGCCTTTTACTGGTGTTAAGCAGGATGACAACCTGCAGCATGAAAGGGAGACCAGCCCAGAGCCACATCTGAAGACCAACAGATGCCATGGAGCCAATGATCATGCAGCTCGGAGACCCAAGAGGGCCACAACACCCACTGCCATCACCCCCAGCCCCCCCCCCTCCCGGACCACCACCCCAGACTACCACCTAGGCAGCGCAGAACAAGACAGCGGACGTTCCTAAAATGCACCAGCCTCAGACACTCAATGCCAGAGGATGCCATTGCCCACTACAGGCTCAAAAGGACAACCATCCACCGCATCCTGACCCACATTGCCCACAGGCTGACGGCACCAACACAGCGGACAACCAACATCCCTCCGCAGACAAAGCTGCTGGCTGTGCTGCACCTGTTGGCCTCTGGTACCTTCCAACCAACAACTGCCAGAGTCGGAGGAGTCTCACAGCCAGCCCTATCAAACTTCCTCACACATGTCTTGGATGCATGTCCACAAAAGCAACGGCGGGCCCCTGTATCCGCACCACACGCTAGTCCCAATTCGTAGTGTTCCTGCGCAACCAACCCCAATGCCAGCCGTCACCTGACGCCTCTGTGCTCCAGATCCAAGATTGTAGTTACTGAAATGGGGGTGCGCCAGGTCATGAAGTCCAGTAGTCAACAGTAGTGTAAAAACAGTTCTTTATTACAAATACTTAAATCAACAATACGAAAAGCTCAGCCAACGCGTTCCATTCCCAACGGGGAACTTCATCAGGGCAACATGTGGATTCAATTAACTGCATATGCTGCGGGAACTCCCCAATACAATTCCATATTCCGAAAGTCAGTATTCAGAAACTTGTTTCCGTATAGTCACAAACGTAATCTGGTACAGTGTATTGCACTTGGACAAACCGGAATGCTAACAGGTATGATAAATCCTGCATAAAAAGACCGTAACGGAAGTTTGTGTGGGCGTAACCTGCGTAGGAAAGAAAAGGAAGGTTACGACCACATGAACTTCTGTTACGGTCTTATTATGCAGGAGTCATCATACCTGTAAGCATCACGGTTTGTATCAGCTTGATACCCCTGCACCTTCACTTTCCCCACACTGCGCAGGAACAGCTGGAGACCAAGCAAGGGAACTACGCCATAGCTGGCTTCCCGCACGCGTTGGGGGCAATTGACTGCACACATGTACTACTTGTCCCCCCTGCCGACACTGCACACAATAACCGCAACAGAAACCACACGCATTCCATCAATGTGCAGGCAAAAGTGGACCGCCGGGTCCTGTTCACGAATGTCATCGCAAACTTCCCAGGCAGTGTGCATGATTCCTACATCTTCCGCAAGTTCATCACCAACCAGCGCTTTGAGGATAGCACCTATGGAAATGCACTGCTCGTCGGTAAGTACCAACTGAACACACCACACACCTCAACTCCACAATGATACAACTCACAACTGTGGGAATGCACACGTTACAAAATCACATACACCATGCCAATCAACATGCCCAACTACAAGACACAACAACACAAATAACTGTGGAAACCGTGGCCAGCCATGTAGACAAACCATCCACGGCATGGCACCTCTGCCACACAATTGCAGGATGTGGGGAGAGGTGGGAACCAAGTATGTGCGAAGGAGGCAAGTGACCCATCAATAAGAATGTACACAATGCCAAGTGTGGCAGTGATGTGCTGGAAAGACTTCAGTATGCAGAGCACAGACATGTCCATGTGGACATATACTGCTGGTGTTTGTAGTGTTGTGAACAGTGGATGCAAACAGGTTACCTCAGGCAGTCGGGAAGACCTTGGACATGTAGCTTTGTCGTCACCCCTGTAAGCGTGAGCGGAGTGGCCTTGACCGGCATATGTCGTGAATAAATAGCCCGGGGCTCTGGGCGTGGTTCAGTTCCGGGATGGCCACCAAAGTACCCACTGAGGGTGTCTCTGTGTCTGCCACATCCTGTCCATAGGCCTACACACACGTGGCCGACCACCTTCAATGGCCAGATTTACACTGGAGACGAGGTGGCTATGTCCCAAGCCAACCCGTGCACATATCGTCATCGCATGCAGGGTCGTGTCTGCCAGGGCGGCACCCCCCACCCAGCCACGAGGCCGCCGCCGTGACCGGAGGTGCCTGCGCGAATCTGTGCGCCTGCTGCACCCCAGCCCTGGTCCCCAGACCGGTCCACCGCCCAGCGATGACTGGCCGCCCCTGCGCACCCAGGCCTCAATGCTCACCTGCCGCCACCGGCGTGTCTCCAAGAGGGCCCACCACGTGCCGGTGCAACCTCCTCAGCCGAACGCTGGATTCTGCACCACAGGCCCCCAGCACACCCTGCGGCACCGCACCGCGGAGTCATGTGTGTGCTGACTGCTGCCTTCAGCGTACACTGCACTCTGGCAGGGCCCTCAATTCAAATCGAATCTTGATTGGCACGACGGCGTATCGAGGTCTACGCATCATCGCAGGCTGCACACCCGCTCAGCTCTTCATGTGCCCCTACCTCAGTGAACCGCAAGTCGTCGTCCCGTGGCGGTAGGCCCGTGCCAGCCGCAGTGCATCGGGTGCCACCAACTCAGTGCACCGCAAGTCATCGTCCCGTGGCGGTAGGCCCGTGCCAGCTGCAGTGCATCGGGTGCCACCAACTCAGTGCATCGCAAGTCATCGTCGCATGGCGGTAGGCCCGTGCCGGCCGCAGTGCATCGGGTGCCACCAACTCAGTGCACCACAAGTCATCTTCCCATGGCGGTAGGCCCATGCCGGCCACAGTGCATCGGGTGCCACTAACCCAGTGCGCCACAGGTCATGGCCCCTTTATGATTGAGTCTCGTGGTGCGGGCGCCATCATGTCACCTCCAGCAGTGGGTAATGTGATGTGGTAGGCCCCTTTTATTGGCAGGGTCACATGTCCTGTGATGCTTGTGCTGGATGGGTGTGGTGTGGGTGTACACCAGCCCTCAGGGAGTGGCTGTGGCATGCTGACAACTAGACCAGTGATCAGCAGATCACTACAGGGAAGACCTGGGACATGTAGCTCTGATGTCCCCCCCTGTAAGCGTAAGCAGAGTGGGCTGGGCTGGCGTATGCCAGTCCAGCGTAGGGGTGTGAACAATGAGCCAGGGGCTCTGGGCGTGGTTCAGTTCTGGGCTGGACAAGGAAGCAACTAATGCGTGTGTCTCTGTTGTAGTGTCGGCGCCACCCAGACCGTAATCGGCAATGTTGCACCCTGTGACAACATGAGCAACATGGACGTAAGGGGGAATCACGGACCCTACATTCATCCACACTTTCATACTTGAATGATCATAGACATGACACATCTGTGTGAATCTGAATGTTTTATTCACATTCAGTGGAGTGTTGAAGCTGGAGCAGTACAGGGCCATGCAAACCCCACTTTACATTGTTGCCCCGTGGAGGGCCAGCCAGAGTCCTTTAGGGAATGACAAGTTCATCGGAAGAGGAGGAGTTCAGTCCGCAGTCTGATTGCTGTGTCATTGGTAACCAAACAGAATATGGCAGTCCATGTTGAGGTCCAAGGTGAGTGTCGCAGAGTGTATCGGGGGACAGTGGAAGGTGATGATGCAGAGGGAAGAACCAAGCAGAAACAGGCTATATGGTGGAGATGAATGCTACAGCTTCCTTCTTACCACTAAGGCAGAATCATCCGCATCTTCGTCCTCTGATGTTTCATGTGCCTCACATGTGGGTGGTGGTGTTTTGTCAGCAGCACTGTGTGGCACTGACACATCAGGGGCCGGAGGTGGAATGTCTGCCGCACTGTGTGGCAGTGACACATCAGGGGCCGGAGGTGGATTGTCTGCCGCACTGTGAGGCACTGATACATCAGGGGGCGGAGATGTGGATGTAGAAGCAGCAGCAGCATTCATCGGCGCCAGGCCTTGTGGCAGCAATGCCATGATGAGGGTCTGCAGGGCATGGAAGATCCCAGCTACATCTCACTGGTGTGCAGCCGTGGCAGCCATTCTTTCCGCCTGCATCCATTCCCTGTTCTCCATGATCCTCCGCATGTGTTCCAACTCCCGGCTGACATCGCTGGAGCCACTCTGACTAGATAGCTGTTCTTGTCTCAGGGTCAGGACTCCAGCGATGTCAGCCATGGATCGTTGGAGAGCATGGAGCGGACTGTGGGTGTCCGTTAGGGACTATAAGTGGTCCCTGATGGGACTTAGACACCCACGTATGGCATCTAGTTTGGCTGCCATGAGGTCGAACCCCACCGCACCTGATCAGCCATCTTCTCCTGGCACCCTAACACACAACGTTGGAAGGCCATGTGTTGTTCGTGGGGGTCCTGGGAGTCAGCTGTGGTGGTGGGTGCTTCCTGCTGTGTGGTCTGTGCAGGGGGTGAGGTCTCCTCGATGCAGCTGGGCTGCCCTGCTCCTGTTTGGAGGTCGTCGGAGTCGAAGGTGTGGAGGTCCTCTTCGTCATCAGTGAAGAGCTGTTGGGTCTGCTCTGCAGGAGGTGTTGATTCTCCCTCTGCAATGTGAAGGGGAGATGCAGTTTAACATTGTGTTCACATGTATGTTGACGCATTGTACAAGTTTACATACAGACTGCATGACAATGTACATTGTGACTGTTTGGGAGGAGCTGCCTATTTGATGCGGGACAGTGGACATTTCGACAACATCACGGATGTCTGTTTGTACTTGTACATTATCATCTCACATTTCCCTGCTATGCCAAATGTGATTGGCCAGTTTCTACACACAAGCGGCACCAGTTGTGTCCTCTGTTCTGTTGGGAACGTGTTGCAGTTTGTACCACATTGTTGTCAATGTTGATGTGCTCTGAATGTTATGTGTGTGTGCTGCATTTTGGGAGAGTCGCCCCTGCAGCTCTGATTTTGCTACCCCTTGTCCCTTTCAGGCGGTGTGCCTTTGACTTCTGTGCATATAGAGTGCTGAGATGTTGCATACTTGGGTAAATTGGGCTCTTGGTGGGAGTTGGGACTCTGGGGCATGGTTTGTCCGCAGATGTGTTGTTGACGTCAGGGGTTGTTTGTGGACGTGGATGTGTCAGAGTGTGACCTACTCCTTTACGGATGTGGTCCACACTCAGCCACCTCAGTGTCGTGGCGTGCAACATGTCATGGTATATTGACTGCAGCCATGCTATTCATCATGCAGTGTCACTTGCATTGTCAGTGTGGCTCACAGACACGCCGTTTTGCTGGGTTTGGCACATGTGCATGGGTTGGCTGTGAGATTGGTGATGTGTGGGAAGGGCCCCCTCTGGGCACATAGTCAACGAGGGCCTACTTGCTGTTTCTATGTCTGCTGCAGTGTGCCAGGGGATCAGGGACATGATCCAGAGTCATTGTGGGTATGCACTGTGCTATACTTAATTGTGCATGTGTGCCATTGTGCCCATCTCTCCCCGTCCCCCCCGTCCCTGGTCGTTACTCACCCTGTTGCTGTTGTGTCAGGTCATGTTGAGCAGTGTCCGGTCCCCCAACTCCTGCCACCGTCTCCCCACTGATGACTGTGGACACCATTTCCTCCATCTCATCCAGCTCCTCCTGTGGCGCTGGACTCCCACCTCCAGTCTGCATTGCTGCCTTCTGGTCGTTGCTGAGTTTCTGCTTGGTTTTGCGCTTCACATCATTCCAGCTCCTCTTGAGCTCTTCCATTGTCCTCCTCAGCACTTCGACTGCATTCATCTTGTCCAGGATGGACTGCCATATTCCATTTTTTGTTGCCAATGACAGAGTGGAGGTGACGAACAGTTGTTGATGGTGTTCTACCACCTCCATTATAAGGATCCTGTTTCCCTGCGGACTGAACCGCGTCTTCCTCTTCTTCTTCTCCTTGCCCTTCCCTGACCCCGAGGTCCCAGGCTGGTCCTCCGTGGGGGTTGTGGGGTTCTGGTTGTCCTCTGTACTTGCTCCGGCTGCATCCATTGTGCTTCGCAGTTGTTTTGGTTTTGTTTGTGGGTTTTTTTCTGCTTTTATAGTGATTTTTCCCACCTGACATGTGTGAATTGCAGGCCTGGCGCAGCTTATCACTGATATTTTTATCGCGGTTGGGCCCATCGCAACTTTTTTCACGTTAGGCTTTAGATTTTTATCGCCGTCCCGGTAATTGTATCGCAGACATTTGACGCGTTATCGGGAAACTATCACATGTTACCGCCGTGTTGAGAATAAGACGTTCACACGGAGTTATTTTCCCGCGATAGACGGCGATGTGAAAAATTGCGTTAGCCTATTTTGGCGATGATTATCGCACGTTCTTGAGATTATCCCCCATGTATTTTAAGCAGACCATAGATCCCCTGTCCTGTTAAAACAAATATATATATATATATATATTATCTACTGGCGGTCGCCAGTAGATAGTTATAGTTAGAACCTATTTTCCATAGGAAATCCGCGACATTCTATTTAAAATAACTCTCTTGCCGGTTGACGTATTTTCGCAAAATTTTCAAACTTTGTGGGGCGCTCCGGTCCGCTCCTACCCTGAAAGTCTCGGGGTGATTCGTCAAGCGGAGGCCGAGAAAAAAGGGGGGTCCCAAAACGCGTTTTCCCCATTCATTTTTCCATAGGAAACTTTAGACACGGCTACAGCCCGAACTGCTGAACGGAATTACACCAAATTTGGCAAAGAGGTAGTTCTTGGTTCAGAAAGAACCCTTTTTGTTAAATGGTGTAAATCCGTTCAGTAGTTGCTGAGAAAATCAAAAGTAAAAGTACATATATATCTATGGCCGCGTCGGATTCGCGCACCCTCCCGATCACGAGCTGTCTGCTAATTGGCTGTCAACACTCCAAACCAGGAAGTGTTGGCAGCCATCTTATTCCTCGGTAGAACCGAGGAACAAGAAAGCAGTAAAAAGTGCGCAAAACGCACAAAGGGGGCAGGGTAGAAACACCCTGATCCCCTAGGTCTGCTCAGGGGTCCCACAAGGACCCCTGGGCAAAAAAGCATTTTTTTTTTTAAATCGGCAGGATGCGCTCAGGGTGCGCGGATCCTGCCGATAAAAAATCGAAGCGCGGTCTCCGCGCTTCGATGTTAATTGCCCCCGGGTGGGCCAAGTCCCGGGGGCATGCTGGGGGTGTTTATTTTATGTATGGGGGGCCTCTAAGGGCCCCCAAGCCCGAGGACCGCCACCCCCGGGGCTTTCTATTTAAAATGGTGCGGGAGGGCTCTGAGCCCTCCCGCAGCCCGAGGACCACCACCTCCCGGGGCTTCTTTTTTTTTTTTTCCTGTGTGGGGGGCTCGAGCCCCCACATGCCCGGGGACCGCCACCTCCCGGGGCACTAACAAATTAAAATGGGGGTCCGTTTTGGACCCCCGAAGCCCGGGGACCACCACCTCCCCGGGGCTTTGCTGATGTGGGGAGGGGGGCCGCGCGGCCCCCTCCTGGAGCCTGTGGTGGCCCTGGGGACCGCCACCCCCAGGAGCCGGCTCCTGCAGTGTCCCGGGGTGCCTACCCCGGGACACTGCTGTTTGCAATGACAGGACGGGAGCCTCGCGGCTCCCGTCCTGTCATTGCAAACTGCTTTGGATATTGGAAGAGAGAGCAGGAAACCTGCTCTCGCTTCCAATATCCAAAGACAATTGCTTTCCACACGGGGAGCAGCATGTTAGCTGCTCCCCATGTGTAAAGCAATGCCGGCTCCCGTAGGACACGGGGAGCCGGCGGGTCTGTGGGGGGTTTGGGGACCCCCACAGTCCCCAACCAGAGGCCAGGCCCCGGGGGATGGGGTCCCCGGGGCAAGTAGTGGCCCGGGAGGGGGGCCACGTGGCCCCCCTCCCCAGAAATAATTTTTTTTTAAAATTTAAAAAAAAAAAAAAGGGGGTAAGGCCCTGGGGGATGGGGTCCCCAGGGCCCAAAAATAAGAAAATGGAAGGGGGGCCACACAGCCCCCCTTCAGGGAAAAAAAACAAAAAAAATAAAAAATAACATCGGCCCGCAGGCCCCGCCCCCTTCCTTCACCACTCTGCAAACGCACCCCCTGGCGCGTTTGCAAATGGGGAAGTAATTCCCCTTGAATACTGGGGGTCCCTGGGGGCCAACTAGCCCACCAGGAACCTCCAGTATGCGCCAGGGGCTGCGTTGCAGAGAGGTGTACAGAGGCCACGCCCCTTTATACACCTCTCTGCAACGCAGCTCTGTGGCGCTTTTGGAGGTACATGGTGGGCTAGTTGGCCCCCAGGAACCCTCAGGATTCAAGGGGACTTAATCCCCCAACTTAAAACGCGCCACGGGCGCGTTTGCACAGTGGTGAAGGGAGGGGCGGGGCTTCAGGTGACGATGTGCAAACAAGCCCCGTGGCGCGTTTTAAGATGGGGAATTAAATCCCCTTCAATCCTGAGGGTCCCTGGGGCCAACTAGCCCAACAGGTACATCCAGAAAGCGCCACAGAGCTGCGTTGCAGAGAGGTGTAAAGGGGTGTGGCCTCTCTACACGTCTCTGCAACGCAGCCCCTGGCGCATACTGGAGGTTCCTGGTGGGCTAGTTGGCCCCTAGGGACCCTCATGATTCAAGGGACTTAATCCCCCAACTTAAAACGCGCCATGGGGCGCGTTTGCACAGATGTCACCTCAGGCCCCGCCCCCTACCTTCACCATTGTGCAAATATTCCTCTAAAATCTGCCGAACTACGAATTCGGATTTACTCACCTGTTATCACGAGAGACCTCAGTGCTGCATCTTTCAGCCCAGTACTAATCCTGAAAAGTAATTTTAACCGTACTTACCAGTAACTTGAATTTCCTTCCATAGGATATCATTGCCTGCTTTTTGCTGAAAAAGTTTCTAAGTGTTGATTTTTGAAACATACAAATATTCCTCTAAAATCAGCCGAAATACGAATTCCGATTTACTCACCTGTTATCAGGAGAGACCTCAGTGCTGTATCTTTCAGCCCAGTACTGGTCCTGAAAAGTAATTTTAACCGTACTTACCAGTAACTTGAATTTCCTTCCATAGGCTAACATTGACTGGTTTCACTTGGAAATTCTTCTAAGTGTGGAGTTTTGGAACTTTAAAATATTCCTCTAAAATCAGCCGAAATACGAATTCCGATTTACTCACCTGTTATCAGGAGAGACCTCAGTGCTGCATCTTTCAGCCCAGTACTGATCCTCAAAAGTAATTTTAACCGTACTTACCAGTAACTTGAATTTCCTTCCATCGGATATCATTGTCTGCTTTTTGCTGAAAAAGTTTCTAAGTGTTGATTTTTGAAACATACAAATATTCCTATAAAATCAGCCGAAATACAAATTCCGATTTACTTACCTGTTATCAGGAGAGACCTCAGTGCTGTATCTTTCAGCCCAGTACTGGTCCTGAAAAGTAATTTTAACCGTACTTACCAGTAACTTGAATTTCCTTCCATAGGCTAACATTGACTGGTTTCACTTGGAAATTCTTCTAAGTGTGGAGTTTTGGAACTTTAAAATATTCCTCTAAAATCAGCCGAAATACGAATTCCGATTTACTCACCTGTTATCAGGAGAGACCTCAGTGCTGCATCTTTTAGCCCAGCACTGACCCTGAAAAGTAATTTTAACCGTACTTACCAGTAACTTATATTTTCTTCCATAGGAATCCATTGTCTGGTTTTCAGCAGAAAAGTTTCAAAGTGTCGATTTTCACAAACTACAAATATTCCTTAAAAATCGCATGTATGACTTAAACGCATTCTTTCAACTGTTTACAGGAGATGCACCAGTGCTGGATCCAGGATCCAACACTGAGTAAGAAAAAGTAACGATAACAGTTTTTACCTGCTAAGTGAATTTCCTTCCATAGGATAACATTGGTGATTCTATGAGAAAAAGTTTCAAAGTGTCAACTTTTAAAATACAATAATATTCCTTAAAAATCACTAATGTAACCAAAACGCTTTTACTCAACTGTTTACAGGAGATGTCCCAGGACTGAATCTAGGATCCAGTCCTGTGGTTAGAAAAAGTAATCCATAAAGTAACTAATTGCATTTAACTAGAAATTCACATTGAGCTGAATGTTGCATTGTGTTTGAAAATGTGTTGCACATTGCAACAACTGTAACTACTGTACTTAAAAGTCTATTGCCTATGTGCAAAGTATTTAAACTAAAGTAATTCATTCTGAGAAAGTATTTTTGTAATGTATAATGTAATTACAATGTAATTTAAAAAATAAAATATGTAAAAAAATTGTTTCTAAAAATGTAGTAAATCAGTATGAAAAAAATAAATATAACAATTAATACATTTAAAAATTGTCATTTACAAAACCTTTGAAATTCACTGAAAAAACCGTAGGTTTCAGACATGTTATAGTTAGGAATTAGCATTTAAAAACCTTTGAAATTCACTGAAAAAACCATAGGTTTCAGACACGTTATAGTTAGAAATTAGCATTTAAAAAACCTTTGAAATTCACTGAAAAAACCATAGGTTTCAGGCACGTTATAGTTAGAAATTTGCATTTAAAAAACCTTAGAAATTCACAGAAAAAACCATAAGGTTTTAGGGACAGTTATAGTTAGTTGGACATTGCACTCGTACAAAACCCGTGAAATTTCCCCGTTATAGTTAGTTCAGGTAACTATAACTCGCGCCCCAGCAATGCACTGCTGATGACGTCACATATTACATCACTCATCACATGGTCAGTGACATCACTGATGACATCACTGATGACATCTCAAATGACATCACTGATGACATCACTGATGACATCATCCATGTGAGAATTTAATGCATCTTCTCACACCCTAATATAAGTTTTGAAACACCCACTCTAAATTACAGACTGCCATTCTCAAAACCATACACACTCCAATACCAATAAGTACATACCCACTCACTGATTCTTAGGTCTACACACACACATCTACTCACTCACCCGTACAGTCACTCATACTTACAGTCACTCAGTACAGGACTATCATATGCACTCATACACCTATATAAACACTCACACAACGCAACTCATCCATAGAGGTACTCACACACCTAGTCAGTCATGCAAATAATTAATCACACTCCAATTTACTCACCTATACAGTTATACACACCAGCTCACTTACTCATAAAAATACTAGCACATTCTTACGCTCCTATGCAATCACTGATGCAAGCACACACTGATCCATATAGCCACTCTCACAATCACACACTCTCACTTATAGCCATTTATATACTCCAACACACATATATACTGCCTTTCACATATGTAGTTACTCACACATGTACCACTGAGATATACATTCAATCACTAACACACCCATACACACACTCACCCACCCATACAGTCCATCACAGACGCACTCTTGAAACCATGCACCCAGTGAATCACCCACTTACACATCTATGCACAGAGTCACACTCACCCCACCCACACAAACACTGAGGCACCCATACAGATACTCAGAGAACCAATCCATAACCCATATAGACACTCATTTAGCTAGTCAGAAACCCATGCAGCTGCTTACACAACAACAGACAGACGGATACAGACATTCACACAGTTTAGTTACTCACCCATGCATCCAGTAAGATACGTTTAATCACTCACTTATAGACTCAGTCACGCACCTACTAAATCATCCATTCAGACACTTATACACCCACTCATTCTTCAATACACCTTTCCCTATATATATTAAACATATTTAAACTTTACACAAACACACAGTCACTGGATGATGTCATCAGTGATGTCATCAGTGATGTCATTTGAGATGTCATCAGTGATGTCATCAGTGATGTCACTGACCATGTCATGAGTGATGTAATATGTGACGTCATCAGCAGTGCATTGCGGGGGCGCGAGTTATAGTTACCTGAACTAACTATAACGGGGGAATTTCACGGGTTTTGTACGAGTGCAATGTCCAACTAACTATAACTGTCCCTAAAACCTTATGGTTTTTTCAGTGAATTTCTAAGGTTTTTTAAATGCAAATTTCTAACTATAACGTGCCTGAAACCTATGGTTTTTTCAGTGAATATATATATATATATATATATATATATATTTATTTATTTATTGGGCCACAGGGTGGGTCTCTCCGGACGCCCCTAGGGGGGCAGGGTATCCCTACCAGCCCCCTATATGTTTTTTAATATTTTCACAGAACAGGGGGCTGAGTCCTCGAGCCGTAAAATAGCTGCTGGCACATCTTTGTTGATCTGGTGGCAGCTAATCTGATCTTATCTTTTGATCTGTTGGATCTGCAGATCCTCTGCGGAGATATGTACTTAAATTTTGAACCTTAATATCTACTGAACGAACTTACAACAAATCACAAAAAGCACACTTTCTGGACCAACATCGAGCATTCTGCCAAAATTGGTGTAATTCCATTCAGCCGATTTTGCTTTATCGCTGTTAAGTTTTCCTATGGACAATTGCATGGGGAAAATGTGTTTTGAGGTACCCCATTTTTCTCAGCCCCCACATGACAGATCACCCTGAAACCTTTCAGGAAGGAGCTAAAGTTGAGTTTTGTGAAGATTCGGCAAATGGCACAAAGTTATTAGCAAACCTAAAAATCAGTTTAGGCCCTAACTATAACTACCTAGTGGCAACCGCACTGGGTTTTACACACACATATATTGGAGTCCAGGTACATTTTAATGTTGGATAGTAAAAACCCTAAGGATCTTAATGCGGATGAGGGACTCCATGTGCATCTGCTGTAGGAGGATGACGTGCAATCATGGGCCTATACATGATCCAGGGTAACTTTCGAGATCCAAGGAATTGTATTGTGTATTATTGTTATTTTCAAGCTTTCTCTAAAATATCCATAAGAAAACCATTTAATAATACTGTATGATTAATACCTCCTCGCTTTCACACTGTATGAACTTCAGATTCCGTTAGTTCTTTTTAGTTTTTTTTTATATTAACACACGGATTTTAGGCGATTTTGAAGAGATGGACAAAGATAAAGATTCTTCATAGTAAACAATTATATTTGGCCTCAAAAGGAATAGATGAATTTTAGTTAATTCTATGGCAAGTATTTTTTAGAATGACATAGGATGGACTCGGTTTTAGGGATTTTGTGATAGGTCTTGTTTGTACAATGTGGTTTTAAATATTTTTTCGTTATGTAGGAATGGGTATGGCTTTGAGATTTTAGTCATTTGAATCATATTGGCTGAATCATATTTTGAACTAAATAGAGGGGAGGGTTTTTCTTTAATATTTATTCAAATTGCCTATTTGCACAAGTGACCATTTAGCTCATGTTGCATAGAGTAGTATGTTTACGGTTTAGGCGTAATATGCATATGATAGTTAATTATCCCTGGAAAAGGCGGAAAACATTTTGCACAATTTGCGACTTTTGCACAATCAATTGTTTTTAGGATTTGCGACATTTGCACAAAGTGGATCTCAAGGTACGAAAGGGAGTTTGGATCAGTAAATAGAAAAACCGTTAAGGATGATCAATGGTTACCAGAATCCATAGGAATATATATGACTATTAGAGGGCCGATTGATGAAGAATATATCCACCACATATATAGGTTTGGGCACTGGCCCAGAATCGTTTGACCGAAGCACTATCGAGTTGCATCTGCTGAAGTTTGGGTATATTAACATACTCAACTTTCACAGTAAAAGAATTGCTTGTCATAATTTTAGATGCATCCTGAAAATTTTTTGGAACAATAAAGTTTATTGAAAAGTAAATTTACACAGTTATGGAGGGTTGAATACAGGAAGGGATGTATAACTATAATTCAAGCATATGGTCTAATGCACCATTAATGTTGTTTGGTAGAGTAATCTCAGTACAAAGATAATGTGAAATATATTTAAGAGAGTTTGATTAACCATTACAAGCATAGGCTATTTTGTTGTTATGCAAAGCGGTGATGAAACGCTTTCCGTTTAGTCTGTTGTCCATGTCAATGGGAGTGTGTATCACGTGGGTAGTAATAGCTAAACACTATAAAACTAAAAATGGGAGTGTGGCTCCGTTGTGTGAACAAGGCAGGGGATCCTGCCGAAACGCGTCATAGCCCGACAAAAAATCATGAAATAAACATTGTGGACTCAACTTTGCTGGTGTCACCGTGTCTCTGTTCGGTGCGGCGGAAGGAGGTGCCGATTTGTGTGGACATATGTGTGTATATATATATATATATATATACACACATAATACTTACCAGTGTTGTAAAGCAATGCATTGTATAGATACAACACGTGACATTACATGCGTTGTAATGTACCACGTGCTAAAGGTATGCTGATAATGTCTGACAATCCACTGTGTTGTACCAGGTACTGCCAGAGGTTCAAGCCTGTTGCTTCATCCGAGGAGAACTCACCACATCCTCCTTTAATTCATCATCAGTCTATACATCTTGAACAACAGATCAAGGAGGAGTATAATTTTGGGGATACCAATAGAACACTTGTGGAAGGAGCATGTTAATATTTATAAATACGATGTTGATGCACATCATGATATATGTACGTATAACAATAAACTTGCATCGCTGCTGTCGAAACCACCCGATATGACCTCCCCATCAACCCCGAGTCAGAAATACATGGTGAGGCAGGCCCTGTGACCTAGCCCTGAGGCAACTGGTTGACAGATCATAGATGGGGTGACACTTAACACTTAGACAAACGTGTGAACAGGAAAACCCAGATCGATCCCACAGATAGGTAGTGACACCATAATGGTCTTAGGAGATTGGCCCCAATAAAACATGTTTGGCCGGAGGGGCATGGGTTCCCAAACACCATAAAGTCAGATGCCACACATGCCAATCAGAACACAGCATGCTCACTACACACAGTGATCACACACTCCCCATGCTGAACATCTGGACCCACATTGTGTCCATGCAAGGTCGAGACCCACCTGCGCTCCTTATTGAATGACCAGATTTATGGCCCTGTGGCTAGGCCCAGATTTCTTTATCCAAAGGAATGGACAAATTGTTTTATGATGCTTCATGTAATATATAAAATTATGGCTGAAATCAATGTGCTTTGAGACAGTGTTCAGAGCCCCCGACTCTGTCACCAGTTCTCCTGGTCACTGCGTTTACTTAAACCAACCATTCCTGTTATGCCAAATGCCTCTTGACTTTAATTTATTCAAGGTAAATTCATATTTAAGCAACATTTTGGTGAACCAAATAGGAGAGATTGGTTCTTCGAGTGTGACTGCGGCCAAAGGAATAGGACCCTGTAAATACGGATTCACATCTGCGCAACAAGAATGGTGAGCAGATGGCGCAATTGATTGAAAGTTCTGCTGAATCCTCGGGCGGGGGTCTGTCCTGAAGTTGCCGTCAGTGGGTAAGAGACTACATCTGATCCTTAGTCCCAGCATTTGGCATATGGCAAACTAGGAAGAAGCATAAAAATCTAACCTGAGCACCCTTTCACTAACAGAAATCTGACATATTGCCTATTTTATGTGTCCGAGCTGAATTGTCGCAAGGCGGCCTCGGAGGCACTCCCATTGAGGACACCTTTCTTCGATAGTCTGCACACTAGGAAAGTTGAGGGTTGTTTAGTAGCTTGGACCACTGGGCGTGACACAGAGGGCACACTTGTCTCTGGGTGTGATACAGGGACTGCTTGGACCACTGGGTGTAACACAGAGTGTACGCTTAATCCCTGGGTGTGATACAGGGGTGGATCCTCATGGCTTGGACCACTGGGCATAACACAGATGGTATGCATAGGCTCTGAGTGTAATATAGAAGCAACACCTCCATTTTAATTTTTTAGTCTAAAGGAGTTTTCTTAGTGGTATTGGTTTCTTAACACTGGAAGTATGTGAAAGAAGTGAGAGGTGTTATTCGCTTGGACCATTGGGCGTGACACAGCCAGTACGCATGGCCCCTTAGTGTGATAAAGGGTGTAATTCGGACGTTATGGAAAAATTTGGACCTTGAAGAGTAAGGTGTGGCTTGTGCTTGGCCAACGAGGGCCTGTAGTTGTCAAGTTGTTCCTTCTTCTCAGAGTAAAAGTGTTGCTATTTTTGTCCCTGAGCCAACACTGACAGACTATCCGGCTCACTTAGTTCCGTGTACCGCGCAGAGCCTCCCCTCGTCATTGAGCGGCATGCACTAGGAGAGGGCTAATTTTTTTTGACAAAGTCATAATTTTTTCTTCTCTATCGTTTTTTTCTACTTTTACTTCTGTTTCCATTGTGGTTTTCAATTGATGCTGTTTTTGATGTTGTGGTGCTGGTAGATTAATACAACTGTGTTTTATGTTGAATGTTATGTCCAGTTAACAATTCTATATTCTTATGGAAAATTTGCCATTTGTTTACATTTTGTTATTCTGCTGCTAAAAGTACAATTCATAATGTTTTGAATTAACCAATGCACTTTCTTACAGGTTGTTATTTTTCATATCTGTTGTTTTATGTACTAAGTTTGTTTGGTGCATCTTTGTCCTAAGCTGAGCCCATAGTAAAAGTAGTTATTGCCGGCATAATCCTTTGTACATATTTTCCCCATGATCAGAGTAGAATTTAGTATTATTTAAAAAGCCTTGAGAAGTTAGAAGTATACTAATCCCTTAAAAAGTTCTCAGCTCATTATGGAGTCACCTTCTTGCCACATGCAAACTAAATTCCACACGCAGGTTAAAAAGCTAGATAAATTTAGCAGTGAACAGCACACACACACTAAGACACATGTGTTCCCCTGGCCAGAGGGGGGAACCTTTGACACCAACATAATAGAACACAGGACCAAATATGTAGGACAGGAAAAGACTAAAAGAAAGGCACTGTTACAATCCTGCCCCAGAATCCACAAGCAAGGTGTCCACACCTCCCCCACTTTACACTGCTCTCTCAGATGCCGGCCAGCCCAGCTGTTCCTGCACTAGGTTACACAATCCTGAAGTTCAAGGGGGCCGGAGGGCCCACACCGGGGAGCAAATCACTATATCTAGGGCTGGGAGGTTGCCCGACTGACTAACCCAAGAGACTTCAGCCTCACCCCAGTTCGGTGCTGGAATCCCCAGAAGCTTGACCCCCGTCCATCACGTTTAGCCCACAGAACATACATTTCACAAGTAGCCAGGAACCTCGTAGCTGGTCTAAACAATAACATGAACAGCAATAGCGAGGAAGAGGACACCAGTCCCCCAGGATCAGACAGTGAGGGTGAGGGTGAGGATGCAGAAATAGTCCCGCCAGGGACCGACACACACCCACTACTGTCTACCCCAGGCTGCCCTGAGGAGGATCCAGTGGTCATGATGCTGATAAACGGCACACCTTACCACTTTATACTAGACACGGGGACAACGAGGTCTTGCCTACGGGAGGGGACAGTACCCCTATCAAAGAGCACTCCAACCATACAAGGGGTCTCGGGCACGGTGGCAGGGATCCCCTTCACAAAACCCCTCGAGGTGAAGATAGGGGGAAGAGGGTGAGGGAACAGTTGTTGTACTTTCCTTCATCCCCCACTGATATCTTAGGACGAGACCTAATGGCCAAACTGAGAATGTCCATCCAATTTGCTAAGAATGGGACTATAGCGTGCGTCTCCCCTGGAGCTCACTCCTCAGAGCACCAACCAGCGAGACACTCCCACTCTACATGGAAGCCAGCCAGGGTGGCTCTGGCCAGTCTGACCCCCTTAGTGAGGCTGTCCTGGAATATACAGGAAATTTCTTTGAGCTATGCAAATTAGCTCGGAGTTTGGGATGCTACGCACACCAACTCTTAGTGGAAAAATTGAAAATGTTGTTAGCCAGTAAGGTACACAAGAAGCAAGAGATCTGTGACCACAACTTGTGCATGCCCACTGAGTCCCACAAGTTTAGGTGAAGAGCCAGCCCTAGGCACATTGGGGCAATGGCGGTGACAAACCGACCGCGCTTATTCCAAGGATTAGCAAGCTCAGCCTCTGTCACCACTCCAGCACCTCCCTGAGTGAGGAAGTGGAGCTGACAAGGTTGCCTGGCACTATGCTGTGGGTCCCCTGCGTCCATTCCCTCTAGCTGCTGCCGAATACAGTGCCCAAGTCGACACACCCAGCAAATGGCCCACTAGGAAGGGCCAAAAAAAGGAGCAAGCCTGAAAAACTCCTCTAAAGCGAACCTCCAAAACTGACTAAAACCACCACCAGGCAGGCCACATTAGCACAAGCATGCAGATAGCACCAGTCTTGAAAGGGACTCCACCGCAGAACCTCAGAGGTTTCCAGCCCAGTTATGTTGGCAGGGGTCAGGAAGGCTGGCGGCAGCCCGACATGAGAGAATGTTTCTTCTGCCTCAGAATGGGCCACCTGGCCGACCTATGCAGCCTAAAAGCTTATGATGAGCAAAGATCGATTGGCCTGGCCAACCACAAAACCAAGCTCAGATCAAGTCGAGCGTGCAGCACATTCAGCCACAAGGAAATCAGTCAGCAAACACACTACCGCAACAAGGACCAGGTGGTTGGCCAAACACATGGCAACCGCAGCAGGCAGGGAACCCAGCCCAGTAATCACTGGGGCCACAGCCACGTCAGGGAGGAGTGACTGTCCGGGGAGGCAACTGCCCTATCCAAATACACACTTAATTCAAACCCCCAATATGACACATCCACTTCATACCCACTTCACAAAATTCACCACAACAATAAAGGCTAGTGACACAACATTAGGAGAAAAATCAAGCCTTTAATTGCATTCAGGAAAAACTCAGGGCTGCTGCATGTTCAGTTGATTTAGAATCCATGCTAAAATCTGCCATTTTGGGTGCCTGCAGGGCCTAGGCCCCGCTCTGCTGCTAGTCCCCCAGGGTGGGGTTGGCTGGCCACGCCCTAGGGGGAGGGCAGTCAGATGAGGGGGCAGGGCGGCCACCAACCAGTTCATTAAAGCTGGCACTCAGGTCCTCTCATCCAAGTCCAATTGGGACAGGTTCCTATTACGAGATCAAAAGGACCCAATTTAGGACTCCAGCTAGTGGAGACCCCGTTTCAGTCCAAAATGAGGCAACTGTCCAAGTGCCGGAAGCCAGGCTTTTGCACACAGGTGGGATGTCAAGATGCCCGATAGAACTCCATAGCCCATGCACAAATAAGCGACAATGTGGCACCAAGTCAGTAGGGAAATTCACCATTGCAATCGGCCATCTCATGTTTGCTACTCGCAGCATGACAAGCCCCAGCCACGCACCTGACTCCCATCGCAAGCAAGATATTTTGCCTCCTCCTCTCCCCTAATGCTTCCAAACATCCAAAGTCTGCTCATCGGAGCATGTCCTTCCAAAACAGCGGGAGTAGTGTGTTACTGGGTAAGAAGTCCCTGATTCCCTCCCAGGGTGGCAGAACCAAAGCATCCTGGATCCGAGGGCGAGGGGGGTGCCAGAAGGGAAAGAGGTTCTGTAGATGACCATCGCAGCCCTTGCACAAAGTGCACGGATATGCTCACCACCGCACCCATATTGTGGAATAAAATACACAGGGCCTCACAAACATTGTCCAAGTGAGGAATAGGCCTTATCCCAGTCACTGCCACATTCGAATCACACAGGGGCCGCAGAGAAGCTTCTCAAACACCGCCGGTATGCCACAATAAGACCAACACTACATGAGACCTTAGGAAGGCGCCTAATGATCTGCAGGCAGCAGCCGAAAAACAAAGCTTCCAGAAGATGGGTGTAGTCAAAGCACCCAATTCCATTAGAGAAAACCTCATTACACGTCACGTGCAGGGACCAGAGGGGCATACACGTGTCCTCAGGACACATTGTAATTAGCCACAACCTTTAAATCGCAACACGCCCCCTTCCTTTCATGGCACATTAAGCATGTTTAGATCAAAAAGTATTATCCGCATCGATAAAATTACACATACACACATTAGGGAAAGTAGGGTATTACAGGGGCAACAACGCCCAAAAAATGATAGGAAAAAAGAGCCATCCATACACCCATGAAGATCACCCCAGTAAAATGCTCACCTCTGTCACAGCAATGGGGAAGGATTAAAGGACCCACAAAATAAAACTCAGGCAATCCATGACCCAAACCTCACTGATTCCTAAAATGACGCTCAAACTGGGGGCCCCCAACCAGTACCTCGCCAAAGATTGAGCAAAATGGAAACACAGAAATGCCTCAAAATGGACAGGCACGGGAATTTCCAAGACCGAATAATGATGTATGTTGTTGTAAAAACAAACCTACAACCCACAGCTCTTATCCAACAGTTCTGCAAACGAGCCTTATGTGCACCACCTTTACTGCGGCCTGCCATCTCTTCAGTAGCAACATCCAAAATCCCAACAAGGCCCGAGGGTTCACGCCAAAAAGACTACAGACTATTTTTTACCAACATTTTTTACAAACAGACTCCAGGAAGCTGCAAATGAGCCCTCTTGACATAATCCCAAGATCTGCAATGTTCCAAAAGTTATGTATTATTGCACCTTTGTACACCATCTGCTTAGTATGGTTGTGGCTGCATTAATCTGTAGCGAGAAATCTGCCTAGTCACATGGAGTCTACCACAACATTTCTACAGCGCTTGCGTAGGGACCTCTCCTACCTCACTTACACTTACACTGAACTAAACACTAGTATTCCACATCCACTATACAGCGCACTCTTACACAACACATGAAATCAGCACATGACCACCGTGGGTGCCCACACGTCAGTTAGGTCGTGCTATGTCTGCTCGCTGATACCCCACACCGTGGGTGCAGACAGACTTTACTTACGTAAAGAAATAGCACACTAAAAAGCAAAATGTCTAATTCACCTGTATCTATGTAGGATTAGGGCTAAGATACAACCTAGTAGAGGAGAACCCCGTAGAGTATTAGTAAGCGTCACCCGGTATAAGACCAACCCCACAGCACTGTACCTTCTCACCGAGCCTAGTGATATTCAAACTGAGCTCAACAGGATGCGCTGGGGGGGGCACCGTAGGGGGCAACACTGATTGGCTCCGAGATTTTCCAGAAAAGAGGTTTTTGGAGGTAGCAAAACCACTGCACCAGTGCACAAACACGTCCGCTCCCACCTCAGTTTGTGGTCCCAGGGTGTCCCTTAGCGTGACTGGGGCAATCTTCTTTAATAACACACGGACCGCACTCATGGAGTTCCAGTGCCGGGCCATCCACCTTGATGTGACAAGGGAAAATGAGTCTAGAAGGGAAGGGTTGAATGCCAGCATAGGTACCCTGTTAGAAATAGGGGTCTCTAGTTGGCAGGGGTAAGTACCTTTGTCCAAATAGAGACCCTTGCTTCTAGTCAGGGTAAGGGGGATACACTCCTAAAATAACCGCTGCTCACCCCCTTGGTAGCTTGGCACGAGCAGAGAGGCTTATCTCAGAGGCAGTGTGTAAAGCATTTGTGAACACATACAGTAATACAGTGAAAACATCACAAATGGACATCAACCAGTTTAGAAAAATAAGTAATCTTTATCTAAACCAAAAGAAGAGCAAACGACAAAAATCCACAATACAGTAATAAAAAGATGACTTTCAGATGATAGAAATAGTTCAGTTCAAAGCAAATTGCAGATGCAGCACTTTCTCACAAAGTATCTGGGAAGCGCCACGCAAACAAACAAAACTGGCCGCAGAGAAGGTGATGCGTCGGTTCCTTACACTCAGGGAAAGTGATGCGTCAGTTCCTTGCTCCGGGGGAGGTGATGAGTCCATTCCTTACTGCAGTGGAGGAGATGCATTGGTTCCTTACTAGAGAAGAGGTGATGGTGCAGTTTCTTACTGCGTTGGGAGGTGATGCTTCGGTTTCTTACTGCGTCCCCCAACGATGCGACAAACTTGGCACCGCGATGCGACGATCCGGAACGATGCATGAACTCTTGCAGCGCACAGCAGGCCTTGCGTCGAAATCGGTGCGGTGATCTCGGACTTCGGAGATCGGTGCACCCAATGCGACGTGTGGTGAGTTCTCGAGCCGCGGCAGGCGCTGCGATGATTTCTTCGGCAGTGCGTCGGAAACAGGTGCAGATGCATCTCGCTTCTCGAAGTTGCGTTACTTTTCCAGCTCCCAGTGGGAAACAGTCTCTAGAGGTCCAAAACAACAGCAAGCACCTCTTTGCAGGCCAGAACTCCCAGCAAGGAAGTTCAGGGGAGCTGGTGGTGAAGCCTTTGTGCCCCTGAGACTTCAGAACAGAAGGCAAGCTCAGTTTCAAGCCCTTGGAGATCTTCTTTCCAGCAGGGGACACAGCAAACAGCAAAGTCCTTTTCTCCTTTCCTTGGCAGCAAGTAGCCAGAGCAGGCCAAACCCAGACAGCAAACAGCACAGGGGCAGTATTCCTCCTCAGCTTCTCCGGCTCTTCTCCTTGGCAAAGGTTCCTCTTGATTCCCAGAAATGATCTAAAGTTCTGGGCCTCAATATTTATACTACAGAATCCTTTGTTCTCTGGTGGCAGAGAAGCCCTGTGCTCAGTCCAACTGGTTCTGTCCTCTCTGGTGCAGCTTCCTGGCAGGAGGTGGAGACAGCATTGTCCTTGGCAGACCAGGCCCATTCAAGTGAAAGAAAATCTCCTCCCCCTACTCTAAATGCAGCACAGGTCTATTCTGCCCAGCCCTGACTCATCAGGCTCTCTGGAGCCACTGCTCCTCCCAAAGCCCCTGTCATCCAAAAGCCAGACATGCAATACACAAACCTAGAAGAGGCACACTGGATGGCTAAGCAAGAAAATACCTACTTTCTAAAAGTGGTATTTTCAAACACAGAATGTAAAAATCACCCTCACTAAAAGATGCATTTTAACATTTCGAGTTCAGGCATACTAAACTTCACCTTCCTACCTGGTTCCCAGGGTTAGTTATGTTTATAAGATGTTATAAGCAAACTCCCTATTCTGTCCTATGGGAACAGGTAGCCTTGCAATAGTGAAAAACGAAATTGGCAGTAATTCACTATCAGGACATACCACACACACACCAGGGCATGTCCAACCTTTCCCATACACTGCACCCTGCCTTCAGGGGTACCTTGGGTCTACCTTAGGGGTGACTAATATGTAAGAAAAGGGAAGATTAGGGCCTGGCAAGTGGGTGCACTTGCCAGGTCGACATGGCAGTACCAGACCGCACACAGGCTCTGCAATGGCAGCCCAGAGTTACATTTACAGGCTGCTTAAGTGGGTTGCACAATCAGTGCTGCAGCCCATTAGCAGCATTTGATTTATAGGCCAAGGGGACACACAGTGCACTGTACTAGGGACAGACTAGTAAATCAAATCACCTCAATAGCTTTGGATTATCACCCCTCATTTGCATCAACCATCTCAGGGGCCTGTGGTTGATTTGAACCCAGAAGTGAGTCCCAAACATGTATGGCCTCAGCTTCTTCAGCACCCAGACCACAGCAAATGCCTCACACTCAATCGCACTCCATCTCTGTTCCTGTGGAAGTAATCTACTAATGAAGGCTCCAGGTTGGTCTAGGCCCTCCTCATTTAGCTGTGAGAGCACAGCCCCCACACCATGCCCCGAAGCATCAGTCTGCACAATGAATTCCCTTGAGAAGTTGGGCGCCTGAAGCACGGCTGCCGTGCACATGGCAGGTTTCAGGGCATCAAAAGCCTTCTGGCAGGCGTTAGTCCAGTTCACCTTCCTGGGCTGCTTCCTGGAAGTCAGCTCTGTCAAGGGGGCAACAATGGTGCCATGCCCCTTGACAAATCTCCTGTAATACCCGGTGAGTCCTAAGAAGGCTCTTACCTCTGTCTGGGTCTTGGGAGGTTCCCAAGCCAGAATGGTATCAATCTTGGGCTGTAGGGGCACCACAAGGCCGCTCCCCATCTGTTGTCCCAAGTACACCACAGAACCCTGCCCGATCTGGCACTTACTCACCTTGATCATGAGGCCTGCCCTCTGCAGAGCCTTCAACACTTCCCAGAGGTGGTGCAGATGTTCCTCCCAAGCGGCACTGAACACTGCGATGTCATCCAGGAAGGCGGCACTGAAATCCTCCAGTCCAGCCAACACCTGGTTGACCAACCTCTGAAAGGTGGCAGGGGCATTCTTCAACACAAAGGGCATCACCCGGAATTAGTAGTGCCCTTCTGGCATTGAGAATGCCGACCTCTCCTTTGCCCCATCAGTTAAGGCAATCTGCCAGTACCCAGATGTTAAATCAAACTTACTGAGGTACCGGGCAGCTCCCAACCGATCTATGAGCTCATCAGCTTTGGGGATGGGGTGTGCATCAGTCCTGGTGACCGAATTGAGCCCTCGGTAGTCCACACAGAACCGGAGTTCTGGCGTGGCACCGGGTGCGGCAGCCTTTGGAACCAAGACCACTGGGCTGGCCCAAGGGCTGTTTGAGGGCTCAATCACCCCTAGTGCTAACATCTTGGAGACCTCCTCCTTAATGCAAGCCTTGACCCTGTCAGTCACTCTGTAAATTGAATGATTTACAGGAGGACTGTCCCCAGTGTCAAAGTCATGGACACACCACTGAGTGACACCAGGGGTCAGGGAGAACAGAGCAGCAAACTGTCCCAACAGTTGGCGGCAGTTGCTCTGCTGTTCAGGAGTCAGGGCGGGGGAGAGTGTTATATCGTGCACTGACCCATCGTGTTCCTTCACAGACAGGAGGTCAGGAAGAGGCTCAGTCTCCTCTTCTATTCCAGCATCTGTTGCTAGGAGCATGCCCACTTCGGACATCTCCAAGTGGGGCTTAAGGCGGTTCACATGCAGGACCCACAAAGGGTTCCTAGGAGACTGCAAATCCACCAAGTAGGTGACTTTACACTTGCGCTCCACCCCCTCAAATGGTCCGGTCCACTTATCCTGGAGCGCACAAGGCTCCACTGGGGCCATGACCCATACTTTCTGTACAGGCTGAAACTACATCAGAGTGGCATTCTAATCATAGCAATGTTTCATCTAATCCTGGCTGGCTTCCAGATTCACCTGAGCGAGTTGTCTGAAGCGCTTAGTCTGGTTCCTGAAGGCCAGCATGTAGCTATGTACATCCTGGGGAGGTTTACTGGGAGCTTTCTCTCAGCCTTCTTTGACCAGACTTAGAGGTCCTCTTACAGGATGCCCATGCAGGAGCTCAAAGGGACTGAACCCTAAGGACTTCTGCGGTACCTCTTTGTAAGCAAACAAAAGGCATGGTAAGAGGACGTCCCACTTACGCTTCATGGGTTCACCAAGACCCATAATCATGCCCTTCAGGGTCCGGTTGGATCTCTTAACCAGCCCATTACCTTGGTGGTGGTAAGGAGTGGTGAACTTGTAGGTAACACCGCACTCCTGCCACAGGGACTTTATATACTTAGATATGTAGTTGGTACCACGGTCAGACACCACCTCTCTGGGGAACCCCACATGGGAGAAAATCCCCATCAACGCACGACCCACCACAGGAGCCACCACAGTCCGGAGAGGGATGGCTTCCGGGTACCAGGTGGCAAGGTCCACCAAGACCAGGATAAACCTATTGCCCATGGCTGTCTTGGGATCCAGAGGCCCCACAATGTCAATACCCACCCTCTCAAAGGGAGTGCTGACCACAGGGAAAGGTTGGAGAGGAGCCTTATACTTTCTCCCACCCTTACCACTTGCCGGGCAAGTCTGGAAAGACCTACAGTGAGTATCAGAACTCTTACGCATTTGGGGCCAGTAAAAGTGACAGACAAGCCTTTCAATCAATCAGGGAATTGTAAGCGCGCTACTCACCCGTGAGGGTCTCAAGGCGCTGAGGTGGGGGGTCCGCAGATCTGTTTAGCCAAAGAGCCAGGTCTTGAGGGTCTTCCTGAAGGTGTTCAGGGAGGGGGCGCGTCTGATGTCTGCCGGTAGCTCGTTCCAGGTCTTGGCTGCAATGTGAGAGAAGGATCTTCCGCCTGCTCTGGCTCTGTGGATGCGCGGGGTTTCGGCCAGTGCGAGGTTGGAAGATCGGAGGTTTCTTTTGGGTACGTGGAAGTTGATTCTGTCGTTGAGGTATTTGGGTCCATTGTTGTGTAGGCATTTGTAGGCGTGAGTGAGGATTTTGAAAGTGACTCTTTTCTCCACGGGGAGCCAGTGGAGACTTCGTAGGTGTTGGCTGATGTGTTCATGTCGGGGGATGCCGAGGACAAGTCAAAGGTCTTGTCTTGCCCCAAATGTCCTGGCAAAGGCACATCATGAGCCAGACCCAGTAGGAAGGCTCTGAAGCGCTGGGGTATCACCAGCACACGGGCTGACCCAGGCTCAGCAACCTTAGGCTTGCTATGCAGGAGACCATTCTCCTATATCCAATGTGATCCGGACTGATCACCTGCTGCCTGGTTTGCAGCCTGTTGCCGCAAACCAACAAGAGAAGGGCACTTCTGCTGCTCCTGGCAGAATTCTTCCCTGGAGGGGCCTCCTTCCTGCTGCCAATGGGTCAGCTCAGGCAGGTCCCCCAGTTCAGCCACTTGTTCCCACATAGGCTCCAGGGCATCCCCCTCAAGGTTTGCCTCCTCCTGGACCGTGGGAACTTCGGGTCAGTTTCCCATGTCCCCTGCCTCTTCTCTTTCTGGCAGGCACCTGGGGTACTTTTTCAGGCTCCAGGTCCTCTTGAATGCCCTTACCGGCTGCCATTGACCGAGTGGTCACACATGCCCACTCAGGCAGACCCAACATCTCTAAATGAGACCTCCGCTCCACCTTCGCAAAAGGGGAACTCTCCAAATCACTGCCTAGCAGACAGTCAACAGGCATGGCTGGCCTCACAGCTACTTTCAAGGTACCTGAGACCCCCCCACTCAAATGGAACCTGTGCCACTTTGCAGAGGCACTCTGAGTTGTCAGCTGCAACTACTGGGTAGAATGTGTTGGGGACCACCTGCTCCTCAGACACCAGCCGACAACTGACAGCTGTCAGACTGGCTCCAGTGTCTCTCAGAGCCTCCACACTATGGCCATTGATGGTCACCCACTGCCTGTACTTCTTAGTGTTATCAGGCAGATGAGCTCTTGGGACCATCTCACTGTCTCCTAAAGAGATCAGTGACATTTCTGTGGGACCCCACCCCTCTTGGGCACCCGACTCCTCTCCCAAGGCTACACCATCCATTTCCTGGAGCGGTGCACCAGTGGGTGCGGTGGTAAATTTTTTGGGACACCTAGGATCCCCTTGGAAGTGGCCCACCTGACCACAACCAAAACATGCCTTCGAACCCCTATAAACAGGCTTACCTGTTGGGACCCATGGCTTCTTTTCAGTGGGATTATTATTGTCAGAAACAGTGGTTCCTGTGGAATAATGGAATTATATATAGATAATAAGTTGCACAATCGCAATGGAAGGGTTAAAATGATGTCAGAGGGCGAAGAAACCACATACACCTATGGTTTTGGTTTGATACAATCGTATTTTATATTTCACAAACAAAATTCTATATACAATGAAAAAGAAAAATGTGCGTAGTGTCCCCAGTGAGAAACAGGAACCTAAAATATTGGTGACATAACTGTGACAGTATTTTACAAGGTTTCCAAGGTATTCAAAAAAGTCGACCATTTAGCAACTCAATACACAATATACAGCAGCTATATACAATAATACGTGCTGTTAATGGTTCGCTTTCTTTTGTTGCCGACGACGTTTCGACCCTTTACGTGATCTAGGGTCTCATCAGGACCTATGGATTTAGGGACATCTAGGAAAAGAAAAAAATAATGAAATAAGCATATGGCCCATGTACCGGCACAAATGCGACCAATTGGATAAAAGGTCATAAAATTCAAGAGTACCTGACGGGTAGAATGCTCAGCCGCGTGAGATGTATGTGCCAACAGTGGGTGATGGAGAAAAAGGAAAACGAGATACTCACAAGGACACCCAGCTGGGTACTGATTATGTGAGAAGAAAAATAAAGAGAAGAATATTAAGTATAGGGACGGCAGGAAGATGGTAGAGGTGCTGTAACGGCTATCTGTACTCATGATCCAGGCACTGACGGTGCTCTGCCACCATTGGAATTGATCTCTAGACTTTTGGCTTTCAGATCCAACTCCCTCAACCCTCTTTCATGCTCTAAGAGCATCTGCTTCTCCTCCATGGCTAATTTCTTACTCTCCAACTCCAATTTCTTACTCTCCATATCACACTCCTTTCCCAGCCTGAGCTTTGCAAGCTCCATCTCATGCACTCTGCTTCTCTCCCTGTCCTCCAGCCCCTCTGGAGACAGACCCTTTGAAGACACACTGCTACCCCCCCTGGAAGGCAACTTCCCTCCAGTCAGGCCCAATAGCCCCTCCTGCTGCCCATCTAAATTCTCTCCCTCTACCATAGGCTCTTCGGTATGCTCACTGGCATTCCTTGATTCCAACCAGGCCCTCAGCGCCTTATGGTATTCTTCCTTTCTGGTGAGGCCTCTCACAGAGATTTTAAATTTTCTGCAGACAGCTTTAAGTTGTGGCACAGTGTAGGTATCAACCCTCTCCTCTTCAAATTCAATATCCACAGATGCAAGTGATGCTGGTCTACTCATGGTGAAAATTGGCAGTTCTCAAGATGCAAAACATTCCAAGGAAAAAAACTCTACCGAATGTATGTGGTTGTGTAATGGTCTGCACTATACTAGTAGTGTACACTAATCACTTTATGTAAGACACAAATGCAAGTCCAGATCCTCACCGCTGACCACCAATGTTAGAAATGGGGGTCTCTAGTTGGCAGAGGTAGGTACCGTTGTCCAAATAGGGACCCTTCCTTCTAGTCAGGGTAAGGAGGGTACACTCCTAAAATAACCCCTGCTCACCCCCTTGGTAGCTTGGCAGGAGCAGACAGGCTTATCTCAGAGGCAGTGTGTAAAGCATTTGTGAACACATATAGTAATACAGTGAAAACACTACAAATGGACACCACACCAGTTTAGAAAAATAAGTAATCTTTATCTAAGCCAAAACAAGACCAAACAACAAAAATCCACAATACAGTAATAAAAAGATGACTTTCAGATGGTAGAAATAGTTCAGTTCAAAGCAAATTGCAGATGCTACACTTTTCTCACAAAGTACGTAGGATGCGTCACGCACACAAACAAAACGGGCCGCAGGGAAGGTGATGCGTCGGTTCCTTACAGCCAGGGAAGATAATGCGTTGGTTCCTTGCTCCAGGGGAGGTGATGCGTCGGTTCCTTACTGCAGCACAGGGGAGGTGATGCGTCGGTTCCTGAGAGGAGGTGTTGCGTCAGTTTCTTACTGCGTGGGGAGGTGATGCGTCGGTTTCTTACTGTGTCCCCCAACGATGCGACAAACTTGGCGCCTCGATGCGATGCGACAATCCAGAACGATGTGTGAAATCTTGTAGCCGCACAGCAGGCCTTGCATCGAAATCGGTGCGGTGATCTCGGACTTAGGAGATCAGTGCACTTGATGCAGCGTGCGGCGAGTTCTCGAGCCGCCGCAAGTGCTGCGACGATTTCTTCGGCAGTGCGTCGGAAACAGGTGCGGATGCGTCTCGCTTCTCGAAGTTGCGTTACTTTTCCAGCTCCCAGCGGAAAACAGTCTCTAGAGGCCCAAAACAACAGCAGGCACCTCTTTGCAGCCCAGAACTCCCAGCAAGGCAGTTCAGGGGAGCTGGTGGTGAAGTCTTTGTGTCCCTGAGACTTCAGAACAGGAGGCAAGCTCAGTGTCAAGCCCTTGGAGATCTTCTTTCAAGCAGGGGACACAACAAACAGCAAAGTCCTTTTCTCCTTTCCTTGGCAGCAAATAGCCACTGCAGGCCAACCCCAGACAGCAAACAGCACAGGGGCAGTATTCCTCCTCAGCTTCTCCGGGTCTTCTCCTTGGCAAAGGTTCCTCTTGATTCCCAGAAATGATCTAAAGTTCATGGGTCTGGGCCCCAATATTTATACTACAAAATCCTTTGTTCTCTGGTGGCAGAGAAGACCTGTGCTCAGTCCAAACCGGTTCTGTCCTCTCTGGTGCAGCTTCCTGGCAGGAGGTGGAGACAGCATTGTCCTTGGCAGACCAGGTCCATTCAGGTGAAAGGAAATCTCCTCCCCCTACTCTAAATGCAGCCCAGGTCTATTCAGCCCAGCCCTGAATCATCAGGCTCTCTGGAGCCACTGCTCCTCCCCAGCCCATGTCATCCACAAGCCAGACATGCAATACACAAACCTGTCAAAGGCACACTGGATGGCTAAGCAAGACATATCCTCTTTCTAAAAGTGGTATTTTCAAACACAGAATGTAAAAATCACCCTCACTAAAAGATGCATTTTAACATTCTGTGTTCAGGCATACTAAACTTTATTTTCCTACCTGGTTCCCAGGGGTAGTTAGGTTTATAAGATGTTATAAGCAAACTCCCCATTCTGTCCTATGGGAACAGGTAGCCTTGCAATAGTGAAAAAACGAAATTCGCAGTAATTCCCTATCAGGACATGCCACACACACCAGGGCATGTCCTACCTTTCCCATACACTGCACCCTGCCCACAGGGGTACCTTGGGCCTACCTTAGGGGTGACTAAGATGTAAGAAAGGGGAAGGTTAGGGCACTTGCCAGGTCGACATGGCAGTACCAGACAGCACACAGGCTCTGCAATTTCAGGCCAGAGTTACATTTAAAGGCTGCTTATGTGGATGGCACAATCAGTGCTGCAGCCCACTAGCAGCATTTGATTTACAGGCCCTGGGCACACACAGTGCACTGTACTAGAGACTGACTAGTAAATCAAATCAGCCAATCATAGAAACACCAATCCATAACAATAAATTACAAAGGGAGCACTTGCACTTTGGCACTGAACAGCAGTGAAAAAGTGCCCAAAGCATCTAGCAAAAAATGCAGGGGAGACCCACGCCAATGGTGCCAGGTTTAACATACCCCATGTCAGGAAATCTGGAACGCAGAGATAGATAGGTACACATGGCTAGAAGGGAAGGTGCAACCCCAAATTGAACGGACACTTGCACTGTATTCTTTTTGTTTCAGAGTCAAATAAATGATCCTGCTTGGCACAATTGAAAATTGTGGAGACACGTACCAGACATGCAATCGGGCATCTCCTCGCTGATGGATATCTACTGGCAATGTGGGGAGTTTGCCTACGGTCAGTTCGTCCCAGGATGGCGGGGCCTCTGCACCCTCGTAACTATACACACCCCGACCCTGGTCATCCCTCGAGAAGTCTTGTTCGAGTTGTTCAAACATCTGCTACAGAAGAAAACAACTATCTCATCAGGCTTGAGAAAAAAGAACTCCTATATACTTTGGCTGGACTTAGGACAGGGACATTCTGGAGGAATTTTGACTGTTTTCTGACACTCAAGTAAACACGGGAGGGTCCATACCCTTCTTCACCCTGTAAACAAACGCTAATGCCTGCTGGTTACAAATTACCAGGTGGAAATTACTGAAGATAATCAACAATACTGAGCTCAGCCTATGCATGTGGTGTTTTTCTGCAAGTTTTATAACCATCAGATTACACCGATTATAAGAGGTGCACACTTTACGCAATGTCGACATGCGTATTCATACCTACAATCTCTGCGTTCCTTGGAGATTTGCTGTAGTATGGCATCCTTTCTGTGGGCTGTTTTGTACGCCAGAAAGATTTTTTTTTTATCTCTCCACAGTAATGAGACATAGTGTTGGACCTGGCCCTTTTTGCAGGGTCATCCCTGAATTTTTTGCCTTCCTCCTGTATTGTTTCTGACCTGTTTTTGTTGGTTTTAGGACTCTGGGCACTTTACTACTGCTGATCAGTGATAAAGTGCATATGCTCTCTGTGTAAATTGTTATGGTAATTGGTTGTCCATAATTGATATGTTTGCCTTACTAGTAAAGTCCCTAGCAAAGTGTACTATGTGTGCCAGGGCTGGTAATGCAAATGCTACTGGTGGGCCTGTAGCACTAATTGTGCCACCCACACAAGTAGCCCTAAGGAGAGAACTCAGGCCTGCCACTGCAGTGCCTGCGCGCAGTTTGCTAACTGCCATGTTGTCCTGACAAGTGCACCCACTTGCCAGGCCTTACCCTTCCCTTTCCATGCACATCAGACACCCCTATAGTAGGCCCAATGTACCCCCCTGGGCAGGGTGCAGTGTTTGTGGAAGGTAGGACATGTACTGAGGTGTGTACCATGTCCTAACAGTGAAATACTCTCCATTTCGTTTTTCACTATTGCAAGGCCATCTTGCCCATAGGACAGAATGGGGAAGGCTGTGTAATATGTTTCCAGCCTATCTTCCCATAGGCTTAAGATGGAGAGGTGAAGTTTAGTGTGTCTGAACTCACAATTTAATACCACATCTTTTTGTGAAAGTGGTTTTTGAATTGTGTGTTTAGAAACCACGTTTTTAGAAGTGGCTGGTTTTTTTGTTCTAACAATTCTGTGTGTCTCTGCCTGGTTGTGGATTGACTGTCTGGATTTGAATGTGATAGGATCTGGGGAATGTCTTGACCCAGGGGATAGGAGAAACTGCAACAGGCTGACCTGCATCTGGAGTGTAGGGGGGAGGAGTAGCCCCCTGGAGGTGAAGAAGCCTGGGCTGCTGCCATAAAAGAATGGCTCCCCCTCCTGCTAAGTGATTAAGGACCCAGACCCCCACTATCAAAGGAAGAAGGTGCCACTGGCAGGAAGACACCCAGAACTGGTTTGGACAGGGGTCAGTGCCCCCTGAACACAAAGACTTCAAAGACATTTAGGGGTATAACTATGAGAGCTGAAGCCCCTGAACGTTGGACTGATCAAGACTGAAAAGGATTGAAACTACTTCGTGGTCAAGAGTAACCTCTGCCAAGGAAGAACAGCTGAAGAGACTGAAGAGAAGGACTGACCCTTGCTGTGTGTTCTGGGGCTGGCCTGCAGTTTGCTGATTTAACTAAGGAGAGGCTAAGGGACTTTGCTGTGTGCTGTGTCCCCCGGCTTGAACGGACTTTGCTGTGTGCTGTGTCCCGAAGTAACTTGTCTCCAAGGGCCCGAGGAGAGCTGGCTCCCTGTTGTGGAAACTCAGGAACATCAAAGTTTCCAAGTGTGTCTCAGCGGCGCTGTGTGCTTTTTGCAGCCTGAGACCTTCGTAAGCATTGCCCCGGGACTGTGTGGCCCGAAACCCAACCGAGTGTCAGCGACGCTTTGTGCGTGTGCGTGTGCAGCCAGAGACTGCCGTGGGGTCCGTGGTACTGATTGGAATGTGCCCCGTGACTGCAGTGCCCCCGCAGCGTGAATCATCGTCCAGACTGCTGTGTAGCTGTTTGTGGCCCGAGCCGTCATCGTAACGGAGGCTGCGGAGAAAGATCGCTGCCACCGGCCCGAGCCGCAACGTGCTGAAGGATTTCGTAAAGTTAAGGAAGTCGTGAGGTAATCGTGATCGTTGTTCGCAAAAGGAATCTGCTCAAGATCGTCAGCAACGGAGAAGGCAGCGCCGTAACCTGTCTGGCTACAGCGTCGCCTTGCATCTGAGCTGCGTCGTCATCGGGAGCGCCCAGCAGGACGTCCGACGAGCGGGGAGAGAGAGAGAGCGAGGCAGCGCATCCCCCAGGTAAGGCTTGGACTCCGGTCGGGAGCCGCAAGCGTGTGAGGCCTGGGGAGGCGCAGGAGGAGTACCGGAGTGCTCCCGTCTCTCTCCCGCTGCATCGCATTAGATGCGCTGAGTCCTCGAGCGGCCCGGACCTGCCCGGCAGTACCGGGGCCGCTCTCGGAAGTTCAGGACTGTTGTCTGTGGTTGGGGCCTAGTGGTGCCCGCGCTAATCGCGTCGATTGGCCTGGTATTATTCCTGCATTACGAACTGCCTTATTACGTGCATTAGGGATTGTATTATTCCTGCATTACGAACTGCCTTATTCCGTGCATTAGGGATTGTGTTATTCCTGCATTACGAACTGCCTTATTCCGTGCATTAGGGATTGTGTTATTCCTGCATTACGAACTGCCTTATTACGTGCATTAGGGATTGTATTATTCCTGCATTACGAACTGCCTTATTACGTGCATTAGGGATTGTATTATTCCTGCATTAGGACTGCCTGATTACGTGCATTGAGGATTGCATTAGTCTTGCATTACGAACTGCCTGATTACGTGCATTGAGGATTGCATTAGTCTTGCATTACGAACTGCCTGATTACGTGCATTGAGGATTGCATTATTCTTCCACTACGAACTGCCTTATTACTTGCATTAAGGAGTGCGTTATACTTGCACTACGAACTGCCTTATTACTTGCATTAAGGAGTGCGTTATTCTTGCATTACGAACTGCCTGATTACGTGCATGAGAATTGCATTATTCTTGCATTATGAACTGCCTGATTACCTGCATTGAGGATTGCATTATTCTTGCACTACGAACTGCCTTATTACTTGCATTAAGGAGTGCGTTATACTTGCAGTACAAACTGCCTGATTACGTGCATTGAGGATTGCATTATTCTTGCATTACGAACTGCCTGATTATTTGCACTGAGAATTGCATTATTCTTGCATTACGAACTGCATTAGTCTGATAATACGAGCTGCAGTACGAACTGCATAGCATTGCATTAGGACTGCATTTGAACATCGTGAACTGCTCATTAATACCGCAAGAACCTACAAGTGTTTGTTGGCCTAATAACCGCCAAAGTGAAATATTACGAATACGCATATGTTGTATTGTTATCGTTTGGTCTTACCGTATTTTTCTGCTTGATAAAGATACTGCTATTTTCATACATCAGTGTGGTGTCCATTTGTGGTGTTATCACTGTGTCACTGGGAGTGTGGTTGCAAATACTTTACACATTGCCTTGAAGATAAGCCTGGCTGCTCGTGCCAAGCTACCAGGGGGTGAGCAGGGGTTGTCAACGAGGGTGTCCCTCCTTTCCCTGACTAGAAGCAATGGTCCCTATTTGGACTAAGGGAACTGCCTCAGCCAACTAGAGACCCCCAGTTCTAACACATAGCGTGAAATTTTATGGTGTTATGCTGGGTGGTGATATGCGTGTAAAGTATATATCATCTATTGTATTTCTATGTTCCTACAATAGAAAAGATTTAAGCATGCTTGCTAGGGCAGGTGGGGGGTGCATGGCGGATCCCGTTGGACGTTTTTGTCCTCCTTTCTGCACTAGTTTTGCTGCATTTAAGCCAACTATGCTGTAGGAACTTTGTGTGAATGCGGGGAAACAACCCTCCTAGATGTGAATGTTTTTTATCTTCTATTTTTACTTATTAACCGTTGCACACCTGTCTTTTTATCATCGATATAGTTTGGTATTGCCATTTGAATTTAAATTCCTTTTTTATTTCTGTGCTCTTACTGTGCAATTAGGCCCATATTCTGAGTTGGTGCTATGAATTGTATCCTATATGTACAGTTTTATATATTGCTTTTATGGATGGCTGATTGCCTCTGAATAAAGTTATTATTGATTGATTAATTGATTGAGCTCAGCCTAAATGCTATCAAGGAAGATCTAAGAGCCATCCAACTCATGGTGATGCAACATCGGTATGTGTTGGACTTGACCACGATGGAGGGTGGGGTGTGTGCCAAGATCGGTGCATCCTGCTGTACGTTTATCCCTGGAAATGATATGGACAATGGGATGTTGACTCTTGCCATCCAAGCATTGCATGGTCTACAAGCTGCCATGAAGAAGGAGGGAGGTGCCCCTGAGCAGGACTAGTTTTTTATTTATTTTCCTGGCTCCCCCAGTGGGTGACCAGACTGTGCACGTCACTGCTCCTGATTCACATTTTTGTGTGGCTTCCTACAAGTGGGGGTTTCCTGCTATAAAAATGCAGTCCTCAAATTAGGTAGAATGCAAGTAACTAGGGAGGTAGTAACATACTCAACAGAAACACACCGAGCCTCAAATAATGTGACTGTCATGAAGTGTGGGGGAATTGATGTAGTTGAAAATTGAACTAGAGGGGGGAATGTTAATATTGAAAAATACGATTTCGATGTACACCATGAAATATGTACATATAACAACAAATTAGCATCGCTGTTGTCGAATTCATCTGATATGACCTCCCCATTAACCCTGAGTCAGAAATACGTGGCCAGGCAGGCTCTGTGACCTAGGCCTGAACCAACTGATTGGCAGATCACAGGTGGGGTGACATGTAACTCTTAGACAAACGCACAAACAGGAAAACCCAGATCGATCCCACAGATTGGCAGCGACACCACAATGGTCTGAGGAGATTGGCCCCAATAAAACACAATTAGCTGGAGGGGCGCGCGTTCCCAAAATAGCATAAAGTCAGATGCCACACTAAGTTAGGAACACAGCATGCACACTACACAAGGTGATCAAGTGCTCCCAATGTCAGACATCCGGACATGTACCCACTGGCCCCACATTGCCTCCACGCAAGGTCGAGACCCACCTGCACTCCTTATCAAATGACCAGATTTATGGCCCCATAACTAGGCACAGATTTCTGTTTCCAAAGGAATGTACAAATTGTTTATGACACTTCATGTAATGTATAAAATGACAGCTGAAACCAATGTACTTTGAGAGAGTCTTCAGACCCCTACTCTGTCACCTGTTCTCCCGCACCGCTGCATTTAATTAAACCAACTGTTCCTGTTTTGCCAAACACCTCTTGGCTTTCATTTTTCCAAGGTAAATTCATATTCAAGCAACATGCATCTCAGAGTTTCTATATTTGTTTTTTTAAGTAAATTGAATAGTTAAACTTATGCTATCAAAAATTGATTACTATGACCCCTTAACTGTTATGTAACTATGTGTGGCTCACTTTTCCCACACAGGCGTATTTATTATTACCTTTTACACTGCACTTTCCCCCAAAGGGCTCTTATTTTTATCTTTCATAGCTATTAGAATTAGTTTTCTTTTGATTAAGACTACCCACCTGAAATATCTGAACAGGTTGCATTTTAATGTATTTTCTCTCAAATAGACAATGAAATGGCATCCTGAAAAAATTAACACAGACTTCTTTAAACGCACACAACCGTGTCCACTGACTGAGACGTCTTTCAGGTACTGCTTAGAAGTTAATCAACTCCATCCGCATCACATACACTAAGGAATCTATTAAGCGACCCTGCTTCATTTCTGTCATGCTATCAAATAAAAAAAAGCTCAGTAATGTAATAACTGATAAATCCTCCGGTGTTGTTCCGAGAATTAAACATAAAGCAGTCATTTCTTCACAAAAATATTATTAGTGTGTGTGGTATTGAAAGAAATAATCTGAGATTTTATTCCATAGCTCTTGGAAGTCCCATAATATCAGTGAAATTTGTCGATAGGAATACGAGGCAAAGAAGGCAAAGGAACTTGTGGTGAAAATCTCATCGAATCATCAAACCAACCTTCTGACGTGTGTGGCAACAGTTCCCACATTTCCCGTGCAATGCCATCATGATTCGCCGTGACAACACTCATGCCGAGGGATTTTCAAGTTGGAAATTATACCATTGCAAGAGTATTTAAAACCTTCTTCACGACCAAAGATGATAAGTCCATCAAAGACCTAGTCTAGAGTCATATGTTATTTACGGAAAATGTCAGATTGTCATGCAAAACGTTGTATTGGACATCGACAGTGAGGATTTCATTGTCTAATGCTGCAACAACACATTTTGTGGAATTTTGACCTTTAAAAAGAGAAATAGTACGCAGTGTCTTAAAACCATTTTGTGCTTTTTTGTTTTGTTGTGTTCCTGCTACAAGCTAATTTCCCATCTTTATTGATACCCCGGTCTGGCTTTAGCAAAGTCGATTTGACAGTTTTGCTTCTAATCGTGAGACAATATAAAATGGTCTCCACCTTAAGATTACAAACTCCTCAAGTTCAGTACTGGGTGTAACTTATTTTTTATTTTTGCCACGCAGTATGTTGCTTATGTAAACCTCTGGGTGTGGAATGTAATGCTTTATGGCCCTCATGAATAACAACTCTAACAATTCCAGTTTTATTAAATCTGCCTGATCTGGGGATAACAGGATACATTGTTGAATGGAATGTTGAAATAGAGTTGAAAAAAACTCTGGGGCATATTATCAAGGGCTGGCGATAACATTATCGCCGCTTTAGCGTCCGTTTTCGGGCGAAAAGCGGCGATATTATCGCTTTATTAACAAGGACACGCTAGCGCGTGTTTCCTTGCCTTAGCGCCCGTTGTCAGCACGCCTCGCATCGCATCGTTAATGAGATGCAAAGGAGGCGTGCCTGACAAAACTCCATGGGAAAATATCGCTAACCCAGCTTCGCGATATCATCAACGAGGGGTAGCGATATTTGAAATCGCGTTAACTATGCCTTAACGCTGGAATTTAACGTCTGTTAAATTCCAGACTAAGGCATACCTAACATGGGGGGTGGATTGTGTGGCTAAGACCAAAGGCCCTATCATCAAGGATATCGCCGTTTTCCATGGAACATCGCTGGTTTTCCAACACCGCTATCGCTGGAATAATTATCGCCATTGCGCTAAGCGTTAATACAGCGCTAGCATGGCGATAATTTCCAGCGATAGCCGGCGATAACAAATCTCACGCTAAGCGCGGCCAGCGATAATTATCGCTGCCGCTTGATAATATGCCCCTCTATTCGATAACCTTGAACCCTATAAAGAACACCAGATATATTTTAAAGAAAATATGCTTTTCTTCCACCGATGGAATAAAATGATAGTTCGTTACCTTGACTAATTTTTTCATCACTTCTTTGTCCTCTGCCGAGGGTTATGCAACCTCCCATCCTCTGATGAGAGAATAATAAAAGAAGTTGGTACCGGGATAACTGGTTGCCATATTGTTGCCTGCTGTTGTAGAAGATTTGACCTTCAGACCAGACCCTTAACCTGTCCGTCCTTGCAAAAACTTGCCTGCCAAAAAGATATGTGCTCTGTCAAGTAACTAAAAAGTCTGGACCTTCCTGCCCATTTCTATAATGTATTAGTCCCCAAAAAGCAGGCCTTGTGCATATGGACCTGGCTCTGAGGGACAAGTTCCTCAAAATTTGAGTTAATTTTCATAAGTGCCCCCTTGCATCTTTCAAATAAATAGCTGAATTTGTATTTTGTAAGAAACTAACCAACCTCTGTGCCCAGAAGGAGATCACATCTGGCTCAATTTGCTACCCAGGCACTTTCACGTATTCAGCAATGCTTAAAGTCCTAGTGAGATGCCTAATCATGTACAGCTATTTATCATGGCAGGCAGACTATGCTCTGTCTAGCCCTTTCCTAGGGTCACCGCCTCCTCCAGTCAAATCTGTCACCATCTTTTGATCAATCACTGGGGTAGATGCCACCTTCTCTGGGATGGTATGTCTAGAGCACACAGGCCTATTCACAAACTACACTTGTAGTACATTTAGTAGTACAATAGTACTACTCAAGTACTACAAAATGCTATTCTCTAACCATTGTACAGAGGTCTACGCATCAGTCGCTCCATCTTTTCTATCTGGAAATCTCCTCCTGTTTGCAGAGATATCTGCATACTTACACCTATGTTTTAGTGGGGAATGTGGGAAGAACAAGGGGGAGTGGCTGGAAAATAGGGAAAACATAATACTAAATAGAAGGGGTTTAAGGAATAACAAACAGGGGATGGTTAAGGATGGGTTTCAGGCAGGACAAACACCCACCTACAAAAAAGTTACCCACATTGCTTATAAACCGCACTAAAGTTACGATAGACAAAACAGATGCAAAACAGCATTAAATGTACACCAGCTCAAGCCTGGAGTAAGTCCACCACCACACATGGCCAACCGCTGGAACTGCAACATCCTTCCATGGAAAACAACAGAGATAGAGACTTAAAACAAAGAACATAGAAAAATATGTTAAAACGAATTAGCATATTTTTATTTTTAAAATATAGAGATATTTTATTTCATTTAAAAATATATCATCTAAAAATAAATATTAATTTATTATAATTTTGTATAAACTTTTTGAAATTTAAACAAAATATTTTAGAAGTTTATGAAAATAAATAAATACATGTATTGAAAAATTACATTTTGTAATACACTTTTATGATAATAGTGCTGTAAATTTTTGTTTGTTCTAGGTTTAAAACAAATATATACAAATATTTTATTTTAATATTTAACATAAAAATGTTTGTAATAAATTACTTCAACGTTCAATAAACTTTTTTAAATGCTCTCTTTAGTTTACCAAAGGTATATTTTGTCCCAGTGGCAGAGACCTCTTCCTATGTTAAGTAACTTTACACTTGTAAATTTGGTTAAATCTTCAGGTTTCAAAATCTAAACTTTACACTCAGAAATGAGCCAAAATAGTAAAAGTACTACAAAGTGTAAAAGTAAATATACACATGATCATACCTACACATGTAAAATTCCCTTTGTGAATACACACCTCAGACTTCATGTTTGATCTGAGAGGCCTGTCCAAAGACTGTCTCAAAACAGCTTTATTGTATTTGGCCTCTTGGTCAAGCAGGATTCAATCTGGGAGTTATGGTTCTGTATCAGAGCTGGTCGAACATTGGTAGACCAGGAGTATCATGGATTACCGCTGCTAACTTCACATTCTCATTAGGCTTGAGTGAAATTTTGTTTACGCTGGAGAAATGCTGTATAATTTCCAGTATTTCTTGTTGTGATTGTAACTTGAGATGCCAAGACCATGGAACATTGCGTAATTGAGGTTTAGGCAAAAATCCTATAATGGAACATGGGAAGAACACAAACAAGTTGAACACAATTATGCGATTTTGCACTATTTTTTAGATCAAAATGTATCCTCACATCCGAAGTAGATGGACGACTCATATGCCATTTAGTGTAACATGCCAGTTTACCATTTTGCCTGATAATACATATTTTGTGGCATTGTTTGGGAATTTCTGTGTAATGTTCACATAAAAAATATGCATACATCACTCAGGCCTGATTCCCAAAAATATAGTTTACATTAATAAATGATAATTTACTTGTTTTAGGGTTATCAAACCTTTCAAAATCATAACTATCAACAGTGATACACTCTGAGACAGAATTATAGGAGTAATGAATCACCACTTACATCATCATGATACATCATTATGACCAATATTAATCAATTGCAAATTTCTCAAAACAATATTGGGACCTCATCATGACCAATATTAATTGATAGCAAATTTCGCAAAACAATATTTGGGCACTTCCCTATCTTATAGTCTACCTTGCCTTATACTCTATATCTAGATTGTGAATACAAGTACAACTCATCAGGCCTTCGGTTACCGCTCAATACTAACAACTTGGGAGACTGTGAAGAGGGCACATTTGTTAATGTAGCAGTGCATTTAGCAACACCAACAACTGAATTGGTGTTAATGGCACAGTCTCCCTAGAATCTTTGAATTATAATGCATAAGGCATGGCCTACTTTGACCAGTAGTCAGGGTCAGATTTTTGGAAATTGCTTTTGCCACTGTGGAACCAATATCTGATGGCAAAGCTTTAAATGAGGAAGAAATAGTTCTCTGAATAGTTTGGGATATAGAATTAGCAAGAAAACTGCAAATATTTCATTTATCCAACTCCTCTTCTTCCATATCAAGATTCTGATAATTTTTGTACCAGTGGTAATGCTACAGACAAGTCAAAGCTGAACCTACATTTTTCTGACAAGAGGTGCCCTCTACACACCAAAGCTTAAATTCATGTTAAGTTTTAAAAACCACAGTCTCCTCACTAAACAAAAGGAATGAGTTATGCCAAGAAAGTGAGAATTTATTTTTGGTTGCAATGTAACCAAATACAGCTCCGCCCAGACTTCTACACAGTCATAGGTGATAGAAAACAATCCAGTTAGCAGCACTGCATTGAAAGGAAGACCTGGGGCATTGCAAGCAAATGTGAATGTGAAACACTATATTAAAAATGTGCTCCCTGCAACCTCTGTGTCGTGCAAATGAGCATCCCCAAAAGAGAAGTGTCAACAGGTAGTGCGATGTGCTAGCTACAAAAATGTAGACCCCACCCACCTCCACAAAGTGTAAGAAAAGCAACACAGTTGGCAGGAAGTCAAATTTAAGTATAGCTCTGAGGACCAGAGAAAGGGAAAGGCGTGCATTGTGGGAGAAATGAGGTTGTTGGTTGACTGGGCAACAGCCACAATCCCTCGCAGGGTGAACCACAAAAAGTCACTAAATTAACCGGCACTTAGCCCAGGGTAGCTTATCACACAAGCAGTCAGGCTTCACTTAGAGGCAATGTCTAAAGTATTTATGCTGCACACACAGTAATAAAGTGAAAACACAAAAAAGAAAAAAATCCCAAACTAAATTAGAAAAATTGATTATATTTTAATAAATAATTTGACACCAAAACAACAGAAATTGAATAAGTAGAACCGGGGATATTGAATTTTAAAGAAATAAGTGGAAATAGCGCCCCAAAAAATTACTAAGCACCCTCAAGGGACATCCATTCATGCTGGACCGGGATAATGTCAAAATGTCAGGCCGACCATGATGGAGAGCGATCCAACTACAGGAACCAGATTTGGCTCGCTGAGCAAAAGTACCTTACTCCACATTGCGTCGAGCATCCTTTCGGTGGTGAGGATGCGGAGCGCAGAGAGGACGATGTGTTGATATCGATCCACGCATCAGTGGCGAACAGCTGGTCCTGCTAGTGTGCAACAGCCGCAATTTGTCGGCTCAGATGAGCAGGTTGCTGCAATGTGGAGTTTCAAATTTGTGGTCGAGGCTATCGTAGACGGAGATGCGAGAACTTTACTTCAAAGGAGTGTAGCACAGTGGTGGTTCCAAAGGCGGAGTGGTGTCTTCGAGACATGCAAAAGCAGCAATGCGCCGGTTCTAGTCTTTGCAACAGGGGCTATGTACTGGTTCCAATCTGCGTAGTAGCGAAGATGCGTCAGTGCTGACCACGCAATGATGGTGAGCGCCGGTTCGTTCTGTGCAGCGGTGATGATGCACTGGTTCTGCTGAGCAAGTACCTTAGGCTCACGTCCGAGGGTCCAGGACTGTGGCGGCACCTCTTGGCAGGGTAGACTCACCCATGGCAGAGTCCAGGTGCAGAAATATGGTAGTTGGAAGTCTGTTATGTCCCTGAGACTTCCGATCAGGAGGCCAGCCTACTAGCCCTTGGAGTCACTCTGGGTTCTGGGGGTCAAGGGATGCAGGTCCATTCCTTCTCACCCAGGTCAGGAGGGCAGCAGGTCAGCACAGCAACAAAGCAAGTTCTTCCAGAGCAACAGCACAGCAGAGTGGCAGTTCTTCAGCAGCACAGCAGCCCTTCTTCCTGGCAGAGTATCCACAGGTTCAGAAGTGTACTGAAGAGGTAGGGTCTGAGGTCTAGTTCTTAAACCCAGTGGTGCTGTTGAAGTGGGAGATACTTCAAAAAAGGGACTTGGAAGTGCACAGAGGTCCCCCCTTCCTACCCTGGTTCCAGACCCACTACAGTGGGGTTTGCAGCCCTTTGTATGGGGACAGCCTATTCAGGTGTAAGTGTGAGACAGTACCCAGCTCTTCCCTCTCATCCTCCCAGGATGGCCCATCAAGTCATACTTAAGATTCCATTGTGTGTGACTGTCTAGGGGGGATACACAAATCCCAGCTGTCACCCTCCCCAGACAAGTGTTCAGAGACAGGCAGTAGACACCAAATGGCTATAGCAAGAAAATGCCAAAGTTAGTAACCTTGTTAGTTGAGGTATGCACTCAGGCCAGGCAGGAACCACCACTCTAGTCAAGGTAAGTTAAGTACTCACTAACAGAAAACCTGTGCTCCCCCTCTGGTTGCTTGGCACAGTGCATTCAGACTTGTCTAAAGAGACAATGTGTAAAGTATATGTGCAACACAAACACACACACATAAACACACGCACACACACACACACACACACACAGTAACACAATTAATACACTACATAGAGTAATACATTTTGAACAAAACAAGACCAAAACAACAAAAATTCAAAGTATAGAAGTTGAGATATTGAATTTTGAAGGAATAAATGCAGTAACGTGTTAAGAAGCAAGTAGCACTAAAGAGGTTACTTTAGGTCGCACTTGACCAGGGCAAAGTCAAAGTTCCGGCCGACAGCAATGGAGCTCCGGCAGGCTACAGGACCCACGCAGGCCCCAGTGAACAAAGTACTTTTCCTGATCGCAGTTCCAGGATGCATCGAACTTCTCCACGCAGTGAAGGCGATGCGTCAGTTCTGAAGATCGGTGACGGACTCAAGAGACGTCAAGTTATATGCCGGAGTCTACCACACAGTCGAGGGGATGCGTCAATCTCACCAAGCTGCAGTAATACACTGTCCATTGCATCGATCTCTGGAGGCAAATTGCTGGTTCTGAGGTGATATGCCACTTTTACTCCCACAACCGGGTCGATGGGCCGGTTTTGGTACACGCAGACAGGAGATGCGTCAAAATCCATGTTGCAAGTATCTTTGCCACTTGCTGTGAGCAAGGCACAGGAGGAGGGGCAGAGACTTTGATATCACTGCATCTCAAGCACCAAGAGACAAGCCAACAAGCCCTTGCAGATCCCTTGAAGTGAAGTCCAGCTGTCTTTCAGCAGAGCCAGAGAGCAGCAGGCAGCAGGGCAACAAACAGAAAAGCAGGCCTTCCAAACCAGCAGTTCAGATGAGTCATTTAAGCAGCACAGCAGCTCTTCTGGCAGAGCTTCAGTTACAAGTCCAGTAGTGTCTGATTGATGGGGTCAGAGACCAGTACTTAAACCCAAAAGTGCCTTTGATGTGGGGGTAACTTTGAAGCAACTCTCTGAAGTGCACAAGGATCCCTTTCAACCCAGTCCTGTCTGCCAGGCTATCTGTGGGGGGTAATGAATCCTTTGTGATGGGATAGTCAAAAATAGACTACGCAAATGCACTTTTCGCAAATATTAGAAAGAAAAGTCTTAATAAGCTGCAGATCGTACAGAACTCAGCTGCTCGCCTTCTACTTGGCACATCCAAAAGAGAATAAGTCTCAGCGTCCCTTCCGCATCTGCATTGGCTGCCCATTGAGAAGCGTATATAGTTTCAGGCCCTGTACATTGAGTTCAGGGCTCTTCATGGGGAAGGCCCTCAATTTTTCAAGCTTAGGTTTCGTTGGTACATTTTGCCAAGATCCCTTCGCTCAGAATCAGCATGTAATATTATTGTCCCTAGAGCGAAAAGAGCACAATGGGGCAGGAGAAGTTTCATAGGCAGCACTTCCTGTTTCTGGAACAGCCTCCCCCTTACGCCTAAAAAAGGAAACGGACCTCCTCTCTTTTAGGAAAAGACTGAAAACTCGGCTCTTCAAACTATAGGGAGTTTCTTAGCCTCGGCCAGCCTCTTAGCCTTGGCCAGCACTGTTAGCAAGCTTGCGCGCCTAGACACCCCCGGGTAGTAGTGCGCGTTTATTATAAATTTCTATTTCATTTCATTTCACAGGACACTGCCTATTCAATAGCCCCTCCCTTACATCCTGACCAGGTAAGGCCGTCAGAATGCAGATGTATGTAGATGGTACTCACAATAATAAAAAGGAGGGAGATACCCTAAACTTTATATAGGGACGGGGTGGTATAAAGGAAAACAAAGGAAAGTCCCTAAGTGAACAGACTCAACAGTCACAATGTGGATCTTGTATTGGACATACACCTGTGCAAGAATAAACTAAAGAGTTGCAATGGTTAAAAAATGTAGTCAAATTCAATTAAATATACTAGAGCAATCATAAACCCAATATCAAGCTGATATAATCATAAATAAATGTATTCTGTATAAATCTGATATGTACATAAACAAATGTGTTTGGACAAATTTATTACAACAAAACATTAAAAACATCTCATAATGAAATGTGAAATTTAAAAAAGATTTAAAAAAGATTGGTGTACATCGTATATCAATTCCATATCAGTATCATATTAATGTACTACACAAAGAAAACTACAAGAACAGTCGACGCAGCGTTTCGGGGAGATTTGATTTTTCACCTTCTTCAGGACAGAGTTTTCGTAAACAAGGTCTAATTAAAAGTATTCTTTTAAAGAGGCTTGTAAAGTCACTCGTTAAGAACGGAAAAGGTCATCCGTAGTGTCGTTGTATAAAAGAAGTCTTATAAATTTGGTAATGTATCTTTTAAATTTGCGTTTGTTGGAGCCACCGATGAATGTTATTTGAAAGAGATAAAAAATGACCATTTAAATATTGGCCAATTCATAGTTTAGCCAGTGTGCCGTGACTTTGGTTGTCTTATAATCGTCATTTTATAGAATTGACAATTATCAACTGGTCAGGTTGGTTGGCAATAATACGCCAGAAGAGGAAGAATCTGATAAAAATTCTGCGGCCTCCCTGCTCACAACAAACGACTTCCGGATTTCACTTAGGGGCTTTCCTTTGTTTTCCTGTAGATGGTACTCAGACACAACTATCCTTCCTGTGTTATGGCTGCCTAGAGGGAATGCGCAAAGTGTAGCTGTCACCTATCCCAGATGTGTATTGGAGACAGTCTGCATAGCACACACAGTTATAAGCACACAGAAATGTCCTCTTTCTAAAAAAAAGTGGCATTTCTAAAATAGTAATGCAGGTCCAACTTTACCAGTAAGGAGGATTTGTCATTACCATTCCAAACATATGAAACATGAAAAAGCTACTCTTCTCTGATCGGGAATTACAGCTTAAAAGTGTATTAAGGAATTCCCAGTGCTAATCTCTGAGAGGAGTCACAGTAGTGAAAATTAAATAGACTGTTTGTCACTACCAAGACATGCAATACATCACAGTACATGAACTACCTTTCATTTACAGAGCACCCTGCCCTTAGGTCTACCTAGGGCTTCCTTAAGGGTGCCTCATGCATATTAAAAGGGGAGTGTCAAGATTGGCAAGTAGTTTTAAAAGCCAAGTCAAAGTGGCAGTAAACTGCACACACAGGCTTTGCAGTGACAAGCCTGAGACAGGTTTGAAAAGCTACTTCTGTGAATGGCACAGTAAGTGCTGCAGGCCCACTAGTAGCATTTAGTTTACAGGCCCTGGGAATATGGTGTACCACTTTACGAGGGACTTACAAGTAAATTAAATATGCCAAACAGGTGTAAGCCAATTATACTATGTTTAAAGAAGAGAGCACATGCACTTTAGAACTGGTCAGCAGTGGTAAAGTGCCCAGAGTCCTAAAGCCAACAAAAGGAAGGTCGGAAAAAGATAAGCAGGAAGGCAAAAAGGTTGAAGTGACCCTTCAGAGAAGGCCATTTTTCAACAGCCAACTTTCTAAAAGTGGTATTTTCAGAATTGCAATTTAAAATCCGACTTCACCATAAGCTTGGATTTTAAATTGTGATTCCAGAGACACCAAACTTGAAAAGTCTATCTCTTCACAATTGGGAATTGCACTTATAAAAAGTAATAAGGTAATCCCCATGTTATCTGATGAGAGGGATGGGCCTTGCAGTAGTGAAAAACAAATTTAAGATTTTTCACTACAAGTAAGTAAGTAAGTAAGTAAATCTTTATTGCTTGATTAATAAAAATCTTAGCAAACAACTACATAATAAAACATTTATATATAGTAAAACAGCACTTGTTCCGATAAAAGTTACAGTGATTCTATAAAATACAGAAGTATAGAAACTTACATATGATACAGAAGATAAAAATATGATTATGTGTATTATGTTAGGCGCTCGATGTCTGCTGTGAGACCATCCTCCTTGGAGTTCGCCTCAGTTCAGATGTCTATGGAATTAGATGTAAAATCCATACCAGTTTGGTGGTGAGTCTAAAATTGATCATTCCCAGCGAGTAAATAACAGTGAATTGCCAGCAGCCTTGATTACTAGCCAGTTTGTTGGGAGGCTGCCAAGATTAATTTTGCTACATTCATAAATCGAAGAAAGCTGCAGGCTAACCGGACATCGCCCCCCTCGAAGCAAGCCTTCACCGCCTGTCTGCATGTTCGTATCTGATTTTCGTTCAGGCGCGGCTTTAGAAGCTGTCTTCGTTCCAGGTCTAAACTCTTACAAACGCAAAGTAGATGTAAAACGTCCTCTTTGGGGTTACCGCATAATCTGCAGTGGGTAGTTGGATGTGTGCGTTTCCACGGTGGTAAGTGCGGTTTTGCCAGTAAAATTCCCAGTCTCATCACCAAAAGGCTTTCCTTCATTCTTCTCGAGAAGCTTGTACCTAAATATGACTATGGTGTGCATTTCGAATAGCTCTGAATCACAAACCAGCTGTGAGCCCTCTTGTTTAAGTCTGTTTTATCTTCTTCGAGGGAAACAATCTTTACCGATTTGTTTACCAAGGCCTTAAAACTGTTGTAAGGAAGACCGGATTCCCACAAATCCTGTAAAGCGAGCAACCTAATTCCTGACTGAAGATAAACCATAGCGGGGCAGTCGTTTTTCCTTATCATCTCTTTCCACATGTATGAGTTTAATGAACCAGACTTAGCACTCTTTATTTTATACCAGCTTTTGGCGTAGACGCCCTTCCGTGTTATTTGCTGCTTTTGTAGGCCTAGCTCCAGCCTTATTTGTGCTGGAGAGGTGTATTGTGGAAGATTGAATATTATTCTAGCAGCTTTAGCAACCACCTTATCCAAAATTATTTTGTCTTTCCCTCTCATTGATTCGCTACCATACGTAATTGTTGGTAGAAGCTTTGCTCGAAGTACTTCCAATAGAGGGATAAGATTAGGACCAGTTATTTTGAGCTTGATGTTTTTTAGCGTAACAGCCAGTAGGGTTCCTATTCCTGGGATGGCCACTTTTTGTTTGTGATACGTACCCATACTGTCAAACATTATTCCCAAATATTTGTAACTTTTAACTGTCTCCAGCTGCCTGCCCTCCAGCAGCCATCTAAATTGATTCTTGGTGCTTCGCTGATTGAATACCATAATTTTGGACTTCTCATGATCTATGCTTAATACGCTCTTTTTGGCGAAATTGCTCGTAACATTTATCAGATGCTGTAGGCCGACTGGGGTTCGGCTGATTAGTATCAGGTCGTCGGCGTATAGTAAGTTGAAAGTGTCAGACCACCCAAGTTCGGGGCCTGGTGATGACAATTATCCAACTCAGTTGAGAGGTCTGACACAAAAAGGTTAAACAAGGTTGGAGCAAGAACACAGCCCTGTTTTAACCCTTTAGTGGTTGGGATCCTTCTCGACAGGCTGTCGCCGCTCCCCAGCTTGATTTGGACCCATGTATTAGAGTGAAGTAAAATTAGCTGGTTCAAAAGGGTTGGGGCTATTTTCCACCCAGCTAGTTTAGCCCACAATTTCCCTCTGTTAACGCTATCAAAAGCAGCTTTATAGTCTATAAAACAGACAAATAGTGGTTTATTAATTGCTTTTGTGGCATCTATTAAAAGTGAAAGAGTGAGAATGTTTGTAGTTGTCCCCAGGTTTTTTTGAAAACCTGTTTGATTGATTGGAATTAGATCATTTTCGTCTGCCCATTCGGTAAGTTCAGCCAGTAGTAGGCCGGCGTAATATTTGGCCTCAATGTCAATGAGTGCTATGAGCCTATAGTTCTTCGGTTCGTTCTTGCTGCCTTTCTTGTGGATAGGCGAGATGATCGATCCTTTCCAAGATTCTGGGACAAAATGTTGTCAAAGAGTGGTAGTAATGCTCCAGCCCAGTAGGCTGGGTCTTGCTTGTATATAATTGGGGGAAGGCCATTTGGGCCGGGCGCTCCTTCATTTCGGCTTTTTGAAATTCTATTCGCAATCGTTTTAATTGAGAAGAAGGGTGTGGGCTCTGGACCTTGATGTTTTAGGGACTGCCGTTCGCTCTGACATACTTCTACGTCTTGTGTGTTTTCACCAGCTTCCAGGTTGAAATGACTCTGTAAGTATTTTAGCCAGACATCCTCCGTTATGTGTGAGTTAATTCCTGGTGCCATTGGATTCTCTATACTCTTGACTGTATGCCAAAACCTGGTGCTGTTGTTTGATTTCGCGTCGTATAACAATTTTGCCCATTGTGTTTCAGCGGTTTCCTTTTTTGCTAGCCAAATGATTTTATTTTTCCGGGCCCTGAGCTTCCTTAGTTCCAGCTGTGTGTTGTCGACGGGGCGATTCTGACGGAGGCTATGCATTGCTCTGTTTATTTCGCCCCTTATTTGTCTTAATTCGGCATGATGGATTGCCGATAGATAAATTCTTTGATTATTTGCTGGCCTGCTAAATGGCTCCTGTTGGATTTTTTGCTCGGCTTTCGTTAAGTTTGCTTTAGGGCTAGGTGGGACAAAGCTTTCAATAAAGATTTCCCAAGCTGTTAAGATGTTATCATACAGTAGTTTGTTATCCTCCCACCGTTTTTTTGACACTGCCAAGAGTTTTCCTGGGTCACGTGTATTACATTTTATTCTCCTGTGGTTAAATGTGACGTTTGTGCATGAGTCAGCAGTTGAGTAAGTGAGCGCTGTTCCTTGCGTGGCAAGTATGAACTCTTGTGGTTGGTGATCACTGTAATCTAGCATGCCGATCCTGAAATCTTTTATCAAATTGTAAAGTGGTAAGGATGAAAAAGTCTATTGCGGTGTCGGCAAACGCATTGTGGAAGGTTGCAGCTTGGGGACGATCCCCCGTTAACCGACCATTTAGTGCTACCAAGGACAAGCTTTCTAGATCCTTCAGCAGTTCTTTGGAGATTTTAGTTGGCTTTCCCCACTTACACTTACCCTGAAGTGGGATCCCCCATGCTGTTTGTTGGTCTTCTGCCGGCCTATCTGAATCTCCACTCCCTGTAAGGAACATATTAAAGTCGCCTGAGACAATATAGTTTGAAGTTGCCTTCTCAGTAATTAGTTTAGTTAGTTCTGTTACCAGTTGTTTCGCCACGTTTCTTTTGTTCCGGGGGTGTAAATAGGTGTTAACAAGTATTAACTGCTGTTTGTCTTTAGGACCAGCTATGTCCAGCTGAATAGTTTTTATCTCATTTGTTGGAGTGCTTTTGCTTGTTAGTTCCTTGACAGTCGTGATGGATTTGATTGAGGCGTAAGTCGTGAGGCCTCCTTTAAAGTGGCCGAAGTTTGAGTTTCTGGTTGCTGGGAGGTGATATGATTTGAAACCTAGTAGGTGGAACGGATCCACCAGCCACGTTTCTTGAAGCAAAATTAGGTCACATTGTTGACATGTGAAACTTAAAAGTACATGTCTTGCTTTTTAAATACATTGTGCCCTACCCTCTAGCCTAGAGCTTAGAGCCTACCTTAGAGGTGACATACATGTATTAAAAATGAAGGTTTGGACCTGTCAAGAGGTGTAACTTGCCAGGGCGACATAGAAATTTGAACTGCGCACACAGGATGTTTGAAACGGCTACTTAAGTGGGTGGCATATTCAGTGCTGCAGATCCACTAGTAGCATTAAATTTACAGACCCTAGGCACATGTAGTGCACTTTAGTAGGGACTTATTAGTGAATTAAATATGCCAATTGTTAGGAAGAGATCACATTCACTTTAGCACTGATTGCCAGTGGTAAAGTGCCCAGGCTCCTAAAGCCAATAAAATCGAGGTCAGAAAAAGGGGAGGAGGAAGGCAAAAGGTTTGGCAGTGACCCTGTAGAAAGGGCCATTTTTCAACAGTTGTGCTTCAAGATAAACATGCAGGTGCTGCAATTTATTGTTAAACAAAAAAATATTTACAAAATGTGCTCGTCTGTGACCTGGATAGCAGTAAGAAAAGAGGTCAAATTGATTCGGAGGTCTCTCAAAGACTATTGCTCCTGTTGGCTTGCTCCACTCCCTCTCTCCATGTAAACGAAAGGCAAGATCTGAGAGGACAGAAGGAGCCTTTGGTTTTGCAATAAAACGATTGCATTTTAACCACTACCTTTAAAATGTGTGGCTTTTTAGGCACATTCTTTGGAATATTGCTCTTCTCTGTGCAGCATTTGACCTAATTGTTTTAGAAAATGTCCTCTATGGGCACAAACCCTGTATGTTCTCCCAGGCGGTGTGGAGGGAAGAGCTTAGGTCTGTTTGCTTAACTCACCCTGAGCCTGTTGAAAGGTATTTATGATCCGTGTTATACCCTACTTAGTTGTATAACATGTACTCCAGCCCTGCTGCCTCTAGCTGCTCAGCCAGAGTGTGAGTTGGTTATGGAATGTAGGTGGACTGATGGTTGAAATAAAGAAGACTTGAATATACATCCTGGCTCCTGGTGTCTACATGTGAGAACACAACAATCCGTCTATTTAAATGTTCACAAGACACTACTAATTTTTCGTGAAGATAGAGGTGCTCTAGTAAGTGGGGGGGACAGGGCACACAGTATTTCGAACAAGAGAAAATAGAGGCTCCCCGAAGGGTCGCTAGCACAATACACATATCCATATCCGTATTTTTTCGTAATTCATGCCGCATCTTTCACATTTTCGAACATCTCCAAGCTACACACCGTTTGTGAATCTGCCTCATAGAATTTGACATATTTTTCTAACCATTGTTTTCTGTTCTGCAAGAAACACGTGCAGTGTTTCGCTTAATAAATGTCCCTATATAAATATTGTAATTGTAATTGTAACTAGGTACTTAGAAAGCGCGCGGCTACTCCACAGAGTGTCCCGGCGCTAAAAATACATTTGTTTCAGAATAACAGAGATGCTTTGATGTTGTTCCCATTAGCAAAACAATATGTTGAGTATGTTTAAGAAGCATAATGCATTTACCAATAATCATTATCATAAAAGAATCTGTTCATTAGTCACTCCGTGTTTTTGTGCTTCCTAAACTATAGCTTTTACTGTTGCCCTCAGCATGACATCAGAATTCATATTACACGGGAAGATGAATAATAAAAGCATAAAACAGTAATCTAATTAGCTTAGTCTTGTAACATTCAGTTAGCAAGTGTACGACTGACAAGTGAATCTAAATTCCCTTGCCTCATTTAAAAAGTGCCATGCAGCAACATAAACCTCAATGTAAAAACATTAACATGTACACCGCCTTTGCTGTTAAATAGAGGCATGCACGAAACAATTTAAAAACAGAAACATTGCTATGCATAACAAAGAATATAAATCTTAATGGCGATACATACAAGCAGTGTGCTCCTCTCCATACATTACTACTATATCTGGAATTCATATCCAAACAAATGAATGTATCTTGTTGATAAGACTGCTAGCTGGGCTTAGTTAATACTGTCCAATGTAACACACCTTCTCATAATGGCAAATTTGTAAAAATATAAGAAATGGGGCTAATTCTTAAGAAGTGCGTGTGAAATTTTGCACTAGGAAAAGTAATCTTAAAACTCAAACAATTCAATAAAGTTGGTTATAAAAAAAAAAAACTTAAAATGTTTACCTTTTCACATGTCACGTCATTCATATGACTTTAAATTGTTTATTGCAACTAGGAATTATCAGTAGAAAACAGAGTCAATCTCATTTGGTCCATTGTTTATTCCAAGTCCTCACTGAATAGCCTAATGCAAACCCTCCACCTTTCTGGAATGCAAAGGCAGGCACAGTTCATTTTGTCGAACCATTTTCACCCAGTCAGTTCATTTATTAAAATAATGAACTGAATGCCAAAAAATTACAAAACCAGCAAGGGTAGATGGGGCAATGGAGTGGGAGGAAGAGTGCAAATCGAAGTGGGAAACAAAAAGACGAAAAATACAAAATCTGGCATATTGACTGCTTGCATTTGTATAACAGAAGATTATAGTTACTTAACACTTACCTTACCTTTATTTAACTAGGTTTGGCTAGCAGAGGCCTGATTCTCGATGCTACTTGAGTAGCTAAGTTCAACTTATATGTTTAAATAAATTATTTTTATGGGGAAATTTACACTCCTTTTTTTCAGAATGGTGGAATTTTATTTGCATATGTAAGTTAAGCGGTTGTCTGTGAGCGTCAAGGTAGATTCAGTAAGTTTCAACTGTAAATGTAAGGGAACATGTTTGTGGGCATCCAAGTGCTGCTTCCAAGCACTTTTCCGTCCTGCACATGCTTGGAAATGCAGTCCCATCAAGGATAAGAAGCAAGACGTAAGAGAAGCGCATTCCCTCAAATGTATTGTGAATGTAGTGGAAATATTGAAAAAGAAAATATTTTTGGCATGTGAATAGTTCTGGAAAACTATGACTGACATTGTTTACAGAATACACCTACAATTCTGTTAGACACCCTTATAAGTCAATAATCTTCTGCAAACATTGGAGTTATGCTACAGAAACACATTACCTCCCGGTCCCTCCAGCCCTCGTCCCATTCCTTAACAAAGTGGAGATGACCATCTCCACGACAGAAAAAAAGAGCAGGAGAATGCTGGGATACCTAAACCCACCCCCTCCCACTGGGAGTACATAAGCTGTACCACCCCAGCATTCAGCCTGTTCTTTTTTTCTGTCTTCCGACAGAATGGGCCGTGGATTTGCTGGTTCTTACCTGCTGGAGTCTTCTTGGATGTCTCGTCGGGCTGCTGGGCTGTCCTCGACGTCCTGTTCCGCGGTCTCCTGGCCTGCCGGGCTTGCCGGGAGCCGCGTTGATGGGCCGCCGGTCCTTTGTGGCTGGGGCGCCGCTCCTCCCGGTCTGTTCCGGGTTGGAGGCTGCGTCTTCCTGTGGTTGGGCCGGTCGGGGAGACGCGCTGTTGCTGCTGCTTGGGACGCCTTGGGCCGGTCTTGGAGGTTCCCCATGCGTTCCTGGATGCCGGATGAGGCTGCATTTCGGCATTTTCCTTCCTGGACACTGCATGGCCTTTGCTCGGCGCTCGTTGATGGATGGCGTCTGGGCTGGTGGTTGGGGGTCAGTCTCTGTGTGGTGGTGTTTAACAGCCCCCGTGGTGAGTACCGCATAGTGGTTTCTTTTCCATGCTATACTGCCTCTGCTGCTGTGCTGGCCTGCGGCCATAGATCCCTGTACGCACCTGTTATTCTCTGATTTCCGGAGTTGTGAGGGGTTGGGCCTGGTTGGTACCTGTGTGGGAGACTGCCTGGGACTACCAGGTGCTGTGGGCTTCCTTTCCCTGCTTGCGGCCATTTTTGCGGGTCAGTCTGTGCCGCTCTGCGGATGGTGGGGCGTCTCTGGACGCGGTCCTGGTCGTCTGCAGCTGCCTGCCTGGTGGTTTTGCCCTTTGTGCACCCTCGGTCCCTGGCGGGATCCTGTCTGGGGTTGTCCCAGGTGCTTGGGACAGTTCTTCGGTTGTTCTGTCTCGGTGTGCTCCGGTGGTGCTTTTCTTCCAGTGCGCGGTCTCCTCCTGGTGGCGTGCTGTTTCCTGGGCTCCCTTCGGCGGCCTGCTGGCTGTCCGCCCTGTTGGTTCCTGCCCTTGTCTACAGCTGTGTTCGGCGGGGTCGGGCATGGTGGGTTTCTGGTTGGATGCCCGCCTGTGCATGCCAGGGGCTGTGGGCTTTACAGTGTGCGTTTTGCTGGCCTGTGGCCTTTCCTCCCTGCTGGCGCCTGTCGTGTCTGCTCTCGGTCCCTGAGCGGGTTCGGGCCTGGTTCGTGCCTGCCTGGGTGCTGGCCTGGGGCTTCCGGTTGCTGTGCGCTCCTTGGTTCATTCCTGGGGTGTTTGCTTGGCCTCTGCTGCCTTGCTTCTTCTTGGACCCTTCCGTGGGCTCACTGTGGCTGTTGGCCTTTGTGTGTCTCGTTGGTCGGTGTGTGGGTCTATGTTGGTTCCTCTCTCTCTCTTGGTTGAGGGGGTTCCTGTTTCCCTTCCCTGGGGTTGGCTGCTCGGGCCGCGGTGGGTTGTCTGTTCCCCTGCCCCGGTGGTGGGTGCCCTGTTGCGGTTGCCTTCCTGTACTGGGGCCCTGTCCTTTGGGGTTCCCTGCCTCCCGGTTGCTGGGTTTTGCGTTTCTGCCTGTTGCCTGGGTTGGCGGGGGCACCCGTCCCTGGCGGTGCTTTTCTTTTGCTGTGGCTGGGTCGTGTCCTGCATCGGGCCCTTGGAGTTTCCGGCCTCCCTGTTTCTTGGGTTCCGTTGTTGCCCGGGGGGGGGGTGTTGTGCCCTCCCTCTGTCCTGGCGGGGCCCTTGGCCTTGGTTGGCTGTTGGCTCTGGGGCTGTGCTGGTGGTACCCCTGGTGGGCTTTATGGCTGGCGTTGGTGTTTGCCTATTGCCTGGTGCTGGGTTGTGTTGCGCTTGGCTGCCTGGTGGGGTTTGGTTCCCCTGTTGTGGTTTCCTTCTCCCCTCTTGTGTTTCTTTTTGTGGCTTAGTCCGCTTTTTGGGGTCCTTTGCCTCTCGGCTGTCGGTTCCTTTGCCGCCTGTGGTGGCTGGGTGTTGTGGGTCTTCCTTGGCTTCTGCCTGGGTGGCTCCTTGGTTTCTCGGGCACGTGGCTCCTGTTCCCCGCCCTGTCTGCCGGTTCGGTACTTGTGGTTCCACCTGCCCTGCGGACTTTCCGCCCTGCCGGTTCTTGCTCTCCGCTGCTCTCGGTGTTTGTGCCTCTCTGGGTGTCCTCCTCGCGGTGCCTGGTCCTGTCGTGGCTGGTGGGTGTGTTGGTGAGGCGGCCTGTTTTGGGTCTGGTGTCGGCCTCCCCTGGTGCGTGGGCCGCGTTGCAGCTTTGCGGCTTTCCCTCTCCTCCTTGTTGGCCTTGTGGTTTCCGGCTGGCTTTGCCTCGGCTCTGGGGCTGTGGCTTTCCCCTTGGGGCCTGTCGTTTGGGCTTGGGCTTTAATCGCTCTGGTGCGGGGCTGGTTTTGGGCCTGTGGTGTCTCTGGTCCTTGCTCTTTTGTTGGCTCTGCGGTTCTTGGGTCGGCCGGTGTTCGGTCTTCTCTTTTTCTTTCCGATCCCGCACCCCTCGGTGGGTTGTGCTCCTTTGGGTTCTCCCGGCACCTCTCCTTTGGTTTTCGTGGTGCCTGGGGACTTCCGGTGTGTTGTTGGGGCCTAGGTTTTGCCTCTGTTGGGTTTTGGCCTTGCTGTCACTGTGTTTGACCGATTGTTTGCCTGGGCGGGTGGGTCACTGGTGCCTTCTCTGCTTGGTTGTGTCCGGCTTTTGGCTGTGGGGCTCTTGGTTGCTACGGGGTCGCCTTTGGGTCCCTGCCTGGGTCCTTTCCTGGCCGCTCTTTCTCTGGTGCCTTGGCGCCTTGTTTCGGTGGGGCTCTTTCGGCCTCTTGGTGGTCGGTGGTCCTGTGCCTGGTGTTCTTGGGTCCTGGGCTGGGCTCCTGTCCTTTTCCTGTGCCCCTCCTTGCACCTGGCTGTTGCGCTGGGGCCATTGTGTGGGTTGACATGTGTGGGCTGCCGGGCTCCCTCCCTGTCTTTCTGCTGCTTCTCCTCCCTGTGTGGCCTGGCTGTGGCTGGCTCCTGTGCCTTTCCCTGTGCCCCTTCTTGGCTGGGGGTTTTGGGGTTGGGTCGGTTGGCCTTGTGCCTCTCCTTCCGGCCCCTGGGGGCGCCGTGTTGGGGGCCTCCTGTCTGTTCGGCCTGCTGGTTTCTTGGGTGTTTGTAGGGGCGCCTGCGGGGTTGGGCTGCGGGCCTCCCTGTCTTTCTCTCCTGTTTTTGCCCTTCTGCGGCTGCTCTTGGGTTTTGCCTTGGGTGGTTCCTTGGTGTCCTCCTTTGTCGTCCTGGCCGGTGGGTCAGCTCTTGGTTCAGTGGGGATTTCCTCCTTCCCGGTTCTGGGGTTTGGTCTTCCCCCGGTTCCGTGTTCGGCCCACTGTTGTTGTCTCTCTTGGTTGTGCCCTGGTCTTGTGCGGGGTCTGCTGTGGTCCTTCCCTTGCCCTTCTGTGGGCTGGGTTCTGTTGCCTCTCCCTGGCCTTCGTTGGGCAGGGTGCTGGGTTCGTGTCCCGGTGTCTCCTGCTTTCGGGGTGTGTGCCTCGGGCCTGGCCTGTTGGCCTGTCCCTGTGCCCCGGGTTCTTCTCCGGGTGTGGTGGCCTTTCTGCGGCTCTCCAGTGTCTCTGCTGGGGTTGGCTTCAGGCCGTTCCTGCCCCATGGCCTGGGTCACCTCTGGGGTTTCTGCGCCTCTGGGCTCTCTGTTGCCGGTGTTGTCGGCTTTGCGGGGGGGCTGGCTCGTGGTCGATGCCCCCTCTCTTCCTGGTCGCTCGGTTTGCGCCTGTCCTTGGTTGCTCCTCTGGGACGGTGCCTGCGTTCTTTTCGGGTTCCGACCTCTTCGGTCTTTGCGGCTCTGCTGGTGGCTTCCCCTGGTGTGTTGGGGTTGGTCCTGTGGTTGGTCGTGTCGTTCCTTGGTCTCTTGCTTTTGGTGGGACTTCTTCGGTCTCTTCTTCCTTTCCCTTGGCTTTTTGGTGCAGTCGTTGTGGGTTCGTTCGGCGGCGGGTTATTTTCATCCCTTGTCTGGGGGGCTCGTTCTCTGTCTTTGCTCCTGCTGTGTTCGTGTCGGCGGGTGATGTTTCTGTGCCTTCGGCCGTGCCACCCTGCGCGGGCCTGCTCTCGTCTGCTCTCTGGCGTTCTGCCGGGTTTGGCCTGGTTTGTCCCTGGTTGGGTGGCTGCCTGGTGGTGCGGGCTTCGCCCTTGGCTGTTTTCTCCCTGGTCGGTTGCCCTTCCTGGCTTGGTTGTGCCGTGTGGGCACTTCCGCTTCTTCTGGGCCCCCTTATGCTGGCTGTTCGGGGGGGGGGGGGGCATTTGTTTCGGCCCCTCTGGAGGTTCCCTTGGGGCTTGGCTCTGGGTGCTGGGCCTCCTTCTGGCTTGGCCTGGGGTTCTTGTATCTCTTTTTTTTGCGGTCCTGGCTCCTTGCGCTGGGTGTTCTTCTGTGGTGGCCTCGTCGCTGTTCTTGCGGTCTGTTCCTGGTCCTTTCTTGTTGGGTTCTCCTCCTCTGTGGCTGGTGGGGTGGTTCCTGGTGTCTGATGTCTACCCCTTGGGTGGCGGCTCCTTGTGTTGGGGTTTTCCTGGTCGTCCCCTGCTCGTTTTGGGGTTTCGGCTCTGTTGGCTTGGTTGGGGACATGGCTGGTTGGATGCTCCTGCCTGTGTTTTTCTTTTTTCTTGTGGGCTCCCTTTTGCTTCTGTTGGGTACCGCTTTTCGGTGTGGTGTCCCTGGTGTTGGTGGGAGTCCGGAAGGCCGGGTTGTTTGCTTTGGTATTCTCCACTTTGTTAAGGAATGGGACGAGGACTGGAAGGACCGGGAGGTATTGCCCTATTACTTACCGGTAATCTTCATTACTCCTGGTCCCGTTGTCCTCGTCCCATTCCTTACACCCCTCCCTCCCTCCCGGACGGCCGGCCTTCCGGTTGGTGGCTTGGTATTTTAGGCTGAATGCTGGGGTGGTACAGCTTATGTACTCCCAGTGGGAGGGGGTGGGTTTCGGTATCCCAGCATTCTCCAGCTCTTTTTTTCTGTCGTGGAGATGGTCATCTCCACTTTGTTAAGGAATGGGACGAGGACAACGGGACCAGGAGTAATGAAGATTACCGGTAAGTAATAGGGCATTTATACTTTTAATAACAGATCAGAACAACAGTGTTCCAACTCGTTTTGCAAATATGTTAGCATGACAAAAGCAGAAGCTAAAACTGAGAATTGTTTCCTCAAAGCTATCCCAGTAAAATGTTTGTCAAAGCGCAAAACAAATTAGAAACAGCATAATGCAACTGAAAGAGTTACAATTTTTATTGGCACAATGTGTAAGAGTTGTTGCTACCATATGATTACTCATAGAATGTATTTAAAATACTTTTGAAGTGATAGATGTTGCTCTGCATGCTTTAAATCTGATTGTGATGCTATCACTGGCTATAAAAGATATACATATCTATTGAATGTCCTCCAAAAGTGATGCATGATGATTTTCACAGGAAACCATCGGCTACAGAAATTTGAAACCAAAGACTGTCATTGATTATTCATAGTTTGAATGATATTGTATCAGCCAATAACTCCTTGTCTCAACAATGTTTCAATCCTTAGAAATATGGCTCATCATCAGGACAAAACATATATATAGAGTTCGAATGCTAGGGCCTAAGGAGGAAACCAAAGATGGATATTAGAAAAGGGGATTAGAAAAGGAGAAAGTTGAAAAAGTTAGCGGCAAAAGAAAGAAGGAGAGAAGAATGGGAGAGAAATCACGTGGTCAACTTCGAATTTTTTCTTGCCTGACCGTACTTCCAGTGAAGCGCTTTTAGCACCCCAAAAAAGGTTTTGTCTTGGAACATTGTGAGTCCCTGTATTATATATGACTACGGTGCATCTTGGTCTTCATAGGTTGGTAAGAATTATTTCTTGTACTGCATTGATGGAGAACAGGATGAAATAGTTTTCCATTAATAATATTAATCTTTCATTTTTTAAATTTCGGATACATCCTTATATTGCCTTTCTATAAATAATTGGAAGAATGTCACATGTTTTATATAAATGAAGCTGGCTCTCTTAACCCCTTCTTACACTGAGGACTCTCCTTGTAGTGTAATTCATTTCTTAGAATGTATTACTTCACAAGTGTCACAATTTTCACTCAGTTATGTTGCCCCATCAATAACACAGGCCCCTTTGTACATCGGCTTCCTATTGAATGATTAACTTGTAGGATATTCAACTATTGTGAGTACCTCTCACTACTTATTAGTTCAATCAGGTGCAACAAGACTCTTGCCTTGTCCATGACTTTCTCCCCTGTTCCCCCTTTTTTGACGTTTCAGGTCTTTGTGTGAACAGCTGGCACACTTTATTGAGTAAGTGATTTCTCCTCATTCTTCTCTCCTTTTTCTTTTTCACCTTTCTCCTTTTCTAATAGCCATCTTAGGTACTGTCCTTAAGCCCTGGTGCATGGACGCAACATATTTTTTTGTCCAGATGATGATCCTCAAATTATAAGGATTAAAATGTCATTGACTAAAGGGGTTGTTAGCCGTTAGAATGATGTTATGCAACTGTGCATAATCAATGACAGCATTTGGTTTCAAATCTTTGTAGCCAATTATTCGCACTTTAAGTTTCTGTCATGAGCCTTTCGTGATATGACTGCATAATATTTATATGACGGAGATTGTTTTTTGATTAATTCTCTAATCTGATAACCTTTATGATTGTACTAGAGTGACCTACGTAAGTCTTGTTGTTTCAATATACATATTTGGATGAGCCCTTGGCCACTATGGAAATGAGGGAATCCTTTGCCTATGTGCACATGCAATATTGCAGACATGGGAGCATATGCAGCAGGTAGGCCTTCCGGAGGTGCACTGACTATGTGCAACATAGAGGTGGCGCACCATTGGTGCCTCTAGAGATCCCCCTGCAGATGGATGCAGCTACTCACTGCATACACCTGCAGGTGGATCCCTACCCCTTATTAATGTGAGTCGGAGTCTACGCCTCAGTAAAATGGATCAGTGGCTTCAAACAGAGAGTCTGCCTTTCAAGAATGGGCTGTTCCCAGTGCGCATGCGTGCTCTGGCCCGCACTGGGAATAGTACATTGACTGTAATAGGGTCTAGTGTGCCCGCTTGCACCCAGCACACACAGTTAAAGGTGCACCACGGCGCAGAGTGGGACAGTGCATCCTATTTATAATACAGCCTCAAGTTGGGCACCTTTGAGTGTTGGGGGTTTAGGTCGTACATGAGCAGCTACAGTATGCTTTATTTACTTTATTGAGAATGGGATGAGAATGGCAGCGGGCACAGCATTGAAGATAGTTGATCGAGGGTGTCCCTTTCTTTTTCATGGTTTGGCCATTACATCAGAGGCCATAATGCTTCATTTATTTTACACCCGGTACATGGTCTTCTAGAAATTTTCATAATAAGATGAACCTTTGTCACCAGTGCCCAAATACTTTTAAATAGTTAGTCACTACTGGAATTGGCGTTCAAACATATATTTCCCATTACATTTATTTAGCTTTTTGTTTACCAGTTACTTAGTTTTAGCTTACAGGGTTTTCATGTGTTTGTTCTGACCCGTTTAACCATTCAATATAAATTAATATGCCACCATCCATTCTCAGAATAACCTTTCCTCAACTTCATGATCACTTATAGAATATTTAAGTTTCAATATCAAAATAAAGCCCGGGGCACCCTGTATTCCAATAAAACTAGGGTAATTGAGGCCATATATACAAAACACTGTTACAAAAGGAACCGCTTGGAAAAGGCATGACATTCTTCTGTAGGGGCTATCTTACTCAATTGTCCTGCTGCCACAATCAATGTGCAACAAATTTGTGAGATTAATAATTTAATCCTTGCCTGAAGCGTTAAGATGGCGGTCACACTCTAAGAGTGCTCCGGACACCTCCGTCAACCGCTTTGCATCCTGCTGCCTTCGGCTGCCATCCATACCTTAAACTTGCATGCTGGCATCCCCTGAAGCTGGTGCGGTGCAACGGCGGTACAAACTGCTGCCCTGCTGAGACTGGAGCCCGCTCTGACTCCGGATCCCTCGAGGCCCTCGGGCTGCAACATGGCGGCTCCCGCTGACCGTAGCCCGTGATTCCGGAGAATCCTGCTGCTGTGTGCCTGCCAGTGGTGTGGCTCCTGGTCCATTCGGAGCCCAGCGTGATGGGCGATTCGCTTGAGGAGAGTGCTGCCCTGCTGGACCTGGGACCCGTCCTGACTCCGGAGCCCCCTGCGGCCCTGGGATGCAAGATGGCGGCCCCCATTGCCTGGAGCCTATGATTCTGACGGGACCTGTGGCTGATTGCGGGCGGAGCCACGCGTGAGGAGCGATCTGTCTGGGGAGCAGGCTTGAAGAGGTGACATGTTCCCGGGTTGATCCAACCCCCGGGTGGCCTGTGGCAGGGGTCCTCCCGAGGCCTAATTCATCCTGGCTGGGGCCCGAGGCTGATTTCCGTGCCCCAGGGGTGCCAACGCCTGGTGAGTGAGGCGGGGGCCGGGGGGTCGGCTGCCGTTTCGGGCAGCGGGGGGAGGCTTGTGTCTTGGGCCTTCCCCCCCCTCTGGGCGCTATACTGCATGAGAGCGGGACCGGCCTGAACTGGCCATTGTAGCCTAAGAGAACTCCGTGCAATCCTCTGCCTGTCCTTGCTCGGCTGGTGCGGTGAGGGCCCGATGCTGTGGCTTCACTCTGCGGGGAGGCGGTGGCGGGCTGAGCAGCTGCTGACATCGCGCAGCTGGAGTCCCGGGTGGGATTCCCCGGCCCCCCATCCCCCCACCGTCCTCCTCTGCTTTCCTCCAGCCCTCACGTCTGCCTAGGGGGCTGGGAGCGGACCGGTTGGCTGCCTTGGTCATGTGGTGGGCGCCGGGGGAGGCGCTCCTTGGCCCCCACCTATTGTCCTCTTCTCCTGATCGTCCTTCCCCCCGGGCTGTCTCCAGGGGTAGGGGTTGGGCCGTTCGGCCGTAGGAGTCGTGCGGCAGAGGTCTCGGGTGGGGCTCCCCGGGCCCCCCCCCAGTGCACCAACTGCACAGGCATACCGGACTGCCCGCCATAGATGTCCCGCGACCTGCGAAGCACTACACACAGGCCTGACCGCACGCTGAAGGTGGTCTCCTCGCCCGCCTGCCCAAGCGGCCGGGACCTCAGTCCCGGACTAAGGAGGCCTGCCCATCCGGCCCCTGGAAACATTGAACAGCTGCTACTTCTGAGACTATCACTGATGACCTCTGAACCCGGGCCCCCCCGAGAGAACCTGAGGGGACCGGTGAGAGCCCCCACTGCCCCTGACTGGCTCTCTGGCACTGACTCCCCGATCGACCTGCCTGTGTCGTGGTGGCTTGGGGCTGGGGTGCCCTGTTCGAACCGGAAGAGGGTCGTGACTTGCCTGACTGTGTCACACCGCCCAAATTTGCATCGGTTAGAGCCTCGGCTGCGGAGTCGCGCAGCGGCGATCTCTGGTGGGCTCCCCTGACTGTGATCCCAGTGACCCCCAGAACAGCAATGGTTCGCTCCCGGGCGGCGGATCCCCGCATTGGTGCACCCCGGCCGGTGCTGGAGGAATAGTCGGATTTTGAGGCCGAGGTCTGGACCTTGAGGCCGTGCTGCACGCGCTTTTGGCCGTGGGGAGACGTGGAGGCCCCTCCCTGTGCTGGACCTTGGGTGTTAACATACCATCACCTGCTTGGACACACCCCCCCTGGAGCCCGGGATGGGGAGAGATTGTGTCCCCAAATCAACTGCGGCATCGACGCAAACTAAAATAGACCAGTACACCACAAGCGACCGTGGCCCAGTGGAGGGAGCGCTTGGGGGCCCCCTCCTCCCGGGGTCTGATCTATCGACTATCCTGCAGGCCATTGGCGCCTCTCAGACCTCGGTGGAAAACAAGATTGGTGAGGTCCGGGTCGACATGGCCCTCATTCGCCAAGACTTGCGGAACGCTACAGCTCGTATTTCCAAAGCGGAATCCCGAATTTCCACAGTCGAGGACGACCTCAACCAACTAAAGGGCCAGGTTACCCCCCTACAGGCACACACAAAGGAGTTGCACCGCAGAGCCGAGGACGTGGAAAACCGGTCACGTCGCAACAATCTTTTCCTGGTGGGCTTTCTGGAGGGGGTGGAGCAGGGCCGAGCAGCTGCCTTCGGGGAGACCTGGCTGACCTCTTGGATGCCCAAAGATACATTATCACCCTGGTTCGCTATCGAGCGGGCTCACCGCTCTCTTGCCCCTAGGCCACCTCCAGGGGCCCCGCCCAGGCCAATTATAGCCAGGATCTTAAACTTTAAAGACAGAGATGCCATCCTGACCGCGGCCCGGGCCCAAGGTGCCCTGAAATTCCAGAATTACAATGTGATGCTCTTCCCGGACTACACTAAAGAGGTGCAAGACCAATGTCGCTCGTATAACGAGGTCAAGCATAAGCTTCGTAACCTTGGCCTGAGATATGGGCTCCTCTTCCCTGCCCGTCTCCGGGTCGTCTTCCAGGACAAAACGCTCTTCTTTGAGACCCTGCAGTCTGCATGGGCCTGGCTGACCGAAGAGAGGCCTCTCCGAGTCCATTCTACACCCTCGGCTGGACCGCCCAGACCGTCTGGAAATGACCCACTTCCCCCGTGGCAACGGAGGAGGCGCACGCAGTCCCGCAGAGGCCGGGGACCACGTAGGGGGTTGTCTGCGTTGGTTGGCTCAAGAGCCCTGGATGCGAAGAACGATACAGACCCTCCAATTTCACGGGACCACAGCAGGGAGAGCTCCGTGGAGGGCACACACCCAGATCCTGAACCCTCCGAGGTCCCAGACCCTGTGGCCTCGGACACTGATCTTTCCAATAGCCCGACACTCTGAAACTTAACCCGGCGTCTGAGAGCAGGGTACTGGAAACTCCAAAGTGACAGCGGCCGGGCATGATATATCCTATGGACACGGTGCACTACGGTGACACGCCATGAGGACTGCTACATCCGATATTGTGGAGGGGTCCACTATCATCGCACGATCCCCGGCTAAGCGTTTCAGTTTAGCTTGTTGTTGTTGTTAACCTTTTCCTTTTCAGGGCGACAGATGCTTCAGTTCCGGAAGTATAGGGCGGGGGAGGGGGAGGAGGGAGGGATGGGACCGTTGTCCTCTGGGTTGTTTTAAGTTTCCATTTGTAAAGGTCTCCTCTTTTACCGACCAACAGCACTTCGACGCTGGTTCACCAGTCTGAAACCGCAAGGACATGCAACGCGCAACACTCACCGTATGCATGCATTGGCACTACCCCGTTCGCGCCTCGTTGGGGCTCACTACCCTTTGGCCCACTCATCGCGCACGCCAGTCCTGATGTAGTCGGCCACCTTAGGTAGGCCCCTCCATGCTTTGTCCTGGAATGTGAACGGACTACTAGACCGTATCAAGAGAACAGCAGTCCTTAGATACGCCCAGTGTCACTTGCCCGACATACTCCTACTTCAGGAGACACCTCCTTGGGACCCAATGCCTCTTCCTTGCAAGATATGGCTTTAATAAAGTGTGGCACTCTGGTTTCTAACGCGGCTCGCGAGGGGTTGCAATCCTAACGTGGCGAGGACTCCCCTTCACCCCAGACCAGGTCACGACGGACCCCCAAGGCAGGTTTGTGCTTGTGTCAGGGAAGTTAGAGGGAAACATCCTTAACCTAGCATCCATATATGTCCCACCTGCCACGCTTGCCTCCACACTGCACCACCTCACATACGCACTCTCCTCCCTACCCTTGGGACAGACGGTGATTGGGGGTGACTTTAATGCCGTTATGCAGCCAACGCTGGATGCGACAGGTACACCTTCCCTAACAAGACTAACCCATGCACGGAAACTGACAGACTGGGCGGCCACGCTCGGCTTGTGTGATGTCTGGAGGGTCTGGAATCCCTGTGGCACCCAATACACTCACACCTCGGCGGCCCATCACACGCACTCCCGCATTCACCTGATATTTCTGCCCGCCTCTGGCTGCCAGAAGGTGTCCAATATAGTTATCCTTCCCTGGGGAATTTCGGACCACTCAGCCCTATCCCTACACCTGGGTGGGACCTCAGACGCAGCGCAGGCGGTGTGGAGACTAAACGCATGGTTCCTGCAGGACAAAGAGGTTAAGACGGCTATAGAGGAGGAACTACGTCACTACTTTCTCACTAATCACGGATCGGTCCCCTTCCCGAGTACCCTCTGGGAAGCAGGTAAAGCCACCATCCACGGCGTGGCAAGAGGCCGGGTACACGCAAAGCGCCTGGCACAAACCGAGCGCCTGACCCTCCGAGGCCCAAGCCATACGGTTGGAAGCGACCCAAACTGTAACCCCCGATGCTTACCGAGACAGGCAACTGACGATCACTCGAGAGGAGATCAAACAGATCTCCCTGGACTCAGCCAAGATGTTGTGGCGCTCATCCGTGGCCCAAATTTACGGTTGGGGAGACAAAAACGGAAGTCTGTTACACAGATTGATCTCCTACCCTCTCGCTAATAGGATAATCCCTGAAGTCCAAGACCCCTCGGGTGTTATCCAACACACTTCACCTGCCATCGCACATGCATTTGTCGACTACTACGCCCGGTTGTACTCTGCCCGCACACCAGAGACTGCCCTTTCCGATGTGCTCTGCCAAGCGGGAATCCAACTCCCTCGCCTCTCAGGGGACGAGGTGGCTGACCTGGACCTCCCCATTACCCCGGAGGAGATACATGGCGCGATCTCCCTGCTGAAGGCCGGTAAAACTCCGGGACCTGATGGTTTCCCCCAAGAATATTATGCGGCATACTGGGACTTGTTGGTTCCCCCACCTCGTGCACGTCTATCGACACGTGGCTGAGATTGGCTCCTTCCCTCCAGAGACTGATGTGGCGACTATTGTCGTAATTCCCAAGACCCAACCACCTTCCCCTAAATGCGCAGACTATCGCCCAATTTCCCTTATCAATACGGAGATACAAATATACGCTACAGTTCTAGCCCAGAGACTTCATCCCCTTCTCCATAAGATGGTCCACGCGGATCAATGTGGCTTTATGCCAGCGCGGAGCACCAGACACTGTCTCCACCATCTCCATTTAGCCCTGGCCAACCGCCGGGTTCTTTCGCCCTATCTTGCGCAACTCCTTGTCGACTTCGAAAAGGCGTTCGAAACGGTGGACTGGCACTATCTGGAGGACGTCCTGCAGCTGATGGGCCTGGGACACCAGTTCCGACGCCTAGTCAAGGTCCTCTACTCCAGCCCCAGAGCCAGGGTACTGACCAACGGAACCCTCTCCGAGACATTTCCAATTCAGAGGGGCACGAGGCAGGGCTGCCCCCTCTCGCCTCTCTTATTTGCACTGGCAATGGAGCCCCTGGCCTGCTTCATTCGATCCGATCGCCAAATACAGGGCTGGTCCTGGGGACCCCACCACACTGACAAAATCTCCTTATACGCGGATGATGTCCTGCTTTACCTGTCAGATCCGGCCAGCTCTGGCCCTCGATCCCTTGAGGTCTTGCGAGCCTTTGAGAGCATCTCAGGCCTCCGCCTTAATCCAAGGAAGTCGACACTGGTGCCCCTTCACCTCTCCCGGGAATGCTTCGACTGGCAATCCACCATCCCTATCAGGAGACAGTCCTTCAAGTACCTGGGGGTATGGGTCGCTCTGCTTCCTGAGCTGGAATGGGCAATGAACATTACCCCGCTGGTCAACAAAGCCAAAGCTGACCTCAAGCGCTGGCAAACCCTGCCACTCAACCCACTCGGGAGGATAGCGCTGTTCAAAATGATGATCCTCCCGTGCTTCTTGTACATCATTCAGAACACCACTTTTCATTTCCCACTCAGCTGGTTTAAGGAACTGGATGGGGTGACCGCGAGGTTTGTATGGGGTGGAACGAGGCCTCGAATCGCTCTTGCCCGTTGCAGGATCCCACCCTTTGATGGAGGTATGGGTATGACCGATCTCCACCTATACTACTTGGCCACTCGGCTTCTCGTAATCCATGACTGGTTTACCGGGAGATGGTCGGACCCGGCATACACGATGAAACTCAGAAACATGGATTTCCCCCAAATACTAGCATACCTATACGGGTGTCCCATACCCAATGGGATCCAGCCGATAACCAGGGCAGTCCTGATGGCGTGGCGCACGGCTCTGAGACATACGCGATGGGACAAACGATTGACACAACACACACCTCTCTGGCACGGTACATGGCTGGGGGAAGTGGCGGCACTTTCAGGGTTCAAGCAATGGGATCACATATGGTTCTCTCTGCTGGGCGCTGTATGGGTTGGCGACCACATTAGGACATTCCAGGACCTGCGGGGAGGTTATTCTCTACACGCTTTACAGTTTTATAAATATCTGCAACTTCGTCAGGCCCTCAACACACATATCCCAACAGGCACGTCCCTCCCCGAATTTAGCCAGCTAGAAGCCCAGGTCATGATGGGGAATCTGGGAAGGGGGTGGTCTCCCGAATATACCATACCCTTGTTAATAACAGACCGGCAACTTTAGACCCACTCCGGACCCGCTGGGAGGGGTGGGTGGGCCCTCTGGAGGAGGATGACTGGCGCAATGCCCTCATGGCCCCTAAAATTGTCACGACCTCAGCTAGACTCCACCTTATACAACTATACTACCTCCACGTGGCCTATATCACCCTAGCACGCTTACACAGGGCAGGACTGCGTCCCTCCTCGGATTGCGCGTGCTGCAGCCATGCACCAGCGGACTTCTATCACGAGACATGTCCCCGCCTTGCCCCATATTGGTCGGGAATAGAGACAGAACTCACACAGGTCCTGGGCTGGCCGCTTCCCCACGATCCCATACATCTTGTCTTGGGGGTGATGGACGGCCTGGACGGCTCACGAGCCGACAAAGCATTCCTTGGGACAGCAATTGCGGTGGCCAAACGAGACATTGCCGCTTCCTGGGCGCAGGCCAAACCCCCAATCTTGGCGAAATGGCGTTGGGGAGTAGACTGGTGTGCCGCACAGGAGAAACCTTTGTTTGAGGCCCGAGGGTGCCCTGCCAAATACAACAAAGTCTGGGGCAAATGGCTGGGCCAACTGATCTAAAAGTGCGAAACCTTCCCTTTGGGCGCGGGTGTGGGGTTGACATGTTATGATGGTGCTTCTATCCAATGCTTTGTACATACCTACAATTGGTGAATGCGGTCATTGCTTGTAATATCAATCAAATGTCCAGTGCTGTTAATGTGTTTGATCTTAAAATCAATAAAGTTGATTATCAAAAAAAAATATTTCATCCTTTTCACTGGTTATACACACACACACACACATACACACACACACATATTCACAATGTAATGACAATTCCAATAGGTGAATAGGTACTACAAGTGACGGTGCAGTGTAAGTGCAGAACACTATCCAGTAGGCATAACATAAAAATGCCGTCACCATCCGGACATTGATACAAACATAGAATACAATTACAGTGATTTTCCAGATTTCTCAGCGATCAACAGTGAATGCAAACATGATAAACTCCAATAGGTCAACGTTTTGGCCCTGTGCAGTAATTTGAACTGGGTATTCCTCAGGATAACATGGTAGCAACCTATAAAAGATACAAGAACTCTCAGTGTCTACACAAGATAAAAGGAGGTCCTAGATGAGTGACACAGAACTGCAGCTCACCTGACCACAAGGATCATGCGTCAACACAATATATAAAAAAGATATCAGACATCAAAGGTCCTAAAGTTGTCGATAGACCCACAAATGACCTATGAAAAGAAAGATTAAAGCTGAAAGTAAGCTAAATAAAGTCTAAGAAGTAGCGAAGGGAAAACATACATTGAACGTTGGAAAACCAACTGCTAAGAACTTAAGGCCAGATGTAAGACCATTTGGAATTGCGATTCGTAAATTGTGAAAAATAGCGAGTGAATTTGCGATTCGCAATTCCAAATGTACAACAGTGTCAGAGACACTGTTAGCGATTCCCAATGGGGTCGCAAAATGCGAGGCTCATCAATATTCATGAGGCACTCGCATTTTGCAACCCCATTGAGAATGGCTGGCCCTCCCAGGCTTGGTGGCCTGCTGGGCTCAGCAGACCACCATGTCTGGGACTGCTTTTAAATAAAGCAGCTTTTTTTAAAAAAATGCAGCCCGTTTTCCTTAAAGGAAAACGGGATGCATTTAAAAAAAATAAAAATGAAACGTTTTCGTTTAATTTTTTAAGGGCAGGCAGTGGTCCCTGGAACCACTGCCTGCCCTCAAAAAATATTTTCGCATGCATTTGCAAAGGAGAAGGGGTCTCCTGGGGACCCCTTCCCATTTGCAACTGCATTACCACCTACTTGGAGTGGGTGGTAAATTGCGACTTTGGCACCGCAATTGCGGTCGCAAAACAGTCATACATAGGGTTCAGAGTCGCAATTAGGAAGGGACGCCCTTGAATCGCCCCTTCCTAATTGCGAGTCGCAAACGCTATTTAGCGAGTCGCAAATAAATTGCGACTCGCTAAATAGCGTTTGTACATGGCTCTGTAGGGTTTTTGCATGCGCAAACGGGTCGCAGACCCGTTTGCGCATGCAAAAACGGGTCGTACATCTGGCCCTTTAAAACATCCTGTAGTGTTGTGTGAGTTAGCAGTGACAGAACTAGGCCTGGGCGTTGAACTCCGCTCCGTTCGCGGAGTTTGCAGAGTTTTCTGCATTCCGCACTCCGCGGAGCTCGCGGAGTGCAAGAAAACCCCGCTTCGCGTAGTACAGCTGAGTTTTTTTCCCGCTCTCGCTCGTGAATGGTAAGTTTGCGAGCGCGAGCTGCCGCACAGGTAGAATTTCTACCCGAGCAGCAGAAAGACCAGCGCGAACAGCAGTTCGCACTACACTCCGCCACTTGCGGAACTTCGCAGAGTTTTTTTTGTAACTTCGCGAAGTTCCGATTAGCAAAACTCCGCGAACTGCGCCCAGGCTTAGACAGAACCCTTTTGGCTCGCAATGGACTCCATAGGACTGTGGCGTAAGTGTTAGAGCATAGTCTAGTGAATACAGGTTTAGAATGTTGATTTCATGGTTACGTGCAGACAAATAAAGACATGCAATACCAAGCTCTGTGTGTGGCATAGTCATTGGCAGGTACCCAGGCTGGGGAGGATGCTACAATTGTCGATGAAATCGGGGTTAAGTAACCCGAATATTGACAGTGCTCTCCCAGAGAGTTTGCTGTGATCCAGCAAACTGCTTGAGCGTGCCACGTGTGCCTTAGTCAAAACATAGAATCAACACTTGGCGTATGTGGAGTTAAGCGCAACTCCAGCTGGTGTAAAGCATTTGCAAGTAATGAAAGCATTATTGAGAAATCTTCACATCAGTGGCCAAGAACCTGCTAGCATGGCAGTAAAGAGAGGTAGTGCACTACTACACTCCATAGAGCTCTACATCATATGGAGATATAATGCTAAAGGTGGATACAACCAGGTTTGGAAAGTGCAGCAAATGGCAACAGCAAATTGCAAGATAATGCTGTGATCAGAAGCGCTGTGATGCAGAGATCAACCTGGTGTCAGTAAAACCCAAAGTGACACCTAAAAGCAAAGTCATTAGAATAAAAGAAACAATTGTCTGCTTACCAGAACCAATGAAAGAGAGCCATTATACCACAGTACTGGATGAAGTGGCCCAAGGAGAAGTGCCAGGGTTGTGCTTATGGAGCCATTCATATCCGAAGCGGTGCACCGCCAACGCTGCCAGGTGGGGCTCAGCAAAACTCCAAAGGTATTCAAAGATTGGAAAGCTGAGAGGAATGATTGGAATAGTGAAAGCTTTCAGTGGCAACGAAGCAGGAGGCCACATTCCCTGTCGTGATCAAAGGTGGCCCCGAGGCCCGCACGTCGCAAGTCCTCAGAGATGATTTCCATGAACAAGATCACCAGACAGCATCAGAGGGAGTAATACCCTCAATATCAGTAAGTTCCACACAGGTCTCCAATACAGCTGCTTTCTTGAAACCACCATTCAATCCCGCCAAAAAGCAGAATATTGGTGACAGATGGACTGTTTGAATAGAGACATTTGATGATTTCATTGATGTACTAGAACAGATAACAAGAAAACTGTCAAATACCTTAAATATCCTGCTGGTGAAGGTGTAAATGAACATGCTTACAGTGCCATGGTACATCCATGGGCAGTACCTTTGCCCCAAGTTTGGCATGCTTATACGTCGGCTGGTTCGAAGATAACAACATTTGGAGCAATAACCCCTACAGGAATGAAATATGCCTTTGGCGACGATATATTGATGACATCTTCATGATCTGGCATGGCGTGGACACGAGTATCACCAGCTTCCTCACCTGGCTCATTGGGAGAAATCCTTTCCTTACATTTACTCTGACAGATTGGCACAGAATATCCTTTCTGGATGTCACCATTATCACCAATGAGGGGAGACTAATTACTAGTCTGTACAAGAAATTGACGGACCGGAATTGCCTCCTACACTTCAATAGTGCCTATCCAAGAGCACTATGAGAAAATCTACCTGTGGGCCAATTCCTCAGAATCTGAAGGAACTGTACTAATCTACAAGACTACAAACAAGAAGCTGAATCCCTTTCAAATAAGCTGAGAGAAAAAGACTACCTGGAGCAAGTGATCAAAAAAGCCCAAAAAAGAGCCCGAAATATTCTGAGAGAATCACTCCTTGAAAACAACACGAGAAATGAGACAAAATGATTGATTTTTGTAAGCACTTACAGTTCTATGTTAAAAATAAAATCAAAAAAATTGTGAATAAACACTGGCACATCCTCTCCTCTAGCAAACTAAATCTACCTAAGCCTATGTTCTCATTCAAACAAAACAGGAGCATACGTAACAGACTTGTTCACAGCAAATTACAACATGAAGAAAACCAACCACAGAGCACACTTTGGAGTTTACCCCAAGCGAGAGGCCACTATCCGGGTAGCAACTGTACTTCTTGTGCCCTTACCACTCATACACGCACTCTCGACCTGGGCTAGCAAAGAGCCTGGGAACAAAGAAACCATACTAACTGCAACAGCAGTAATGTAGTGTATACAATCACATGTCCCTGTGGCTTACGCTACATCGGCATGACAACCAGGAAAATCAAGATACGTATTACTGAACACAGAACTACAATACACTGTAAGAAACAATCAACCAAACTCACCGCACATTTTATTGAAAACAATCACTCAGACAAAGACCTTTATTGGTCTGTTATTGAAAAATTGACACCAAGCCATAACACCAACAAAAGGCTATTAGAAAAAGAACAGAGATGGGTATATAAGCTGCAGACGAATATACTGGGATTGAACGATGATATCCCATGGCACCAACTTGACCTTTAAATACAACATGCACCAATCCTCAAAAATATGAACAACCACTAGATGGCAAAAGATAACAACTAATGTCCAGGAGGAATATAGGGGAGTGATACCTAGCTTTTGACTTTGAGTCTAAGCAATAAATATACCCTACCGTAAATGGACACAATAGGTGGCAGCTGGCATTAAAAAAAACAGACAGTAGAATAAATGTTGTTTTATTCATCTTCCAAAATATACACTATACATCGGTAAACGGCTAGCTTTCATTATAAAAAACCTAATGATAGAAGAATACTGATACATAACAAATGTGTATAATTTGAAGACAATGTTCCTCTATAGATGATCACCCTGAGAACTACAGTTCCCATAAGTCAACACAAACGTTCAAGTAACACATCCTTGTACTCCTTGCAAAGGACTGTTACCCTAAAATACACTATTGAGCACACTACGCCCACCAACTGTGTCCACTCATCCCCTAGATTTTATTAGTCTTTGGGTGAATTTCACTTTGAAAAATGCAAATTAACACCTCCGTAGTCATACATCCAAGTAAGTAAGCCGTCACTGGCTGAAACAGGCAATGATGACTTGGCGACGTGATCATGCCTACGTGCTTGCGTCACAAACGTCATACACCCGGAAGCCCAACACCAGCACATCGTTGCGGGGTTGTTAAAATGAGTCCCGCTCCCACTACACACCACCAGCCTAGGGAGCGGACTGGTAGTAAAGGTTCACCAGCGGGCTGGGACCATTGGAATAGTGGGTATGGCTCTCCCCCTGCGCTTCCGGTCAATATGAGAGGAACCGACGTTAACAGTACTTCTTTTAAGAACCGACAGTGTATCGGTACCGCTCTTTGGCTCACTCCACCATTTTATCTCCAGTTGAAAACTAGAGTGTGACTACAGGGCAAGCCCCCACCGCACCCTGACAAGTAATTCTTGGTCGTAGCTGGGGTAAGTTAAATCTGAGTGTACACACCTGAATACACCCGCTGTCTTTGAAATGCCTAAATTTAAACTACAACATTAAAATGCGTATGCCACGATACAAGTCATAATGAGCATAGTATCACTATATTTCTGCACAAACTCCCCTTTTTTATGCACAATCTCCCCTTTTTATGTACAATTACCTTTGGTGCCACGTCTGTATTAGTCTGTGTCATTGACATTTTTTTGATATTGTCTAGGCACTGACCCTAGGAAAATCCCCCAAAAGGTCATGAGAGTATATGTTTATAAACACATAAAAATCAAAATAACATTTTGACAAGATGATATAACAAAAATACATGTCAAGATTTATGTACTTGTAATGTGGGTTACGAGTATGATCAAGAATGACCGAGTGAATTTGATCATGTTATTGTCCCTATTGTGCTTTTTCTATAGGGAAAGCTCACAAACACAGCAAGTACTTTTACATTTAGTGTTAATTTGTGATGTCTCCATGTAAAAAGAAGTTGTGCTTCAGGTATGGGTTTTTATTTCCACATGAAGGTAAATGTCCCGCCATTGAACAGACATGCAAAGGCTGTGGGAAGGAGATCCTTTTTGTAACAGTTTGGAAGGACAAGGAAAAAGCAAGTGCGCCACAGCACGAAGACAAAATGGGTGCCTGAATGTGCCAGAAGCGACGTTCGACGCACACTCACAAGGCCAAGTGACAACCCCAGTTGAGACAAATAGACACCAAATGAAGTAGATCATCATCTAAATCATCGTCAAAGTGTTCTTCAGTGTCAATATCAAGTGAAAGTGAAGAAGTTGCTTATGCGATGTCGATGTTAACCTCAGAAAAATGTACACATGTCGGACTTACCCCATGTGAAAAAAACATCAGTCGCAGAAAAATTGACATGAGAAAGCACCAAAGTAATTCAAACACTGTCAGAACATTACACTGAAAATACATGGTTGTACAATACCTTTCATTATTGACAGTAGAGCGTTCGAAAAACGTAATGCCTGAGGAGAAATACAATGAACTGTCTCCATTGCCATGACTTGTGCCATCAAAAACTGAAGTGTATACTTGGGCTGCATCAACGCCATAAAAAGTCAAGGTTCTTTCATAGTGACGATGAAACACAAGAAAACCAAAGTACAAGCACTCATACATGTGCTTCAAGGTACAGCGTCAAGTGCATGTCAACTCAGTTTCAGCACAGCTGCAGATATGGGACAGAGATCAGTGAACTTCAACATGTATGTTCACCATGAAATAATAAGTCAGTTTGCTTGGGTAAGGAAAACTTAAGACTATGAAAGAACAATTGCATATTAATGAGGATGTCTGTCCTGCTGCTCAAAGACACAGGTGGGTTGCTTTCCATTCACAAGAAGCTGTTGAAAAAGAACTATAATCATTACTCAAACATATCATTGAGCGTTCTACTAGTCCAACGTCCTGGGTTTCTCACATAGTGGTAGTGCCCAAAAAGACAGTGAAGGAGCTGTATGCATCTGCGTTGGCATGCGTCAAGCGAACAAAGGAATTGAAAGAGAAAGACATCCAGGTCTGCACATTGCCAAAATAATAGCACAACTGAATGGTGAAAAGGCCTTTTCTCGACTTCATCTGAATAAAGCATATCATCAGTTGGAACTCGAAGAGAAATGCAGGTACATCACAACCTTTTCTACACATATTGGTCTGTTCTGATAGAAAAAGACTAAGTTTTGGTGTCTCATCAGTCGCAGAGCTCTTTCAAGATGTCATTCGACTTATCATACAGCCTGTCATGAATGCTTTCAATTATAGTGAGCTATACCAGAAGGAGTATGATAAAGCTGTCACACGAGTGTGTCATTTTCTTGCTGATGCTGGTTTAACTTTGAATGCTGAGAAATGTGAATTCCGTAAGAACAAGCTGACATTTTTTGGCCATATCTTTTCTGATGGGGGTAAGTCACCCGATCCAGCTAAATTGCAAGCGTTGTCAACTGCCAGAACCCCACAAGATGCTTCCATGTTACGTTCATTCCTTGGCAAGGCCAGCTAATGTTTTAGATACATATGAGACTTTGCCTCAGTAAGTGCTCCGTTGAGAGACCTGACAAAAAAGAATGTTATATTGCATTGGACACATGAATGCGAGCAAAGCTTTAAGAGAATCAAACAAGCTATCAAGAATGCTGCTGAAATGGCTTACTTTGATCCAACACTTCATAAAGAGGTTGTTGTTGATGCTAGCCTGGTCAGGTTAGGAGCAATCCTTGAACAGCACAGTGGACACCCGAATGCTAGATGGCATATTGTGGCATATGCAAGCAGAAGTTTGTTTCAAACAGAACGTGCCTTCTCACAACCTGGGGAAGAAAGTGTGGGCTTGTGAACACTTCCACGTATTCCATATGGAAAGCCTTTAATGCTTATGACAGATCATCAAGCCTTATTAACCATCTTTGGCAATCCAAGATGCCTCCTCGCATTGAGCGCTGGGGTCTCCGATCACAAGAATACAATTAAACAATTGTGCACCGTCCACGTAATGATCCCCGTTACTCAAGAAACATTATTCTGAGAGGTTCTAGAATTGTCATTCTGGAAAGGTTAAGACAAAAGATAATTGAAGTGGCCAATGAAGGACATTGAGGAATAGTTACCACAAAACAAGCTCTCCGAGACCAAGTCTGGTTTCCTCATCTCGATGAGAGTTGAAAGAGAGTTGAAGGCCTGTCACCTCTGCAACTGCATTTTATAGAAAACTACTCAGCATACCTTAAACATGTCAGAGTTGCTAAATCATGCATGGGAAAGAAATGCCATTGACTTCTTTGGTCCTCTTGACAATGGACATCACCTGATGGTAATTGTTGACGAATACTCCTGTTTTCTGTTGATAGAAGATCTCTCATCTATTACTCAAGAAAGAGTCATCGAGAGATTAGATGGCATCTTTGCGGCATGGGGTGTTCATGCGATTTTAAAATCTGACAATGGCCCACCTTTCAACAGTCGAGAGTACAGAGACTATCTTGATCATCTTAAGGTGAAGCATCAGAAAAGCACATCTCTATGGCCAATGGCCTTATTGAATGTTTAATGAGTACCTTAAAGAAAACTGTGCTATGTTGGAAAAGTTCAACCTTAAAACTGTGCTGAATTCTACCTTGCAAACTTATCATTCGCCTCCTCACTCGACCACAGATGAAAGCCTTGAAACCTTGATGTTAGGGAGAGCAATGACAACCAAAATGCCATAGTGGATCAACAGGAGATCAACTACTGAGGAAGAACCCTGTATCAAAGACTTCTTTTGTAAAACCAAAGAGAAGGACTGTGCAGATAGGTCATGACGTGCAAAAGACATAGTCTTCAATAAAGGAGACTGAGTGCTTGCTCATCAGTTGAGAAAACGAAAGTCTGATGCTCCCTTCAATGCTGAGCCATTCCACGTCATGACCCACCAAAGGATACATGGTGACTGCCCAATGTCCCGGGAAGTCTATAACTAGAGACTACTCACATTTCGGACATGTGATTCAACGCTCAACAGGTACTGATGTCAACATAGAGACTGGCTCTACACAGACAAGTGAAAACTCCCTGACTGCTGTTGCTCCTCCATCGCCAAAGCAGATCATGGACACTTCAACTCCCAGTTCCTGGTTTCCGAAGACTCAATTGGGTCGAGTAATCAGAGCACCATGAAGGCACATATAAGAGCTGTGATTGTGTGTATATATATGTAACTTTAAAAAAAAAAATGTATTTAACAGAGGGAAAGATGTAGTGTCATGTGACTTAGCAATGACGGTACCCTTGTGGCTCCTGATGGACCCTGTAGGACTGTGAGGTAAGTGTTAGAGCGTAGTCTAGTGAATGTAGGTTTAGAATGTTGACTTTGCTGTTACACACAGATGATCAAAGATGGGTATCCAAGCTCCGTGTGGTGTAGTCATTGGCGGGTACCAAGGCTAGGGAGGACGCTGTACATCTGAGCCACACTTCACTACCATAAACAATGAATTATGTTTAGCAGTAATGTGAGTGCCTCATCAACTACATGCACAAGTGCCTGTGTTGTGCGAAAGTACTCAAACCAGTCTCTGACACCACCCTTGTAAAGATTTTCTTGCCAAAGCTTCTCTCAAGTCTTTCCATAGCATGTTTTGCACATGTGAGTCATGTGTCTTATGTATACTGTGTACAAGATGTAATATATTTGTGCTATGCACATTCTGTAGTGTACATAGATGTGCAAAGTTTTTCTTGTACCTTTTGTATAGAATTTTTTGCACAAGCTCCACCACACACACCTTTTTTTGGGGGGGATTTATTGGCACGCAGCTTTGGGCACACATATATTAACAACAAAACAGAGAATAAAGCCTGCACATATGCATTCTTTGACACTCCCTGAAATCAATGAATACATGTTAGGCTCTTTATTACATGTCAGTAAGAGGCTGCTGTCTGCACTTTAAGACACTAACGATGCACAGCACTGTGGTCTTTCTGATTGTACTGAACTTTCCGGTGGGGAATATTTTTTTGTTCCCCATTTTACATGTTTTTAAATATGTAGACCTCAGTGTCTGAGTTGAGTTTTGATTCTGATGTAATTTTTTCCAGTGACTTGCAGCATATGGCCTGATTCACAAAGGTAAGATAGGACAGTCCTATCTTTTTATGTGTGGAAACTCCACACTCGTAAAGATACTTCTTGTAAATTCCTTTGTGAATAACAAGCAATCGTAAAGTTACACGAAAGTGTACATTTACCTTTGTGAATCAGGCCAATAGTGACTAACTTATTTCTAGTTGTACTGAGAGGCCCATGTCTTATTCACATTTCTGTTTTTATTGCTATAGTTTTAATTAAGTTACAGTAAAGATAGTACAGTTTCAGTACATTTAAGTTATAAGAAGAAAATAACGTTTTTTTGAGTGGCTGACATTTGTTTACATGGGGGCAGAAGCTGCAGCACCAAAGTGTCATACAATTAGGCATGAGTTATCTTTAGAGATGCTAATGATTGAAATGTGATGACTTGCCAGCCTGAGGAGCAGCACTAAAACACTCTGGCATTAGGGGTGAGCATAACTCATGTAGTTTGCTTTAGTGTAATTATGTGAAATTACAGCAAAATTACACACGATTTTGCGGAATTACACGAAGAGCATGACCATGAATTTAGCGCTATTTGCTTATCGAAAATGCACCCTCACTTACAAAATGAACCAGAGGATCCATTTTGCGCTAAGAAAATAGCGCTAAATGCAACAGATCAGGAACAGCAGCTGCCAGCGGCCACATGTGCTGTGTTCTTATGCTTTTGGACAGGCATTTAGGGGCATATTATCAAGGGCTGGCGATAACATTATCGCCGCTTTAGCGTCCGTTTTCGGGCAAAAAGCGGCGATAATATTGTCGCTTTATTAACAAGGACACGCTAGCGTGTGTTTCCTTGCCTTAGCGCCCGTTGTCAGCATGCCTCGCATCGCATCGTTAATGAGAAGCAAAGAAGGCGTGCCTGACAAAACTCCATGGGAAAATATTGCTAACCCAGCTTCGCGATATCATCAACGAGGGGTAGCGATATTTGAAATCGCGTTAACTATGCCTTAACGCTGGAATTTAACGTCTGTTAAATTCCAGACTAAGGCATACCTAACATGGGGGGTGGATTGTGTGGCTAAGACCACAGGCCCTCTCATCAAGGATATCGCCGTGTTCCATGGAACATCGCTGGAAAACCAGCGATGTTCCATGGAAAACACCGCTATCGCTGGAATAATTATCGTCATTGCGCTAAGCGTTAATACAGCGCTAGCATGGCGATAATTTCCAGCGATAGCCGGCGATAACAAATCTCACGCTAAGCGCGGCCAGCGATAATTATCGCTGCCGCTTGATAATATGCCCCTTAGTGTTTTAAGAAAAATGCAGAATTACCAAATTTACTCTGATTACTCTGGCATAATTAACATTTCTCCCAGGCCTATATGGGATCTGCCTTAATCTCTTTTCTTGACTATAGGTTCCAAGTGGCATGGGTATTCACTGCTCCATCTCTGGAAGGCGATGATTGATGCCTCTGTTTTCCAATGCATTTGTGTGTGTGCTATCAGGGTCTTTGTAGGCGACATGGAGACAACTGCTCAGTGGGAGCCAAAGTGTGTTGCTTACAGGAAAAAGTAGTTGTCATGCAGCATTATTTAAGAAAAAATGTAACTATAAGCAGATGGCCTCCTTCTGATGTCGCAGTACCTTGCCAGGTTCCAGAATGTGGCTCAACCAGAAATGGAAATATGGTGTTACATGGAATACTCATGATAGCTTCTATATGATTAAGAATAATTTCAGTCAATTTCTGTCTCAGCGTAATTCTAACCCATATCGTTTGTCCTTGCACGAAATGCACTTGACATAATTAAATCAAAATAAACATAGCTTTCGGGATGAAGTACCTATTTTCTATTGTGGCATCTTCTTGTTGCTAAAAAAAAAAAAAAAAAGAAAAAAACTTCACAGAAATTGTTTTTGAAATTTAAAACACCCAGGCTGACTTTCTGAATCTTAGACCTAGCAACATTTCTGGGTGAAATCTACTGTCCAAATGTCGAAACGTAATACTTGACTGAGGTGCCAGGGACACACAAATTCAAATCATCAACATGGTTTGGGGAGGCCTCTTGTACATACTGCTAAGAGCGCCTGTTCAGCGAACAATGCTGAACATGTGGAAGATTTATGCGTGCCACATGAGTACCACAGGGGATACTCACTAATTTGTCTTATGTAGTTGTGATACTATTTCAGGAACATGAAGTGTATTAAAACCCTGTACAAAACAATCAATTCTTCTTGAAATCATCCATTCACCTGCCATTAATAACACTGGTCAAGGGGAAGAAGAAAGGGCTGGCGCCTCCATCATCATCCGTTCTAAAGACTGTACCAATGCTAAAGGGGTCTGTGCATTTTGTTTTCCCTTCTTCAGCACACATATTAACTCTAAAATCTTTGCATAAGTGCCTGGGTGGCAGACAGCACAGCTAATAAACTCTGGGCAGTAACTACCTCTTCGTTTTTTTGAGCTCTGCTGTCAGCAGCACTGTAAGAAATGGGGTTACAGGTTAAGGGTGGGGGGGTGAAACCCTTCTCAAGCAGCAACCACAATTCTTCTCAGGGTAAAGTCACAAGCAAACCCTAAATGAACCTATGCTCAACCCTCGGGTAACTTGGCACAGAGCAGTGAGGCTTAACTCAGAGGCAATGAGTAAAGTATTTGTGCAACACTTCTTACAGTAACACCATGAAAACACACCACAAAAGAATCCCACACCAGTTTAGAAAAAAAGAACACTTTTTAATAAATAAAATAAGATCAAAAATAACAATCAGTAGAACTAGAGATATTGAATTTGACTGGTTTTAGTAAAAACAGCATAAAAAGGCATAACGTGCTAACTATGGATATCTGGTCGCAACGGAGTGATACAAAGTCACAAGTTCAGGCCGACTGCGTTGGAGCGGGGGCCAGCTTCAGGGATCCAGTTAGTGCTGCTGAACAGAGTGACTTAAATCCTGGCTTGTGGAGATGAGTCATGCAGCTGAAGAGATGTGCCTGTTCTGAGACGCGATGAGGTTGTGGTGCGTGGTCCTGCATCACCATCGGTGATCCCACCGACGAGGGATTGCGATGCGAAGTCAGGAGCGAGGATGTGTCACACAGTCGGGATGATGCATCGGTTCTCAGTGAGGCTGCGATGCGGAGTCCAGTGTCGTCGTCGAGACTGCCATCGATGAGGGATGAATAAGCCTGCACCAAAGAATGAATTACGCAGCAGGGGTGTGCCACACAGCAGAGGAGATGCTTCAGTTCTGCTGGATCCACAAAGGCTGACAGAGCACCTTCAGGCCACTTGCAAGGGTCCAGGATTGGTGTGGCACCACTTGGCAGGGTACATTCACCGATGGCAGACTCCAGGTGCATGTGTAAGGTGGTTGAAAGCCTGTTGGGTCCCTAAGTCTTTCAGATCAGGAGGCCAGCCAACGATTACTTGAAGTCACTCTGGAGTTCTGGGTTCAAGTGATGTAGGTTCAGTCCTTCTCACCCAGGCAATAGGGCAGGAGGCAGCTGGTCCGCACAGCAGGGCAGCAATCCTTCAGAGCAGCAGTCCAGCAGAGTGTCAGTTCTTTTAGCAATAAAGCAGTTCTTCTTTCTGCCGTGTATCCACAGGTCCAGAAGTGTACTGAAGAACTGGTGTCTGAGGTCCCGTATTTATACCAGTTATGCCTTTGAAGAGAGAGGAGAAGCTCCTTGAGGTTTCCCTTTGAAGTTCTCAGGCATCCTGCCTCCTCTGTCCTGGCTCCAAATTAACTACAGGGGGTATGCAGCCCTTTGTGTGGAGGTTAAGTAGGTCTGTGCTCACTTCTACCCTCCCATCCTATCAGCGATGGCCCATCCAGGCACACCTAAGCTCTCTATTGTGTGTGGCTGTCTAGGAGGAATACAAAAAGCTCAACTGTCAGCTACACCCAGTCATATGACCCAGGAACAGGCTATAGGCACTAAATGGCTAAGGCAGAAAAATGGCAACTTTCTTAAAGTGGTATTTCCCAAATTATAATTTCAAATCTGACTTCACCATAAATTAGGATTTTTCATTACTATTCCAAAGATACCAAACATGAAATGAAATTTCAGCTTATTAAATATAATAAGGTATTTACAATGTTAGTCCATGGGAGAGGTAAGCCTTGCAGTAGTGAAAAGTATATTTAAGAGTTTTTCACTACCAGGACGTGTAAAACTTAAAATAAAATGTCCTACATTTAAAATAAATTGCACGTTGCCCTCTGGGTGTCAAGAACCACTCACCTCAATGTCCAGATTCTGCAAGAGCGAAGATTGTCCATCCAGTCCCTCAGTTGGTCAACCCTCAACTCTGGGGAGTGTGACAAGTGTTGGCGGTCTAACTTCCTGGGGAAATGGGGTTGGGGAAGAGAGAGAAGAATGAGCGGGAGGATATTGCCATCAGTAACGTGGCAGCTAGGGTGTTCTGTGTATTGCTTGACTCCTCACCTGTCTTCTGCAGTAAACTGTGGTCAGGCACTAACATGGACATGCAAAAAAGGGAAACAGAGCTTAATATACAGTTTGTGCTAGGATTCTGTTAGAAATGGGATCTCTGGTTGGCTAAGGCTTGCGCCAAAGCCAGGCAGAGACCACCACTCTAGTCAGGGCAAGGGAGTTACACATCCCAGATAACCCCTGCTCACCCCCTTGGTAACCTAGCACGAGCAGTCAGGCTTATCCCGGAGGCAATGTGTAAAGCGTTTGCGCAACACACCCACAGCAACAACATACTAGGCACACCACAAAAGGAACTCCACACAAGGTTATATATAAAAATAGCCTTTGTATTATCATAAAACACATTAGAATAGTACTCACATAATATACATCATGCCACCTGGCACGGGGTCATATTTACAAGGGATTATTTACACCTGACAGGGCCAACTGGACCACTGTCAGAACCAGCACAAAGCGAACTTAGTATATGTATCACTTATAATAAATGTAGAACACATCATAAACGTACAACCAGTAATCACTGGTAATCACTGTACTTAGCATCAGCCTGTAACATAAACCACATTATGCACAGCATCACATTAGGTGCGAGTTACATTCTGCGCCAACCTCACCAGCATAACCACAGTATGCAAATAACCTCATAATCATAATTACATTAGAGGTATAAAACAGGGTGCGTAAATCATACTACATGAATTACATTTCCTAGCACCCAAAATCACATTACCACATGAATCACATTAGGGCCTGGCGCCCTATAAACCTTACATTCCCCTTGGGCCAACTGGCCAACTAAAGGGGCTCAAATGCCCTATGTCCAAGAGTCAGGGCTGCTGCCTAAGCAGCGAAAGTCAAGGGTGCGCCACTGCGCAAACCTAAACGTAGCAGCTGCCCACTACTTGCTGGGCAGCTGGGAAGATATGGGGCAAAGAGTGCATCTCACTCCTACCTCTAAAAGACGTGCCCCCAAAGAAAGAATAGCCTAAACGGTGCAGCTACCCACTACTTGCTGGGCAGCTGGAAATATAGGCATGAGGCATGGGCTCTCAATGGCCCTTCAAACAAATGTGCCCCCTTTGTTGGAGCCACTCAGGCTCTGTACGCAGATCATGCCCCCAAACACTGTGGCCCTCAGGGGCCCCAAACTATTGGGCCCTCGTTGGAGCGCGCTGGCTCCTAAGACAAACTAGGCCCCTTGTTAGAGTCATCTGGGCTCTGAGGCAACCTATGCGCCACGTTGGAGCCACACGGGGCTCTAAAACAATTATGCGCCAGGGTTGGAGCGGCCCGCTGCCAGACGGGGCCGCTCAGAACTAAACACGGTGCCTGGGACAGGCACCAAGAACACTCGGGAGGCCCCTACTCACCGGTGCCGGTGGAGAACTCCTCTCTCTCCTTCAAGGCGGCGGGGGCAGGCACCGACAACGTGCCTCGTGCCCCGGCGCCGCAATCACCACACCGCGGGGCTCTCCCTTCCACATGGGAGCCCCGCCGCAGCGCCTCTCCTTTCTCCCGGCCGCTTCACCTCTTCACCCGGGCCCCCTCCTGGGACCTGGGACTCTCTCTACCGGCCGCAAGACTCTGCCCGGCTTCCCCACAGGCAGGGGAAGCGGAAGTGAAGCCTGCGAGGCACTGGCTCGCATCACCGGCCCCGCCCACAACCAGGCGGCTGGCCGGACTTCTCCTTCCGGCGCTCCTCTTCCCCGGGCCGTGGCGGTGAATCCCGATCTCGGCGGCAACGAGGGTAGGCTCCCTCTTAAATTAAAAATATAAAGATAAGCGGGGTGGGCACCCGCCGACCACAGCACCACAAAGCGGAGTAGGCTCCCGCTATTTTAAGTAATCGGGAAGCGGGGGAATCCCCTCGCTGGGATTCCTTCGATCAGCAGCTCTGCGCTGCGAAGCCCACGCTCTCCCTCTCCTTGGAGGGAAGATAAAAATAAAGCGCTCACAAGGCGCTAGCTGCAGCCACAAGTCCTGGAATAAAAGTAAGGCAAAAGGGTCCTTTAGTCATCAAGGGGCAATGCAGGGCCCAGGGAGGCAAGCCCTCATGGCAGCCCCCTGGGCCCCAGCAGCAGCACGCCCCAGCAGGAACAGCAACCAAGCACTGAACATTTTCATGGGGTCACAGCCCCTTCTTTTATACACATTTCCCTTTGTGTCACAGCACAGGGCTGGGGAAAAACCAGACGCAACTGGTTTGGGGGAGCTTTGGAGCACTTTGTTTTGCTCAGCTCCTCTCTCCTTTCACAGGACAGGCTAGGGACATCAGACGCACCACAGGGGGTGGAGCCAGCATTGTAGAGGGAAGGCACAGCCCTATTCAGGTCCCAGGTGCAACTCCTCCCTCCCATCTAGATGCAGATCTCCCTATTCACCACTGCGCTGACTCACCCTGCCCCTGTCACTCACAAGCCAGACATGTAATTCACATCAGGCAGGCAGACACAGAGCACTCATAAATGCCAACTTCTAAAAGTGGCACTTCTCCACTAGTCACAATAAATCTGCGCACACCATTGCGCAGCATTTATTCTCACGAGTTCGCACATACTAAACTCGCCCCTGCACTCCTCTCACACCAGGAATTACCATGGACACACATATCCCCCATGCATTCCTATGGGAGGGCAGGACAATCTCACCACACGCACTCAGCGCGCATGCACTTTACACTGGACCACAGTGCTAAAGTGCCGAGAGACTAAAACTACTGACATACAAGGCAAAAAGTTTAGGGGTGAACCGGCCAAAAGGGCCAAGTCCAACACAACCCCCTTCCAGCCAAAACGCAGGGCAGACCAATCACCACCGTGATGGGCTTCCCTGCTTGAGGCGATAGAACCCGGACGCGGGCCCGTACTGCAGGGACACCCTCCGGTTCTACGCCACTTGGAACCCATGGAATCCATCTAAGAGAAAAAAACTCAGGACCAACTAGGCTACCCCACCGGTACTCCTTAGTTGTCCACGGCCAGGACCAGGCCCTAGGCCACCCAGATGCCACTGGTCCTTGCCAATCCAGAGTGGGGGCAGTAACCCCTGGCATACAATAGCCATTCTCCACTCTCCCTCTCAGTGTAGTTCCAAACTACCACTGATCCTTCAACCTAGGGTCCGCACCCTCAGGCTGACCAGAGGTCACGGGCGAAGCATCTCCTCCCCCTACCTCTATTTCTGATGTTTCGCGCTCTCCCAGGAGAAGCACCTACCAGAACACAACTCTCCCACGAGTTCAGGACCTCTCTCCATCACTGGTCTACCACCTGGGAAATAAATTCACCGGCTGCACCGGGGTCAGAGCGAGACTCCCTCCCTCTGCACCCCTTCCAGAGTCCGATACCCTCCCAACTGGAGTGGTACCCCCTAAAAGGCAAAACCGACCAGGACACTGATTACAGCCGCCCTGCCGTCCAGATCCGGAAACACCGGCTACTGGCTCCCCAACCCAGGGACGTACCCTTTGGTCAGATGCCCGGCGAACCAGGACTTCACGAGGGTGACACATAACTAATGGGTCGTGTGACAGTCTGCCCGGCGCAAACCCAGGGCAGAAGTGGCATCACCATGGTCACTCATTGGCGACTCAGCCCTGCTGGCTGGCCCCTGACCCACTGGCTCTTCCACTGGGTACTTTTTCCCCCTCTCACCCCTCACTCTGGACTTCTGCACCCTCCCAAGGGGAGTGGTACTGCCAGACACTAGGACTGCTGGAGCTCTGATTACAGACGCTCCACGTCCTCTAGACACTGGGAGATCCTCCTCAAATGGCCTACAAGTACAGCCTAGGCCCCCAACCTGATGTTCCCTTTAAGAAACAATCCAGGTCCTGCGACTGGGTTTCGGGCACCTTGGGACAGAACCACTCACTCTTTCTCCTCTTGAGACAAGATGTGAGCCCCTACACCGGGACCTAGCTGGGCTACACTGAACCTCCTCCACCACGGAAGACACCTGAGCCACTCTTATTGGAATCACTTCCAGCTCACCTACCACGGGGAGGTCCCCCATACAGAACAGTCCAACAGGACAGACTAGGTTCCTTTCCTGGTGTTCCTTCTAAGAACCATCCAGTACCGGAGACTTGAGATTGAGGCTCGGAATACGGCCCAGTCTCACACCTTCCTCGCAGGACATGATGTGAGGCCTTGCAACCTCCTCACTATAACGGTTCCTAGTTGGGTTCCTCTGAACCATCTCCGCCACACGGTTTGGGAGACACCTGCACCATCCCTCAAGGTTACTCCCCGATGCAAGTTCCTTATTTCAGAGAACTCACACCCAAGTATTCAGCAAGCTCCTTATTTCAGAGAACTCACACCCAAGTATTCAGCAAGCTCCTTATTTCAGAGAACTCACACCCACTCGTCCAGTGCAACACACCATTCATCCACACACACCCCCAGACCGGTGAGACAGTATCTACTGCCCTGAATCTCAACCTGCACCCCTCTTACTGAGCACCAGGTACCATACTCTGGGAACGGGACGGGAATTCATGCACTGGACACACTTCTGCTGCCACCACTGGATCCCACCCTCACTGGGGAATCCAGAAAACTCACACTGCACTTAGGGGATAATCTACCCTCCCGAGCTAGTGACCATACCAATTAAGTCCCCACTGTAGGCCAACCCAAGAACCAGCGCAATGGCTCAAGGGCAGTCTCTCCTCCAGATTCTCTGGTTTCTGTCCTTGGCAGGACACCCAACTCATAGTGCACAAGAAACACATTTCAAAAAGAAATGACACTTAAAACAAACTCAGAAACAATAATCCCTTTCCATGTGACTATCTAAAATGCAGAGTTTTGTAATGCAGCCAGTTGTCGCTGTGGTATTGCGCAAACGCAAGTCCTAATCCCCACCGCTGACAACCAATGTTAGAAATGGGATCTCTGGTTGGCTAAGGCTTGCGCCAAAGCCAGGCAGAGACCACCACTCTAGTCAGGGCAAGGGAGTTACACATCCCAGATAACCCCTGCTCACCCCTTGGTAGCTTGGCACGAGCAGTCAGGCTTATCCCGGAGGCAATGTGTAAAGCGTTTGCGCAACACACCTACAGCAACAACATACTAGGCACACCACAAAAGGAACTCCACACAAGGTTATATATAAAAATAGCCTTTGTATTATCATAAAACACATTAGAATAGTACTCACATAATATACATCATGCCACATGGCACGGGGTCATATTTACAAGGGATTATTTACACCTGACAGGGCCAACTGGACCACTGTCAGAACCAGCACAAAGCGAACTTAGTATATGTATCACTTATAATAAATGTAGAACACATCATAAACGTACAACCAGTAATCACTGGTAATCACTGTACTTAGCATCAGCCTGTAACATAAACCACATTATGCACAGCATCACATTAGGCGCGAGTTACATTCTGCGCCAACCTCACCAGCATAACCACAGTATGCAAATAACCTCATAATCATAATTACATTAGAGGTATAAAACAGGGTGCGTAAATCATACTACATGAATTACATTTCCTAGCACCCAAAATCACATTAGCACATGAATCACATTAGGGCCTGGCGCCCTATAAACCTTACATTCCCCTTGGGCCAACTGGCCAACTAAAGGGGCTCAAATGCCCTATGTCCAAGAGTCAGGGCTGCTGCCTAAGCAGCGAAAGTCAAGGGTGCGCCACTGCGCAAACCTAAACGTAGCAGCTGCCCACTACTTGCTGGGCAGCTGGGAAGATATGGGGCAAAGGAGTGCATCTCACTCCTACCTCTAAAAGACGTGCCCCCAAAGAAAGAATAGCCTAAACGGTGCAGCTACCCACTACTTGCTGGGCAGCTGGAAATATAGGCATGAGGCATGGGCTCTCAATGGCCCTTCAAACAAATGTGCCCCCTTTGTTGGAGCCACTCAGGCTCTGTACGCAGATCATGCCCCCAAACACTGTGGCCCTCAGGGCCCCCAAACTATTGGGCCCTCGTTGGAGCGCGCTGGCTCCTAAGACAAACTAGGCCCCTTGTTAGAGTCATCTGGGCTCTGAGGCAACCTATGCGCCACGTTGGAGCCACACGGGGCTCTAAAACAATTATGCGCCAGGGTTGGAGCGGCCCGCTGCCAGACGGGGCCGCTCAGAACTAAACACGGTGCCTGGGACAGGCACCAAGAACACTCGGGAGGCCCCTACTCACCGGTGCCGGTGGAGAACTCCTCTCTCTCCTTCAAGGCGGCGGGGGCAGGCACCGACAACGTGCCTCGTGCCCCGGCGCCGCATTCACCACACTGCGGGGCTCTCCCTTCCACATGGGAGCCCCGCCGCAGCGCCTCTCCTTTCTCCCGGCCGCTTCACCTCTTCACCCAGGCCCCCTCCTGGGACCTGGGACTCTCTCTACCGGCCGCAAGACTCTGCCCGGCTTCCCCACAGGCAGGGGAAGCGGAAGTGAAGCCCGCGAGGCACTGGCTCGCATCACCGGCCCCGCCCACAACCAGGCGGCTGGCCGGACTTCTCCTTCCGGCGCTCCTCTTCCCCGGGCCGTGGCGGTGAATCCCGATCTCGGCGGCAACGAGGTGTAGGCTCCCTCTTAAATTAAAAATATAAAGATAAGCGGGGTGGGCACCCGCCGACCACAGCACCACAAAGCGGAGTAGGCTCCCGCTATTTTAAGTAATCGGGAAGCGGGGGAATCCCCTCGCTGGGATTCCTTCGATCAGCAGCTCTGCGCTGCGAAGCCCACGCTCTCCCTCTCCTTGGAGGGAAGATAAAAATAAAGCGCTCACAAGGCGCTAGCTGCAGCCACAAGTCCTGGAATAAAAGTAAGGCAAAAGGGTCCTTTAGTCATCAAGGGGCAATGCAGGGCCCAGGGAGGCAAGCCCTCATGGCAGCCCCCCCTGGGCCCCAGCAGCAGCACGCCCCAGCAGGAACAGCAACCAAGCACTGAACATTTTCATGGGGTCACAGCCCCTTCTTTTATACACATTTCCCTTTGTGTCACAGCACAGGGCTGGGGAAAAACCAGACGCAACTGGTTTGGGGGAGCTTTGGAGCACTTTGTTTTGCTCAGCTCCTCTCTCCTTTCACAGGACAGGCTAGGGACATCAGACGCACCACAGGGGTGGAGCCAGCATTGTAGAGGGAAGGCACAGCCCTATTCAGGTCCCAGGTGCAACTCCTCCCTCCCATCTAGATGCAGATCTCCCTATTCACCACTGCGCTGACTCACCCTGCCCCTGTCACTCACAAGCCAGACATGTAATTCACATCAGGCAGGCAGACACAGAGCACTCATAAATGCCAACTTCTAAAAGTGGCACTTCTCCACTAGTCACAATAAATCTGCGCACACCATTGCGCAGCATTTATTCTCACGAGTTCGCACATACTAAACTCGCCCCTGCACTCCTCTCACACCAGGAATTACCATGGACACACATATCCCCCATGCATTCCTATGGGAGGGCAGGACAATCTCACCACACGCACTCAGCGCGCATGCACTTTACACTGGACCACAGTGCTAAAGTGCCCAGAGACTAAAACTACTGACATACAAGGCAAAAAGTTTAGGGGTGAACCGGCCAAAAAGGGCCAAGTCCAACAGATTCCATAATCACAGTGGTGTTTTACATACATCATTTGGGATTTCTCTACATGTGAACTTGACATTCACTCTCAAACTCTTATTCTGTGTTGCTTCATTTTAGCATAATGTGCGGTGCGCTCTTTAATAATCACATAGAGTACTGTGCCTTTTCTATTGAGTGCACAGATTGCATCCTTGGCCAGGAGAAACCCTGATCAGTTCTAGGTTTCCACTCGCATAATGGGATGGGATATAAGTTCCAATAGTTCACTTATCATCCATGTGAAGATATCCAATGTTGTCACAAACAAGAGACGCAGTTACAAGTTCCTTTATTTGTCAAGCTCTGCTCTTGGAAGTCTCTGTGGTTCAGTGCACTGACCTTTTTGGTGCAAAGCCACAATTCGTGTTCATCTCTTTATCTTTGGTCTTTCAGGTGCGGCGGTGAGGCGAGTGACTGGACACTGCGGGTGATGAAGAGTAGATCCTTTTCTGGCACCTGAAACCAGAGCTCTCAAAGAAAGAGGTAAGGAGGGGAATACTGGTGTGGGATGCGGGAATGGGGAACTGGAGTGGGATGAATGAGCAGGTAGTTGGAACTGGATGCTAGGTCCTTCCCCGAAGTCAGTTAGCCAAGCTGTGGCATGTGATTGGGGTGTGGTATTTATGTCCCAAGCCCCAATATGGCCACAGAATCTTGCAGGCACTCGGGACTTCGTGAGATCTCAAGCCTCTCTTGGTACACATGGTCAAACTGAGTGATGGCTAAAAGGAGGCTGAAAAATCCCTCAGGAGGTGCTAAGGGCCATAGCGTTTTCTTAAATGGGAAGAAGAATGGGATATACCATAGTGGTTGAGGCGGGCATGGCTTAAGGGGGCAAACTACCTACAGGAACCATGCACCACTAACTGAGATGGGTATGGCCTAGGAGGAGGTATGTCATTCATATGAGGGGAATACAGAACACATGGATGGGGGATATCAGCTGGGGGCATTGGATAGGGTATGTCAGCTGGGTGCCTTAGATATATGGAATGGACCACAAAAGCAGTGTAATTCCTAGCACTTGGCTGTACAGGGCCTACCATTGGGGTGACTTATATGTATTAAAAAGGAGGGTTTGGGCTTGGAAAAAGATTTTTTTTGCAGGTCGACATGACAGTTTAAAAACTGCACACACAGGTGGCAATGGCAGGATTGAGACGTGTTGAAAGTGCTACATAAGTGTGGGGCACGATCAGTGCTGCAGGCACACTAGTAGCATTTAATTTACAGGCCCTCGGCACATGGGTTACCACTTTACTAGGGACTTATAAGTAAGCCCGTGCGGAGTTCCACAGAGTTCCACAGAGATGGAAAACAACTCCGCTCCACTCCCCTCCAACCTCCCCAATTTAATTATAAAAAATAAAAAGGCAGTTACCTGCTGTGGCGTCTCCGGGCTGCCTCCTCCTTGCCCTGGTCTCTCTCTCCTCTGCGTCCTCGTCCACGGAAACCCCTACGTAGTACGTCTTGCGCGCGTGCGCAAGACGTACAACATAGGGGTTTCCGTGGACGAGGACGGCAAGGACGAGGAGGAGAGAGAGGCCATGGTGAGGAGGAGGCAGCCCGGAGACGCCACAGCAGGCAAGTGCCTTTTTTGTTTCTTATAATTAAATTAGAAAGGGTGGAGGGGTCGGCTAACTCCGCTCCGCCATGGAGTCGGAGTTTTGCCTGAACTCCGCCCAGGATTACTTATAAGTGAATTAAATAGGCCAATTGGGTATAAGCCAATTTTACCACGTTTAAAGAAGAGAGCACAATCATTTTAGCACTGGTTAGCAGTGGTAAAGTGCACAAAATCCTAAGGCCGGCTAAAATAAATTCAACAACAAATAGGAAGAAGGCAGAATGTTTGGGGTGACCCTGAAGAGAGGGACAGGTCCAACAAGCAAGTACACAGACCTCTTCTGCTTTGGTGCTGTACAAAGAAAGTGATCATGGTATAGCCCTTGAACCCTTAGCTTAGTGCAATACATTATGGTTTCACATAAAAATAAATAGTTGCCTAGAAGTAAATTCTGTGAATGTGGAAATTATTTTTCTCCCACTTGGAAAATGATGAGTTTCAAGTGTAAATTAGGATATCTGTGTATCTCATGTTGAACTTACCTATTTTAGTCTCTTTCTGAGTTGTGTCCATAACTAATGGGTGCCAATAAGTACAATTCCTTCTGTTGTGTCATTCACAAGAACCATACTGGTGTGTTGACATTTTTGTGTATTGTGTTTAACTGTATTAGTAATGTATGGGTGTCTTCTGGTGCCATCCTCTGTATGTAAATATGTACACATGCTGTACCTCGCTGATGAGAGAAATGTACACATACAGATGGAGATTTACATTTCTGCCTTAGTTTATTCTTCCATTTTTTCTATTCACAAACATTCTTAGAAACACATTAGAAAACCTGCACCCGGCATAGCTTTACAGGAGTGCTCCTGGGAATGTTGTGTCATCGCTCCTATAGTGTCCTATTCCCCTTGTGCGTGACTCTCCATAAATCCAGATTGGAAAATTTAGCACAGGGGCAATGGAGCATCCTCAACAAATCCACACAACTTGTTTTCTGTTTCTAAATGTTGAAAACATTTCTCCACATTCCCACAATCTATCTGGATGATCCGTTCCCTTTCCACTCTGGAAGTGATTTACTCCAGCCATTGGTTGGAGTAACTTTACAACAATATTACAGGTCAGAAAGGGTTAGATTATAGTTTTTACATGTTTGTGGAAGTTAACAAACATTCATGGGGAAAAATCTTTCCCATCCCTATGCAGCAGGTTGGAGTTTCCTAGGAGAGGGATCGCTGAAGCTTTTATCCACCTATCTATAAGCCTTCTCCTCGGCAAGACCTTTCCAGCATCAGGTTCGTCAATCATTTAGAGGCCGTGGTGAATCCCAAGATTGGAACGTAGGTCTTAAACCATTGAAATCCTACTGAGTAATTAAACATCCCTTTCCAGTATTTGCTCTTTCCACCAGTATTCGCTCTTTCCACCAGTATTCTAACAGAGCCTACATCTTCGCCCTGTTTGGTGGGGAGCAATCACTGTCTAACTTGCCAACTCACTCAGCAGAAAAGGCTCAGCCAGTATGATCTGCGGAGGTAGTGGATAACCATTTAATGCTCATCTCCCTTCTTGCCAGTAGAATCAGTAGAATCTTCTTGCCAGTAGAATCAGTGCAATTTGATATTTATACATTTATCCACTAATAAGCCAAAAATAATCAGTTCAAGGCTACCTTAACTTCTTCACTGAGAATCTCAGATGAAGCCTTATCCACCACTTGCTAGCAGGGTTGAATCACAGGACAATGCATGAACATATGCAAATCATCTGCCAGCTCTATACCACATTTAGGATAGGACTTCACCGGTTGATTTTCCAACCTTGACAGCATTTTCAGTGTCCAGTAGACTGTGCATAGTAAACACATGTTTTTTCCCTGAGAGATGCAGATTTCAGACTCTAGTAATGTTGACATTGATACTAGCAAGCAACGTGTTAAATCCAGCGACACCATATCCTTTTCCTGCAACTCCTCCAGCAGGGTGACGTCTTCTTTGTTACCTCGCACCATTCTCTAGCACCATTTGGCCACCTCTTTATTTATGGTGGTGTTTCCCTGTAGTAGTTCCTCCGATTCAGTCTCCCCTGGTAACTAGCGGTAATCTGCTCTCCCAGCTGATCAGCTGATAGAACTTGAATCTAGATAGTCTACACTCTGTTATTCGTGATAGATCTTCCCAAGAAATCAGTCTGCCTCCTTTAAAGATCTGAGTTCATCTGCTTATATCTGCTTCCTTCAGAGGTCTTGCTAAGGGGACCTGAAAACAAACTGAAGTTCCGGGAGAGTTCCAGATAGGGGCAAATTCGCTATAGTAAGATATTCCAAATAACACTGCCCGGCCACCCTCCACACTATGGAGGGAGCGGGCAAGACACCCTGCAGAAAAGTTAAAGCCTCCCTCACCTCAGAAGCCCCCCCCCATCCTACTGAAAACCAGGGACATCTTAAGGATTTTGGGGGCCCTGGGCCAAACGTATTTTGGGTGGCCCTGCTTGGAGCAGATTTGTATTGATGATCCAATTTCAGCTCTTTCATACCCTCTTTGGCCAGGTCACTGGCAGTGCACAAGCACTCTGGTCAAAATCTAAATGTGTTTGCATCTAATATTCAGGGATATTGACTTGTGTTTCCGATATTGTAACACAGCAGCAGCTCACTAATATAACTGCAAATAATATCTGTGATATCCTTTCATTTCTCATATGTGAGATCCTGTTTTGATCTCAAATCATTTTTTTTGCAGATGTTGCATGAAACATAAACAAAACATTTCTCTGCAAAATGTCTGTAATAGACTCTCACGCATCACCCACACTGAAAATAAACTAAAGAAAATGGTATTTAAAGCAATCTGTTTAAGAATTATTCAAGTTAATTAGGGCAAGACTCTGCAGAACAGAACTGGCTCTGTCAGGGGGACCCTTGAAAGGCTGGTGCCCCTGGCCAGAGCCCACTTTGCCCATGCCTAAAAACATCTCTGCTGAAAACCCCTGATCTGCACCAACTCTCCACTGATATTTATCAACCATGTAAAGCAGGTGGTAAATAGCAGTGGATGTGTCCTTGGAAACAGAGAAAACATGCATGCATTTAATTCTGGATCCACATGATTATTTCCTATTCTAAGAACAAAATCTCATAATAGTCGGATTAGGGATAAGGATGCTGGCCAGAATCAGACATGCCAGGCCCTGGTATCTTTGGCGTTTTCCCAGCCTTGGTACCCGCCAATAACCACACCACACACAGAGCTTAGTATTACACGTCTTTATTCTGCTGCGTGTAACTATAAACTCAACATTCTAAAACAAGCTTTCATGGTATTGCGCTCTGACACCTACATCACAACTCTATTGAGTCCGATAGGAGCCAAAAGGGTTCAGTTCAAAAGTAGTGCAAGTCACTACATCTCCCTCCCTGTTAAATATTTTTTTTTTCCATAAAGTGATTTTTTATAAATCACCAATATACAAATATACCAATATATGTATATTATATATAATATATATATATTGGTGATTTAGGACTACTGAGCCCAAAATGCACAGCGGTTATCAACGCGGAAGTAAGGCCTACCAGGGGGCCTCATTTGCAATAAAAGAGCGTCGTAAAGGCAAAAAGGAGTTTGTGCTTCATTTGTGAAAAGCCCAGGAAGAAGAGTCGTTCCGACTCGAAACGCGTCTGCATATGCAAATTCTTACCGGAAAGTGCAGGAGAATGCTGTTGGTAATCCGGAGGAAAGGCAAGCTGTTGAGTGCCCTCCTAAGCTTTCGGGCATTTGTTTCGACACATTAAGGCACGGCCGCCTGAGCCGTGGGGAGATAGCACCATCCTATTGATATTGAAAAGGAGGCTGGGATCTGGAAACTGTTTCCTAATTGAATACAGCACAGCGAGCCAAATGTTAAATGCACTCTCCTGACATTGACTGGACCTTACTAAAGGAAAATATATAATTGAAATGTCGCAAATGGAAAGTACACCAACTTATGCAATAATGTGAACTCTCCCTTTTTTTTAGGACTACTGAGCCCAAAATGCACAGCGGTTATCAACGCGGGAGTAAGGCCCACCAGGGGGCCTCATTTGCAATAAAAGAGCATCATAAAGGCAAAAAGGAGTTTGTGCTTCATTTGTGAAAAGCCCAGGAAGAAGAGTCGTTCCGACTCGAAACGCGTCGGCATATGCAAATTCTTACCGGAAAGTGCAGGAGAATGCTGTTGGTAATCTGGAGGGAAGGCAAGCTGTCGAGTGCCCTCCTAAGTTTTCGGGCATTTGTTTGGACACATTAAGGCACGGCCGCCTGAGCCGTGGGGAGATGGCACCATCCTATTGATATTGAAAAGGAGGCTGGGATCTGGAAACTGTTTCCTAATTGAATACAACACAGCGAGCCAAATGTTAAATGCACTCTCCTGACATTGACTGGACCTTACTAAAGGAAAATATATAATTGAAATGTCGCAAATGGAAAGTACACCAACTTATGGAATAATGTGAATTCTCCTTTTTTTTAGGACTACTGAGCCCAAAATGCACAGTGGTTATCAACGCGGGAGTAAGGCCCACCAGGGGCCTCATTTGCAATAAAAGAGCATCGTAAAGGCAAAAAGGAGTTTGTGCTTCATTTGTGAAAAGCCCAGGAAGAAGAGTCGTTCCGACTCGAAACGTGTCGGCATATGCAAATTCTTACCGGAAAGGGCAGGAGAATGCTGTTGGTAATCCGGAGGGAAGGCAAGCTGTCGAGTGCTCTCCTAAGCTTTTGGGCATTTGTTTGGACATATATATATATATATATATATATATATCAACTGGCGAAATCCCAAGTGCAGTCGCGCACACACAGGAACATGGACTCAAGGTATAGCTGGTGCCAAACTTGATACTTTTATTTAATAAACGGTGCTACCTCTGACGCGTTTCGGACACAAACGGTGTCCTTGATCACATGACATACGGCTTACATAAACGGGTATTTAAAGGGAAAGTGATGCTTCCTGTGACGTGGTCGGCACTTAACAAAAATAGAAAAAATACTGTGCATACATGTAACTGTTTTACAAATTTGTACAAAACAGAAATCAAAGGTTATATATGACGCATTAATAGTTAATCTAAATGCGCACACCTATTGAACAGTGCGACAGTTTTACAAAGTAAATTACAATGTTTAGAATTACTTCTCTCGTTATTGCATATCCAGCCCTTGTTTTCCGATCTGACCACAATCCCGTTGTAACATTTTAAAAAAGAGCATATGCATGGTTTTACTTTTGAATAAAATGCACAGTGCATGTTGCCAGCAGATGTTTCTGCAAATCGTCTCTAACATCGCTTTCTTATTGGCATTCAAGATATCAAGTAGGTACAAATACAGGGGTTTTAAACAGGAATATTTCATTCTAAAGTGCTTAATACTTAAAATAATAAATACCTGTATAACATATAAACACTCCCTGTATGAGTAATGCGCCAAGACATCGCGCTACCTATTGCAAAGCCAACAACCAGGGATGTGAGGTAATAGTGTATCCATTTCCTTATATCAGTTCATCTCCGACTGGTATAAAGTGCAAAGTGCAATCAATTGATATTGTCCTTGAATATAAATAACAATGTATAGTAACTCCTAAGATGTGTAAATTCGCAAAGGCTGGGCCTACTATATTTTAATAACTATCAGTATTAAAAAATACAAAGTGCTAGTGCCAGAACAGTACTGAAGCATGTAAAGTGCAAAAGGGAGATTATTGTGCAAAAGTGCAATAAATATACTAAAAAATGAGATCTATTGGCGGCTACTCATTATGGAAATTAACACATGTAGTCCACAATGGCATAGGGGAATGTAAAATAGACTGATATCACTAGGTACCAATACCTTGTGTAACATATCTGCATCCCCTTTGGAAATGAGGTATTTTCTTACACTACTCTTATAGAATCTAATAGCCAGGGAGCCCCCTGGTATAGATCTATTAGTGCATCCTTAATGATATAAGGTGAGTGGGAGATTGAAATGTATAGCCTTATCAGCATCTATGAGCTACACAACTAGCCATGAAGAATAACAGTTATTTTTCCTATTTTTTCCCTTTTTTTATTATTGTCCTGATACGGTATCTGAACCTGTTTCTGATAGCCCTTAGTACCAACAAAATCATAGTTGGCTCACAAAAAGTTATGCAAATCCTCTCCGACATTGAGCCCTAACGGAGACTTAGTCTCCAGCTCTATTATAAACCTGGACTCGAGCTGGCGCAACTTCCTCTCCCGGTTGCCGCCCCGTTTATCGAGTGGCACTGCATCGATGACAAAATATTGCAAGCAGTTGAGGTTGTTATCATGAACTGCTTTAAAGTGCCTAGCGACGGGATAGGCTGGGTCGGAGTTCACTATCGCACAGAGATGCTGCAAAATACGTACATACACTTGTAATTTAGTGCTTCCCACGTAACATAAGTTACAACTGCACCTTAAAACATATATTGCGTGATCAGTTCTACAAGTGTAGTGCTCTCTTAGCGCGATGGATTTGTCTGAGAAGGGTGTCCTACATGTGGTGGTGTTAATACCAAATTTGCAAGCTCGGCATGAGCTGCACTTGTAGAACCCCTTTCTTGGAAAAAGCCAATTGTCTGTCTTAGTTGTTTCAGGGCTGTTCTTTACTAAGTCGTTGCGCATAGAATATGCCTTCCGAAAAGTGATGGTGGGGTTTTTGGGGAGAACCTTTTTCAAAGTAACATCTGTAAGGATGATCGGCCACTGTTTCCTAATAATGGCTTTGATATTGTTGGCCTGTTTGCTATAGGTGGTAATTAATCTCATCTCCATATTATCATTCGGTGGTCTAATGCCTGTATCAGTTGTTTCCAAAGTTTTGTGTCTATCTGGGTTCAAAAGGACCTCCCTCTCTTTCTCATTAGCCTTCCTCATAGCTATGTCTAATTTCTTGGGGCTATATCCTCTAGCTTCAAGTCTTTTTTTGGCTTCCATTTGATGGTATTCACAGGCTTCCAATGTACTACATGCCCTGTGAATACGGAGAAACTCTCCATAGGGAATACTGGAAATCGTGTGCTGCGGATGAAAACTACCAGCATGTAGTACTGTGTTTCCTGATGTAGCTTTCCTAAATAGACAAGTTTCCACTTTTCCCTGTACGACTTGAACAGTAATGTCTAGGAAATTAGCCACCGACACATCTATATGGGCAGTAAAATGCAGATTTAGATTATTAGCATTGATATTGTCAACAAACTTAAGGGCCTGATCTTTGGTCCCCCTCCATACAACAAAAATATCATCGATGTAGCGCCACCATTTTATTATGTGCATCGACCAGTCTCGAGCGTGTTGCACCCTGAGGACATGCTCCTCCCACCAGCCCACATGTAAACATGCGTAGCTGGGGGAGAAGCATGCCCCCATAGCCACACCCCACAGCAGCTGAAACACTGTGTTGTCAAACATGAATACATTATTGTATAAACACCAATGTATCATTTTTAAAAGCATTTGATTATGACAATACATCTCAATCGGTCTTTTGCCTAGAAAGTATTCTATTGCTCTTAATCCATCTAAGTGGGCTATACTCGTGTAAAGGGCAGTAATGTCCATAGTAAGGAAAACATATTCATCTGACCATACTGGATTGCTCAGTTGGAATAAAAAGTCAGTAGTGTCTTTAATATATGTTGGAAGCTGAGTCACAAACTCTTGGAGATAAAACTCAACATATTTTGATGTATTTTCCAAGGTACTTTTGATTGCCGAAACAATAGGTCTGCCTGGGACAGGCAATTCGTTCTTATGTACCTTCGGAATAAAATACATATTAGGTAACAATGGAAAATCATTATTCAAAAACATAAATTCGTCTTTTGAGATAAGACCTTCCCTCCTCCATATGCTTAGTTCATCCTTATAGTTCTTTTGTATCCTTTTTACTTGTGCAATATTGATTTTACAATAGCATGCTGCATCATTTAGGTGTCGATATGCCTCTTTTATATATTCGATTTTGTCCCATAACACAACGTTGCCTCCTTTGTCAGATTTGTTGATGACAATAGTGTTGTTGTTTTTTAGTTTATTCATAAGTTCAAAATATTTCTTAATTTGATATTTGGGGTAAATTCGTTGTGTCTGTATTTTTCGTTGTAATTTCTTTAATTCTTCCGTAATTCGATCATGGAATAGGTCTATTGCATCTCGGGGCATGGTGGGGACAAAGGTAGAAACCGGTTAATGGGCTATGTCCTGGCTTAGCAACATTGATCCCCTCCACAATAGCAACATCTTCTGTGTCAGTGGTTGCAGACGAGGCCTCACAGAGGGTATGTAAGGTTTTAACCAGCGGCATATCCCCAGCTTGTAATCCTTTTGTTTGAGTTGTATTAGCAAGACATTCTTGTTTCTCTTTGTTGGCCTCCTCCAAGTTGTTTTTGATAGTAAAATATTTTCTTAGTTTGATTTTCCTTATGAACTTGTAAACATCAATGCGTGTATTACAGTAGCCAAAGTTACTCTCTGGACAAAACGAGAGGCCTAATGAAAGGAGTTGTTTTTCCGCCTGATGGTTGGGTGTTGGTGAGGTTAATGATGGTATTGTCCTCGACTTTTAATTCTTCTTCCAGCGTTGGTTCTGCTGTCTCCGTCCTCTTGTTCCTGAGGCATTTCCTTCTTTGACGCCTTCTAACATTCCTCCTTTGTTTGTTGAGGCATTTGGATTGTGCGGTCGTAATGACTGTTTGCGTTCCATTCTGATGTATTCCAGTTCCTCGGCAAGTGTTAATTGGCCCAAATCCCCTCATTCTGCACCTGGGTTGATATCTTCAGATTCAGTTTCACTTGGGGCCAAACTGGCATCCGATGTAGATATATTCGAATCACTTCCTGCCAAATTTGTTGGTCTCATAGTCGTTGCCACTGTTGGCAATAGTGCCTTTCTGCTTTCGCAAGTTGTCAAACTACCGTGCAAACGTAAAAATCTGCCCTTGTTCATAATCATTTTTATCTCGGGCAAATTTAAATGCCTTCCTCATTTTTGTAACTTCCTCTTGCTTTTTCAGGCGATCTTTCATATCTTTGATGCTTTTTTCTATAAATTCCTTGCTACTCTGATATTCCGGTTCGCTTAGCTCACTGTTGATTCTTGCTATTTCCTCCATATTTTTGTCTCTATCAATCCTTGCATACTTGACCAGCAGGCATACCAGGCGCATGGAGGCATCGAGGTTGCTTTCAGCCCATTCTTTCAGTAGGAGGGGATTTGGATTGTTGAAACTTGGTGCCAACATTATACGCAATCCCCTTGGAATCCTCCCTACTTCGTGATATTTTTCTAGTGACTTTATCTCCCACCACTTGGTGAGTTCGCTTCTGCTGTTTTTTTCCAATGCTTTAATTAGGCTTTTAACATTGTCGTTGGAACTGATGTCCTTCGTTTTGTTGCTGCCTCCACCTTGTGGAATTTTTGGTAAGTTTAAAAATAGTTCCTCCGCCGCCATCTCCCGTTCCCGTAGGATGTCATTAGACATAGCACCCAATGTATTTTAAATGTCTGTATTGTGGACTGTATTATTCTTTGCTACTGTCCGTAATGGCACTCTCAGCACCTCCCCACCTGCTGTGTGATACTGGCTCACTCACCGCGTGTAGTTGGTGACTCCACGAGTCCTCCGACTCCCGCAATACACCTCCACTTCGCGTTTGCAGTATTCCGTCGTTGCAGGGGGCTGACCGAAAACGCTCTCCACTGAGCGAATCTCCTCGTCGGCTTAGAATCATGGTCAGCCTACTTCCGGGCGAGGGATCCGTGTAAAAAGGAAGAAGCCAACTTCCAGAGAACACATCAACTGGCAAAATCCCAAGTGCAGTCGCGCACACACAGGAAAACGGACTCAAGGTATAGCTGGTGCCAAACTTGATACTTTTATTTAATAAACGGTGCTGCCTCTGACACCTTTTGGACACAAACGGTGCCCTTCATCACATGACATACGGCTTACATAAACGGGTATTTAAAGGGAAAGTGATGCTTCCTGTGACGTGGTCGGCACTTAACAAAAATAGAAAAAATACTGTGCATACATGTAACTGTTTTACAAATTTGTACAAAACAGAAATCAAAGGTTATATATGACGCATTAATAGTTAATCTAAATGCGCACACCTATTGAACATTGCCACAGTTTTACAAAGTAAATTACAATGTTTAGAATTACTTCTCTTGTTATTGCATATCCAGCCCTTGTTTTCCGATCTGACCACAATCCCGTTGTAACATTTTAAAAAAGAGCATATGCATGGTTTTACTTTTGAATAAACTGCACAGTGCATGTTGCCAGCAGATGTTTCCGCAAATCGTCTCTAACATCGCTTTCTTCTGCACCAACTCTCCACTGATATTTATGAACCATGTAAAGCAGGTGGTAAATAGCAGTGGATGTGTCCTTGGAAACAGAGAAAACATGCATTAAAGGACCCAGTAATTCTGGATCCACATGATTATTTCCTATTCTAAGAACAAAATCTCATAATAGTCGGATTAGGGATATGGATACTGGCCAGAATCAGACATGCCAGGCCCTGGTATCTCTGGCATTTTCCCAGCCTTGGTACCCGCCTATAACCACACCACACACAGAGCTTAGTATTACACGTCTTTATTCTGCTGCGTGTAACTACAAACTCAACATTCTAAAACAAGCTTTCATGGTATTGCGCTCTGACACCTACATCACAACTCTATTGAGTCCGATAGGAGCCAAAAGGGTTCAGTTCAAAAGTATTGCAAGACACTACATCTCCCTCCCTGTTAAATATTTTTTTTCCATAAAGTGATTCTTTATAAATCACCCAAAAAAAAAAATATATATATATATACCAGTCCACAAAACAGCAGCAAAGCTGCGTATGCGCACTCCAACTATGGAATAAAGGTCCACTTCATCAAATTTGTGCAGGAAATATTTATTCCATTACTCAGCAAATATCCAGCCGAACAAAACCCTACGCGTTTCGGCGTTCTCCGCCTGCTTACCCGTGAGCAAGGCGGAGACGCCGAATGCATAGGAGTTTGTTCGCTAGATATTGCTGAGTAATGGAATAAATATTTCCTGCACAAATGATGAAGTGCTACTATTCCATAGTTGGAAGTGTGAGTGCAGCTTTGTTGCTGTTTGGTGAACTGAGTATGTTATCAGGGCTTCCTCGTGCCCTGGCGCGCACCGGAGCTGTGGAGTACCGATTTCACGAGGGTGTGGAAATTGGTATATATATATATATATATATATATATATATATATATATATATATATATATATATATATATATATATATATATATATATATATATATATATATATATATATATATATAAATATATATATATATATATGCAAAAAGAATTGTGCAAAAAGAAGAAGAGAACTCTGGGTAGTTCCCAATTTAGGTGGAAGGCAGCTTCTGTACAGAGCACCCTCAACACCAGCAACACTCTAGATTTGCTCACCTCAAATGTCTGCTTTTCTATCAAAGTTTTTAAGCATAGGATTAGCACAGTGCTATCCACGCCGAGATAGAAAGGGACAAAGTCTTTTGCCATTTCTACAGCAAAGTTTTTAAGCATAGGAATAGCACAGTGCTATCCGTGCTGAGCTGTTAAATGACAAAAGCCATTTACCACTCCAGGCACAGTATTACAGCTTTGGATTGGTAAAATACCATCCAAGCCAACCTGAAATGAATAAAAGCAACCCCTGACATGTGTTTCGCTGTCATTACAGCTCTTCAGAGAGGTTTAGCTTTGTCCAGACACAAGGGAGCACCCAGTATAAGTCAAAAGAATACCCTTGCAGGCATAGAGTGACGCATAAATTATGCAAAAAAGAAGAAGAGAACTCTGGGTAGTTCCCAATTTAGGTGGAAGGCAGCTTCTGTATAGAGCACCCTCAACACCAGCAACACTCTAGATTTGCTCACCTCAAATGTCTGCTTTTCTATCAAAGTTTTTAAGCATAGGATTAGCACAGTGCTATCCACGCCGAGATAGAAAGGGACAAAGTCTTTTGCCATTTCTACAGCAAAGTATTTATATATATATATATATATATATATATGTAGTTATAGTTAGGACCTAGTTTTCCATAGGAGAAGCGTTTTTTGATTTGCCTAATTTGTCTATAACTTTGACGCTGTTTGACGAATCTTTGCGAAATTTTCAAAACTAATCCCCCACTCACTTCAGCTGTTGTGTTGAAAGTTTTGGGGTGATCCATCAAGCGGGGGTTGAGAAAAAGTCAGGTCCAAAACACTTTTTCTCCATGTTAATTTCTATAGGAACCTTTCGACACACCTACAGCCCGAACTGCTGAATGGAAATACACCAAATTTGGCAAAAAGGTATCTCTTGGTTCAGAAAGCACTCTTTTAGTTAAATGGTGTAAATCCGTTCAGTAGTTCCTGAGAAATTTAAAGATTTCTCAGATATACAACTGTGGCCACGGTAGATCCGCAAACCTTCCCGATCTCGTGCCTGAGATCTGATTGGCTGCCAAATCTTCAAACCAGGAAGTGTTGGCAGCATCTTGGGACTTGGTTGAACTGAGTCACAAGAAAAAAGGTGAAAAAACACAAAAAGGGGGTAGGGTAGAAACACCCTTATTCCCTAGGCCTGCTCAAAAAATCATTTTTTTAAAAAAACATTTGGGTGGGAGTCATGGTGGATCCGAAAATGTAAAAAAAAATGAAGTGCTGGCTTTCGCCCTTCGTTTTCTTTAGGCCCCTGGGTGAGCCAGGTTCCGGGGCAATGAGAAATAGAGATGCAGGTGCCCACACAGGCCCACACAGGCCCCGGCAGCCCCGCCGACCATCACCTCTCCGGAGCTATATTGATCAGAAAATGTGTGGTGGTGCTCCTGCCCCCCACGCAGCCCCGGGGACCACCACCTCCCTGAGACTATGTATGCAATATGCGGGTGGACCAAACGGCCCCCCGCAGCGACGGGGACTGCCACCTCCCCGGGGCTATGTAGATAATCATGAGTGGGGGGGCTCCTGCCCCCCCGGGGAGTCTGGCGGTCCCTGGGGCTATGTTTAAAAATTATGTGTGGGGGGCTACACTTAGGCCCATCTTGAGTACCCGCGCTTAGCGTACATAGCAACATGACTACAAATGCGCTCTAGCTAAATAGTTAACTGCAAGGGCATTCACACGTAAAGGCTGCAATAGATGCGCTTCATCTACTGTTCCCCAGTTAGTTATGATGGCACACCTGGTTCCTTGTATTTTACCCGTGCCACATGGCATTCACGGTGGTTTTCAGGAACATATACTCGTGTTACCTCATCTAATTCTAGAATAAGTTTCTATCACAGATACATCTTGGGCACCTGCCCCCCCGGGGAGTCTGGCGGTCCCTGGGGCTATGTTTAAAAATTATGTGTGGGGGGCTACGGCCCCGGGACCACCACCTCCCCGGGGCTAGTTTGGAATGGGAGGGGGGCCGCGCGGTCCCGCTTCTGGAGCCGTAAATGGCCCTGGGGACCGCCACCCCACCAGGGCCGACCCCAGCAATGCCCCGGGGTGCCCACCCCCGTGACATTGCAGTTTGTTATGGGATGGCCGGAGCAGTGCCCCAGCCATCCCATAGCAAACAGTGTGCTCTGCTTTGACCAAGCGAGAGCACTATGCTCTCGCTTGGTCAAAGCAGTTTATTTTGCTTTATTTTTTGTGACTAGCTTGTAGTATTGTGGCCTGTTGGCCATGCTATTTATCTCAACTTCAAAATCAATAAAATATGCTTTTAAAAAAATTACCCATTTTACGACTTTCCTACTACTTTTGAGTTTTTCCTGTTGACATACGCTGCTTTGCGTCTTTGAGACCCATGACTTTTAATTGATTTTCAATGTGTCTTATCTTCCTTTCTATCTGCAAACATTCACTTTTCTCTTTTGTATTCTTTTATTTTAATAACCAAATTTGATTAGATTTAATAGTACACAGCATCATCCACATATAGTTACAATCAAGTGAAATTCATCTCTGGATTCGATCATTGAACAGTAACAACCTCCAAGCTGAAAGATGTCTTTACAGAGGCAGTCCATGGTGAGTGCACCCCCCCACCATGCGCACATCAATCATCACCCTTTGGCCACAGCTCAAAGGTGGGGGCCTATGGATGCCGCCAGTAGCAAGCAGTGTCCCTCTTGGACACAAAGGAGGACACCCAAATAAATATTCTCTCTGGACGGGACTCGCCATTTCTCTCCAACAAACCCAATAATGCTTCCAGAGGACTCAAATCAATGTGATGGCCCAGGACCTCAGAGATCTCCTGGCTCACCCCACTCTAGAAAGATGTCAGGAGCGGGCAGGACCATACATTATGAAACAAGTCGACACTGGGGGTGTAGCAGCATGTGCAGACAGCTTGTACCTCCCGTCCCACCTGCTGCTGTGGCAGTGGGGACAGGTATGTTGCATGAAGGTAGTTAACTTGGACCATCTGCAAACGCAAGGGAATAGCTAGTTCCCTTGGGGCCAGACAGGCTTATCTCCAGTCATCATCTTCCAGATCACATACCTAATCCTCCCATTTACGGCGGAGGTGCGAGAAGAGATCTGGTGCGTTGATCATTAAGGAGTCATAGAATGTAGAAGTTGCACCTTTGCCTAGGTGGCCTGTCATGAGCTTTGCTTCAAGAGGGCTGTATTCAGGGATCTGTGCATCTGCCAGGAGGTGTGTCAAGAGAGCATGACGCAGCTGTGGATAACAAAACAATTGCATGTGTGATAGGTTGTAGTAGTCCTGCAATTCTTGAAAGGACATTAGGAGCCCTCTCTATGAACATTACCCAGATAGGTAATACCAATGCGGTCCCATTGAGAAAATCCTGCAAGGCCAACCACCTGGTCCGGCTAGGTGCCCAGCCACAGCGGTGTCATGTCTGTGAGGCAGTGCGCCTTCGAGTGAGGTGTAATACCGCTCCCCAGCAGAGCACTGTCACTTGAGTGCAGGACGGAACTGTAGAGGGCAGAGGGGTGCCATATAGGAGATCAAGGAGCCCATCAAAACCTAGAAGATGTAGTTCAAGACAGTAGGCAGGGTCAACCCATCCCCCAGTAAACCATTCATTCTTAGGGACCAGGTGAGCGGCAAAATGATACCGATAAAGGTCAGGAGCACTGATTCCTCCATCGAATGGTGATTTTCGGGCTGATGCGACGGCCACACGATGTTGGCCACCCGGCCAGATAAGGGAAGTTAACTTCAAAGTGAGGGAGCAGAACCACGTATGAGGAAAGGGGCATGGGTAACTCGCCAGGACATATGGATACCCAGGCGAACACATCATTTTAAACAGAGCAATGAATCCCATCAGACTAAGGGGTAGGCGGCTCCATTTACACATGTCATGGTCCAATGTCAATTGAAGGGGGTGAAAGTTGAGAGACCAGGCCAAGTCCGGAAGGCAAGTGATGTGGGTTCCTAAATACATAAAGGAGTTCAGTTTGGTAGGAATATCAGGGCATCAGTGTCGTCCCACCGCGTCGCCAGTTACTAAAAACCCAAACAAATTTGCCAGCATTCACCCATAGGTCCAATGCCTCGGCATATAGTTGGTGGATCTCAAGGCACCTAGGACCCTTCGTTTGTAGGTCACTGCATAAGAGCAGGACATCATCCACATATAATGCAATATGGTCTTCCATACCACCTCCCCAATGCCAGTCCCAAACCCAAGCATCGCATCTCATCCAGAGGGCTAACGGCTCTATGGCGAGAGTGAAGCACAGCGGGGACAGGGGGCAGCAATGATGCATTTCCCTATGAATCAGGAAGGGCAGGGATAGAATCCCACTTACCCTGACCTGCGCAGAGGGGGTATTAAACAGCAGCTTCAACAGTTTGCAAAAGATAGGTACAAAGTCCGCTCGTTGAAGTACAGCCTGAGAAAAAGACCATATTGAAGGCCTTTTGGAAGTCAATCAGGTGGAGAGCCAGCTCTTCTTCCAGGTGAGGTGCCTGAAAGAGAGCCTGCTGCACCCTATGAATACAATTGTGGGTACTACTACTAAAGCCACACTTGTCTGGGCGCACCAGATATATACGGGTTTGACTCATCCTGCTTGCTAACACCTTAGCAAAGATTTTAATGTTGGCATTGATGGGGGAGATCGGGCGGTAGGATGAGCAGCATTTTGCCGGTTGGCCAGCTTCGGGTATGACCACAATGGTGGCAATGTCTAGGTTTTGGGGAAAAGAACCACGTTTCAAGGCATCAGCATAGAGGGCCATTATATGTGGAGACAAGAGATCCCGGTACTGTTTGAAAAACTTGATGGGCAACCTATCAGGGCCAAGAGTCTTCCTGGACTGGAGATCAGTTATTGCTTGCCCTATCTCCATCATTAAGAGCGGCAGATCCAGCTCATGTGCCAAGGAGGGAGGGATACGTGGTAGTTGATATCCTCAATAAGGGGGTGGCAGTGCTCATCTGGGGAGGTGGACGTATAAGTCCTGATAGTAGGCCACAAATGACTGGGCGGCTGCGACCACACTACTAGATACCTTCAGAGTTGCCAACCAGTATAGTAGTTTGCCCGATTTGTCTCCTTATGCATATACTCTTTGGGTAGATGCCCTCCAGCACTGCGTGCCTCATCCAATGAGACCTGGCGCAGCTTGGCTGTCGCAATCTCCGATCTGGAGTCATTTGTCACATGTTCCAGATCGATGATCTGGGTTTCAAGCTCCATTATCTGAGGCTGACATAGTTGTCCCCCGTGCTGCACATACCCTTTAAGATGACCTCACAATGTGGGTTTGTTTGCTGCCCACAAAGTATCGTTAGAGGACACAGAGCCCTGGTTATTTTGGAAGAAGGCATGTATCTCCTGTTTCACAAAGTCTACGCAGTTCTGGTCCATCAGGTACCAGGTATCAGGCACCATTCATTGAAGCGCCACATTGGATGACAAAAGTCACAGGAGCACCCCATTCAAGGAGTAGGCGAGCATGATCTGAGATGCCTCTCTGCAGTATTTGGACACTCTGCACCTGTAGCAGGTCACAGCCTGGCAGCCAGGAGAGTCATCAATCCTAGATTCGATCTTGTGGGCTGCTGATAAGTGTGTGTAGGAGTGTCTTGTAGGATTCTAGCTATGGCAGCGGTCACAGAGCCCCATGGAATCCACGCAGGAGACGAGGCACGCAGAGCGTGTCAGCCTACTGGGCCACAGAACATCTGATGTGTCTTGTGTGGTTTCAGGGACCATGATGATTCCCTTCCGACTACTGTTATCTTGGGGGGGCCATAATGAGGGTCTGAAGTGCCCGTAGTGTGGGTTTTAACAGTTGTGGGGGAACATAGCAAGAAATGAAATTGAGTTGACTGGCCCCTAGCCGCCCCTCTACGCCCACGTATCTCCCCTGAGTTTCCGAGTGTACATTAGGTACTGTTATCGGAAAAGTCTTTTGTAAGAGGATTGCTTGAGCCCCAAGAATAGCCCGTATGATACACTCAGTCATACCCAAACCGACCCAGGAAAGAACAATGGGTTCCCAGGAGATGTGTCTCGTGAAGCAGTACTGCATCTGACTAATGGCGTTTAACATATCGCAGCACTGCCTATAATTTAATGCGATCTAAGAGACCATTTACGTTCCAGGAGACAACTCTGACCTTTAGGGAGTTGCAGTTAAAAGTGTCGGAGGTGACCCAAGACCCCAGAAGTGGGATTGGAATGCTCGTCAACATTCCTGGAGTCTTCCCAAAATGTAGCACACAACATTGGAGAGCTGGTGTAGTAAGTACCTTAAGAGAAAAAAGGTCAAAGAAACAATTCTAATAAAAGCAACATATTTTCCCCCATGCCCCCTCATCCCTTACTTCTGCCCTCGAAGCATCAGTTGTCCCTATAAAGAACATTTACAACAAACTGTAGGGGAAGAGAGAGAAACAGACGATCGGGAGCTTCATTGGCCCATGTAAGTATAATCTTGCCTGATAGCAATGCCCAGAAAGTGCTATTGGGTCCTTGTATATATTTTTAATGCAGAAATTCCCTCAAGCCCCCGATCGGTTCGACAATTCAGCCAACAGGTATACAGTCCAACTCCTGGTTCACATCCAGGCAATCTGGTTCCTCTCCCAGGGGCCAACCGAGCCGGAGGCAGCACCCGAGGCTCCCTGCCATGATTCCCCGGAGTACATTCATACAGCTATGAACCCCCCAGAGCACACTAAGTAAAGGACTCAGTGGTCCTGGTTTCCCCTGTGTAAACCCGCCCCTATCCCTTGCAACCAGCACTACCCTTTGTTAGGATTAGGTGTAGTGTTGTGCTTGATTTACACATGTTAGTTATGTGCCATGCCAAACTGTTGACATTTGTTTCACGTAAGTTATGTGCCATGCCAAACTGTTGACATTTGTTTCACGTAAGTTATGTGCCATACCAAACTGTTGACATTTGTTTCACGTAAGTTATGTGCCATGCCAAACTGTTGATGTTTGTTTCACGAATGCTAGATACCAGGGTTGTTTACAACATCGGGCCCAGCAAAGGTGTATGAACAGTAGCATTCCACTCTGCCAGCCACCCCTGTTGTGACTTTTCTGTATAGTTATTTATTTGGTAGCGTCTGCTGCATGTAAGTGCCGCCAAGATCTCGAGGGATCTCAACATGTTGGGTGTGGCTTCAGTATTTAACGCCATGCCAGACTTCTAGAAGGCGGTTTGCCACCAGGATTCCTCACGCTTGTTGGCAGTCTCGTGCGCTCCTCTGGGCGGTCTTACCTGCATGCAGGTGTCATGTCGTCATGCCTGAACTGGTCTCGCCCCAAGGTCAGGCATGGCAGAGGAAGGGGAGGAGTCACAGGAGGAAGCGGGCAGTTCGGGCCCGATGTACAAAGAATAAAGACGTGTTTCCCCGTCCGCCCGTGTCTGTTCCTTCTTTGGGCATGGGGGACACAAAAACTGGCGACGAGGGTGGGATACAGAAGCACCCCCCTCCCTCACTCCTGCAAGGTATAAGAAGCGCGCTGCCGCGAGCGAGCAGAGTGCCCAAACCGGCAAGAAGAGCGCGAAACAGAGGTCAGCGCGCGCCTGCAGCAGGACAAAAATAAAGGAGGCAGAATCACGACCCCATGACTGGAGCGACATGCAAATAGGGGTAAGCTAAATGGAATGCCCCTGTGAGAAGTAAAGCCTGCATGAGTCCCCTTCGGCAGCCATTTTGAAGTCAGGCACGCTGCATTGACTAAGCTTGTCCCTGACGCGGCGGCCATTTTGGAGGCAGGCAAAATCCCAAAAAGGACTCCTAATCCTCCAAAAAGGACTCCCGAGGCCTGCAAAAGTAATGCTAAGTGCCTGCAGACATCACTGAAGCTCAGTGGCACCGCACCACAACATGTCGGACCCCGACTCTTCACAGCAAGCTGCGCCTGGCCCAGCACACAATGCCCCACCGCCTGGTCCAATACCCATGGGAGTCTCATACCTGCGCCCCCCTGAGCCACTACCATTGACGTCTGGTAACAGCATGGGCCCTGCGTGGAAGAGTTGGCTTGAGGACTTCGAGGACTTCATGAAGTCTGTGACCCCGACCAACAGCTCATAGCCCTGCGCAACCTTGTAGGCAAGGACATTGGACAAATTATCAAAGACCTGCCAACGCTGCGTCATACGTGAGTGTGAGAGAAGCACTGAATAAGAAGTTCCTTCCCAAACGGAACCTAGACTATGAGCGCTACACATTCAACCTCGCGTCCCAGGAGCGAGATGAACCCATGGGCGACTTTATCTCCCGCCTCAAACGTCTAGCTCGGCACTGTGAGTTTGACAACTTCAACACAGAAGATGCGCTACGTCTACGTATCATTGACGGATGTCAATCAGAATCACTACGACGCCGACTTCTGAAAAAACATTAATCCCTAGATGAGATAGAAGAACTCACCCGTATTAATGATCAAACCGAAGAGCACGCAAAGAAAATGGAGGCCAGCAAAACTGAAACAAAGGAACAAGCACTCCGCGTGCACTCACACACGGAACCGAGGCATCGCCCAGATCGACACACATCGGGAAGATTTCCAAGGCCGCCTCGCATGAAGTCACCCCGCCGGGGGACACAGAACAGCCACTCCCTCAGACAACCTTCGCAATTTCCACCGATGTGGAAAAGACAACCACTTCGAAGCCGCCTGTCAAGCCCATCGCACGGAACCAAGACAGAGTCAGACCAAACAGAGTACAGGATCACGTCACCATGCAAGAGCTGTACAAGGTCGGAGAGATCACTCGACGAGCTCATCAAGATCCAGTACCCAATCACATAGCTCGTACCGATCCCAGCGCTCAACTTCCAGGGAGTCATCCTCCCTCACTCCCATATCACAAGACAGTGACGAATACGTATGCATGGTGGCAGACTCAGACAGACTGAAGAAGTACCCACGACTCCACATCCGAATAGGAAGTCACTCTGCCAAATTTGTTTTAGACACAGGCGCATCGCTCAATTACATCTGCGCCACCGAATACCAGAGCATGAATCCGAAACCGACACTAGAGCCAGCCGCAGTGCGTGTCTACACGTGGATGTCCAGAAAACCATTGCCATGTCTAGGGCAATTTCGCACCACGCTAACCTACAAGGACAGGAAAATCCAAGCGCAAATTCACGTGATTGAAGGCCCGGAAACAGCAGACTGCCTTCTCAGTTTACCAACGGCGGAAGGACTGAAGCTAGTCGAGATCCTATACAAAGTAGACGACTCGCCAGACATCGTCAACAAATTCCCAAAACTGTTCAATGGCCTAGGGAAGCTCGCCCATTTCAAAGTCAAGCTGCACATCAATGAGCAAGTGACGCCGGTGGCACAGCATCACCGGAAAGTGCCTCTTCACTTACAACAAGCGGTAGATGACGAACTCCAAGACCTACTACAAGCCGATATCATTGAAAGATCAACTGGACCCACTCCGTGGGTGTCACCGGTAGTGGTAGTACCCAAGAGAGGCCAAGACAACAAAGTACGCCGGTGTGTTGACATGCGAACCCCAAACACAGCCATCGAATGGGAGCGGCACCCAGGACCCCACATCAGTGACATGATCACACGCCTGAACGGAGCGACGGTCTTTTCGAAATTAGACCTCAACAAGGGATATCATCAACTTGAATTACATGAACGCTCACGTTACATCACTACATTTACCACACACCAAGGACTTTTCAGGTACAAACGCCTCTATTTCGGGATCTCCTCTGCCGCTGAGATTTTCCAAGAGGCTGTCAGACGAGTGATACAAGACATTCCGAATGCCTTCAACTACAGCGACGACATCTTGGTATTCGGTGAGACCCAGAAAGATCACGACAAAGCATTAGACCGAGTCTGTCCAGCCCTACTTTCCGCTAACCTCACCCTCAATCAGGACAAATGTGAATTTCACAAGTCGACCCTCAAGTTCTACGGCCACATCTTTTCAAAGGAGGGCATGAGACCGGACCCCGACAAGGTATCAGCATAATCAGACACTCCACAACCTCATGACGTCAGTGACGTTCGCTCGTTCCTGGGGATGGCCAGCTACTGCGCCCGGTACATGAAGGACTACGCCACAATCAGCTACCCTCTCAGAGAACTCACTCGTCAAGGGCACAGCTTCCAGTGGTCGCCTGCGTGTGACCATGCGTTCCACAAGATCAAGGCCGCCGTGAGCTCAGCCATCAACCTCGCATACTTCAACCCCAAACGGAAGACTGAAATCACAGTAGATGCCAGCCCCGTCGGACTAGGAGCCATCCTGGCGCAATATGATGATGAAGCGGACCAACGCCACATAGTCGCATATGCCAGCCGCAGCCTCACGGACACAGAAAAAGCTTATTCCCAACCGGAAAAAGAAAGCCTGGCAGTCTTGTGGGCGTGTGAGCATTTCCACCTCTTTGTGTACGGCAAACACTTCACACTCATCACCGACCACCAGGCGCTCATCACCATCTTTGGGAACCCCAAGGCGAAGATGCCCCGCGAATCGAATGGTGGGGCATCCGCCTGCAAGACTATACGTATACCATCATTCACAAACCGGGGAAGGCGGAGAACCCGGCAGATTACATTTCTCGACATCCCCAGGCTCTGACGCGGGCGCGCCACTCCGTGGCCGAAGAATATCTCCACTTTGTCATTGACCGAGCCTGCCCACCAGCCGTTCCACTCGAGGCCATCATCGAGACCTCGGCAAACGACGCCACAATCCAAAATGTCATACATCGCGTTCGCACTGACTCATGGCGCCATCTAGAAGATCCGAAGATGAGCGACACCATCAACAGGCAAGAACTCGCGGCGTTCAAGCACGTCAAAGACGAACTCTCCATTAGCGACAATGGCCTGCTATTAAGAGGTCAGAGAATCGTCATCCCTAACCAGCTGCGACAGGGAACTGTAAATCTGGCACATGAAGGACATCGAGGGGTAGTAGCCACGAAGAAAGCGCTGCGAGAGCGTGTCTAGTTCCCTTCCCTTGACCAGATGGTGGAGTCCACACTCCGAGACTGCCCACACTGTCAACTAGTAGGGCGAGAAGAACACATGCCCCTCTGCAAATGTCGGACCTCCCAGATGGCGTCTGGCAACATGTAGCTGTTGATTTCTTTGGCCCGCTGAAGTCGGGAAAGTACATCATCGTCATCATGGATGAATATTCCCGTTTTCCCATCGCTCACCAGATTTCCTCCACAAAAGCGACAACAGTCATACCTGCAATCGATGAAGCATTCGCTGCGTGGGGCATCCCCACAATGGTGAAGACTGACAATGGCCCGCCATTCAACGGACAAGATTTCGCTGATTTCGCCAGACATCTTAACTTCAAACATCGGAAAATCACCCCCTTATGGCCACAGGCAAACGGGATGGTGGAGCGATTCATGGCCACCATGAAAAAGACGATGCAGCAAGCTGAGCTAACTCACCGCGACATCCAGCCAGCACTAAACGAAGTACTACGAGCATACAGGACCACCCCACACAGCACCACAAACCAATGTCCGGCCACCCTGATGCTCGGGTGGACTCCTCGCACCCGGATACCAACCACAGATGCTGTTACACAATCCAGGCCCACGACGTCAGACCACGAGACGCTGGTCGAACTGGATCGAATCAAGAAGGCGAAAATGAAGGAATATGCAGACAACTGCAGACACGCCAAGACATCTGACATTCGAGAAGGAGATTGGGTGCTGGTGAGACAAGAAAGGAAATCCAAAGCCGACAACCGCTACCTCAATCACCCACTACAAGTAACAAGAAGGAATGGGACTATGATTACAGCCGAGTCCAGAAGCAAGAGAACGACCAGAAACGTGTCACACTTCAAAAGGTGCAACCTGACAGCCTACACTCGGGTTCGAAGATCGGTCTGGGACACGGATGTGTCAAGTCAAGAAGAAAGCAGCCATGAAGAACCCACACGGGTGTCGGAGGCAGATGAGCTGAGAAGAGAGTGCCCTCACAGTCACTCCCGGCCCAGCCGACCGCGACGGGACATTCGAAAACCCATTCGACTCATCGAAGAACTCTGAGAGAAACGGTGAACATTTAAAATACAAAATGGGGAGATGTCATCTCGTCATGCCTGCCCTGGTCTCGCCCCAAGGTCAGGCATGGCAGAGGAAGGGGAGGAGTCACAGGAGGAAGCGGGCAGTTCGGGCCCGATGTACAAAGAATAAAGACATGTTTCCCCGTCCGCCCGTGTCTGTTCCTTCTTTGGGCGTGGGGGACACAAAAGCAGGGAACCTTCGAGAGCCTCTGATCCCTTGAGTCTTCATCCCTTGGTTCCCCGTTGCTCCCATTCTGGTGCTCAGAATCCTGCAAGGAGAGGGAAGATATGTTTGACCGAATGCTAAAAGTACGATTTTCTACTTGTAGGGTTTTGGTTTTTGGAGATTAAATTAACCTCTGTTCTTTTACCGTATATGATAGGAAACTTACTAAGATTTCCATGGCTTCTTTCATTTTAGATTTGCCTTAAAAGGATCTTGGTGCACTCTCTGAATCTCTGACATTAGATCTAGCAAAGTGTTGGCTAGGAGTAATGCCTTCTTTAACTGTTCCACCACTAAAGGCCTTACATTTCCTCTTTCTTCTCCTTCCCTAATATTTACTATCCTTATATTAGTACATTTTGCATTATTAACGTTTCCATCTTATCCTACATACCTTTGTCTCTTTATTTGAATTTCTGTATCTCTTCTGAATTCATGCTTAACCAACTACTAGGCATGCATGTGAAGCAGCACTCTGTTTATCTTTGTTCTCAAAATTGTGCATGCTTCATGTATCTCCTCATGCTGTTTGGATTTGCAAATCTATTCTTGATGTCATTTGTGAGTTTTACTAACATCTTCTGAGCGCTGTCTGAGAGAGTCCCATCAAGCCCAGCATCTCTTTTCTTCATACTTGACCCCTCACACTGGCTATCTATTTCAGGCATAATATCTGATTGCAACTACTGTGCTCTAAATCTGTAGTTGTGATGCATGCAAATCTATTCTCTACCTCTACTGTGGGGATGGTTAGTTTTGGTGCAGCTGCTCCTCTGGTATACAGTTGGGGTGTCTTTGTTGTGCTTGGATGAATTGTCCAGGGGGGCAACTGATATTCACTGATGCCCTATTTAGTTCTACCATGCCTATTCCCTGGTTCTTCTTCTCTTGTTGGATTAAAAAAAATCATATAAGAGAAGGTGTAATTTTTTCATATTGTGCCAGACCATCTAATTATTTTTGTGATGTTGCTATTTGTTCCCTAATTCGCTATGGGTATGCCCAGGCGTGGGTCCTTTGCTCGCTGCACCACTGTATTCAAGCTAGCCTGGCTGATGATACACCAAAACCGGTACCAGGATGCTTGTTTCCAGTCCAGGAAGGACCCGACTTGGCAGTTTGAGGCTGGACTTTTCCCATGGGGAGCAGGGTCACGACTGATTTGCATATGGCTGGGTCCAAACTGGGGTGACGTTGTGAGCAAAATAACGATGGATTAAACCCAGATCTGTGACTGAAGGTGAGTGTTTGAAAAGTCTCCCTAGACTGTGTGTCCTTGCCTGAGAACCTAGGTGTCGGTTTAGGATGTTTATGGGTAATATGTTTAATTACAATTACTCCCCTTTTGTCTATATTTTCATCTTGATAGAGTTCTGCCTTTCTCCCTGAGTGTCCTCTATTAGCTTCACCACTTGCCCTGATTTTTGTAACAGTTTTATCCTTTGATACTGTTCTGGAGGACTTTAAAGCATAGTGTCCCTCATCTGCCTGTTTCTGTAGAAATGGGCTCCCAACTGAGTATAACAGCGCAGCAGCCCTGCTTTTAATATTTACATGCCCCTCTACCTAGTGGCAAAAACTCTAGTGCATCTTCTCTATTCTGTGGAAATTCTCTGTTCAAGCTGACCCTTGTTGAGCTAGGTTTATCCTCTATAAGGCTCAACCTCTGTGCTGGCAAGTCTTTTTCTCTTTGTCCTGTTGGGGTCTTTGCAGTGTTGGCTTCTCTCTCTCTGTACAGGCCACACGAGCTGACTCTGCCAGTATTCCTCCGAAGCGCAATACACGCTACTGTGTGCAGTCTTTTTGCAGCTCCAATGCTGCCCGTGTCCAGTGCTCCACTTTGCTCAGTATCAAGGAACAATGGTCCCTAACAAAAAAGAAATAGTTCGTAGTATATACAAATAGCAATACAATGATGACTATTTTTGTGTGTCCTATTGGATAAGATATTTAATGTAAGACTTAGAAAAATACAAGTGGGAACACAAGTATGACGGAGTTTTCAGGAAACCACGAATTGTGGCCAAATAAAGTCAACATTAAAACACTAAAGAGTAAATTTGCGCATCCTAGCACATATAGATACAAATATTCAGTTATGTCAAGGTGCGAGAAGTCGACGATGTTTTGATCCCTCTACAAAAATGCAGTGATCATCTTCAGGACAAGGAATAGTTGCCTGAGGCAATTGCCTATGAGGGGAAAAAAAGAAAAGAAAAGGAAGGCAGGGAAGTGAGAGGAAAAAGGGAGGAACAAAATTAGATAGCAGGGGATGTGTCGCGGATCCAACACATCTCTCAAGGATCACAGACCATGCAACCATACCAATTGGAGTGATGATAATTTGGTGATGGCCTAAGTGATGGGACATGCGGGCTACCATTGAGGTCGTGATGTGTGGGGAGTGTTGGAGTAATTACAGAGTGGTGCCAAATAACATGGGTACTGTGGAAAACTCTGGATGGATCAAGGAATAAAGATACCGGTGTGAAGGCCCATAGGGGGTGTGCTGAAGCGTCAAGGACATAGTAAGGCATAGTGCAGCACTGGACCTATAACAACAGGAAGCTGAATTAGTATGGCAAGGACGTGTGACTCCTTGCATAGGAAGAGAAGTAGGGTAGCCACGCAGGGTAATTAAAATGGGTGTGCAATGGTCCAAAGTCACTGGAAGGTGGTTTGAAGGTCGTCAATGGGGCATGAAGGTTCCAGAATCGGTGGAACAGAAGGATGCCTCTGCGGAAGAGGGGAGAGAAAAAAAATACGGAAGGGACCTGTGTCTCATGCCTGATCTACACCTAATGCAGGTCCATACCACTGCTATGGAATGTGTCTCCTGATGCTCCGCATTATGGTTATCACCTTTGTCAAATGTTTAAGTCCCTTCACACGTAAACTGAATGTACTTATTGTACTTAGACAATGTGCCCTCTATGACACTCTATAGTTTAGAGGGCAATAATATGTTCAGCCATCTTTCTGAGTTTTTACCCACCACTAACAATTCTGTCTTGTTTACATTTGACTGGGTGAATTTACAGGACATCCAGTGACAAACAGCTTGAAGACAGTCTGGAAGCTGCATAGCTGACCCAGAAGTATGTTGGTCTAAGTGAAAAATAATCAGGGTTTTATCAGAATAGGAGAAGGTGAAACAATGATATGATTTAATAACAGATCCTAAGTATTAAATATAAATGTTAAAATGCTCGGGTGATAAGGAGGAGCCCTGAGGAACCCTATAAGTCATTTGTTGCAATTGGAAATGATAGGGGATTAAAAACACCACTTGAGTGCTATCCTAGAAAGGAGACAGCAAAAACACCCTGGCAGAATCTGCCTTTGTAGCTCAATATTTTTTAAATTAGTTAATAAGATGTCTTAGTTGACCATGTCAAAAGCAGCAGACAGTTCAACAGCTGCAGAGCCTCCTTAGTCTTGTGATGGAGTAAATTTCCTCTGATGGGAAGGCAAGGGCAGTTTCCATGCCTCTGACCGTGCAGAAACCTAATTGCCATGGGGTTACTCTTATGATCAAATTTTATGAGCCAGTAGATGGTTTTAACATATAGGTTCCTTAGTACAAACATGACTGCGGTTGATGCTCCCTCTCCAGCCAGCAAACAACTGGCTCTCAAGAGAACCTTGGTGAGTCATAGAACCTAAGAGTACTAGAACATATACTCATTAACATTCTACATCTATGTTTAAAGGTACAACTACTATGTTTAAATATACAACACATCTTCTCCCCTTTACAAAGTAGTCTTACACTTGAAACAAGAAGAAAACACGAAAAGTTAAAGGAATGCTGACACATTAATTATATCATATGTACATTAATAATATTACATTATATAATCACTTAAATATGCAGGTGGTCGACCGAGCCTTCATATTCCAAGTTATCTGTGACATCTCGAACTTCTGCGCATTGCCCCTGTAGGAAAGTAGGATCTGCTTCTTATGGTTAACCCCACTTTTTGATGGATGTAATGCTGTTTTTGACTAGTCTGACTGGGATCCTGCGAATCAGGACCCCAGTCTATCTGCTTTCTCCCTAAACTGTTATGCTATGTACTTAAGTACATCCAAGATTGGATACTGGGGTACCCTTGTCAGTCCCTAGTTTATGGTACACATGTACCCCCGAGGCCTCCCATGGGCTGCAGTATGTATTATGCCCCCCATGAGAGACCATTAAAAATGGACCTACAGGATTGCCATTGCAGCCTGTGTAAGTCGGTGCATGCACCACTTACTTAAGATATAGGTTTCCTATATCTAAGGGCCACTGCACTTAAAACCTATAAGCCACCCCTATAGCAGGCCCTTGCAATCCTGAGGGCAGGGTGCTTGGTTCTAAGTGAGAGGGTGCCCCTGCATGAGCAGGACACCCCTGCAGCCTACGGAGTCCATTCTCCTGGGTTGTCAGTGAAGCAGCCATATACTATATATAGAGGGGCATTACGCGACCGTGTGATGACCATCTCGAAAACGGCTGCAACCAACCCTATCGTGTTTGGTGTCAAACATGTTGGAATCATACCCCCACACCGGTAACTGGTGTGGGAGGTATGATTCCACCGACCAGGAAGGCCCTTCGTGGGGCCCTCAGTGTTCCCGGTACCAGCCTTCTACCTCCGGACAGCACAAAATGGTTGCTGCCGACCAGAGACACATTTCTGCCCTCCTGCTGCTGAGCCCAGCTCGAGCAGGGGAAGGCAGAACAATAGGCATCCTGTCACAGGGAGGTCTGACCATCTCCCAGGCAGGATTTAATGTATTAGGACTTGGTGGGTGTGCTTGCCAGCGCCTGAAAACCTGCAGGAGGGGCACATTTGGTGTCCCTGTGCATAGTCCAGTTCAAACCAGCCCTGGGAGCTGTTGGCTCCCGCTCTGGTGCGAAACTGGACAAAGGACAGGGGAATAACCTCCCCTCTGTCCAGACCCTCCCCTGGGAGGGTCCCCTGATTCTTTCCAACCCTCACTCGTGTGTACTTAAGGGCTTACCTGGTTGTAGGACCTTAGATCCGTTGTGGACAAGATTCAGATCTGAAACCACTGCACTTTGACCGTCTGTGTACTCTGGACTTTGTTTGGGCCTGACTTCGTCTCCCTCTCAGTCTGCTGCATCGTCTGTGCCTGTGCACCATACAGGATCCGTGTAGGACCTGTGGAGCATCCAAGACACCTGAAGATAATCTCCCTTGGAGTGAAGGAGTAACTCCCCTGCATTTGCAGGCACAGCAACACTGCTGACTGGTCTACTGATCCCAAGCTCCTCCGGACTCTGAAAGGCTCAGCAGCACAGGAGGTGGGTTTCTATGTTCTTGAGGTCCGAGCTGCCCTGTCACCGAGTTTGAGGTCAGAATCCCTTGTTTGGGCTGCAATACCCAAACCCATGTGCACCTCATACCTTTGCAAGTGCATGTGCTTGTTGGCAATCCAGTGACAAGTGTATTGGGCTCCAAGTAGCCCCAACCTCTGGCAACATTTCCTAAAAAATCTTCAACCACCTCGCACTGTGTGCTCCATGGCCTGTTGTTTTGTGAAACTGCCCGAGGTCCTCTTGCGACTCCTGTGCCTCCGGCCTGTGGGTCCAATTGAGGGTCATCTTTAGTTTCCTTGGGCTCACCTGATTTCTCTGGGCTTTCCCTGACTCCCCTGCTTGTGGTGAGTCTCCTGGACCTTGCTGATCCGAATGGTACACTTCCTTGACTTCCTGCGTGGGTTGCTTTTTCCAAGGCTTGTTGGTACTCCCGCCGGACATCGACCCCTCAGCACTCGATATCCTTTGTGGTACAGCTCACATCCGGCTCCTGGTCATCCTCAACGTCGCCTGGTCCCCGCAGCTGCAGAGTCAAGGTCAACGTCAACTATCCTGAAGCACCCGACATCAGTGGGCATTCGACTACCGAGCCCCTGGTCACTCTCAAGTGACCCAGACTCTGTCCCCTCTGCTTCCAGGTACTCCTCAACAAGAATCCACATTTGGATTCCAAAGGACACTTTCTCCTCTTCCAGCAGCGGCTCTTCATCAAAGTCCACCATTGAGTTTGACGTCGGTTTCCGATGCCACTTCACACCTATGCACCCGGCTTCTCTGGGTTAGGTAACTTGGGTACTTCAGTATCCACGGGTGGGATGGCTCTCCAACCTTCTGTCTTCCACGGGGTTTCCTCGAAGTCCACTGGGAAGGGACCCGAATCTTTAAAAATCCAACCGCGACTTGCACATAGACTTGTACTGAGCACGCGGTCGTGTACTCACACTGCACACGCTCTCCGTGGGGTCCCTATCTACTCACCTTGGGTGGTTCCTTGGGGTCCCAGCACTTCTATGTCCTCTCGACACTGTCCTGACTCGAGTCGTGGTACTCTTTTAGTATATGGTTTGGTACCCCCCCTGGGGCCCACTGTGTATTAGTGCTACTTACTGTGATTTCTTTGCTATAGTATTGTGTGCTTTGTGTATATCTCCATGTGGGAGATACTGGAACGTACTAAGGAGTATTATATAATAAATACATATTGTTTATAAATACCTTGTGTGGTTCTCTTTCATTTAATCTATACTATAAGATTGCATTCTGGTAAAACAAGCTGTTTTACACTCCTTCAAGACTAAGCCTGAAGGCTGCTCTCCACAGCTACCACTTGGATAGCTTTCTAAGGTTGTCTGAGACCTCTTCAATCACCATAAAGGTTGTCTGGACTGGTGCAAGGTGCCCACTTACATTAGTGGACATCATACACCAAGCCAGCCTCTCACAGCCCCCCTCATTGACGACTCCACAATCTCCCCTTTCATTGGTGCCCTTGGTGCCTAGCACCACTTCTACCCAATACATTATCATCTATCAACAAAAATCTGCTGCAACTCTCCACTTCTTCCACTCTGGTATCATCCCCTCTCTCACACAATACTGCTCTTCTCATATTCCACCGTTCATCATTCTCCAAGTTTACAAATAACTCACCTACTTTTTTTTACTTTAAACGGATCTTGACATTTTGTTAGGCCACCTTCAACTCAACCAGACTTCACTTTGACCAAATCACCCACCTTTATTCTCATACATTTTTACCCTTAACCTCACTGGTATCTTCATAGCCATCCTCGTCACTCAAAACCTTCATCCATGCTGGTGACATTTTGGTAATGATCTTCTGTCCCCTCACATCACAGAAGGGAGACTGCTTTCTGTGGCCCGATATGCCCATTGTAAATCACTCACCATGACTTTGGCATCACCTCTCTTCACCACCTCCATTTGTATTACTCCCTTTACCATACAATTTGCCCTCCAACAACACCGTTTGCCTGGATATTGCACAATGACGGGCATGAGTTAATATGGCACGAGCATTTAGAGACCGCTTTATTTCACCTGATGTTAATTGAGTCCCATTATCCGTGATCAGTTTTACAGAATAACCTTCTTCTTTAAATACTTCATAAAACACCCTGGTTGTGTTCTTTGTTATGATTTCTCTAGCTCTGGAAGAAGTTCGTGGAGTTCTGCTATGCGGAACTCTGTGAAGTGACCCAAAAACTCAGCCACTCTACACGGAATTCCGCAAGTGGCAGAGTCCATTAGGTCGTGCCATTTCTGATGATTTTTAGTCCCGGGTGTTTCACCTACGCTGGAAAATCAGTGCAAACGGAACCATGCGCAGCACAAGAAAGCACTGCTTCTTTCTTCTCCTCTTCTTTCTGCTGCTCGAGTAGATGTTCTACTTGAGTGGCAGCTTCCTTAAAATGAACGGAAGGATTCTCAGTGCCAGCAGTCATTGTCATCTGCAACCACCCATGTTGAGAAATCTCACCAGAAGGTGGCTTGGAGTAAGATTTTTCCTCTCTAATGCTCGCACACTTAACATTGTGAGCAAGGAAAAAGCTTTTCAAAACTCCGCCCGCTATGTGGAGCGCAGAGTGGGAAAAACCCAGCGAGCGGAGCACAATTTCACACCCAGGCCTAGATTTCTCACATAAATTTCACAACTAGTCATTTAGAATGTACATCCACCATTACTAGCACAAACCCTACCTCAGAAGCAGCCCCTCCCATGGGTCCTATAAAATCTGCATGCCACTGTAGCCCTGGATCCACAATCACACCCATTACCGATTGCTCCCCCACTTTTAATCTCTTCTCACCCTCTTTACATTCCCTACATCTCACTACCCATTCAGTCACATCCTTATCCATAGCAGGCCACCAGACCTTTTCACACAATCTTTTTCTTGTCAAGGTCTGTCCCAAATAGCCCTCATGTGCCATTTTGAATAGTTTAAATCTCAAACCCTCTGGAGGTACAAATGTATCCCCATTTGATATTACTCTACCATAATACACTGACATTTCAACTACTATTTTTACATATGGTCTCACAGAAAATGGTACTGAACTCTCCTGCCTCCACGCTTTAGAATTAATCTCCAACACTTGCTGTAAGACTTCCTCTTCCTCCATGCTCTCAGACCACTGTTGCTCCTCAATCACCCCTTGACTCTACTCCATCAAATCGTACACATTCGCAAGCACCCCTTCTTTGCCAAAGGCCTCCACTTTCACTTTATCTATGGTTTGCCATGGTAATGGTAATCTAGACAAGCTTTCAGCCTGGGCATTCCTCCAACCTGGTATATATTCCAGTCTATATGGGTATTGTTGTAAGCGACCTTCTAAGTGAGCCAATCTCATAGACCATTTTCGTGCTCTGCCTGGTGATATAATTTTTAACAATGGTTTATGGTCTGTGCGCAGAATCATAGGAAAACCCCATAAATACATTCTAAAATAATCTGCCACCCGTACAGCAGCCAACGCCTCCCTCTCTATAACAGATCAATTCCTTTCAGAGTCAGTTAATGAGCGGGACGCGAAAGCTACTGTTTTTTCACCCCACTTGTGAACACTCGACAACGCGGCTCCAACCCCTACCACACTTGCATCTACTGTGGGAATAGATGTGATGCCGGTATCAAAAGGGGTCAACACTTTGGTAGAACATATATCATGTTTTATGTTTTCAAAGCATATCTGCTGTTCCTCTCCCCACACATACTTGCATCTGTTCCTCAACCATGTTTTTACGTGTTCAGTCTACTCCGCAAAATACTTTACAAATTTCCCATAGTATTTGATAAGGCCTAGAAATTACCTCAATTGATCCTTATCCATGGGAGCGGGGCCTCTTCTTATTGCCTTTAATAAATCTTTTTTTGGTTTAACACCTGAGGCCGATAATGAATATCCCAGGTACTCAACCTCTTGACAAAAAATTTACACTTTTCTTTTTCAAGTGTTAACCCTGCCTCTACAATCTTATCCAATGCCTGTTTGAGAACTGTTAGATTTGGGGGTCTCTAGTTGGCATAGGTAGGTACCTGTGACAAATAGGGACCCTTGCGTCTAGTCAGGGTAAGGGGCTACACTCCTAAAATAACCCCTGCTCACCCCCTTGGTAGCTTGGCACGAGCAGGCAGGCTTATCTCAGAGGCAGTGTGTAAAGCATTTGTGAACACATACAGTAATACAGTGACAACACTACAGATGGACACCACACAGGTTGTATTTATAAAAATAAGTATTTTTATATAGACTTAACACAAGACCAAACGACAAAAATCCACAATACTGTACTCAAAAATAGACTTTAGAATGTTATAAAATAGTTCAGTTCTCTCAAGTTGTAGATGCGACACTTTACTCTCAATGTACCTTGAATGCGTATCGCAAAGAAAACAAAAGGGTCGCAGGGAAGGTGATGCGTCGGTTCCTTACACTCAGGGGAGTGGATGCGTCGGTTCCTTACTGCTGCGCAGGGGAGTTGATGCTCGCTTCCTCACTGTGTGGGGAGGTGATGCGTCGGTTTCTTACTGCTCTCCGGTGCGATGGGACAAGATGGCACCTCGATGCGATACTCTTCTCCGGTACGATGCGACAAAATGGCGTCTTGGTTGCGATGCGACAATGTTGGTGTGAGGCGTGCACGCCCGACGGCCGTGCGGCGACTCGATGATCTTTGGAGCCGCGACAGGCCCTGCGACGCGCTTCTCCGGTGATGCGACGATGTCCTCTGTGGCAGCGTCCCGCTTCTCCGGCGATGCGCCGCGCTTCGGCGATGCGATGATGACAGCGGCAGCGGCGTCTCGCTTCCTCGGCGATGCAATGAAAGCGGCTGCGGCGGCGACACGCTTCTCGTTGTTGCGTCGCGCTTCCAGCTCCCAGCGACACGCAGTCTCTCAGAAGGCCCAGCACAACAGCAGGCACTTCAATTCCCAGCAAGGGAATTCAGGGGGGGAGCTGGTTGGTGAAGTCTTGTATCCCTGAGACTTCAGGCAGGAGGCAAGCTCTAGTTCAAGCCCTTGGAGATTCTTCTTCAAGTTGATAGAAAGCACACTCAGTCCTTTTCTCCTTTCTTTGGCAATGAAGCAACCACTGCAGGCCAACCCCCAAACACACAGCACAGGGGTAGTCTCCTCCTTCAGCTTCCTGGTTCTTCTCCTCAGCAAAGGTTCGTCTTGATTCCCAGAAGTGATCTAAAATTCTTAGGTCTGGGTCCCAATATTTATATTACTTTTCTCTTTGTTCTCTGAAGGCAGAGAGGCCTTTGCCTAGTCCAAACCAGTTCTGGTCAGTCCTGGAGCACTTTGTTGACAAGACTCCTTCTTTCCTTTCACAGTGTAGGCCAGGGACATCAGACACACCACAGGAGGTGGAGCCAGCATTGTGGAGGAAAGGCACAGCCCTATTCAGGTCCCAGGTGCAACTCCTCCCACCTATCTGCATGCAGATCTCTCTATTCAGCCCTGTGCTAACTCACCCTGTCTCCTGGAAGCCCCCAGCCCCTGTCACTCAAACTCCAGACAAGGAATACACAACCTAGCAGAGGCAGGCTTGGATAGTTAGGCAAGAAAATACCCACTTTCTAAAAGTGGTATTTTCAAACACAGAATGTTAAAACCAACTTCACTAAAAGATGTATTTTATCATTCTGTGTTCAGGCATACTAAACTCGAATTTTTACCTAGTTCCCTGAGTCAGTTAGGATTATAAGATGTTATAATCTAACTGCCCATTCTGGCATCTGGGGAACAGGTATCCTTGCAATAGTGAAAAACGAAAATGGCTGTAATTCACTATTAGGACATGCCACACACACCAGGGCATGTCCTACCTTTTACCTACAATGCACCCTGCCCTTGGGCCTACTTTAGGGGTGACTAATATGTATAAAAGGGAAGGGTTAGGGACTGGCAAGTGGGTACACTTGCCCAGTCAACATGGCAGTACCGGACTGCACACAGGCTCTGCAATGGCAGGCCTGAGACACACTTTACAAGCTGCTCCGGTGGGTGGCACAACCAGTGCTGCAAGCCCACCAGCAGCATTTGATTTACAAGCCCTGGGCACACGCAGTGCACTGTACTAGGGTCTGACAGTAAGCCAAACGAGCCAATCATGGAGTCACTAATCCATACATCAATTTACCATAGGGAGCACTTGCACTGTGGCACTGAACAGCAGTGGCACAGTGCCCAAAAGCATCTAAAACCAGCAAAAACATAAGAGGCAACAGCAAAAAATGGAAGGGAGACCCACGCCAATGGTGCCAGGTCTAACACGTGTCCCCTCCAGCTGAAATGTGGGGAGAACTACCCTACCTCCGGGGAGTTCTCATCACTAAGGCGGAAAAATCTGGACAGACCATCAGCATTGGCGTGTTCTGTACCAGGGCGGTGTTCCACCGTAAAGTCCATCCCCTGTAGGGATATGGACCACCTCAACAGCTTTGGATTCTCACCCCTCATCTGCATCAGCCATCTGAGGGGCCTGTGGTCTGTCTGAACCCGGAAGTGAGTCCCAATCAAGGATGGTCTCAACTTCTTCAGTGCCCAGACCACAGCAAATGCCTCACGCTCAATTGCACTCCACCTCTGTTCCCGTGGAAGTAACCTCCTACTGATGAAGGCTACAGGTTGGTCTAGGCCCTCCTCATTAATCTGTGATAGAACAGCCCCCACACCATGCTCTGAAGCGTCTGTTTGCACAATAAACTCTTTTGAGAAGTTGGGTGCCAGGAGCACGGGCGCCGTGCACATGGCAGTCTTCAGGGCATCAAAAGCTCTCTGACAGGTGTCAGTCCAAATCACTCTCTTGGGCTGCTTCCTGGAAGTCAGCTCTGTCAAGGGTGCAACAATGCTGCCATACCCCTTGACAAACCTCCTGTAATACCCAGTGAGTCCTAAAAAGGCTCTCACCTCTGTCTGGGTCTTGGGGGGTTCCCAAGTCAGGATGGTCTCAATCTTGGGCTGTAGGGGCGCCACCTGGCCGCTTCCTACCTGGTGTCCCAAGTACACCACGGAACCCTGCCCGATCTGGCACTTACTCGCCTTGATCGTGAGGCCTGCTCTCCGCAGCGCCATCAACACTTCCCAGAGGTGGCGCAGATGTTCTTCCCAACTGGCGCTGAACACTAGAATGTCATCCAGGTAGGCGGCACTGAACTCTTCCAGTCCAGCCAACACCTGGTTGACCAACCTCTGAAAGGTGGCAGGGGCATTCTTCATCCCAAAGGGCATAACCCGGAATTGGTAGTGCCCATCTGGTGTGGAGAATGCTGACCTCTCTCTGGCCCCATCAGTCAAGCCGATCTGCCAGTACCCAGACGTTAAGTCAAACGTGCTGAGGTACCGGGCAGCCCCTAACCCATCAATGAGCTCATCAGCTCTGGGGATGGGGTGCGCGTCAGTCCTGGTGACTGAATTGAGCCCTCGGTAGTCCACACAGAACCGCAGTTCTGGTGAGACACCCGGTGCGGCAGCCTTTGGGACCAAGACCACTGGGCTGGCCCAAGGACTGTTAGAGGACTCAATCACCCCCAACGCAAGCATCTTGGAGACCTCCTCCTTGATGCAAGCTCTCACCCTGTCAGTCACCCTGTAAGTTTTGTGCTTGAAGGGAGGACTGTCCCCAGTGTCTACATCATGGACGCACCAATCAGTGAGACTGGGAATCAGGGAGAACAGGTCAGAAAACTGTCCCAGCAACTGGTGACAGTCATTCTGCTGCTCAGGGGTCAGGGTGGAAGAGAGGTTCACTCCATCCACTGACCCATCTTGCTCTGTTGCAGACAGGAGGTCAGGAAGAGGCTCAGTCTCCTCCTCCATTCCAGCATCTGTTGCTAGGAGCATGCCCACTTCGGACCTCTCTAAGTGGGGCTTCAGGCGGTTGACATGCAGGACCCGCAAGGGGTTCCTGGGAGACCGCAAGTCCATCAAGTAGGTAACCGGACTTTTGCGCTCCACCACCTCAAATGGTCCGGTCCACTTATCCTGGAGCGCACAGGGCTCCACTGGGGCCATGACCCACACTTTCTGACCAGGCTGAAGCTCAACCAGAGTGGCATTCTGGTCGTACCACCGCTTCATCTCCTCCTGGCTGGCTTCCAGATTCGCCTCAGCGAGTTTTCTGAATCGCCTAGTTTGGTTCCTAAAGGCCAGCATGTAGCTATATACATCCTGGGGAGGTTTCCTGGGAGATTGCTCCCAGCCTTCTTTGACCAAACTCAAAGGTCCTCTCACTGGGTGTCCATAGAGAAGCTCAAAGGGACTGAACCCTAGAGATTTCTGTGGCACCTCACGGTAAGCAAAGAGAAGGCATGGTAAGAGGACGTCCCACTTACGCCTCATGGGTTCCTCAAGACCCATAATCATGCCTTTGAGGGTCCGGTTGAATCTCTCAACCAGCCCATTACCTTGGGGGTGGTAAGGAGTGGTGAACTTGTAGGTTACACCACACTCCTGCCACAGGGACTTCATATACTTGGAAATGAAGTTGGTACCTCGGCCTGACACCACCTCTCTGGGAAACCCCACGCGGGAGAAAATCCCCATCAGTGCACGTCCCACCACGGGGGCCGTCACTGTCCTGAGAGGGATGGCTTCCGGGTACCGGGTGGCATGGTCCACCAAGACCAGGATGAACCTGTTGCCCATGGCTGTCTTGGGATCCAGAGGCCCCACAATGTCAATGCCCACCCTTTCAAAGGGGGTGCTGACCACAGGGAATGGCTGGAGAGGAGCCTTGTGCTTCCTCCCACTCTTTCCACTTGCCTGCCAAGTCTGACAGGTCCTGCAATGAGTGTCTGAACTCTTGCGCATTTGGGGCCAATAAAAATGGGTGACAAGCCTTTCAAAGGTCTTGTCCTGCCCCAAATGTCCTGCTAAAGGCACATCATGAGCCAGCCCCAGTAGGAAGGCTCTGAAGCGCTGGGGTACCACCAGCACACGGGCTGACCCAGGCTCAGCAACCTTAGGCTCACTATACAGGAGACCATTCTCCCAGTAGATCCAATGTGATCCAGACTGATCACCTGCTGCCTGGTTTGCAGCCTGCTGCCGCAAACCCACAAGAGAAGGGCACTTGTTCTGTTCCTCACAGAACTCTTCCCTGGAGGGACCTCCTTCCTGCTGCCAATGGGTCAGCTCAGGCAGGTCTCCCAGTTCAGCAATCTCTTCCCCGGTAGGCTCCAGGGCATCCCCCTCAGGGTACGCCTCCTCCTGGGCCGTGGGAATCTCAGGGGTCGGTTTCCCTTGCCCCCTACCTCTTCTCTTTAAGGCAGGCACCTGGGCCATTTTCTCAGGCTCCAGGTCCTCTTGAACACCCTTACTGGCTGCCATAGACCGAGTGGTCACGCAGGCCCACTCAGGCAAACCCAACATCTCTAAATGAGCTCTCCGCTCCACCTTAGCCCAAGGGGAGCTCTCCAAATCGTTACCTAACAGACATTCAACAGGCATGGCTGGCCTCACAGCTACTTGAAGAGTCCCTGAGACCCCCCCCCACTCAAAGGGAACCTGTGCCACCTTGCAGTGGCTCTCTGTATTGTCAGCGGCAACAACTGGGTAAAATGCATTTTGGACTACCTGCTCTTCAGACACCAACCAACAACTGACAGCTGTCACACTGGCTCCGGTGTCTCTAAGAGCTTCCACCCTCTTGCCATTGATGGTCACCTCCTGCCTGTATTTTTTAGTGTTATCAGGCAGCTGGGTCCTGGGGACCACCTCACAGTCTCCTAAAGAGACAAGGGACATCTCTGCGGGACCCCACCCACCTTGGGCACCCATCTCCTCCCCCAGGGCTACACTAGCCAACTGCCGGGGTGGTGCACCAGTGGGTGCTGTCTTCCCATACAAGGGACATCTAGCATCATAAGAACAGTGGCCTACTAGACCACACTTAAAACAGGTCTTGGGCCCCTTGTGAACAGGCTTATCTGTCGGGGCCACTGCCTTCTTCTCAGGGGAGGCTGGGATCCTTTCCCTTGGTTCCCTTGGGGATTACTTTGGGGCCCTTTCTGGAACTTCCTCTGTTTACCCTTGTCCCCCCACTCTTCTGCTGGGGACCCTGCCCACCTTTGGCGAAGTCTCCCACATGACCCTTCTGGACCCGGGTGCTCACCCAGCGGTCCGCCTCCTCAGCAAGCTTCCTAGGGTTAGTCAGCTTGCTATCAATAAGATGCTGGCGTAGCTCTGGAAAACAGTTATTTGACAAGTGCTCCCATGCAAGCAAATCATAGAGCGCCTCAAAATTATCCACTTTGCTACCCTTCACCCAACCATCCAATGCTCTGCAAAAGAAAGACACATATTCCACCCAAGTGGTAGACTCCAGTTTTCTGCAATTTCTAAACCTTTGTCTATATAGCTCTGGGGTCAAACCAAATCTGGACATTAGGGCTCCCTTCATGTGGGTATAGGACATCTGCTCCTCTGTAGGCAAATCCAACAAAGTGTCCCTCCCATCACTAACAAAGCGGCCCCACAACCCCGCTCCCCAATCCTTCTCAGGGACCCGGTGGGCCAACATTGCAGCTTCATAAGCCCTAAACCACTGACCAATATCCTCATTCTTGTGGAAATCTTTAACTACATCTTTGGGAATGTAGTCTCTTGCTTCTACATGCACTGGCGGTGTGCTGCCACCAGAGGGAGGAACCTCTAACTTCTTGGCCTTGAGTTCCAATTCCCTCAATCCTCTCTCATGCTCAAAATGCATCCTCTTTTCCTCTAAGGCTAACTTCTTCATTTCTAACTCCATCCCAAGATCTATTTTCTTGCTCTCTATGTATTTCTGACCATCCATTTTGAGCCTAGCTAGCTCCAATTTATGCATCCTCTCCCTTGCTCTGTCCTCCAGCTCTCCTGGGGACAACCCTTTGGAAGAAACACTGCTGCCCGCCCCTGAAGGTGCTTTCCCTCCAGTTGGGCCCACTGGCCCCTCAAGTTGCTCATTTAAATCCTCTACCTCCACTACTGGCTCCTCAGGATGCTCACTGGCATTTCTAGATTCTACCCAGGCCCTCAGCGCCTTCTGGTATTCCTCTTTCCTGCTGAGGCCTTTCACAGAGATTTTAAATTTCTTGCACAAAGCTTTGAGATTAGGCACAGTGTAGGTATCAATTCTCTCTTCTTCCAAAACAATGTCTACAGATGCTGTGGATGCTGACTTGCTCATGGTAGCAAAAAGACTGGCAGTTCTCAAGAATCAAAAATAGAAAAGAAGTTCCAAGGAAAAATTCTCAAAAGGTATGTGGTCGCGTTATGGTCTGCACTCACTAGTAGTGTACACCAATCACTGTATATGAATCACAAATCCAAGTCCAAATCCTCACCGCTGACCACCAATGTTAGATTTGGGGGTCTCTAGTTGGCATAGGTAGGTACCTGTGACAAATAGGGACCCTTGCTTCTAGTCAGGGTAAGTGGCTACACTCCTAAAATAACCCCTGCTCACCCCCTTGGTAGCTTGGCACGAGCAGGCAGGCTTATCTCAGAGGCAGTGTGTAAAGCATTTGTGAACACATACAGTAATACAGTGACAACACTACAGATGGACACCACACAGGTTGTATTTATAAAAATAAGTATTTTTATATAGACTTAACACAAGACCAAACGACAAAAATCCACAATACTGTACTCAAAAATAGACTTTAGAATGTTATAAAATAGTTCAGTTCTCTCAAGTTGTAGATGCGACACTTTAATCTCAATGTACCTTGAATGCGTAACGCAAAGAAAACAAAAGGGTCGCAGGGAAGGTGATGCGTCGGTTCCTTACACTCAGGGGAGTGGATGCGTCGGTTCCTTACTGCTGCGCAGGGGAGTGATGCTCGCTTCCTCACTGTGTGGGGAGGTGATGCGTCGGTTTCTTACTGCTCTCCGGTGCGATGCGACAAGATGGCACCTTGATGCGATACTCTTCTCCGGTACGATGTGACAAAATGGCGTCTTGGTTGCGATGCGACAAGGTTGGTGTGATGCGTGCACGCCTGACGGCCGTGCGGCGACTCGATGATCTTTGGAGCCGCGACAGGCCCTGCGACGCGCTTCTCCGGTGATGCGACGATGTCCTCTGTGGCAGCGTCCCGCTTCTCCGGCGATGCACCGCGCTTCGGCGATGCGATGATGGCAGCGGCGTCTCGCTTCCTCGGCGATGCGATGACAGCGGCTGCGGCGCCGACACGCTTCTCGTTGTTGCGTCGCGCTTCCAGCGACACGCAGTCTCTCAGAAGGCCCAGCACAACAGCAGGCACTTCAATTCCCAGCAAGGGAATTCAGGGGGGGAGCTGGTTGGTGAAGTCTTGTATCCCTGGGACTTCAGGCAGGAGGCAAGCTCTAGTTCAAGCCCTTGGAGATTCTTCTTCAAGTTGATAGAAAGCACACTCAGTCCTTTTCTCCTTTCTTTGGCAATGAAGCAACCACTGCAGGCCAACCCCCAAACACACAGCACAGGGGTAGTCTCCTCCTTCAGCTTCCTGGTTCTTCTCCTCAGCAAAGGTTTGTCTTGATTCCCAGAAGTGATCTAAAATTCTTGGGTCTGGGTCCCAATATTTATACTACTTTTCTCTTTGTTCTCTGAAGGCAGAGAGGCCTTTGCCTAGTCCAAACCAGTTCTGGTCAGTCCTGGAGCACTTTGTTGACAAGACTCCTTCTTTCCTTTCACAGTGTAGGCCAGGGACATCAGACACACCACAGGAGGTGGAGCCAGCAGTGTGGAGGAAAGGCACAGCCCTATTCAGGGCCCAGGTGCAACTCCTCCCTCCTATCTGCATGCAGATCTCTCTATTCAGCCCTGTGCTGACTCACCCTGTCTCCTGGAAGCCCCCAGCCCCTGTCACTCAAACTCCAGACAAGGAATACACAACCTAGCAGAGGCAGGCTTGGATAGTTAGGCAAGAAAATACCCACTTTCTAAAAGTGGTATTTTCAAAAACAGAATGTTAAAACCAACTTCACTAAAATATGTATTTTATCATTCTGAGTTCAGGCATACTAAACTCGAATTTCTACCTAGTTCCCTGAGTCAGTTAGGATTATAAGATGTTATAATCTAACTGCCCATTCTGGCCTATGGGGAACAGGTAGCCTTGCAATAGTGAAAAACGAAAATGGCTGTAATTCACTATTAAGACATGCCACACACACCAGGGCATGTCCTACCTTTTACCTACAATGCACCCTGCTCTTGGGCCTACTTTAGGGGTGACTAATATGTATAAAAGGGAAGGTTTAGGGACTGGCAAGTGGGTACACTTGCCCAGTCAACATGGCAGTACCGGACTGCACACAGGCTCTGCAATGGCAGGCCTGAGACACACTTTACAAGCTGCTCCGGTGGGTGGCACAACCAGTGCCCGCAAGCCCACCAGCAGCATTTGATTTACAAGCCCTGGGCACACGCAGTGCACTGTACTAGGGTCTGACAGTAAGCCAAACGAGCCAATCATGGAGTCACTAATCCATACATCAATTTACCATGGGGAGCACTTGCACTGTGGCACTGAACAGCAGTGGCACAGTGCCCAAAAGCATCTAAAACCAGCAAAAACATAAGAGGCAACAGCAAAAAATGGAAGGGAGACCCACGCCAATGGTGCCAGGTCTAACAAGAACCATATTGTGATCCTCAACTGTCTCACTAAAAACTAAGATGTTGTCTTGGAAGTAGACTACACCCTCAATCCGTTTCAAGATTTGGCCCATCATCCTCTGGAACACACTAGCTGCCGACTAGAAGCTAAAAAGCATTTTTGTGAATTGAAACATTTTTTCTGTTGTAATAGATGCTGTAAGATGTTTCAAAATCTTTGTGTAGTCTTAGCTGATAAAAGGCACTTCTGAGGTCAGGTTTAGAAAAGAACCTACCACCCTTAAGTGATAAAAACCAATTTGTAGATGTTCGGTGGGGGTAATTGTCCACAACAATATTTGATTTAGTGTATGCAAATCCTCACAAAACTTGAAAATAACACCAGATTTTCCTCTGATTACCACAAGAGATATCTAACTAAATGTTTCAATGGGTTAAATTATTCCCTCATCAATCATATCCTCCAACAGCTGTTGAACTCTCTTGTTTAGCAATGATTGGCACGTTGCACACTTTATGTTGAATGGTATAGCCCCTGGTTTGACCATTATCTTGTGAAAATATTGTTTTGAGTTCTCCCATCTTGTTGGGGAATACCCTATAAGCTCCATCTACTATCTCATCGACTGTGATTTCATCCACCACCAAAACTTGTTTGGGAGTCCTGGGATTAACAATTATGTAAATCACACTGATGTTCCCACCCTAGTATGGGGGACCACTTTCATCAACATAGATTTTCCCACTTACACATGTCTTTTGGAGCTCAATTTTTGTCGGCATATATCCTATTATGTTGATTTGATTTTCTTCCCTTTGATGTCCGCTCTGGTTGATATCTTTGGGAACCAAACATACCTTTGTCCAGTGTCCTGCAAGCATCTCTTTAGGTATGATAGTTTAAAAGGAACCCGAGTCCACCATAAGATGAACTACCTCTCTTTGATTTTAAATGCTGCTTTTGGTCTACATTGCCTCCCTATACTGTCTTGACCATCAGATATATATAAAATTCTGTCCACTTCCTGCTCATCTTCTCTATTCTCTTGCACTGCTGCCACTTTGAACTTACTATTAGTTTTGCACATGCAGACCAAATCACCCTTCTGGTCACACTGCCTGCTCTCTTGCCTATAGCATAACAGTTCTTAATATCAGCATTGTGACAACTACTCCCACAACCTGTACACATTCTTTCCATCTGTTTGGAATTATTTACAACATTATTTACATTCCTCTCACTAACTGCAACCTTCCTATTGTCCTTAACATACCTTTTACCGGTGCCAAGTAATTCTGCATCATCTTGCTATACACAAGAGACACTAGTATTGCCTTCCTTTTTTTTCCATTTCTTTCATGCATTAATCAGATTGCTCCACCTCTTTCATAATCTCAATGCCATTCAACAGTGATGGATGTTTTACCGCCCATAACCTCTCCTGCATCTTCTTACTTCTACATTGTACTATTAGCTGGTCACGGATTAACTCATTTCTCATTGCACCAAACTGACATTTGACAGATAACTCACGCAACCTCGCCACACAATCATCTGCTTTTTCATCTAGCCTTTGTGGTTGGGTATAAAACCAGTGTCTACACATAACTATATTGGTGTTCCTAGCAAGCTATTTCTCCCACCTTGTCTTAGTCTCTTTATCAATGATCCAGCGCAATATTAGCCAACAGCATTCATACACCATATACTCACTTGGGCCCATACATTCACACTACACTAATACTTACGCTGGGTGTCAGATGTACTCTTTTATCAAAAATCCCTGCTACCAATTACCTTCTGATTGAAGAGTAATAACTTACCAATGGATCCTTTGCTAATTGGGAAATTTAAAATGAGTGACATTCACTATAATACATAATCCTGAAATAATCACTGAGTCAGGAAGTTTTAAAATGTTTATCTAAAGTTTTAGCAGAGTAAAATACAGAAAACACGGTACTTGATTGTAATACCCATGAAAAAGCATAAAAATGATTTTGCTAATCACTGACAGTGTTTAAAGAAAGGGAGAGAATAGAGACAGCAGCGCAACTAAAGGTTGCAGTATAGTTACCTAAAATGCGAGAACCAAGCCCCTTAGCAAAGGAGTTGGAAAAGATAGGACCCAGGAAGGATGAAGAGCAAAAGACCTCTTCCAGGATCAGGACAGGACCGGTAACCTCTCTACAACGACGCCTGCGCCGTTCCCCTCTCTGATACTCAACTTCTCCTCGATTCTCCCGTCTAATGGACTCCGCCGCCCCCTCCTCAGGACCTCTTCCGGACAGGAATTCAGTCAGCAACCGATCAGCATGGCAGCCTGGAGCTCTTCTGTATTTTCTGAGAGTCTGTGCTCTGTCTTCGGTATCATCTGTTCTGACTAATTACTAATGCTATATTCTATTATACCCTTCTACGCCCATGTACCTCCCCTTAATGTTGCTAACATTATGGGACCACTACTTCTGATTGGACAGGGACAGGGGTGGATTCTCGCACCATGTCAATTTTGGCCTAAATTGTGAAGCCTATTGTTTTTAGCTTCCCGCCCCTTCAAATTAATACATTCACTTTATTTCCCACCCGTCTCACGACAAATGTTATACATTTTACAGGAGAAAAGTAACAATTTGTCCGCCGGAAACATTGAGTACATCATCTTCGGCCAATAGGTCGTGGCCTTGGGAGACGTCCAAGTTGACTTCACTTGGCAGGCAGACAGGACACATGCGCAGAACCATCTGTCTCTCGAGTTTCAAGACACCAACCCAGGCCCAAGTTTACGAATTACTAAAAGTGCAAGAAGAAAATATTAAAATCACAAATAAAATGTTTCACTGTATACCCACTTTCCCTACTCTATTCCCATTTAATCATAATACTATCCTGCATTAGTAGCGTTAAGAAAACGACAATTTAATAATGACATGAGAGCAAGCTTAAGCATGTGAAAACATTTAGCGGCCATTTTAGTGCACACTGCGCAGAAGCAGAAGTTTCCCACCAAGCAAAGAAAGACGTCACACCATGTGATCAGGTTGCGAAATGCGCATTGAGGTTCCCGCGCTTTAGCGGCCATCTTGGTTTATAGACTAGCGTTATTCATTAGTAAAACACATAGGCAAGCGTCTATCCCTTTTGTGTTTGTGAATGCAAAGATTAGTATTGACAGTACAAGTTTAATAAATTAATACTATGAGGAGGATTGCATATAAGCAAGTTTCAATTTTGAAACCTTGCTCCATCAATCCCCTCTCTGATGGCGTTTCTGAGCCATCAAAACTACTACCCTCAATCAGATGCCAACTTCTAGCAATTCGTTTCATTCTCATTTTTACATTTTCTATTCTTACAGTCTCCTTTTAATTTCTTATATAAATCACTTCTCCATTCTTCTAGTTCGATTTCATCTAGTTTTCTCTTCTTTCCTTTTCCTGTCACTTTATATGTTCCATTCTTTCTACAGCATTTGCACCATATTGTTATTGCTAAAATTATTATTGCTATCCCTGCTAAGGGTACTAATATTTGACCTATAAGTCCTTTTCCTACATTAGCAAACCAGGTTCCAATTGACGAGATACTATTTGTCAATCTTTCCCATACACTATCAACTTCCAGTGGTTTAAGTTCCTTCTCAAGTTTAGTTATATTCTGAATATACGTTCCAATTTCTGCACTCTTATCAGGAATATAAGTGCAACAATGTTTTGTCCTCAATAATTTACAGACTCCTCCCTCTTTTGCCAATAGAATGTCAAGAGCAAGTCGATTTTGCATCACCATAGATCTAATTGCAACCATTTCAGCATTAATCATTAGAAAACCTCCAGCAGTATCCGTTGATAAACGATCAACCACTGTAGACAATTTACATATTTTCCTTGAGTTCAGAATTATTCCCACTGAAGGTATCAATGCACCAAATATATCACCTACAATTTCTGAAAAACTAGCTCTTTTACTACGTATTAATTCATTATAGTTTTCATTGCTTCCAGTGTTTCTTTTTACGTGGTATATTTTTGGAAAAACTATTCCAAAATAACAACTTCCATACCACCGTGCAGGAAGCCTAAAGTAAGCCTTATTCCACATACATAATAAATTCCAGGAAAAACTGAATCAGTTCCTCCTTTGAGTCCCCAACCTCCAAGAATTAAAAAATTGTGTTCACATTCACTGGTACCAATGAAAACATTGTTATAATCAGTCTTTAACCTATGAAGACAAATGTTCCCTTTCTTCTCGAAATCCAGAGCCATTGCAGCTTGAGCTTTACCAGGTGTATAACTCCCTTCTTTCTCCGCCCAAGGTGGCAACTGAGCCTTATGCTCTGAAGCTTTCTTTTGAAAATCATGTCTTCTATCTTCTACTAAATTCAAAAATATCTTTTCTTCTTCTAGTAAAGAACATGTTAGATTGTGTCTATGTGCATGTGTTATGTCTATCGATTTCATTGTTAAGAAAAACTCTCCCATAAACTGTGCGTCTTGACTACTAAGCACTGGGTTCATACTCTTGCGAATCGGAACCTCAGAAAATATCACATCTAAGTTTGAATAATAATACTGTAGCCTACCTGTTCTATAAAATAAACTTGTTAATACACTACATGAGATTCCATATGTCAGTGGTAAATGATGGTATGTTAATCCTTCCGCTACTGATTCAGGTAACTTCATACAGACATAACAATTACTAACTTCCATTGTGTCTACATATTGAAACAATAACTTTGTGAAAACATTTAAACTAGTGTTGTTGTCAGCTACTTCGTGATGAATTTCTGCCTCATCTTCTGCCATTAGTTCTACTCTATTGCCCTTCATGTTTGCTGTCCTCCCTTTAGTTTCATTATTAATCTTCTTATCTATTATCATAAGGTAAGGAATTGCTACAATCAGGACTAACCATACTATAAGCACCAATACTAGACTACAGATGCAGATTGCACAGCATCTCCTACAACAATTTCGTTTTGGTCTCCCAGTAACTCTATCATCAGGCATTTTTTTCGACAAGGAAGATTGCTCTTCTTATCTCTTCTTCTTTTCTTTAGAGGATTCTTTTGTTTAGTCAGGGTGGTCTTGTTTCTTCTTCGTATGTTAGTTCTGCACTTGTTCCTTCGCCACCACTGTCACTTGAAACATCAAAATGATCCAGCACTCCTAAACAAATTCAGATTAAAGCAGTTAATAAAAAGTAAGTTCAAAGAATGATTCAGCAGGTCTGGTATTGTTCCAGTTCTTTATTCAGATTCTTCTTTAAAGAGAAATTGTAGCCTACGCGTTTCGTCCATCAAGGACTTCTTCAGGGCTACAAGCAAATATACATAATATACATTAAATTTACAATATTTACAACATGTAAAACACAACATTTAAAAAAAAGGATATATAAACAATGTGATTGGACTATATGTACATAAAATACAAATGAATTTACAAAAAACATCTCAAGTGAGTCTCATAAACAATGTTAATTTGGACTATACAATTATTAGATCGTTTTCTACTCCTAATTCCGAACCACCTGCTGAACACAATAATTATGAAAATTTGCCCAATGATGGGTGATAACCACAACATCTTATAAGTAAAACGAGTTGTGGAAAGCCATAATCGATAAGGAGAAACTAAAAGAAAAAAGTATTTTGTGACTACATTATTCAAACGAATGCCCTTTAAGTTCCTGGCAATTAAATAATTTCTTAAAATGTAGTTATAAATCTTACCGAGACAGTAAGACGTTTGTTCCTCTAGGTTTCATGGAAGGAAGTTTCTTTTATTTGAAAACTCAGTTTATGGATAGAATGAATTAAATCCTGATCAGAGAGGGAAAGCATACATGTAATCAGATGGTATGTTTACCATAATTCTATTTGTAATTTTAAGAGATATATTTTACCTCTTTATTTTACACTAATTCTACTTTTGGAACATACCTTAGGTATTTTCCAATGGTGTGTGCATCATCCAATATGATCCATTCAAACATTATCAAGGGCCATTATTATCAATGGTGTGTGTATGATAATCCCATTGCTATCTGTGGGAAAAATTGAAATTGAAAAATCTTCATAAAGTCCCAATGAATATATTCTTCACCCTGTTCTAGAATTGAGGCTGTTGTAGTTTTAACCAGGAGCCTAAAGGAATGTACATATGTACAGTGCACTAAGTCCATGGCGGATAAAATCGTCTTTCGAAGAACAATTATTATCGCATCACTATGTGATTACAGCATTGTGCCACAGGGTTTAATCACTATTAACCTCCATCAAATATCAAAGAGAAGAGATTATAGGTGGCTTTTAAATATATGGGTTGCATTGAAGGATATGTAGTTTAAGACCACTACAAAATGGCGGCTATGTTTTTCAATGTAAGCTATGTACACACACCAATTGATTTCAGGTGTTCATTCACCCGGGCTATTTAAACTCGGGAATCGGGACATTTAAACATGACCCGATCGCGTTCACGGAGCAGTTCGAAAGCCGGATTACAAGTAAGTGGGTGTTAGACTTGATTCGGGAGTTTCTCTCCAGCAAAGCCAGTTTTCCATTTAATTAATTTTTAAATCTCGGCATAGTGACAACGAGTTTATTAATGGGGATCACCTTAAAATGACAAACATCAGGTTTTGTCTTAAACATTATAACTGGGGGACCGAGGATAGGCGTTGCATATAAGTAAATTTAACTTTGAAAAACTGCACAATTGATGAGTCCCGATTTTCACTCAACATATTTAGCGGGCGGCAGTTTTTGCTCTGCGCTGTTTTTATAGGGGCAAAGAATATTGTTCGGGCCTTATAAACAACTACATGGTGTACATTGATAAGTTTTAAGTAAGGTTTTGATGGCTCGATTCTTTCATAAGCTACATGTTTTTCCATTTTGGAAAAGCGTTTGTAATATGTTTATCCTCTGATTAAAGCACCGTTTCTTTGAGCATCTGCACTGTACACATGTACATTCCTTTAGGCTCCTGGTTAAAACTACAACAGCCTCAATTCTAGAACAGGGTGAAGAATATATTCATTGAGACTTTATGAAGATTTTTCAATTTCAATTTTTCCCACAGATAGCAATGGGATTATCATACACACACCGTTGATAATAATGGCCCTTGATAATGTTTGAATGGATCATATTGGATGATGCACACACCATTGGAAAATACCTAAGGTATGTTCCAAAAGTAGAATTAGTGTAAAATAAAGAGGTAAAATATATCTCTTAAAATTACAAATAGAATTATGGTAAACATACCATCTGATTACATGTATGCTTTCCCTCTCTGATCAGGATTTAATTCATTCTATCCATAAACTGAGTTTTCAAATAAAAGAAACTTCCTTCCATGAAACCTAGAGGAACAAACGTCTTACTGTCTCGGTAAGATTTATAACTACATTTTAAGAAATTATTTAATTGCCAGGAACTTAAAGGGCATTCGTTTGAATAATGTAGTCACAAAATACTTTTTCTTTTAGTTTCTCCTTATCGATTATGGCTTTCCACAACTCGTTTTACTTATAAGATGTTGTGGTTATCACCCATCATTGGGCAAATTTTCATAATTATTGTGTTCAGCAGGTGGTTCGGAATTAGGAGTAGAAAACGATCTAATAATTGTATAGTCCAAATTAACATTGTTTATGAGACTCACTTGAGATGTTTTTTTGTAAATTCATTTGTATTTTATGTACATATAGTCCAATCACATTGTTTATATATCCTTTTTTTTAAATGTTGTGTTTTACATGTTGTAAATATTGTAAATTTAATGTATATTATGTATATTTGCTTGTAGCCCTGAAGAAGTCCTCGATGGACGAAACGCGTAGGCTACAATTTCTCTTTTAAAGAAGAATCTGAATAAAGAACTGGAACAAGACCAGACCTGCTGAATCATTCTTTGAACTTACTTTTTATTAACTGCTTTAATCTGAATTTGTTTAGGAGTGCTGGATCATTTTGATGTTTTAATGATTGGTGGGATCTTGTATCCTAGGGGACTTAAGGGTATTGAGTCTCAGGTCCTTGGCACCCAGTCAACTTGATTTACCCTTTACCCCACATAAGGGTTAAGTGCAGCCATTATTGCCCCATACCCCTCTTTGTTGTGCACCACTGTCACTTGACTCTGAGCTTTCAAAATCTTCAAGAATAATATAAGTCCAGTCAGGACCCTTGAATTTGTTATTCACAAGTCTCAGTCTTTTACTTTTTCTTTTTCCTGACTTTTTCTCTTGTTCAGTTTGACTTGTCACTTCAGGTACTTGTTCTGGATCTTCAATTCTGGTTGTTATGTGGTATTTTACTCTTTTGATGACATTTGGCCAATGATCTCCTTTTCTTGTTTTCTTGGTTGGTACTGTTTCTCTGTTTACATCTTTAGAAATCTCGTTATTTTCACTGCTCAATACTGCTTTGTTTTCTTTGATTACTGCTTCTTTTGTTTGTTCTTTTTCAGGTCTGATTAGTTTCTCTTCTGTAGCTCCACAATGACTTTCAAGATGTTGACCTTGTTCCTTTTTTATTTCTTTATGTTCATTTGTATTAACCCCTTTTTCTTTAGTGAATTCTTCTTGATCTAACTGCTTCTGATCAGGGCTTATTGCACTGTGAACTTCTGCAGCCTGACCTGATTCTTCTAGACCTGTCTGTCCCTCTTCAAAGTTTATTAGATCTTCACTTTTTTTAGTCCAATTTTCTTTCCCTATCTGATTTAGTTCAGGATCTATTACTGTCTTGTCTTCTTGATCCCGAACTGTTTCTTCTTCACCTATCTGATCTTCTTCAATTTCTTCCAATTTAGTTTGATTTCTCATTCTGTGGTATACTTCAGGCACTTCTACCACTGGTATCCAATCCTGACTTGTGCTCGGTTGTTCTCCATCAGCTTCTCTCGAACCTCTAGCTTGAGATTCCTCAGCTGGGCAACCTTCAGCTTCTTCAGTGATTGTCGTTGTCTGTTGATTCTCTTCTTCAGGTTCTGGTACTCTCTTTGTGTGGCTTACGTGAATCCAATTAGGAAATCTTGCACACTTCACTGCTTTATTGGTGGTCAATATGACTTGACAAGGTCTGCTCCACCTGGGTGATAGACACGTTTCTCTGGTGTGATTCTTCACTACCACCCAATCACCAGGATTCAGATCATGTTCTAGTTCAGGCTGCCTGGAAACTGCGTCTTCTCCAACCTGATGAGAGACAGAACGCACTAGGTCAGCCAATCCTTTGCAATAATCCAAAACCATATCATCAGATATATTCACCAGTTTGTTTGTGGGAACATGTGTTTGTCTCATTGCTCTTCCCATCATTATTTCATGGGGGCTCAATCCTGTCGTTCTGTCAGGTATGCTTCTGATTCCCATCAAGACAAGTGGCAATGCGTCTGGCCACTCTAATGATGTTGATGCACACATTTTTCCCAATCTTGACTTTATAGTGCCATTCAATTGTTCAACCACTCCAGAAGCCTCTGGGCGATATGCACAATGCACTTTCTGTTTGATTTGAAATGCTTCACAGATTATCTGGATCACTTTACTATTAAAGTGTTTTCCTCTATCTGATTCCAAAGATACTGGAAAACCAAATCTTGGTATGAGCTCTCGTAGCAATAGTTTTGCGACTGTAATGCTGTCATTTCTTCTAGTAGGGTAAGCCTCCACCCACTTTGAAAACAGGCACACTATGACTAGTACGTATTTCAGCCCTCTACATGGTGGTAACTGTATGAAGTCAAACTGGAGTCTTATAAATGGGCCTTCTGCCTTTCCAATCTTTCCAAACCCAATTAACGTTTTCCTACCTGGATTGTGCATTTGGCAAGTTAGACATCTCTGGCAAAGGCTCTCTGCAACAGCCCTGAATTTGGGATTGTACAAATTTTGTCTGAACAGCCTAATCATTGCATCTCTCCCTATATGTGTGTCTCCATGATGCATTCTAGCCATTTGTGAGAGTAAACAGTCTGGCATCACTGGTCTGCCATCTGCACTGATCCACACTTCATCATCTCCTCTTTGTGAACAACCTACTTTAATCCACAAATTCTTCTCACTTTCCTCAACCTCATCTTGCAATTTCTTTACTTCATTCCAAGTTTCTGGTGGCATATACAGCATAAGTTGGCAGCTGATTCCCATTCTTTCCACCCTCTTATTTACTGACGTTCTGGTTTTGGCACAATGTTGAGCCACCAAGTCTGCATATCTGTTGCCGACTACCACCCAGTCATCTCCTGACTGGTGTGCGCCACATTTCACCACAGCCAATTCTTTTGGTGATTGTATTGCTTCTAGCAATTCCCTTACAAATTGTCCATTTTTAATAGGGGATCCTGAAGAAATCATGAAATCCCTCTGCATCCACAGTTGGCCAAAATCGTGCACAACCCCGTAACCATATTGACTATCTGTAAATATGGTCACTCTCTGATTCCTCCCAATTTTGCAAGCTTTTATCAAAGCAATCAATTCAGCTACTTGTGCAGATTTTACTCCTGGTAAATAGGATGCTTCAACTATTCCAGTTAATTCACATACTGCATAGGCAGCAGTTAGTTTACCATCTTCATGTCTTTGACATGATCCATCGACAAATAACTCCCTGTCTGGCTTTTTAAGAGGCTGTTCCTCTATGTCTGGGCGTGGTTTTGTACCTAATTCTGTAATCTGTACACAATCATGTTCATCTTCTTCGTCATCTTTATTTGTTTCATGATATGGGTCTGGCAATAGATTTGCTTGATTTATTATTGTACACCTTACCATGGTCACATTTTCAGCACCCATTATTATTCTCTCATATTTAGTCAACCGACTAGGAGTAAGATGCTGAGTTCTTGTTCTTGTCAACAGAATCACAACTGCATGTGGAACATACACTTTTACAAGATGTCCCATCATGATTGACTCGCTTTGTTCAATGCTCAAACAAGTTGCTGCTACTGCTTTTAAGCATCCTGGCAACGCGGCTGCTACTGGGTCCAATGTAGCAGAAAAATATGCTATAGGACGTCTGTCTAGTCCATGTCTCTGAGTTAGTACAGAAAGTGCACAATTTTCTCTCTCTTGACAGAATAATGCGAATTCTCTTTTATAATCAGGCATGCCTAAGGCAGGTGCTGAACAAAGTGCGTTTCTCAATTTTACAAAAGCTTCTACACTTTCATCCTCCCACTCTACAGGGTCCTTTGCCAACATGGAAAAATTTGGTATCCATTGTCGACAGTATCCTACTATTCCTAGGAACATTCGCACTTGTCTTTGGGTTACAGGCATTTGCATTCTCTTTATTAATTCTACTCTTTCAGAGGTTATTCTTCTTTTTCCCCTCTCAATTTGATGTCCCAGATATTTAACTGCTGTCCTGCAAAACTGTAACTTTTCAGGTGAGACTTTATGCCCTTCCTCAGCCAAAAGATTTAATAATGCTATGGAATCAACAACACAGTCTTCTCTGGTGGTCGACGCTACTAATAAGTCGTCGATATATTGAACTAAAACTGAGCTTCCTGGCATCACTAGTTTTTCAAGGCACTTTTTCAGTATCTGGTTGAAAATGGAAGGACTTTCTGTGTACCCCTGAGGAACACGATTCCACACATATACTTTATTCTCAAATTTGAATGAGAAAAGATACTGGCTGTCTGGATGCAATGGTATTGAAAAGAATGCTTGACATAAGTCAATTACTGTGAACCATCCTGCATTCCAAGGAATCTGATATAGTATTACTGCAGGATTTGGTACTATAGGACAACATGGTTCTACAATCTTATTTATTTTCCTCAGTTCTTGAACAATCCTATATTTTCCACTAGGTTTCTTTAGTCCCATGATTGGTGAATTGCATGGGCTACTCATTACTTCTTTTAGAATGTTTTGTTTTACCATTCGATTGATTTCTTCAATGACTCCTGCTTTTACTTCTGCACTCATTTTGTATTGTTTAGTATTTGGGAAAATCGCACCTTCTTTTACAGTAATTTGAACTGGATCTATTTTTGCCATAAGTCCTGCTTCTTTTCCGGTGAAATCCCATACTATTTGGTTTACTGTACCTTTTAATTCTTCTGGCAACTCATCTTTTGTTATCAACGAAAACATTTCATCTATTTCTGTACCTTGTTTTGCAACCATAATTTTATATACATGGTCCTCATCGGGTGTCTGAACTGCCACACCATCCGGCGTGCAGAAAATTGTACAGTTCATTTTGCACAATAAGTCTCTACCTAATAAATTCACTGGGCTAGAATCGCACACTACAAATTGGTGCATTTCTCTGAAGTTTCCAATTTTAACTTCCATTGGTTCTGTAAGAGGTGTTCTAATTCTTTGATTAGCTACCCCTACTACTTGGATATCTTCACCAGAGAGAGGAAGGTCTGGGATGTCTGCTGATCTCACAGTAGACCTGGTAGCACCAGTGTCCAAAAGGAAAGTAATATCATTACCTTTCACATTTCCTTCAACATATGGACCAGACTGATCTACCTGTAAGGATGCGCCAAGTATGCACTCCTTCTTCCCCTCTCCTAGGCACCGTCATGAGTCGAATTTACAGTAATTGTCCTGCAAAAGAAATTGTGATGTCATATAATCATTCTTACCACTCCCTCCTGGGTATCCAATGTCTGTACCATGTTTTGCTCTGCTTATATTATCCTGAACAGGTGGAGGTGGTAATTGATTCTGGGGATTTACACCCTGCTGTGAATCATTCTGCATCTGTGGATTTAAGTTTTGATTTGGGCCATTATTATTCCGAATCTTTTTACACTCGTCCTTCCAATGCCCCAATTTTCCGCATCCATGACAAGGAAACTTCTTTTTAGCTTCTTCTCTACTCATTCGTCCTCTAAATTTTCCACCATTTCCCGTATCACCATTCGTTCTAGACTCTTTTCCTGAATTTTCACTCGGATTTTCCAAATTAATTCCCTGTTTCTCAGCCATTTTCACCTGTGCCCACATCACTTTTTCCTGCAATTTCTTGTGTCTATCCTCAATATTGTCTCCACAATATTTAGCATACTTCAAAATGTCATCTATGGGCTTTCCCTGCCAACACAGCGTGTGTTGTTTAATCATCTGGCAAATCTCTGGCTTCAGACCATAAACAAACCGATACACAAACTGACTCATATTCTTGTCTCCAATGTCCTCAAATCCACTATACTGTTTAAACACCTGTAATAGTCGTTCATAGTAAGAATGTACTGTTTCACTGGCTTCTTGGGTGGTTCGATCTATTTTCACCCAATCTGTTTCTTTCGGTGGTATTTTCCCTTTCAGGTATGTTATCACCTGCTGATACTTTTTCATCACGTCATTTGACGGGGCACCTGTTTTCGGATCTCTGGGATACTCATCACTAGGCCAATCCACTGTGATCTTACAATCTGTCCATAAATCGGCAGGTACCACTATGTCAAACAGACCATCCAAATCCTTCAACAATACCTTTGACACCTTCACAAACCTTTCAACCTGCTTGTACCATTCAATTGGCTTTTCCTCAGCTTTGGAAAATCATTCGTAAATGATAAAATATCCTGTCTGCTCCATGGGACATGTACATATCCTCCTCCCGCAACTTCTCGCATTGGATACATTTGATCTGCTTTTCCTGCTTCCTTCATCACATATTCAGATGATGTTCTACTTGTTCGTGCTTCTTCCTTTTTCTTGGCCCACCTAGATCTCCATTTATCTAGATCTCCCCATTTTTGTAAAACTAACATTAATTCTCTTATTTGCAGTCTTCTTCCAGATGCATTCATATTTTCTAAATCTCTGTCTGAAAATTCTGCTCTATAGGGTTTCTGTAGTACTTTTGATCTCCCTATTTCAATTCCCATCTGTAGTGCTAGATTGGACAATTTTTCATGAAATACCTTCACATTTCTAGTGATACTTCTGCACAGGAACAATAATTCTTCTTCATCATAGGTATTCAAGCGTTCTACTCCTACATTTCCTGCTATTATTTCTTCTAATTCAACTTTTAATTTATGGATATCCAGTACTTTTGGAGGTGTGCACTGTTTAACTGACCCTTGTACCCATCTTTCTAGATCTTCAGGTGTTACTATGGTAGCACTTTTTGTTCCTGATGAAGTTACTAAACTTACATCTTTTGAACCTCAGGTACATCTCTTCTTGGAGTATTATTTACAGAACCTCGAATAGGTAAATCCATGAGTGATATTGTGGATTCACAGTCACTAAATTGATCCTCAATTATAACTGGAGCTTCAGGTTTGAGGTTACTCACAGGAGTATTCATAGGAGTCGGTACAGGTATCAATGGAGGGCAGTTTCCTTGAGTACCATATAATGGAACTACTGGACCAATTGTTACAGGAATAGTCAATGAATCAGGATGTACTTTTATCTGAGTTATTTTCCATACTAATTCTGCTCTAGTTTTTGCTAAAGCTTCCTTTTCTTTGTCATGAAGTATTCTAGTCGGGGTGAATTCATGCATTACCTTTGGTACCATTGGAGTTTGTGGTGGTGCACTAGGAGGGCATCCACTTGTCCCTTCCTGATATGGTGGGGGATTTCTTAACATTTCTTCCATAAATTCGTCTTCTGAATCCTCATTTCTTATTAAATGTTTTGTCTTTTCTGTACATTTGCCTCCTGATTTTTCTCCTTCTGTGAATAATGGATACAGTCCCTCTGTAATCATTGCCCTTCTCCATTGTTTCATCTGACCCTCTCTTGACTCACGTAAATATCTGGGGTAAAATCCTGGGTAACTTCTATTACTTCTAGATCTATCCCGTTCAAATGCCTCGGTTTCCCATTCTTCTAGGGCTTCATACTGGGTTAATCTAGGTCTGGGTTCTAAATCATTCATCCTCAATCTCAAGTTTTGAAGAATTCGCCCTTTGAACGTGCCATTTTCAGGAAATGCTAATACTCCATCATTTTTGGTGTATTCTATCCAATTCTCCATCCATACACAAGTATGATAACCTCTCTCCATCATCATAAATGATGCTGGCATTTTAGCTGGTGGAATAATAATTCCTTCTCTAGTTTTGATTGGTTTGTCCTTTTTAAAATAATTCTTAATCTTTTGTAAAAATGACATTTTTCTCCTTTCTCCGTACATTCTATCTAATCTTCTGTGTACAAAATTATATTCTGCAAAACCTAGGAATCTCCTATCCGGACGAGTTCCTGTTAAAGTCGGATCGCGTTTTAACATGCAATCCTTATCCACTAATAATTTTACTTCTATAATTTCGTCCAATCAAATGTCTGCTACCTTTTATTTCCGAGCCAATCCTTGCGCGGCCTTTTGGTGACGTTTCTCTGTCAACCCCTCCTTTATAATCTGCTCTTTTTATGTTCTCGCTGGTTTAACCAATCCCAGCGCGGCACCTGTGACATCAGCACTACTCCTGACTACTGACCCCTCCTTTACAAGTGTCTCTCCACACCCGCTGTTTCAAACTACCACAGCGCGGCGTTTTGTGACGTCAGCTCCCTCTCAGGCAACTGACCCTCCCTTTACAAAATTACACAAACTTATTTTCTCTATAAATCTTAATTAAATTTCAGTAACAACATAAAACATTCGCTATTGTGCCAGTTTCCACTAATTTAGAAAAAGATAGTTTCTTTCTACACTTTAGTAAAACCTTTCCGTTTACTAATACATACACTACGAGTAAAACACTTCCGTCTACTCTTCACACAAGCTCCAGAAGTACCTGTTACTTCTTCAATGTTACCCTTACTAGGTGATATAACATCAAATTTTTATCGGCGTACCCTTTTTGCTATTACTCACAGGCATAGAGTCCCTAACAAGTACTTGAAGTCCTGCTTAACTTCTCAGTACTATTTCTGCCTGACAGATAACCTCACTGCAGTATGGCTTCCACTTGCCACCCACTATTCTTTTTACCTACCTACCCCGGGGTATACTGGACAACATATAACAAAAATTCAAAATTATAAGCGGATGTTAGTTCATAAAAAATACAAATAAATTCTCATTACCCAATTAACAAAGAGTAACAACAACCGTCCTCTGCTTACCAGAAAACTGATCCAGCGCAATATTAGCCAACAGCATTCATACACCATATACTCACTTGGGCCCATACATTCACACTACACTAATACTTACGCTGGGTGTCAGATGTACTCTTTTATCAAAAATCCCTGCTACCAATTACCTTCTGATTGAAGAGTAATAACTTACCAATGGATCCTTTGCTAATTGGGAAATTTAAAATGAGTGACATTCACTATAATACATAATCCTGAAATAATCACTGAGTCAGGAAAATTTAAAATGTTTATCTAAAGTTTTAGCAGAGTAAAATACAGAAAACACAGTACTTGATTGTAATACCCATGAAAAAGCATAAAATTGATTTTGCTAATCACTGACAGTGTTTAAAGAAAGGGAGAGAATAGAGACAGCAGCGCAACTAAAGGTTGCAGTATAGTTACCTAAAATGCGAGAACCAAGTCCCTTAACCAAGGAGTTGGAAAAGATAGGACCCAGGAAGGATGAAGAGCAAAATACCTCTTCCAGGATCAGGACAGGACCGGTAACCTCTCTACAACGACGCCTGCGCCGTTCCCCTCTCTGATACTCGACTTCTCCTCGATTCTCCCGTCTAATGGACTCCGCCGCCCCCTCCTCAGGACCTCTTCCGGACAGGAATTCAGTCAGCAACCGATCAGCATGGCAGCCTGGAGCTCTTCTGTATTTTCTGAGAGTCTGTGCTCTGTCTTCGGTATCATCTGTTCTGACTAATTACTAATGCTATATTCTATTATACCCTTCTACGCCCATGTACCTCCCCTTAATGTTGCTAACATTATGGGACCACTACTTCTGATTGGACAGGGACAGGGGGTGGATTCTCGCACCATGTCAATTTTGGCCTAAATTGTGAAGCCTATTGTTTTTAGCTTCCCGCCCCTTCAAATTAATACATTCACTTTATTTCCCATCCGTCTCACGACAAATGTTATACATTTTACAGGAGAAAAGTAACAATTTGTCCGCCGGAAACATTGAGTACATCATCTTCGGCCAATAGGTCGTGGCCTTGGGAGACGTCCAAGTTGACTTCACTTGGCAGGCAGACAGGACACATGCGCAGAACCATCTGTCTCTCGAGTTTCAAGACACCAACCCAGGCCCAAGTTTACGAATTACTAAAAGTGCAAGAAGAAAATATTAAAATCACAAATAAAATGTTTCACTGTATACCCACTTTCCCTACTCTATTCCCATTTAATCATAATACTATCCTGCATTAGTAGCGTTAAGAAAACGACAATTTAATAATGACATGAGAGCAAGCTTAAGCATGTGAAAACATTTAGCGGCCATTTTAGTGCACACTGCGCAGAAGCAGAAGTTTCCCACCAAGCAAAGAAAGACGTCACACCATGTGATCAGGTTGCGACATGCGCATTGAGGTTCCCGCGCTTTAGCGGCCATCTTGGTTTATAGACAAGCGTTATTCATTAGTAAAACACATAGGCAAGCGTCTATCCCTTTTGTGTTTGTGAATGCAAAGATTAGTATTGTACAAGTTTAATAAATTAATACTATGAGGAGGATTGCATATAAGCAAGTTTCAATTTTGAAACCTTGCTCCATCATCAACATGTGCAGTTTCTTGACCATCATTCTTCACAGCGACCGGTAAATACTTAAATAAGTGTAGGCCTTTTTAGCCCAACTCACTTAACAAAAGGGCTTTTTTCTTTGTAGCGCAAAACTCTCTACCATCTTATGCTTTTAAGTAATTCTCAAAAATGTCCACCCATTCCTCCCATTCAATGGGCAGGCTTCCTGGTTGAGATAGAAATACTGGGGGTGGTATTATTGCTGCATCCATAATGTCATTATTGCATGCCACTGCAGGTATGCCACAATAAAAAAAATATATATATTTACAACAAAAAAAAATAGATATCTATTTTGTTCCTTCCTTTTCTTTTTTTTTTATAAATCCACAACATTTCTTCAATATGCTTGGTAACTTTCAGTCTCGTAGTCCTCTTTCTATGTCGATCATTCTCTGTTGTAGATAATGCACTTGGTATGTTTGGTAACTTTCAGTCTCGTACTCCTCTTACTATGTTGATTATTTCCTTGTCCTTCCTTTCTCTAGACGTCTATTTCCTTTGTCCTTCCTCTCTTTAGACATCTATGATGTGCAGATCAAGGAAAGTTCACTTTGCTGCTCCCGGCTGTAATATCTTGCAGTTGTCTCTACGATCGTACACCACTGCACTGCACAAACTTTGCCTCATGAGCATGGCCTTCAAACAATGTTAGTGAGCACTTGCAGCTATGTCACACGCTCTCCCTTACGCACATTGCCTTTAAGCCATAAAGCCTTTTTGTTTGTCTTTACATTTTTCAGTACACAGTTTTGTGCTCAGATATATATTTTTGAGATCGCTAGGTTGGGCACTCAGGAGGAGTCAAGGCCAAGGAAAAGGGCCGCAGCACATGCCGCTGTGATTTGGAGCAGCTCCTGCACGTCCATGGACCGTGTGCCTTGCACCGTGTTGTGCGTGCACATGGTGCATGACAGTGAGTGGGGGCACTACATGTGCCCCCAGCGCCACATTGCAGTGGCCCGCGATGGCCGGGGGCTCTGTTTGAGACCCCCAATATCCCTTTCCGACAACCTTTACATGGTGGTGTTCCCACCATGAACAGGTTGTTGGAAAGGGATATCCACATCCCAACGGGCAGTGCCTGGCTCAGCTCCACCACCATTCAGGGCTGCGTCTTCCACCACCGCCCCGTCAGGATCTGAGATCCTGGCGGAGGCGGCTGTCTTGACTCCGGCACTGTGGTCTGAGTGCCAGCATTGAAATGTGGCAGTCGGACCGAAGGGCAGTCAGTGGTCGGACAGCCACCGCTGGCCTGTCGGTGGCGGTCCAACCACCATTATAATGAGGCCCTAACTGTGATGAGTTAATGTACTGTAATGTGCAATTCTTTCAGTTCTGGGGAAAGAAAAATTAGTTTAGGTTAATTTACTTTTTTATTTTACATTAAAATACTTTTTTTTTTTTTAAATAATGATAACACTTTATTATTTGTCCCTATATTTTACCATGGGGAGATCTCCGTCCCAATGGTAAAAACCTATTCATACATGTGAAAAGTTACCAGTAAACTTTACAATTGCAAATCCTATTCGAGCAGGCTCCATCCCCCACTTTGAGGGATGGAGAGAGGTACGTTGCATCTATTAATAAATTTACACTCGGGAATGGTGAATAGCAAAAAGTGTACAGTTACTACTAAGTGAAGTAGTAAGTTTACATGTGAGAACATGTACATGTGTAGGTTTACCTTTGGGATTAGTCCTCTGTTTTGTGTTAAGGAGGCGTTAAACCACACCACACTTGCCTGGTCAGGTGTCATTTTCAACTTTTTTCTGGGTCAGCAATGAGTTTATGAAAATCCACAAACATGTGAATTTGAGTGTGTGTTCAATATCTCAGGGCATTTCAACTCTTAAACATTCTCAGATCACCCTTGATGGTAGATTTATTCACATAAAATTGCAGATGTAATCGAATTCTCTTACGAAAGCAAAACCCGCTTCTGTGATTTATCAAAAATTGATTTTCAGTTGTAAAAAAGTTTTTTGTGAGACAAACGTAAATATGTTAATAGCATTGCGAACCGGGCTCAAGTTGATTACTCTGAATTATCTAAAAATAAAATACCACCACCACATGCACCCAGCAAATATCTAGCAATCGATAACATTATGTTCAAAACGAAAATATGACATAAGCAAACCCAACTATCAGAATTTGCAGAACGTAGTTCCTATCTCTACATTTTCAAGACTCCTTTTGAAATGGTATTTAATCCAGATGTCCCAGGAAACAGACATTAATTATGATCCAAAAGATGGGATAAATTGACACATTGTTTTCATGTTTCTAAACACTTTCTCACCTAGGCATGCTTAGCGAATCAATCATTTAAAACAAAGAGCATGCAGAAATGTTCGCACTTTGTTTCACATCCTTATCTTCAGACAGCTGGGCTGTTTCTGTGGTGATAGGAGTTGTCACAACAGATTTACTTCGCAAATGCAAGCTATGAATACTAATGCTAGTTAGGTATTAGCGACTCCATCACCAATGAGGGGATTAAACAATAAAATGTATTAAGAGGGAATAAATCACTGAGATCAAAATGTGTTTGTTATTCAAAAATATATTAAAATGCAATTATTACAACCTGCCCTAGATAACAATTTCTGACATTTCCTAACTGGCTAATTTGTCTTCCCAAAAAAAAAGCTTTTTTCACTTTTGCTTATTTTTATTATCTGTTATAAACCTAATCCATCATCGTGCGTGCTTCCAGCCTAAAAGATAGTATACGTGCAAATGTGATGAGTTTTATTCTAGTTATTACCATTGTAGAGTGTGACGAGGGGTCATCACTCATGAGAGTCAACAACCATCATTAAATGCGTTTTTTCATATAGTTAAAAATTGGTGTTGGAACAAAGCCAGAGTCATATTTGTGCCATCACTTTGAAGCTGTCTTTTGATTTCAATCAGAGGACTTTTGCTTTGTAATGTTATTGTAACGTGAAATCTGTGAGAAGTAAACAGTCCCAATGGGTGCTGAACACCGAGTTGTGCAACAAATCAAAACTGCAGTCATGGATATCAGTGTACAGATATCTATGCTTAGGGAAATTCTCCTGCTACATTAAATGGACCATAAAATATACCTTACAAAGTATATTGTCAGACCTGTCGTCCTTGGCGTGGTATTCCCCCAAACCGTTAGCCTTCACTCCCTGATTTTTGCTAAACTCGTTTTACTTGGCATTAGTACTCTGTGCAATTAATCCCCGCTAACCAGTGCTAAAGTGCTTGTGCTCTCTCCTTCAAAGATGGCAACATTGAACTACACCTAATTGTCACATTTAATTTACTTACAACTCCCTAGTGAATGGCACTGCATACACCCAGAACCTGTAAATTAAATGCTACTTGTGGGCAGCAGCACTCATTGTGCACCCATTAAAGTAGCCTTTTAAAACATGTCTCAGGCCTGCCACTGCAGCCTGAAGTGCAGCTTTCAAAATGCCATTTCGACCTGACACAATAATCTTTTTGCCAGGCCTAAACCTTCCCTTTTAACGTTCCTTTTTATACTTATCAGTCAACCCTAAGGTAGTCCCTAAAGGCTCATAGGGCGGGGTGCACGGAATTTGAAAAGTAGGACGTATGTGTTTAAGTTCTACATATCCTGAGAGTGAAAAGGTATATTATAGGTGCTAACTTCATATTTGGAGCAGATAGAGGAATTATGTTTCCACTAAAATGAAATTTCAAATCCGCTTTAATGGTAAAGTCGGGTTTTAGATTAGAATTTTGGAAATGCCACTATTAGCAAGTTGACATTTTCCTGCCAAACTTTTCTTTCTCACTTTCTAGGAGTTTAGAGATGCCTGGGTCTGTTAAGGGTTCCCTCACCAAGGATGTGTATTGAGCCAGACAGTCGGTAATGTGACCTGGGTGTAGCTGGGAGAGGGTCTTCCTAGTAGGATGGCTGGGGAGGCGTTGTACCCTGCCCTATTACATTGTAAAGGGCCTTAGACACAGCCACAAAAAGGAACTTGACACCAGGCCTGCCTTTTGTCACACTAGGCAGTTTGGAACCAGGACCAGGTAGGTGGAAGAACTGACCAGAACGAGTTTTGGGAGTAGGTCAGGATATTCCCCCACACAAACGCTGACACCAGGTATATAAAGAGAACCTTCAGAATGGAACCACTCATCAGAACACTCCTGGACCTGTGGAAAATTCTCCAGAAGGACTTCCCTGCTGCCAGAAGCACTACCCTGCTGCTGGCAGGATTGCTTTGTTGTCTGAAGACGGATAATTGGGCCTGCCTGCCTTGATCCCAGGCTCTTAGTGCAGAGTTGAGGCAAAATGTAAATGATATGGTTCAGCCTTTTCTTTACCCATCATCTACAGCGTTAAGCCTCGTTCCGCGCTGGGTTTGCAATATTCTCTCTTCAGGAGACGGACTTTCTCCACCGTGTTTTGAGATAGCAGCTATTACATCATAATAAGTTAAATCACAAATTACTTTTCTAAGTTCAGTCAATGATGAGAGTGTTAATTAGTTTATAAAATCTTTATTTCTCATTAAGAGATTATTAAACTTCTGTGTATTCAAATTAGTTGTTCAGTTCAAGTAAGTTTATAGAAATATCATAAAATTATGGTTAGAGCAATTTATCAAATATGCATCAAGCGTGTTCCATAAAGGAAAATTACCCTATTTTAAAGAACAGAACCAGAACTTGAATTAGCAGAACTCAATAAGAGTTCAAATTTAAAGAAAAAGAGTGAGATAAAGAGTGCATGAAGCTCGAAATTCAATTAAAGCAGCAGAACTTCCTTTAAAGAGAAGTTCATGAAACTCATTAGAGTCTCAGCTTGTTGGCAAATAGGCATACAGTTGCAGTAGCAAGCTGTTTTTAAAAACAAATATCAATAGTAATCTCCAGATTAGCAGCAGCAGCGGTAGCCACAGCCGCCAGTCGAGGGCAAGGGAATAGAATGGGTGTCTGGGAGAGAAGTGTGGAATGAGAGCTCTCTCTACACAAGGAACACGCACTAATATAAAAAGGCAAACAAAGAATATTGCAAAAGTGTAGCAGGTTTCTCGTCTTCGGATCCAATCAGTCAGCGGCATTCATGTGGGAGTTAGTTCAGATTCTTCCTTTCCCACGAAATAACATGCAGCTTGCAAACTTTTATCATGAAGGTTGTTACAGACATTTTACTTGTGTGACTTTTCGATTCATAAACCTCCTTTCCCACAGTCAGTGATCACATTCTAACCTTGTAATGTTCTGCATATCACTGCGTCAAGAACTATGTTAAAGAAAAAACATCAGCTTGCAATATATATTGTTTAGCAATGCATTTCATTAATATGAACAATAAATAATGTTTTTAAGATGAGCAACTATTCAACTCAATTCAAAATACTTTATTTCGGTCAAATTGGCCATAAAAGTGCAAATGAAATGAAAACAATACATAAAATTAACCACCATTATAGGTGCACATTCACTTATCCAAGGAATATCCTTGAGTACATATTATAATGACCACCCAGATCGAGATGACCTCACAACATCATAGACCCACAGTCCTAGAAGTTAGGTCAGATAAGGTGCACCATGCTAAATGTCTATTCTGTGCCTATCTAGGAGAGCCTTACTCATGGGGATGAATATGTTTACTGTTTACTGCCTGATATTTCAAAATGGTGTGTGGGCCACAGTCGAATAACTATTCTAATATTATAAGACTCATTGCCCGCATTTAAAATTAGAAAAGATAGGGGATTAATCTATGGGCGGCCCCCTTTGTCAAACTATGCACTTCACAACTCAAAATCAAGCAACAGTGATTTTATATCCTTGTTTTCAATACTATTTATGTACACCTATGCCATAAAAACATAATATACCTTCAAATAAAAGTAAGTACTTAAAAGCAGATATTCAATGTTCCCTCAATAAAATAAATTAAGATCCTAATTATAGCCGTATTCAATTAAATTAAACAATATCTTTTGACCTTTGACGAAAAATCATCTACAGTACAATTATATTTTACCAGTGTGGGGTCCAAATGGTCTCCTATCTCCTCTACATATAAAACCTGCCCGTTTGAGATGCCTTACCCCTATTAGAACAAGCAAACCCATACTGCATTCTCCCCTGAACCCTCCCAGGAAGGGACAGCTGTTTGGTTTGAATAGAAGTGCTAAAATCTCAGAGGATACGTGTGCGCACCTAGGATCCAGTGGGATGTGATGCTTGGGTAAAGGAGTAGGACTTTCGACCATTAACATTTTCCAGCATTCCAATTGTTCACCTCGATTCTCTGGGTAGAATACCTGCACCCCCCCAAATACCCTAAACAAACCCCACAGCATACACTGGTTATTCTTAGGTCTGGGTAATAAGGCCCAGGAGTGACATGCATGCACACTACATGGAAAACAGCAATTTCGAGACTGCAAATACGATCGGTTGTTGGGTGTCGTATTTCAGGAGCCTAAATGCTTCTGCAGAATGGACGGTCCCCAAATTCCTGAACAGCTGTATCAGCCATCTTAGTCTAGCTTTTTTTATATCCAGGACAGAAGAAAAATACTTGAAGTTCTGTTTCCTCATCATTTCCACACGCCGGGCACCCTAAAAGGAATGGAGCCTGCCCATTTGTTTGAAAATGATCGCAGGGGGAGTGACCCATGTCTGAATTGAACATACAATTTCCTTGCTAAGGCAGGCTTTATGTCATCTAGGAAAGGCTCCAAGTTGTAATGGTCTTTAATTCTGATGAAGGTTACTGTTAGAGAACCTAATGCTAAGCTCCCATGCAGGAGAGCAAGTTTTCCTCCCCTGAAGCTCCTGACAAGTTCCTTCCTAGACGTTGCAGGACATGGCACTTCTGGGTCACTCCACATGCTCGTTCTTCCTATGCTAAGGAGTGTGTCCCTGATGTATGTATGCCAGGGTAATTTCCCTGCCCCGGGGAGGCCCATTTCCTCTTTTAACTCAGACCTGTAAACAACCAGTTCCAGAGTCGCCCTTTACCCCTTCAGAAGGTTAGCGTCTGAGTTCTATTTCTTCTGCGATCGGTCTAACTCCTTGATCTAATTGTAGAGGAATGAGTGGGGTGCTAGAGGGGAGTCCAAGTAGCTGCCTAGTAAAATTGTTTTCAATCTTGGTTATGTTTTTCATTGGGCAGTGCCCCCAAAGTTCAGCCCCATACAGGTGGCACCCCTGGCTTGCACTTTGTAGTTTTGGCAATGGGACTGATGGGTTTACAAAAGGAGCTCCTATGAACTTTGGTAAGACCCCTGTTGTCTGGGCTAACTTGAGGCTCGTTTTGTGTATTTGTGTTGTTCATTCCATTTTTTCCATTAAGGTAACCCCTAGATATTCAAACACGGATACCCTCTCAAGTGGGGTGCCGTTCAGGCAAGGATTAGGGCGTGTAGTGTTTACTGGGTTGAAGAACATATATTTGGTCTTCTGGATGTTAATCTCCAGCCCTCTATTACTGCAGAAAGCGCCAAAGCTAGCAAGAATCTTTTGAATGCCCATTGGTGACTTGGAGAGCAGGTGGGTGTTGTCACCAAACATCATTGCCAGTACTTTGTTCTGTGCAATCTTCGGGGCATCAGTGTCCTTCTCCTTATTCAACAAGTCTACCAGTGTATTAATGTATAAGCAATACAGAGTGGGGGCTAACACGCATCCTTGTCTAACTCCTCTGCTGACAACAAGAGGTGTGGTGAGTTCACCTTGTTTCTCATACCTAATTTGGGTGATGTTTCTTCATGCAGTCTCCTAATCATATGGCAGAGATATATGGGGACCCAAATGACATTTTACACGGATCACAACTTGTCCCTGGGTACCAGGGTGAATGCCATTTTTAAATCGACACATATTAAATTGAGACTATCTCCCTCTGAGATCACAGTTTGCCAGTGTAGGAGATGGAGCCTGAAGATTTGATCTACACTAGAGATGTTTTTCCTAAATCCAGCTTGGAACAGACTCAGGATATTGTGCTCCTCTATCCAGTCCTGTAGGTATGCCAATAGTACCCGGGCAAAGACTTTCTGCATTACATCAATTAAACTGATGGGTCTGTAGTTGGCTGGTAAAAGTGGGGAACCCTTCTTATAGACTGGGAGAATTTCAGTTCCAGCCCAAGTTTTGGGGATCGGCATTCCCCGCAGCACTGTGTTAAATAGGGCCCACAATTATGGCCCCCAGATTGATGGTTCTGATGGAAAAAGATCCCCCAGTAGTTTGTCTAGTCCCGGTGCTTTTTGAGGGGCTATTTTGATTATGGCACTTAATACCTGAGTCAGGGTTATCTCTGGAGACTCTGGGGGTGTGCTCTGTTGTGGGTTGTTGTTAGAACTGGGGGTCTCTAGTTGGCTGAGGTAGGTACCTTTGTCCAAATAGGGACCCTTGCTTCTAGTCAGGGTAAGGAGGGACACACGCTTAGATGACCCCTGCTCACCCCCTGGTAGTTTGGCACGAGCAGCCAGGCTTATCTCAAAGGCAATGTGTAAAGTATGTGCAACCACACTCCCAGTAACACAGTGATAACACCACAAATGGACACCACACTGGTTTCATAAAAATAGCGGTATCTTTATAAAAGGAATACGATGAGACCAAATGATAGAAATCCAACATATGCGTATTCGTAATATTTCGCTTTGCCGGTTATTAGGCCAGCAATCACTTGTAGGTTCTGGCGGTATTAATGAGCAATTCACGATCTCTAATGCAGTCCTAATGCAATGCTATGCAGTTCGTAATGCAGTTTGTAATGTAGTAATAAGACAGTCCATAATGCAAGAATCAGGCAGTTTGTAATGCTAGAACAATGCGGTTTGTAATCCATGAATCAGGCAGTTCGTAATGCTAGAACAATGCGGTTCGTAATGAAAGAATCAGGCAGTTCGTTATGCTAGAACAATGCGGTTCGTAATGCAAGAATCAGGCAGTTCGTAATGCAAGAATAATGCGGTTAGCCAATCTGCGCGGTCAACTCGGGCACCACTAGGCCCCAACAACAGAGACAACGGTCGTAAGCTTAAAGGGGCGGCCCCGGTACTGCTGGGCAGGTACGGGCCGCTCGGGGACTCAACGCGTCTAATGCGGTGCAGCGGGAGAGAGCTGGGAGCACTCCTGTACTCCTCCTGCACGCCTCCCCAGGCCACACACGCTTGCGGCTCCCGACCGGAGTCCAAGCCTTACCTGGGGGGTGCGCTGCCTCGCTCTCTCTCTCCGCTCGTCGGACGTCCTGCTGGGCGATCCCGATCACGTTGCAGCTCTGTTGTGAGGTGACGCTGTAGCCGGACGGGTTACGGCGCTGCCTTCTCCTTTGTTGACGATCTTGGGCAGATTCCTTTCGACGAACAATGATCACGATCCCTTTCACCTTGTAGCTTCCTTAGCTTCAAGAAATCCTTTAGCACGTTGCGGCTTGGGCCGGCGGCGGTGATCTTTACTCACAGCCCCAGTTACGATGACGGCTCGGGCCACAAACAGCAATGCAGCAGCGTGGACGATGTTTCACGCTGCGGGGGCAATGCGGACATGGGGCACCTCGTAAACAGCACCACTGACCACATGGCAGTCTCAGACGTGCAAAAAGCACACGCACACAGCGTCGCTGAGACACGGTCCTTAGTTTCAAGTAAGCCTTTAGCACGATGCGGTTCGGGCCGGCGGCGGCGATCTTTACTCACAGCCTCAGTTACGATGACGGCTCAAGCCACAAACAGCAATGCAGCAGCGTGGACGATGTTTCACGCTGCGGGGGCAATGCGGTCATGGGGCACCTCGTAAACAGCACCACGGACTACACGGCAGTCTCAGGGGTGCAAACAGCACACGCACACAGCGTCGCTGAGACACATTTGGAAACTTTTATGTTCCTGAGTTTCCACAACAGGGGACCAGCTCTCCTCGGGCCCTTGGAGACAAGTTACTTCAGGACACAGCACACAGCAAAGTCCTCTCAAGCAGGGGGACACAGCAAACAGCAAAGTCCCTTGTCCTCTCCTCAGTCAAATCAGCAAACTGCAGGCCAGCCCCAGAACACACAGCAAGGGCAGTCCTTCTCTTCAGTCTCTTCAGCTGTTCTTCTTTCGCAGAGGTTCCTCTTGATCACAAAGTAGTTTCAATCCTTTTTCAGTATGGATGTCAGTCTTGAGTTTAGGGGTTTCAGCTCTTACATTTATACCCCTAAATGCCTTTAAAGTCTTTGTGTTCAGGGGGCTCTGACCCCGGTCCAAACCTGGGTGTCTTCCTGCCAGTGCATACCCTCTTCCTTTGATAGTCAGGGTCTGGGGCCCAGACGCTCAGCAGGAGGTGGAGCCATCCTCTGGGGGCAGCAACACAGCCCTCTTCACATGCAGGGAGCTACTCCCCCCCCCACATCAAACGCAGGCCAGCCTGTTGCTGTCTCACCTACTCCTCCCTCGGGTCAGGACACTTCCCAGACCCTGTCACATCCAAACCCAGACAGGCAATACACAACCAGGCAGAGGCACACAGGATGGGTCAAGACAAGAAACCAGCCAATTCTAAAAGCGTGGTCTCTAAACACACAATTCAAAAACCATCTTCACAAAAAGATGTGTTATTAAATTCTGAGTTCAGGCACACTAAACTCCATCTATCCATCTTATGCCTATGGGAAGTTATGCTGGAAACATGGGGCTCAGCATTCCCCATTCTGTCCTATGGGCAAGATGGCCTTGCAACAGTGAAAAACGAATTTGGCAGTATTTCACTGTCAGGACATGGTGCACACCTCAGTACATGTCCTACCTTTCACATACACTGCACCCTGCCCAGGGGGGTACCTTGGGCCTACTATAGGGGTGTCTGATGTGCATAAAAATGGAAGGTAAGGCCTGGCAAGTGGGTGCACTTGCCAGGACAACAAGGCAGTTAACAAACTGCGCGCAGGCACTGCAGTGGCAGGCCTGAGATCTCTTCTTAGGGCTACTTGTGTGGGTGGCACAATTAGTGCTGCAGGCCCACAAGTAGCATTTGCATTACCAACCCTGGCACACATAGTGCACTTTACTAGGGACTTTACTAGTAAGGCAAACATACCAATTATGGACAACCAATTACCATAACACTTTATACAGGGAGCATATGCACTTTAGCACTGATCAGCAGTAGTAAAGTGCCCAGAGTCCTAAAACCAACAAAACCAGGTCAGAAACAATACAGGAGGAAGGCAAAAAGTTCAGGGATGACCCTGCAAAAAGGGCCAAGTCCAACAGTTGTTAATTGGATATACACAGTTTCCCTCATCCTCAGGTGTGGTATACAGGGCCTGGAAATGATCTTTCCAGATTTCCGCCGCAATGTTAGGCTCATGTGCCCGTTTACCTTCTCTACAACCTGGGTTAACTATGTTCCAAAAGGCCTATTCTGCTCAAAGCATTACATGTGGTGTATGAGAAAATAGGAAGTCTTTTTATCACTTAAAGTGTTTCTTTTAGCACAGCATTGAACATTTATTTAATAAAAACATTTGACAAATATTTCTAAAGATATCAGAATATGGACAAGCTTTTCTCTATTGTGCACATTTAAGCTTGTCAAGTTCATTTCTAGTTGAAAAGAAGCCTTGCATTTAACCGTTTCTGAGGACTATACTAATAACTATGTCTACTTAGTGTATTTTTCACATTTACCCTTTCTGTGCTCATGACGGAATGGTTCCGTCATGAGTACCAGTGCTCCTGTGCTCATGACGGAACCATTCATTCATGTGCACAAGTGCACTATATCCCTCTGCTGCAAATAGCAGAGCGATTTCCTTATTTTATTGGCCTCGGGAGGTGGGGAAGAGCTTCTCCAACCGCCTGAGGCATTTTTTTTTCTTCAATGAAATGACGATCGCACGCATGAAGTGCTGACGTCATTACATTGAAATTGAACTTGGTTTCATTTTCACTGTTTCGGTGCTCGTGGGCTAACTCAGCCCCATGAGCACCGAAACACATGGGAGAGGTATCGTTGGAAAGGAGAGAATCTCACATTTCCAATGGTACCCCTCCCTAGTAGACCCCTGCTTGGGGATCACCCCAGGAGGGCGAACCCCAAGCAGGGATCCACCAACCAGCCACCAGGGAGGGGGGAGCGGCCCCTTGGGCAAAGGTCTTTGCTCCCCCATTACTAATAGGCATATTCAGTCTTTCTGTCCCCCTCCCGGGGGGCAGATGTGGGAATACATACCAATCTTCCCCCCAGGGGGTAGAAAGCACCCTAGACTCCAGGGATTATTTTTTTATTGTTCAGGGGTGGGGGCTGCCCAGAATGGGCATGCCAATGCCCCTACCCCAAAAAAACAATAGCCACGGTTTCTATGCCCCCCCAGGAGACAGATGGTGATATAGCCCCTGATCTGCCCCCTGGAGGGGCAGAAAGCCCACTAGGCACCAGTGATTATTATTTTTTTTTATACGTAGGGGTGGGGCCTGCCCAGAATTGGCACGCCAATGCCCCCACCCCCAAAATAATTTCCACAGTATTTCTGCCCCCGGGAGGCAGATGGGGGCAATAGCCCCTTATCTGCACCCCCGGGGGGTAGAAAGCCCACTAGGCACTAGGGATTTCTTTTTTAAAGTTCAGTGGTGAGGGCTGCCCAGAATGGGCATGCCAATGCCCCTGCCCTCCCAAGAAAATGCCACAGACTTTCTGCTTCCCCCCCAAGAGGCAGATGGGGGCAATAGCCCCTAATCTGCCCACCCGGGAGGGCAGAGAGCCCACTATGCACAAGGGATTACGCTGGCTTTTTTATACGTAGGGGTGGGGGCTGTCCGGCTGCCCAGAATGGGCATACCAATGCCCCCACCCCCCAAAAAAATAGCCACAGTCGTTCTGCTTCTCTTGGTGGCATATCGGGGCAATAGCCCCTGATCTGTTCCCCACGGGCAGCAGAAAGCCCACTAGTCACTGACCTTTTTTTCGCAATGTGCCTAGCTGTGGATTTTGGGCCCTAGCACAGCCGGCATCAATGGAAACCTAGCAAACCTGCACACTTTTTTAAACTAGGCACCAAGGGAAATACAGGATGGGGTGACTTGTGTGCCTCTCATCAGGTTCTGTTACCCAGAATCCCTTGCAAACTTCAAACTTAGTAAAAAAACACATTTTCCTCACATTTCTGTGATTGAAAGTTCTAGAATCTAGGGGGAGTAACAAACTTCTACCAAGTCAGCATTCCCCAAGTCTCTCAATAAAAATGGTGCCTCACTTGTGTGGGTAGGCCTAGTGTCAGCGGCAGGAAACGTCCCAAAAAGCAACATGGACACATCACATTTTTCCTCTGAAAACTGACCCCTTTTTTGCAATGTGCCTAGCTGTGGATTTTGGACCCTAGCTCAGCCGCAAACTAAGGAAACCTAGTATACCTGTGCCTTTTTGCAAACTAGACACCCGGAGGAAGCCAGGATGGAGTGACTTGTGTGCTCTTACCAGGTTCTGCTACCCAGAATCCCTTGCAAACCTCAAACTTTGTAAAAAAACATAATTTTCCTCACATTTCTGTGATGGAAAGTTCTGGAATCTGTGTGGACCCACAAACTTCAACTGACCCAGCATTTCCCAAAGTCTCGCTATACAAATGGTACCTCACTTGTGTGGGTAGGCCCAGTACCCACGACAGGAAACGTCCCAAAACGCAACGTGGACACATCACATTTTTTCAGTGAAAAATTACCCTTTTTTTGCAATGTGCCTAGCTGTGAATTTTGGACCCTATTTCTGCCAGTCTCTAAGGAAACCTAGCAAACCTATAAAATTTTTTAAACTAGACACCGAGGGAAATCTAGGATGTGGTGACTTGTGTGGCTCTCTCCAGGTTCTGTTACCCAGAATCCCTTGCAAACCTCAAACTTTGTAAATAAAAACACATTTTCCTCACATTTCTGTGATGGAAAGTTCAGGAATCTGCGGATCTGCGGATTCCAGCCACCCAGTATTCCCCAAAGTCTCCGATAAAAATGGTACCTCACATGTGTGGGTAGGCCTAGTGCCCGTGACAGGAAACGGTTTTTCATGATAATTTTCTTAATACTAAATTCTACTGTTAACTGTACTTTTTTTCCAGGTATGGGTGAAAATCTAATTCAGCTTGCAGAGTTGGCAGAATTCAGGAACTCTGCGCTACGTGTGTAATGCGTAGTACTCACTTACTTCTGTCATCTGGCACCAGGCAGAATTATTTTTCCGGCCGCTACAAAGCGCGAGCCGCTATAGCGGGTCACCATGGTACCTTCTGGTGGATTCCAGTGCCATTTTCATGATGATGGCAAGCAGCTGCATATCTAGCAGATTCTTTCCTCGAGAAGCAGCTAAATGTAAAATATGTCTTTGTGTTAATATCCTACTCCAACGGACAGTTCAGATTGTTTTTTAGTGCAAGAAGCATTTATTTTATTTTACTTTTAATTTTCAACAAGAAGGAAGTGCCCCAGAGATTCAAACTTCCTGTTCCTGTGCAGTAGGCTCCTCCCAGTGCTTTGTCCATCTCCTGATCACTTTTCATTTTGATTTTTAAGTGGAATTATCACTCTCTTTGTCCGCTGCATATATACCATTAGATTTAAGGACTTTGCTTTTGTGATATTACAAATACGTTTAAAAATGTTGTGTAAGGGTTTTGTTTGCTTGATAGAGGGCATGTACTTTTATTCATTTTAAGTTTTTATTGTGGTGGGTGGCCTGCAGTTTCAGTAGGGCCCTAGCTATTTTTTTTTCATTTAATTTTTTATCTTTTATAAGGGAAAAAGGTTGCACAGTTCAGTACATTTTCTCCATGTTTGTTAAATTTTCAATATTCATTTATTTTACTATGTGGCCTAGTCTGTCCATGGGCCATTTAGCCAGTAGGCCCAGTACTAGTCATGGGTACATGAAATAACTGTTTCTGTGTTATATGTTGTTTTAAAACATCATTTAGGGGATGGATGGCATTGGATTCAATGAAAAATGTGGGGTGTTTTTGTATTTCACTTTTGTTCCGCAGAAAAGTATATTGATGGGGTAATATTTGATGCCTTGGAAGGATTTGTGTTTAAAGTTTTTATAGTTCACTTAATTTTAGTTTTTGACATTGCTGAATTAATGGTGTTGTCTTCTTCAGTATAACTATGCCTCCTTTGTCTAGCCAGTGTGTGTTTGCCATAGGCTACCATTTGTCTTCGTTCTCCATGCCATGTGGCCAAGGGCAATTTTGTGTAGTCAGTGTCCATAGGCCTGCATGTTTTCTCTGTTGTCTATGCCTCCTTGCTTGTTGTTTGACCATGTGGCTGCCGACCATTACGTGTAGCCTGCCAATGTGCTTTTGCCATAGGCCTGCATGTGTTCTTAGTTGTGGCCATGCCTCCGTGCTTGCTGTTGTTGTTTGATCATGTTGCCAATGTTTATTTTGTATAGCCAGCCAGTGTGCTTTTGCCATAGGTCTGCATATGTTCTTTGTTGGAGCCATGCCTCCTTGCCTGCTGTTGGCGTTTGACCATGTGGCCATTATGTGTAGCCAGCCAGCGTGCTTTTACAATGGGACTGCATGTGTTTTTTGTTGTGGCCAATCCGCCTTGCTTGTTGTTGTTGTTTGACCATGTGGACGGTGGTCATTTTGGGTAGCCAGCCAATGTGCTTTTGCCATAGGCATGCATCTGTTCTTTGTTGTGACCATGCATCCTTGTTTGCTGTCATTATTTGATCATGTGGCCAGTGGCCATTTTATGTAGCCAGCCAGTGTGATTTCGCCATAGTCCTTCATGTGTTCTTTTTTGGGGCCATGCCACCTTGCTAGCTGTTTTTGTTTTACCATGTGGCCAGTGACCATTTTGTGCAGCCAGCCACTGTGCTTTTGCCATAGGCCTGCATGTGTTTTTTGATGGGGCTGTGCCTCTTTGCTTGCTGTTGTTGTTTGACCATGTGGCCGGTGACCATTTTGTGTAGCGAGCCAGTGTACTTTTGCCATAGGCCTCCATGTGTTCTTTGTTGTGGCCATACCTCCTTGCTTGTTCTTGTCGGTTGACCATGTGGTCAGGGGCCATTTTGTGCAACCTGCCACTATGTAAACCAGTTTTCAAAACCATTTTCTAGGGAGATTGGTAGGAAAGAGCTATGCCTTTTTGCTTTGTTTACATTTTTCCCCTGCACCTACTTGCCTCCCAATGGGTTTCTCTTAGTCCACAAGTAAATTAGCAGTTTTTAAAAATTATTAGTATTTTTTTTTCAATTTATTATTATCTTTGTAATTCTCCCTCCATCCACCCTCTGCCTGCCATAGGCACCTACAGCACACCAGCATTCATTTTTTAGGGTTGTCATTACTCATTTTCCTGTTTCCCCTACATACGGTAAACCCCCTGCCCAGGGCCTGCCATATGCACTCAGCCACACGCCAGCATTTATTTTTTAAGGATTATTCCATTACCCTGGACCCCCTGTCTGCCATAGGTGCACACACACCAGCATTAATTTTTATTCCATTTCCCACTGGACCCCCCTGTCTGCCATAGGTGCACTGCACACCAGCATTAATTTTTTAAGTATCTAATCGTTAATACCCAGCATTTGGTGTATGGCAAACTAGGAAGAAGTGCAAACATGTAACCTGAGCACCCTGCCACTGGCAGAAATCTGGCATGTTACCTATTTTATTTGCCAGACCTGAGTAGTCAGAAGGCGTACTCGGAGGCGTTCCTGTGAAGTTTATCTTTTTTCAATAGTCAGCATGCTGGGAAGGGTGAATTGGTTGTCGCTTGGACCGCTGGGCATAATACAGATGGTACACTTGTCCCTGGGTGTGATACAGGGTTGAGGCCTCACCACTTGGACTGCTAGGTGTGATACAGATGATACACATGGGTCCTGGGTGTGATATAGGGCCTGCACCTCAATATTTTTTTTTTAATCTAAAGGGTTTTCTCAGTGCTACTGGTTTCTTAACACTGATGGTATGTGAAAGAAATGAAAGGTGTTGCTCGCTTGGGCACTGGGTGTTGCATAGATGGTACTCTAGGTCCCTGGATGTGAAACAGGGTGCAATTCGGATGTAAGGGAAAGATTTGGATCTACGAGATCAGGTGTAGCTTGTGTTTAGTCATGAGGGGCCTGTGGTCCTTCGCGCAATCCGTTTTCTCTGTGAAAAAATTGTATTTTTCTTTGTCCAGGAGCCAATATTGACAGACTATCTTACTCCCAGGTACAGCGCAGGGCTTCCCTTGGTCACAGGACAGCATGCGCCTGGAGCGGGCTAAAATATTTTTGACAAAGTCATAATTTTTCTCTGTCAGTTTTTTATTGTAGTTCTGAAATTGATGCAAGGTATTTGAGGTTGTGATGATTTGATACTGTGGTGCTGGTAGATTAATGCAACTGTATTTTGTCTGAATATTGTGTTTTGTCAATGTCTCAATGTGCTATGTGAAGGTGTTGCTATTTTCACAATCGTTATTTCATATCACAGTAAAATCTAATTTTTGGTGCTAATTTCATGACGCTTTAACAATTGCACTTTATTTCAGGTTGTGACCCTTCACATGCATTGCTATATTGCTTGTGAAATGTATATATTGATGCACCTGTACATAACGTTGAGCTCATGATAAGTAGTTAGGACCAGCAATCCCAGTGTATAATAATTTCCAGACCAGAGTAGAACTTAAAAGTCCCCAAAAAAACATAAAATCTAGGGTGTGCCTTTCCCTTAAAAAACACCCAACCTATCAAGGAGTCGCCACTAAAACATATGCAAACCAGGTTCCCCACATAGGCAAAAACACTTAACAAGTATTGTCAAGAATGGCACGCACACAATAAGCACACAAGTTTCCCTGGCCAGAAGAGGGAACCTTCGACACTAACATAATCAAATAGGCGAGGACACACATACGGACTAAGGGCCTCATTTACTACAAAATGACACAGGGCCCGATTCACAGAACTAACTTACGACAAAATCCTAAACTTACTACCATTTTGGTATTCACAGAATGAACTTACTCATTTTGGTATTCACAGAATGAACTTACTCATTTTGGTATTCACAGAATGAACTTACTCATTTTGGTATTCACAGAAGGCACTTACACATTTTGTGTGAATTTACACATTTTGTGTAACTTACTCATTTTGTGTAACTTACACATTTTGGTATTCACAGAAGGCACTTACTCATTGATGAGTAAGTGCCTTCTGTGAATACCAAAATGAGGAAGTTCATTCTGTGAATACCAAAATGAGTAAGTTCATTCTGTGAATACCAAAATGGTAGTAAGTTAAGGATTTTGTCGTAAGTTAGTTCTGTGAATCAGGCCCACAGCACGGTGCCGCAAGCCATTTTTCTGTGCTGAGCTGCATCATTTTAAAAGCACAGGGATGCATCGTATTAACAACAATACAATGCATCCATGTGCTTTCCCCTGCACTGGCGCACAATTGGCTGCAATGCGCAAGCGCATGCACCCTTGCATCATGTTGCAAGGGTGCCTGTGTTCTGGGGATGATTGCACAGGCATTTTCCTCTTTCTATGTGTGTTGCAGAACGCAACATGTATAGAAAGAGGAAAAAACGAGGAGAAATAAAAGTATTTCTCCTTGTTGCGCCACTCCTACACCTCCCCTGGGGAGACATAGGATTCTGGCACATTCCCAGCTTTACAAAATGTTGTAAATCTGGGAATGTGTTAGATTCCATGGATGTTGAATGGGAAGACCCACAGCAACACCGATGGACTGCAACATTTACGCAGAGTAATACGCAAAAGGTGCCCTGTTGGACTTGGGCCTTTTTGCAGGGTCATCCCTGAACTTTTTGCCTTCCTCCTGTATTTTTTCTGACCGGTTGTTGGCTGTTTTATGACTCTGGGCACTTTACCACTGCTGATCAGTGCTAAATTGCATATGCTCTCCCTATGGTAAATTGATGTATGGATTAGTGACTCCATGATTGGCTGGATTGGTTTACTTGTCAGACCCTAGTACAGTGCACTGAGTGTGCCCAGGGCTTGTAAATCCAATGCTGCTGGTGGGCTTGCAGCACTGGTTGTGCCACCCACAGAAGCAGAATGTAAAAGTGTGTCTCAGGTCTGCCATTGCAGAGCCTGTGTGCAGTCTGGTACTGCCATGTTGACTGGGCAAGTGCACCCACTTGCCAGTCCCTAAACCTTCCCTTTTCTTCATATCAGACACCCCTATGGTAGGCCCAAGGCCAGGGTGCATTGTAAGTATAAGGTAGGACATGCCCTGGTGTGTGTGGCATGTCCTAATAGTGAATTACAGCCATTTTCGTTTTTCACTATTGCAAGGCTACCTGTTCCCCATAGGCCAGAATGGGCAGTTTGATTATTACATCTTATAATCCTAACTGACCCAGGGAACATGGTAGAAAAACGAATGTAGTATGCCTTTACTCAGAATGATAAAATACATCTTTTAGTGAAGTTGGTTTTAACATTCTGTGTTTGAAAATACCACTTTTAGAAAGTAGGTATTTTCTTGCCTAACTATCCAAGCCTGCCTCTGCTAGGTTGTGTATTCCTTGTCTGGAGTTTGAGTGACAGGGGCTGGGGGGATTCCAGGAGACAGGGTGAGTTAGCACAGGGCTGAATAGAGAGATCTGCATGTAGATGGGTGGGAGGAGTTGCACCTGGGACCTGAATAGGGCTGTGCCTTCCCTCCACAATGCTGGCTCCACCTCCTGTGGTGCGTCTGATGTCCCTGGCCTACACCGTGAAAGGAAAGAAGGAGTCTTGTCAACAAAGTGCTCCAGGACTGACCAGAACTGGTTTGGACTAGGCAAAGGCCTCTCTGACTTTAGAGAACAATGGGAAAATTAGTATAAAAGAGGGGACCCAAACCCCAGAACTTTAGATCACTTTGGGAAACAAGAAGAACCTTTGCTGAGGAGAGGAACCAGAGAAACTGAGGAGGAGACTATCCCTAAGCTGAGTGCTGTTTGGGGAATTGGCCTGCAGTGGTTGCCTGACTGCCAAAGAAAGGAGAAAGGAACTTTGTGTGTACTTTCATCAACTTGTAAAAGATCTCCAAGGGCTTGAGATAGAGCTTGCCTCCTGCTGAAGTCTCAGGGACAACAGACTTCACCAACCAGCTCCCCTGCCTTCCCTTGCTGGGAATTGAAGTGCCTGCTGTTGAGCTGGGCCTTCTGAGAGACTGCGTGTCGCTGGGAGCTGGAAGCGCGACTCAAGACGAAGAATCGTGATGCCGCCGCAGCCGTTGTCGTGGCATCCCCGGAGAAGAGTGTCGCCGTCGCAGCAGACGCCGTCGCATCACCGGAGAAGCGTGCCGCTGCTGCCGCTGTCGCCCTCGCATCATCCAAAGCGCCTCGCATCACCGGAGAAGAGTGTCGCCGTCGCAGCAGACGCCGTCGCATCACCAGAGATGCGTGTCGCAGGGCCTGTCACGGCTCAGAAGAATCGTTGAATCGCCGCACGGCCGTCGGGCGTGTTACCATCGTTGTCGCATCAAGAAGAAGACGCCATTTTGTTTCATTGCACCGGATCTTCATCGCATCACGGCGCTGCTGGTCGCATCGCCACGGAAGTGCAGTAAGAAACCAACGCATCACCTCCCCACGTGGAGAAGAACCGACGCATCCCCTATGCAGCAGTAGGAACCTGACGCATCACCGTTCTTGCGTGTAAGGAACCGACGCATCACCTTCCCTGCAACACTTTCGTTGTATAGCGTTACGCATCCAAAGGTACATTGAACTCAAAGTGTCGCATTTACCATCTAAAGAGAACTGAGCTAAGTCTACCATTTTTGAAGTACAGTATTGTGGATTTTTGTCGTTTGTGGTCTTGTGTTAAATCTATATAAAAGATACTTATTTTTAATATACAACCTGTGTGGTGTCCATCTGTAGTGTTGTCACTGGGTTACTGTATGTGTTCACAAATGCTTTACACACTGCCTCTGAGATAAGCCTGTCTGCTCGTGCCAAGCTACCAAGTGGGTGAGCAGGGGTTATTTTAGGAGTGTACCCCTTTACCCTGACTAGACGCAAGGGTCCCTATTTGGTCAAAGGTACCACCCTCTGCCAACTAGAGACCCCCAAATCTAACATTGGTGGTCAGCGGTGAGGATTCTGGACTTGCATTTGTGACTCATGTACAGTGATTGGTGAACACTACTAGTTAGTGCAGACCAAAACGCAACCACATACTGTTTTTTCTGTTTTCTGGTGTCCTCCTGGAAGTATTTTTGATACAAGGACTCTGGTTAGTTGTTGCAAAATGGAACTTAACTTCTGGCACATGTTCGTCTACACAATGAAGGAGCTACGTGTGTTTTGCAAGGAAAGGGGGCTGCCTGTGAGGAGAAGGTCCAGGGAGGATCTAGAGGCATCCCTATTTCAGTTTGAGTTACCACGCTGGAAGGCAACACTACCAGTTGAGTCTGTAGAGGAGGAATTCCCTGAGAGTGAGGGAGAAACAGAAAAAGATAGCTGGCTTCTGGCTTGTGAGCAGAGGCTGAGAGAGATTGATGAGAAGCTTAGAGAGCTTGATGAGGCTAAGAGGGCCTTAACCCAAGAAGAAGAGATTTGGGTAGCTCAAGAAATGAGCTCTGCTGAGTTGGAGGTAGAATCCAGCTCAGATGGTGGCAGCAATAGTGAGTTATCTAGTGCTGAGGGAGTAGTACACACACCCAGAGATGTGGCGCCTGACTTGAAGGAGGGGGTTAATATACACCAGGAGGTTCAAGGATATGAGGTAGCTCCAGTGGTGCGCAGTGTCCCTGAGGTGGATTGGGGAACTGGCACAGGGGTTCATAGTCCTAGTGGTGGGAGGGACACTCTACTGACTCTAGATGAGAGGTGCAGGGAGAGGGCTTCCCCCATGGGTGAAGTCCTGGTGTGTGAGTGTGAAGACCGCCTAGAAGAGTGTGGGTTGAGTGACGGAGACAGTCAGACACTGTCTTGCCAATCTCAGGAGAGTGGTGTGGGGTACGTGTGTGAGGCACTGGATGGTGAGGTGAAGGATAGTTTGGTTAACACCTGTGAGGGGTTATGTGACCCAATTGTGGGAGAGCATATTGTAAGTCCCTGTTTTCCAGAGCTATGCCAACACCTGTTGGAGAGTGAGTTCTCTGACCCCAGGGAGCTCACCAGGGAGGAAGACCTTTTGGTGGATTCCAGAGGGTCTGAAGAGGCATTGGGGAGTGACCCTAAGGGGAGTGGCTCAGGTATCTTCCAACCCGGAGTGGTGGAAGTGGTTCAGAGTAGCCCAGCTAGGTCCTGGTGTAGTGGGAGGGGTGTAGGGGCTCACGTCCTGTCTCGGTGGAGGCAGAGTGAGTGTGGGGCTGCGTGTCCCAAGGTGCCCGAACCCCAGTCTCGTGTCCTGGATGGTTCCATGAGGGAACACCAGGACAAGAACCTAGTCTGTCCTGATGGGCCGCCAGTTGAGAGGGATCCCCTAGTATCTGGGGTACTGGGAGCATCTGTAAACAGAGCTCCAGTGGTTCTGGTGTCTGGCAGTGCTGCTCCAGTTGGGAGGGTGCAAAAGTCCAGGTTGAGGGGTGAAAGGGGGAAAGAGTCCCCAGTGGAAGAACCAGTGGGTCAGGGGCCAGCCAGAAGGGCTGAGTCTCTAAGGAGTGACCATGGTGATGCCACTTCTGTCCTGGGGAGTCCTCACGCGCTGTCAGATGGACAGGGGTCGGGAGACCTGCGCCAGGCAGACTATCACAAGACACATGAGGTATGTGTTACCCTTGGGGGGGCATGCGTGCTCCCCATGAAGTCCTGGTGCGCCAGGCAGATTCTTACACAACTCTAGAGGAGTGTGTTTTCCTTGGGGGAGGTTGGTGTACCCACCCGGAAGTCCTGGGTTGCCAGGCACAGGTCCAGCCTAAGGGTGCAGACCCTGGGTTTGAGGGCCAGGTTCAGGGTGTCCCCCCTGACCTGGAGGAAGGGGCAGCTGCTAACAGTGCCCCTACCAGTTTGTCTTCTGGGGGCACCACTCCAGGTGGGAGGGTGCAGGGCCCCACTGAGGGAGGCGGGGAGAGGGCAGCCTCACCCCTGACCTCTGCCCCGTCTAAGGGTACAGACCCTAAGCTGGGATCCCAGTTGCAGGATAGAACCCCTGAACTGGGGGGCGAATTGTGCAGGACCCCTGCCACAGGTGCCCTGATAATTCTGGAAGGGGGTACTGTGCCAGTTGGGAGGTACAGAGCCCCGAGGAGGAGGACCGGGTGTGGGAGAGCCCACCCCAGTCTCCTGTCCAGCCACCGGGTACAGGCCCGGGGCTGGTAGGTCAGTGTCAGGATGTCATACCTGACCTGACAGGAGGGAGAGTGGGCAAAGGGTGCCAAGCACCTGGGGCTACTGCCCCCGCTCTCTGAAGCCACAGAGGTTTGAGATCCCTGAGAGGCATAAGGCCTGGGTCTCATCCCTGACCACTTTCAGTGGCCACTGTGGCTTGCTGTCTGTCTGTTGGGACACACCTGTGAGCAAGTTAAGGTTAGGTGCTGCACAGGTGGTGTCCACAGGTGAGGAGAAGGGTTCCCCATGGATTAGCTTGGTGGGCCCTGAGAGTATGAACAGAGGGATTCCAATAGGTTCAGATTGGCGAAGAACTGGAGTATGCCCCTGCAGTTGTGGGCCAGGTCCAGGTTCTATCGCCCAAAGCAGGGAAGCCCATCAAGGTAGTGATTGGTCTACCCTGCGTTTTGGCTAGAAGGGGGTTGTGTTAGACTTGGCCCTTTTTGCAGGGTCATCCCTGAACTTTTTGCCTTCCTCATGTATTTTTTCTGACCTGTTGTTGGCTGTTTTATGACTCTGGGCACTTTACCACTGCTGATCAGTGCTAAAGTGCATATGCTCTCCCTATGGTAAATTGATGTATGGATTAGTGACTCCATGATTGGCTGGATAGGTTTACTTGTCAGACCCTAGTACAGTGCACTGAGTGTGCCCAGGGCTTGTAAATCCAATGCTGCTGGTGGGCTTGCAGCACTGGTTGTGCCACCCACAGAAGCAGCCTGTAAAAGTGTGTCTCAGGTCTGCCATTGCAGAGCCTGTGTGCAATCTGGTACTGCCATGTTGACTGGGCAAGTGCACCCACTTGCCAGTCCCTAAACCTTCCCTTTTCTTCATATCAGACACCCCTATGGTAGGCCCAAGGCCAGGGTGCATTGTAAGTATAAGGTAGGACATGCCCTGGTGTGTGTGGCATGTCCTAATAGTGAATTACAGCCATTTTCTTTTTTCACTATTGCAAGGCTATCTGTTCCCCATAGGCCAGAATGGGCAGTTTGATTATTACATCTTATAATCCTAACTGACCCAGGGAACATGGTAGAAAAACGAATTTAGTATGCCTGAACTCAGAATGATAAAATACATCTTTTAGTGAAGTTGGTTTTAACATTCTGTGTTTGAAAATACCACTTTTAGAAAGTAGGTATTTTCTTGCCTAACTATCCAAGCCTGCCTCTGCTAGGTTGTGTATTCCTTGTCTGGAGTTTGAGTGACAGGGGCTGGGGGGATTCCAGGAGACAGGGTGAGTTAGCACAGGGCTGAATAGAGAGATCTGCATGTAGATGGGTGGGAGGAGTTGCACCTGGGACCTGAATAGGGCTGTGCCTTTCCTCCACAATGCTGGCTCCACCTCCTGTGGTGCGTCTGATGTCCCTGGCCTACACTGTGAAAGGAAAGAAGGAGTCTTGTCAACAAAGTGCTCCAGGACTGACCAGAACTGGTTTGGACTAGGCAAAGGCCTCTCTGACTTCAGAGAACAAAAGGAAAATGAGTATAAAAGAGGGGACCCAAACCCCAGACCTTTAGATCACTTTGGGAAACAAGAAGAACCTTTGCTGAGGAGAGAAACCAGAGAAACTGAGGAGGAGACTATCCCTAAGCTGAGTGCTGTTTGGGGGATTGGCCTGCAGTGGTTGCCTGACTGCCAAAGAAAGGAGAAAGGAACTTTGTGTGTACTTTCATCAACTTGTAAAAGATCTCCAAGGGCTTGAGATAGAGCTTGCCTCCTGCTGAAGTCTCAGGGACAACAGACTTCACCAACCAGCTCCCCTGCCTTCCCTTGCTGGGAATTGAAGTGCCTGCTGTTGAGCTGGGCCTTCTGAGAGACTGCGTGTCGCTGGGAGCTGGAAGCGCGACTCAAGACGAAGAAGTGTGATGCCGCCGCAGCCGTTGTCGTGGCATCCCCGGAGAAGAGTGTCGCCGTCGCAGCAGACGGCGTCGCATCACGGGAAAAGCGTGCCGCCGCTGCTGCCCTCGCATCATCCGAAGCGCCTCGCATCACCGGAGAAGAGTGTCGCCGTCGCAGCAGACGCCATCGCATCACCAGAGAAGCGTGTCGCAGGGCTTGTTGTGGCTCAGAAGAATCGTTGAATCGCCGCACGGCCGTCGGGCGTGCACGCATCGTTGTCGCATCAAGAAGAAGACGCCATTTTGTTTCATTGCACCGGATCTTCATCGCATCACGGCGCTGCTGGTCGCATCGCCACGGAAGCGCAGTAAGAAACCGACGCATTACCTCCCCACGCGGAGAAGAACCGACGCATCCCCTATGCAGCAGTAGGGACCCGACGCATCACCGTTCTTGCGTGTAAGGAACCGACGCATCACCTTCCCTGCAACACTTTTGTTGTATAGCATTACGCATCCAAAGGTACATTGAACTCAAAGTGTCGCATTTACCATCTAAAGAGAACTGAGCTAAGTCTACCATTTTTGAAGTACAGTATTGTGGATTTTTGTCGTTTGTGGTCTTGTGTTAAATCTATATAAAAGATACTTATTTTTAATATACAACCTGTGTGGTGTCCATCTGTAGTGTTGTCACTGGGTTACTGTATGTGTTCACAAATGCTTTACACACTGCCTCTGAGATAAGCCTGTCTGCTCGTGCCAATCTACCAAGTGGGTGAGCAGGGGTTATTTTAGGAGTGTACCCCCTTACCCTGACTAGACGCAAGGGTCCCTATTTGGTCAAAGGTACCTACCTCTGCCAATTAGAGACCCCCAAATCTAACAGGCCCATATATACAAGGCCATGAAAAATCACACAGGGTGACTTTACCTGGCCTTGTAAATATGGTCTAGCCCATTGCGCCACCGGTGTGTTAAAAAAAAGTGATGCATCGATGGGGCAGTGGGCTTGTAAATAAGTCCCTAAATATGCAGGACAGAAGAAGAGCAGGAGAGAGGCATTATTAGAACTGTGGGCCATCTTTGAGGAGGCTTAGGCTGATAATCCTATCCCACAGACAAAAGAGAAAAGCATCTGCACCTCCCCAGCCTTATGCAGGGGCTGTCTCCAATACCAGCCATCCCCGCTTTAGGATACATCAACCTGCTAATTGAGGGGGCCGGAGGTTCCCTTACTGAACAACGGACTGTTAGGTCTTGGCACGAGGGCCTAACAGGCCGCAAAGCCCAGTCGCCACCCCAGTCCAGTGCTAGGGCTCGCCTGAAGCTCAACCCTCCTATCTGTAAATTTCAGCCAATCGGGGCCCAGTGGGGCAAAGAACGCACACTCCCACCGGGTCAAGTGAACACATGCGGGTAATAGGGAGATTCATAGCAGTTCTGGACAAGAATAGACTAGCGGGGGTGAAGGGGTCCCAGTCCTCCGGGATCCGACGACTAGGTGGGAGCCACAGGGTTTGCTCAGGTAGCCAAGAAGAAACAACTGGTAGTGAGTTGGAGGAAAGGCATGAACTGAGGAGAGAGAGAGAGCAGGCCTGTGCCATAGAAGCACAGCCAGAGCAGAAAACCCTCCACCTGAGGAGGGCTGGGGTAGGCTCAGAGCACGATTTGAGGAAGAGTCTGAGGTATAACTAGAAGAGAGGCTTCCGGATGGGACCAGAGGCTCACAAGATCATCAGCGTAGGAGAGGGGCTGACCAGCAAATAAGACATCAAGGTAGCCTGGTGCAAACTCACGTAAGACATAGGAAAAGTCAGATGGCACCTTTGGGTGCACGCGAGAGCAGCAGCGATAGAGATGTCTGCTGCTCCTCCCGAACACGTGGGACAGATAGGCTGAAAGAAGATAGTGGCCTGAGAGGAAGGTGAGATGTTTGCATGACTATTTTGCCACCTGCTAGCCCTCTGGACCGAGGGAAAGGACCAGTGTGATAGGCCCTGGCCAGAGGAAGGACCCTTCGAACCAAAGGACATGGCTGTTGGGATGACTGCATCCGGCACAGAGCGGGAGATCCCAAACGGAACTTCCCCTACATGAAGGATTGCCTAAGAAGATGGGAACACTATGTTATGGAAAAACCAGTAGAGCTCCTCCAATTCCAATATGTACCCACTACTGCAGAAGGGCATGTCTGGCACCATCTGTGTACCCTGGGCTCAGATGGATAAAGAAGGACTATGAACCAAATTGCTGACCCTGCTGGATGGAGCGGGGAAATGGATCTTATATTTTGAGAAGAACATCGTGGGAGTAAATGTAGTGAAAGGCGATGTTAAAAGTCTGCTAAGCAGCCTCATTGGAGAATAGTCTAACACAGTGTTCAACCGAACTCTCATTCCAGCAGTCAAGCTGACAAACACTGAGCATTATGAGGCCACATTCAGTTCATGCAGGAACCAGGATGTAGATGTTGTGTGTCTACATGTTTGTCTGTCACACTTTTTTTGGGTTGCGATGTTACTCACACCGGAGCAACATTTTTACTGTGATGTGCACAGAAAGAATGTTTAAAGCGAACCCCACCACCGATCACGGCTCCCACGCCATTTTTATGTGACACACTCGAATAACTTGCGTGTGTTGGGGTGTTCTTACCAATCTCTACCTACCAACGATTGTGGACACAGGTGTCCGGTATTTGCATCCCAGCATGCTTACAATAGTTATCACATTCACACATTTTATGTGTATTGAATTGCTACCACCAATTACTGCAGGCCATGCAATTATGGGCACAGATGCGCAGTGAGTTGGATCACTGCATTAGCCGTTCCCGGCGAGTGGGGTATGAATGTGCTAGCATCCCTCTCTTTTTAAGAAAGATATCTATCCTCACGCTGAGATTAATTATCAGCATTATGATACAATATTCATTTTGGCACGAATGTCGTGTATGAATCAACGCGCTTGATGTCTTTGATACTATGTTATGTTATGTTATGTTATGTTATCCAACATTTATAACGCGCACGGCTACTCTGGAGTGTCCCGGCGCGAAAGCCAGTTAAAAGGAGACAGAGGGGCATGAGCCGAAGCTAGATGTTAGTTAAAAAGCAAGGTTTTTAACTGCTTTTTAAACAGCCTAAGGTCCTGGGTGTTTCGTAGCTCGTAGGGCAGGGCATTCCAGGCTTTGGCCACCTTGAACGAGAGGGAGCTACCTCCTGTTCTAACAAGGCGGTAGCGAGGAATAACAGCAAGGCATTGCCCTGTGGAGCGTAGATGTCTGTAAGGCACATAGAAGTCAAAGCGTCTCCTGAGATACAAGGGCCCCGATTTGTATAAGGCACCGTGGGCGATGGTGAGAGCCTTAAACAGGACACGCTGACCCGCCGGAAGCCAATGCAGGTCCCGGAGATATTGCTTTGTGCTTGACCTACCAGAGATGCCCAGTAGCGTTCTAGATGCCGCATTCTGGACGGTCTGTAGTTTTTTCAGCTGATAACCAGGAAGGTCGATGTATAAGGCATTGGCGTAATCTAGGCGCGATAGAATGAGTGCGCGGGTCACCATTTCTTTTGCAGATCTGGGCAGCAATGGCAGGAATTTCCTAAGTAATTTGAGTGTGCCGAAGCACACTCCGGACAGTTTTTTTATCTCCGGTGAGAATTTGAGGTCCTCACTAAACCAGACCCCCTGATTCTTCACTGGGCTCCCCGTTGACTTAGGCATGGGGTAACCCTCAGGCCAAAGGTCGTCCCTGAAATGCGGAGGAAAGGACCCACAGAGGAGTACCTCAGACTTATCCTCATTGCATTTGAGTTGTGCCTGCGCTAGCCATTTAAAAACTCCGGCAAGACAGTTTTTGGCTAAATCAGGGGACAAATCATTTTCCTTCCACGTAAAGAGGAGCTGGGTATCATCAGCGTAAGCTATGATCTTTGCACCCAGCTCCTCCGCCAAATAGATTAGCGGCGTGACGTATACGTTGAAGAGAAGGGGGCTCAAGGTGGAACCCTGGGGGACGCCCGTGGTCACGTTTCTTGGAGTTGAAGAGAATGGGGGCAGCCATACTTGCTGCGTTCTTTTCGCTAAGAAGGATTCAATCCAATCCCACACCACGCCAGAGATTCCGATATTGGAAATATGGGCCAAAAGTTGGCAATGCGGCACCGTGTTGAACGCGGCAGAGAGGTCCAATAAAACCAGAGCCGCTCTGCCGCCAGAATCTAGACATTCTCTAATAGCCTCCAACATCTCAACCAGGGCCGACTCGGTACTATATGAGCCCTGAAACCCGACTGGGCTGGGTGGAGGGCACCAGAAGTTTCAACAAACTCAGAGAGCTGTTTGTGAACTGCCTTCTCACACACCTTCGCCACAGCCGGGAGAAGTGAGATCGGTCGGTAGCTAGCTAGTGTGGCGGGGTTTAAGGAAGGCTTTTTTAGCAGGGGGAGAAGTTTTGCCTGTTTCCACTCCGGTGGAACCGTGGCGGTTTGAAGCGAAAGATTGATGATATAATTCACTTCAGGGTTGACTACCTCCGCCACCGACGCTAACTGCCTGGCTAGGCAAGGGTCTGCTGGGGAACCTGATTTAAGGGATTTGAGGATGGCCAAAGTGTCCGACAGAGGAATAGGAGTAAAAACTGTCAGGAGAGTGCAAGCTAGTTCTGAGTCTAGGGCAGTCCGAAGGGGGTGTTCCGCCTGCACATGGAGACCAGACCCGAAGCTATCCTGGATTGTTTGGATTTTGTCTATAAATTAACCGGACAGCTGCTCGCACCAAGAGTTAGAGGTGGGGACGACCATACATTCCGCGCACGGCTTTAGGAAACTCTGGACGATAGAGAAAATTTCCTTTGAGTTATTTTTAGATTGAGCGATGCGCGCTGCGTAAAAATGGCCTTTGGCCTTCTTGATGGCGGCGTAATAACCATTCTGAGACTTCCTTAATGCTATTTTGGCCAACGGGCAATAGGCTTGTCTCCAGCTGCGCTCCAGCTTTTTACATGATTTTTTTAGCTCTTTAAGTTATTCGGAAAACCACGGTTTAGACGGGGTGTTTCTTGCTCTCTTGTTAACCACAACTTCCGACAGAGCCCCAGAGACAAGAGGGCGTGTGTCTGTCAAGACTCTGCACAGGGCTGCAGGCTCAATGCGTTGGGGAGGTCTATCCATGAGCGACCTCGTAGTCAGGTATGGTGGCTGGATAGTCCAAGAAAACTGGATTAAAAAATGATCGGACCAGGGAACGGGAAGAGGTTCTTGAACAACTAGAGGAAAGTTGGAGCAGACTGCATCTAAGGTTTGCCCCCCTCTATGTGATGGAGAATTAACCCATTGGGTCAGTTGGGCAAGATCCAAAGATTCATTCAGTTCTCTTGTGTCGGTGGCCTCCACACAATCCAGATGGATGTTGAGGTCCCCTAAGAGTAGGAAATTAGAATATTGCAGGGCTCTTGGCACAACAGCTTCATCTAAGGCTTTTAAGAAGGTACTTACCCCCAGAATCTTCTTTGATCGTACCACCTTCCGTAGGGAATGGTCCAAAATAGCTTGGAAGTGCACACGCGACTGGCTTGTGCTCATCATCAACACAGCCAAACGCCTTTCATATGCCCTACTCATAAAGATTACCCCCCCTCTTCCATAACTTTCCCACACATCCCTACCAAGCCCACATGTTTCCGGGGCAATGGATGGGACCACCACCTATGTGGAATGTACCACCAGGTCATCCTCTACAAGCCCAACCTTATCAGCAATTTCCGAACCCCCCTTTTTTCAACAGAGGGAGGGGCAGAGGAAGAGGCAGAAGAAGAGGAGAGAACAAGAACATGCACTGGCAGGAACCAGACGCCCAGATGGCGCTGAGGAGCAACACAACGGGTCAAAAACATTAGTAGTGAACTTGTCTTCATGACCACTTGACGGAGGGGAAATCAAACTCTTGGAGAAGGGTTTAGGATTCGTCCCGACACCACGAGAAGACTCTTCCGCCTACATCAAGAACTGCACCAATTCTTTCAAAATATTAGGCTATGGGCTTTTTTCCAGAATAAACCCGACACTCCCGAAGAGGGCACAGGTTTACGGAAGAAGTCACGGTTTACGCCCCCCGCAGCGATGACTCCCCACGAGATTCTCACCTTTGAACAGACAATTCTAAAAGATGTCTCCACCATTACCAACGAACGACCATTCAACAACCTGTCTACACAGGAAAGGGATCGGCACAAGGGGCTCACTGGAGACATTGTGATAAAACCAGCCGATAAATGCAGTGCTATTGTTATCCAGGACGTGAGCACATACAATGAAGAATGCCGACGACAACTAACCAACACTCGCTATTATCTCCCCATTGAGGACGACCCCACTGGACGCCTCGCTACGAAGATCAGAAGATTGATGTCTGAAGCAGAGACAGAGGGGTAGATTACTACACATGAAACAGAGTTCCTGATTAATGACCAACCACGGATCCCATATTTTTACAGCCTCCCAAAAATTCACAAAGGAGTCAACCCTCCCCCAGGCCGGCCTATAGTTTCAGGTATCGAATCCCTCCTCGAACCATTGAGCAAAGTCTGCGATTTCATCCTCAGACCTATCGTGATGAAGACCCCTACTTACCTCAGAGACACGACCGATATCTTGAACCTGATAGAGACTTTTCCTAATCCTGACAAAATTAGTCTCCTTGTTGTTACCCTGGACGTGGAAGCGTTATATACCAACATCCCCCAGGATGCTACACTAGAGGCCCTAGAGGCCCTGCATGAAACTGACCCCTGGCCATTCAAAACCCCAATTTCTTTCATCATAGAATGTGCAACCATAGCCCTTAAAGAGAACTTCTTTGCTTTCCAGAATCAACTATACCATCAGGTACAAGGTACCAGCGTGGGAAGCACCTTCGCTTCCAGTTTAGCTTGCCTCTATATGGCCTCATTCGAGAGCAAATTCATCTTACATGACAGCAACCCTTTTCAAGAAAATTTACTAGTGTGGCGTCGCTATATCGACGACATCATGGTCTTTTGGAGTGGTGACACAGAAAGGTGTGCAGCTTTTTGCGATTGGGTCAACACTCTTGAACCATTCCTGAAATTTACCAGCACCCAGTCAGATAGCATCATCCCCTTTCTCAACCTATCGATCTCCATCTAAAATGGGGCAATACTTACCACCAACTACAAAAAACCCACTGACAGGAACAGTTCTCTGCTTTACGAAAGCCACCACCCCAAGGCCCTCAGGGACAACCTCCCGGTGGGACAGTTCCTCAGTCTCCGCAAGAACTGCAATACCGTGGCTGAATATGAGAAACAGGCAACCACCCTTACATCTAACCTTATGGAACGTCATTACCACAAAAAGTGATACGCCAAGCGTATAAAAGGGCTAGAAACAATCACAGAGAGAACCTTCTAGAGAGTAGGGTTAAGACACCGACAGACACTCTAACGTGTCACTACATTCACCCCTAGCTCCAATAAAGTACAAAAGGTTATTAAAAAACATTGGGGTATACTAAAGACAGGCAACTTTTCCCCTGGACCTACTCCTCTGTTTGCATTTAAACACACCCAGAATATGAGAGACTTGCTGGTGCACACTCGCCCTCGGCATCAACAGACCAAACAACCGACCCTCTGGGCACTTCCTCCGGTTGAGGGACATTTCCCCTGTGGGTCGTGTGCTGTGTGCCACCTTACTACAGCAACTAAACATTTAGACCTTGGACTACAGAGGCCATGGCATCAAAAAAGACACATGTAAATATCAAGTGAGAGAGAGAGGACTGAGTATCTGTGGGGGCTAGTTCACTTCCCCTGGTGAGAACAAAGGTATCAAGAAGAACTAGCTCACACTCTAGAAGCTCGGGTGTGCTTCTACGCATGATCTACAGCGGAGCTGATTTTAAGTGTGGTGAGTGTGCAGTGATGCTACTAAAGTGAGTTAAAAACTGTCCAAAGGGTCCCTTTGAATAAAGGTCAGTATTTAATGGTGGGCCCTCTGGCAGTGCTTAAAAACGGAGGTGGATATGTGTAGAGGTTAAATTATGTCTCTAATATCCAATAAGGTCAGGTCTACATGTTTCATCCAGACTGCGACGTATGCTGGCTTTCGTCAGGACCTATGTGTTGGTATGTAAGTGCAGGGCGTGATGGTCAAAGGTAGTTGTGGTGACCAGAAGTGTCGCACTCGCTAGGGTGCGTTTAAACGGTGGTGATTTCCTCCCGTCGTTGCTTAAAATCTGTAAAGGAAGCAGACAAACAGTACGTACAGACACATGAACATATAATAAAGAAGCTTCTCATCAGCGCACATGGTGATTGTGACTTGTTTGGCGTATTAATCCGGTCGTTATGCAGAAGAAAAAATATAGCGTGAAACGGGATGTGGCGCTTGTGCGTGACCGTTTCATAGTACTGAGTATTATGCGCTATTGTGAGTATGCTCGGTGCTACGGCGGTTACCATCAGAAAAGGAAGGTTAATGCTTATGATGAGATTTCCATCAATAGCAACATGAATCCCGCGGGGGGCAGGACCTATAGTCACATTCTGTGGGTGTGACGGGGGAGAGAATAAAGAGAAGAAAGAGAAAAAAAATTCAAGGGAAACGTTTCCTGTTACAGAGGGGGTGCTCGATACAGCGGGATCGAGTCAGGGCTCCGGACTCCGGCATTCACTTACTTCATCAAAGTCGTCTGCCTGCTTCCCGTACCTACTGCGGCCTCTGCTCGGGATTCCGAAGGTGTGGCTGTAATCAGGAAGCCGGAATTTATGTGCCTAGTTTCCCGCCCGGTGTCAGCCGTAATTGCTAGGACGCGCGTCATGGCGCCTAGCGTCGTGATGTGGTGCGGGGGGGTGTTTAACTCTGTTGTGGTGCACGGAGTTAGACAACAGAGTAAAGAGACTCACTTGAGGTAGTCTATTGTAGTCACATGAGTGGTATGAACTTGGATTAGAGCGTAATGCGAGGGGACTTCTGTGTGTCCCTGTAGGATGTAACAGCGTGGTGACATGGTACGGGGGAGTGGTTACCTCGGTTGTAGTGCACGGAGTTAAGCAACAGCGTAAAAAGACTTACTCGTGATAGCCCGTTTTAGTCAATTGTGTGGTATGGGCTTTAACTAGGACGTAATGTCAGGGGACTTCTGTGTGTCCCTGTAGGATGTGATATGCCATTGGAGCCTTATTGGGACGTCACTGTGCAGTGCTCATGTAGTCAGAGGTCCGAGCCCCATCAGTCTGGGGAAACCCAGCCTAGCTCCCATTGGGGTCTATGGGAAGTAGTCAGTAGTTGTACCGGTGCAAAAGCGGTACCCCGAACTGGATACCGGGGGGGCTATGGTCCAGTAGTCAATGTCTTCCCCGCTGCACATGGAATCAGTATTGAGTCGTGAGGTGCGCAGCACTACATATCACCTAGGGTCTATCAGTTGTTCAGTGCATTCCAGGGAATATTATCGTTCAGTCCAGTTTTGTGGGTTGACAGGCAGTAAACCCACCGTTGTTCTTTTTGTAGTAGGATGCCCTCATTACTAGCACCGGTGGTTGTGATTTGTTCAATTACTACCCATTTGAGATCATTGGGGGTGTGTCCCTTCTGGATGAAATGGTCCGTCAGTCTAGTGGTGTTCTTTTTACAGCGTATATTGCTGCGATGTTCTCCGATCCTGGTCTTTATTTTTCTGCTGGTCATGCCTATATAACGAAGGCCGCAAGGACATTCAATGAGGTAGATGACGTGTGTGGAGTTACAGTTGGTATGTCTCCTAAGATACCAAGTTTTTCCTTCCTCCAGTGCCAGTGATTTGGTGGACATGGTGAGGTGGCAGACACAGCAGTTCCCACAGGGGTAGTGGCCTGTTATGTTGGGCAGGCTCCATGCATTGAGGACGGTGTTGTCTCATGCGGTGGGTGGTGGTTTTGGGCGTGTGTAGACCAGTCGATCCTTCAGACTGCCTGCTCTGTTGTAGGAAAAGAGAGGTTGTTCCCATTTGAGCTTGCCTGTATTGAGGATCCGCCAGCTTTTGCAGATGATTTTCGTCACTCTGTTGGAAGTCGTGTTGAATGTGGTAACGCACGTGAGGGGGATGGTGTTGTCCACTCTAGGTGCATTATCAAGTAGGGCCTCCCTGTTCTGGTTCCTCGCTCTCTTTTGAGTGGAGTGTATGATCTTGTCCGGGTATTCTCGTTGGCTGAGTTTTGCAGCCAGGTCGGTAGACTGTCTTTTGAAGTCCTCGATCTTGCTGCAGTTCCTCCTGATCCGGAGGAATGGACCATAAGGTAGATTCTCTCTCAGGGGGCGTGGATGGAAGCTGTCGAATTTGAGTAGCGAATTCCTCACTGTAGGTTTATAAAAGGTTGAGTCTGCAGGGTACCTTCCTTGGCTTCTATTGTGAGGTCCAGAAATGCCAATTTAGTGTCATCTGCTGTGCTGGTAAATCTCAGGTATGGGTCCCGGCTGTTGAGCCACCTCTAACCATCACGCCCTGCACTTACATACCAACACATAGGTCCTGATGAAAGCCAGCATACGTCGCAGTCTGGCTAAAACATGTAGACCTGACCTGATTGGATATTAGAGACATAATTTAACCTCTACAAACATCCACCTCTGTTTTTAAGCACTGCCAGAGGGCCCACCATTAAATACTGACCTTTATTCAAAGGGACCCTTTGGACAGTTTTTAACTCACTTTAGTAGCATCACTGCACACTCACCACACTTAAAACCAGCTCCGCTGTAGATCAGGCGTCGAAGCACACCCGAGGTGCACTCAGCACCTTGGGTGGGACCCGATGATGAAGCATGCCACCAACTAGGTTGGTGGGTGAGGGTTTTCATAAAAACAAATGTCTTTTCCAAACATGAACATCTAGCTTCTAGAGTGTGAGCTAGTTCTTCTTTATACCTTTGTTTATCAAAAAAAGACACACCAATTGCAACATCAAAAATTGCGTGTACCTGATCACGTGCCCGTGCAACCGCCGTTACCTGGGCATGACCACTAGACCTGTGAAGGTACTGATTAGTGAATATAGGAGCACTATCCGATGCAAAAAGACGAACACCAGAATGCTCAGTAATTTCTCAGAGACACACCACACACCAGACAACCTTCGTTGGACAATTATTGACTCAAATCCCAACTGGTCAACGAGAACCCTTTTTACGCAAGAACAACGCTGGGTGTTCCGTCTACGGTCCAACACCAGAGGCCTAAATGATGATATCCCATGGGCGGAATTTATCAACTAATCTCACTGTTCAGCCTGGGCTCTGACCCTGACATCAGGAACCCTAACCACTTGTGGGAGAGTAGTCACTATGTGACCTTACGCTCTGCAACCACGAAGTCATAGCACTACCTATTTCTGGGTCCCACCCTGATCAGGAAGATGCACATCTACCCCTACCTCTGCCTCTTTTACAGGTCTACCTCACCCTCTTCAGTGCGACGCCCCTACAGCCACACGTTATCACGGTGAGACCCCTTGGGGACTTTGAGTCTCTGCATACCATCCAAACGCTCCTGGGCCACGTTCCGGGGCATTTAGCCACACATGCAATCAGACAACTAGCCTAACTATGTTTTCTTATGGTTTTCTCGGCCGCGGCTCTCCGCACCACTACAATATGGCACCCACATTTGATACCTCGGGAACCTGATCTTCAGGTTTTAATACCTCTAAAATGGCCACCACAGTGTCCACACTCATAGGAAGGGTTACACTTAACATCTGCCAATACTATGGCACCCTTGGCTCGATACCTCGTACCTGAATTGGAGGTTTCAGCACACTTAATATGTCCGCCACTACGTCCACATGCACACGTAGGGTCACTCTCTATGCCCCACGTCACTCGGATCACCTGAGCGGACGCGCGGGCAGGCTGATTTAAAAACGGAAGCAGGGTTACCGCCTCCCACCGGCATTCGAGCAGCGGAGGGCAGGTAACACGCTGCGAATCCGAAGAGGCTCATATGAGTAATTTCCACCCTGCAACCACCACGAAATAGGGGTGTCTGCTTTTTACTACAAATGCTGAGTGTTCATTTTGATCCTATCACTCATAGGTATTCCTCTTCAAACCGCGCTCTTCGCCGATGAGGCCACCTTAAACTACTTGTTGGGGTTGGATGTAGATGTCATGTCCACTGTCTACGTGTTTGTCTGTCACACTTTTTTTGGGTTGCGATGTTACTCACACCGGAGTAAAATTTTTACTGTGATGTGCACAAAAAGAATGTTTAAAGCGAACTGCACCACCGATCACGGCTCCCACGCCATTTTTATGTGACACACTCGAATAACTTGCATGTGTCAGGGTGTTCTTACCAATCTCTACCTACCAACGGTTGTGGACACAGGTGTCTGGTATGTGCACGCCAGCATGCTTATAATAGTTATCACATTCACACATTTTATATGTATTGAATTGCTACTACCAATTACTGCAAGCCATGCAATTATGGGCACATATGCGCAGTGAGTTGGATCACTGCATTAGCCAGTTCCCGGTGAGTGGGGTATGAATGTGCTAGCATGCCTCTCTTTTTAAGAAAGATATCTATCCTCACGCTGAGATTAATTATCAGCATTATGATACAATATTCATTCTGACACGAATGTCCTGTATGAATCAACGCGCTTGATGTGTTTGATACTACTCAGTGCAATGACCTTCTTTTTAAAGGATTAGTGTTGCTTTCTCTTTTTCGGTTGGATTTAGAAACTTTAAGTGGTTGTTCCTCTGCGGATGCAGTGCAGCCCTGACCACACCTGAATATAGGTACCATAGGGTGTACTGAGTGTCGCCATCTCAGAACCCTATTATTCACTTTTCACACATCGCACGGTCCTGAAGAAACGCCACAGGATCCACTAGGGACCTCTAGAGGCGTGAAACATGTTGACCCAAATTTATTTACCTTTCACTACCACCAGGCGCGCAACGCCCATTGGGCTCAAAGGGCTTCAGCCCCCCCGTCGTGTGTAGCAGCCCGGGCTGAGACAGCTTCCCGGGCACACATACAGCCACACCCGAGTACTTCACAGGTCTTTAAAAGACCATTTACTCGTTAACGAGACTTTGTTGTGTTTTCACCCCTTCTTAGAGCCCCTGCAGCTCCACTCTGCCTATTGCTGGAAGACTTATCCCCCCCCGAAAGTTTTATTAGCCCCCCCCCGAAATTTGGCTCTAGTTGCACCTCTGACTACCACTACCACTTAGACTAAGCAGAATGAAAATACTCACTCCTCTGATTACATGATCAAGAGGCCTTCTCTTGTCGCCTATCTTTTTAACCATACCACACGGACCCCTGAATAAAGTTTCTTAGGGTACCAGTGCAGTATTTTTAAGTCACCTACGTCACTCCCCACACACCCGCACTCACCACTGCGGCGTTTCTCCAAAAAAGATCTCCAACAAAGAGCCCTCTTGCGGGGCCCGTGGGGGACTGCAGTGCCACCCCCACGAGGAGCAGCGCCCGATGATGAAGCATGACACCCGCATGGGTGTGTGAGGGCACTTCTTTTAAAAGGAGGAATTCCCCCTCCTGAGAATTCCCCACCCAACCGTTTCTCTGAGAGAGTCACTTTCACTAGTCCCTCTAGCGACCGAATAGGCCTGCTTTCTCTCCCTTTCAGGAACACTACCCTCCAGTGATTATACCAAATCTGGACAACCCTGAGAGAAATGTTGTCTGACTGTCCAGATGTAGGAGGGTTAATGGCGGAAACTATGAAACCTGGGGAGACCATAATGGAGTTTCTGGATTGAATGAGGGAATGATGGGGAGAAGAGCAAGGACAGCCATGGACTGGCATGGGCCAGCAAGTTGCGTTCTTTTATAACATCCTCAAAAAGGAGCTACCCACCGAGATACAGAGCGGTTAGGACAGTGTTCAAGGGTTAGAAACAACCCTTGTGGGAGATATAGGCACACATATTGCACTATTACAAAAAGAAATAGGAGAAGGATAGGGAGAAACAACATGAAACCCAACGAGACACCGCTAAGTTGGTCCAACACAAGTTGAAAAGGACAGCCCTAGAGGGGGCCGCATTGGCCGTGTGCGTACAAATGGTGCCAGTCTTGAAGAGGACTCCACTGCAAAACCCCAGAGGATTTCAACCTAGCTATAACAGCAGATGCCAGGGAGGCAGCCGTCAGACCTCAAAGAATGTTACTATTGCCACAGGATGGACCAAATAGCTGACCGATGCTGGCTAAAAGCATATCATGCACAGAGGCCTATAGACATGGATCAGTCCCCGCAAACCCCCCATCTACAAAATCAAACACAGGGCGACCCAAACCAAAAACAAACACAATCTCTGGGAAGTCAGCCAGCCACTGCACAACCGCAACAGGGAGCAGGCAGTTGGGTAAACATGTGGCAATAGCAACAAAAGACAGGGAACCCAGCCTAGCAGGGACCAGGGCCGCAACCTCAGAAGGGTGAGATAATTGTTTGGGGAGGCAATGCCTTTGCACAAACGCAGAACTCAAATATGTAGTAAGTAAAAAAAAATGTATAATGAGTCATCCATTTCATGCGCACCTCATAATTCACCGTACCAAAATTCAAAAGAAAGACCAATGAGACAATATTAGAAATTCAAGACTTTACTTGCATTCCTGAAATTCAGAGCTGCTGGACATGGTTTGTTGATCGGGTGTCCTCTCTAGAGTTTGCCATTCCATTTGTCCACGGGAGCCTGTGACCCACTCTGCTGCTGATCCCCCAGGGCGGGGCTGGCTGACCACACCCCAAGGGGAGCGCAGTCTTACGAGGGGGGCTCATGGGGGCTGCCGTCCAGTCCTTAAAAACAAGCACCCTGGCCTCCGCACTCACAAGCCATTTGGGACGGGATCCGATCACTATATCGAAAGGATCCCATTCTTGGGCCCTCAGCTCAGGGCCAAAATTCCTTCATGGCATGAGGTTCCAGCCGCTCCCCCAAAGGCTAGCAGCCTCCAGCTAATGAAGGCCCGCTTTAGGTTTTAAAATGAAGCTGTCCTCCAGTGGCAGTAGCCAGGGTTCCCGTACGCTCGGGATAGTGAAGACCCCAGCACCTCCACTACATAGGATCCAACAAGTTGCGAGACACCGCCAGGAGCAGAGTTAGTCAGGAAGGGAGATCTGCCCAAACAGCCAACTATCCCAGTCCATCACCTTCATTGGATGAATTTCGACTAATTCTTGACCTTAGATTCCAGGTTCTCCATGCAGCAATGGTTTCTCCTCCTTTCTCCCTCAAAATTTTCAAAGCATCCAAAAGCCTGCTCACCGGTTCATGCCCCTACAGAATGACAAAATCAGCATGCCGCTGGTTAAGGGGCCCCTAGCCACAGCTGGAAACCGGAGATCCAACTAACCAGGAAAATAAGGGTCCAAGGGAGAGGGGGGTGTTAGGGGGCGAACAGGGAGTCCTCAAAGATCCATCACAGCTCCTTACGAGATTACAACTCGATAATGAGCTCACCCTCTTACCAGACCTCGCAGTAAGGCAACACCCCAGGCCTTATACACACCATATGTATATGAGACAGTAAGCCCAATCTCAGACACTACAATATCAGAAATACACGGAGACCAAAGGACAGCTTTCAGACCACATCCATTCTTTTTGAAAGAGTGACTAATAATCTAGGTCCTGTCGAATGCCCCCGAACCAAATTTGGGGTCTACCAAGGGCAGAAACATGCTGACCTTCTACAGGGGTATATTTGATGAATTCCGAGAGTCCTCTCATGTTAACCCTGTCCCATAAGACCATTGAATAAAGCTGATCCGGCCCTCTGGAGATAGTTTTATTCACAGTTTTTCTTTGCACTCTGTCCCTCACTGACCCTCTAACATCGCTTTTTTCAAAACACCTCAGCCCACACCAAGGACCTTGTGGTACGGGTGAGGAGGGAACCAAATGATGAAGCACATCATCCTTGGGTGAGTGAGGGTTCTCGTCCTTTAAGAAGCTGTCTTCTGATAGTATTACTATACACTATACACACATATACAACTATATGTGTGCACTGTGCATTTTTCTTCCTTTCTCTTTCTATTGACCAGACATACTATTTTGTGAGTTTTATTTAAACTGGTTTGCTTGGCTCCCCCGGTAGCTGACTGGTATGTGCACGTCACTGTTACCCGTTTTCCAATTTGTATTGTTTTTGTGTGGTTTCCTACAATTGGGGGTTACCTGCAGTAAAAACGCAGTCCTCAAATTAGGTAGAGTGCAAGTAACTTGGAAAATAGTATTAGTCAAAACTGGAGAACAGCATGTCCCCAATATTGTGACTGTCATGAAGTATGGGTTAGATAATGTAGTTGAAAATTCAACTAGAGGGGGCAATGTTGATATTGATAAAAAACGATGCCAATGCTTGTAATAGTTGAACTAGTACTCTCACATATACAAATGAAATTGCATCACTATTATCAAATTTCCCTGTCATGAACTCTCATTCAACCCAGACTCAGAAATATGTGGTCAGGCAGGCTCTGCAACTTAGGCCCGCAGTAACTGACTGATAGGTCACAGGTTGGGTGGCACATACCCGGCAGGCAAACTCACGAACAGGCAACTCAGGTCTATGCCCAGATAAGCGCAGCGATAACGCAATGGTCCAGGGAAATTGGTCCCAATAGAGCACACATGGCCAATGAGGCATGCACATTCCCAAAACATCATAAAGTCAGATGCTACATGGAGTTAGGAACACACAGCCAATCAGGTCACAGCACACACAGTACACACAGTGATCACGTGACCCTCATGCCAGACATCCGGACCCATTACCCACTGGCCCACATTGTGGCCTCGCAAGGTCGAGGCCCACCTGCATTTGTTAACAGGGACCTTTAATTTACCACTCCACAAACAAGGCGTCAGACCAGTTACTGTAAGCTGTACTCCTGGCCGAAGTGTTTAATTAAAGCATCTGTTCCTGTTTTGCCAAATGTCTCTTGTCTTTTGTTTTTTCAAGGTAAATTCCTATTCGAGCAACAATGTTATGGAGTTGTAGTTTGACTTTGGAATGAATACACTATTGTTAAATATTTAGGATAATAAGTAACCATTATATTGTCTGAATTATGAATAATTCAAACTGGAAAAATGGCACATTTCTCTAAATGTTTTTCTTGCTTGTGTGCGTTTAGGTGCACAAGAGACAACACCCACAGTACTACCAGACAGAAGGTCAGCACAAAGTGACGTGACCACAATACGTGACGTGAGTCCTCCAGTCTCTTCTGCTTTTGCAGATAAGTGCCACTGCCAACTTACAGCTTCAAGATGGCCCCAAAGAAAAAAGCTGCCAAAAAAAGTGACCAGTGAGGAGAAGAGGCAGATTGCCACTACTAGCTTGCCGCCCTCATCCTTTCTCAGGAAACTTCATGTGCCTGCCGCACCGTCCTCCGGGCAGCAAGCTGGGAGCAGCACTCCTGCATCAATGACGGCACCACCCCAACCTAAGCTCCAAGCCCTTGTCTCTCAACGAGGCAGGCACTTCAATCATGGCAACGAGCAGTGAGTCTAAATTGGATTTGTCTCCGCTGCAAACTAGTTCCCTAATTGTCACAGGAAACTGAGCAAAGTGGACAACAGGAGCCGCAGCCAGCATTAGTAGGAGCAGAACTGAACGTTGAGCTTCTTGCTGAGCAAGATACACCTGTTGTTGAACCATTGGTTTCCAGATCTCCAGCAAGAAAAAGGAAAGGTATTCTACCATCTTCTCCTATCCCCTTTTCTGATGATCTGGACATGGATTGGACCCCAGCTGAGTCTGAGATACGCCAAGAGAGGCAAGGGAAAATGGAAGTTCATGAAAGCCTTACAATTATGGAAGGGGATGAAGATGAGGAGCCAGTCATTGTCGTGGAAGCTGGCCCATAGGAGACCAAAATTAACCCTCCTATTCAGCCTGCTCTGAGGAATGTGGCACTGGTAACACCACCACCACCAACTCCAGCTTCCATATTTGTAAGGCCCCAGCTGAGACCCGCCTTTACCACTACCTCAGCTGAGGTATGCACTGCAGAGAGCAATTGACGACACACCCACCTACTGTCGTGTAGTTCCTATAAACCTATATAGGATCTGTGCGTTTAGACAACATAGACTGTGCGATTGGTGTCCAGACTGATTCGAGACACCCCCACCGGGTATGTTCGCCTGTATACCAGCTATCTCACAGTGCCACTGTAAACTCCTCTTACCAAGGAGAGAATAGTTCTTGGCAACTTTCTTTTGTATGTGGGAGGGCGCCTTTAAACCAGTTTATGTGCTCCTGGTAGGTGAGCGGAATTTCAATGTCCTCATATGGACAGTATTCAACTGGTGTTTCATCTTCAGTGTAAGAATGAAATGTATTTGTGCATGCATCTGCTTGTGGGACTTTAAGCCATGAATAGAATACCTCTGTTCTATATGACTTGTGTGCCTCAATCACGAATGTTACTGTCCCACCCCTAGCTATGACTCCACAGTCTGCTAGTTTTAAAGTAAGGGCAGTTCTGACATTTTCTGAAATGTTTATTTCGCCTTCTTGTTCTCTTTCCTCTACTGCTTTCGCACGTTGTGCTGCAGCAGCGGCGTCTTCTTCAGCCATTATTTGAAGAAGGAAAACGTTTCAAGGAAACTGAGATAAGATTTTATGCACAATAGGGAAATGTTTGTCCTTCAAGTTTGATAAACCTACAGCCAATACATAGGATATGCCTACTCAGCTGTGACGGATTGTTCCCTTTCCCACTCCAGACGTCTCTGGGAAAATGTGAGTAGGGGTCTCTGAGAATAGCATGCCTGAACTACTCAAATTTGACAGTTAAATAAGAACCAATCCAACGTTGGCGGCGCCATGTCGTGTAGTTCCTATAAACCTATATAGGACCTGTGCGTTTAGACAACATAGACTGTGGGATTGGTGTCCAGATTGATTCCAGACACCCCTACCGGGTATGTTCGCCTGTATATCAACCAGCTCACAGTGCCACTGTAAACTCCTATAACCAAGGAGAGAATAGTTCTTGGCTTATCGAACATGACAAGTCTGTCCCATCAGGGATCGTAGAAACAGTACAGTACCTTTTGCTCAGTCACTCGTGCTCACTTTGTCTCAGAGATATACACAGAATAAACGGTGGGGACGTTTTCAATAAGCATTTATTGAACCGGTGTCATTCTAGTGAAAAATAGGTGTGCTGAAACAACAATAAAACAGAAACAGATATAAATGATTATAAGCACCGACAGCTTAAAAGGATGGTAGATTCCTACCATAGTGCTAAAACAATGAATACAGGCAGGTATAAAAATACATGACAGTAATAATGCGTACTACTACGATGCAACCCTAACTAGATGTACCGAAGTGTACCTAGCATGTATGTAGGTGTAGAGCCAAGAATCTACTTAGGATAAAGCCAACCCCATTACCTGAAGTGCAAGACTGTGGGACCCCGTCTTGGTCGCGAGATGGACACCCCCCGATGTCACGTGGCCCATAGGGACATTGTCGTTTTTCACTAACTTAGCATGAGCACGTTGCAGCTTGCCTGCTGCTTTGCACGCGTTACTACACGTCTTTATTTTTTGCAATAATTTCAAAGACTGCTTTCACATGGGAACTCATCGCTGTGCTCTCTCTCTGCATGTTCCTGGGATTTTGACTGAACATTATGTGCGAGGTCGAACAACAGTACCCCTTGTTATTTTGTTCTGGCCAAATACTTTCGGTATTCACAAAGGGCATATAGAAGTAGTAAAGTTAGGATTTTGTCTCAGTTAAACTTAAGTTTTGGTCTTAAGTTAAACTTAAGACCAAAACTTAAGACCAAGACTTAAGTTTTGGTCTTAAGTTTAACTTAAGACCAAACTTAAGACCAAAACTTAAGTTTAACTGAGACAAAATCCTAACTTTACTACTCCTAGATGCCCTTTGTGTATACCGAAAGTCGAAAAGTTAGGATTTTGTCTCAGATTACTTTTGTAAATCGGGCCCGTAGATACGATTTGCTTGACCGCTCTAAAATTAAAACACCGGAGAGGTTTCAGGTTCCTGATCCTCATTCTCCTTGTTCCTTTCAGGAATCGTCAGATCAACAGTTCGGCGAGGGAGGACGTCAAGATTGCAGAGAAGGCGAGTCTGCGCAACCAAGACGTGACCCGCAGCGCCAGTTTGACTTAAAAGCCAAACTGGAGGGACCACCTCAGTATTGTGCCCCATTTCAGAAGAAAAAAGTTGCCGCTTTGACTGCAAAGTATGCCTCAGATGGTGAGAACCCTGCTCCTTGTTGGAGATGGGCGGTAACACTCCTCGACAGCGCGGCGGAAGTTACCATAGTGCGGGAGGCACTCCACCAGTGTCTGGAGGCGAAAGCAACTGACAAGTTTATTACAGTGGAAACAGCTGACACACAAGTTGCAACCCAATAGGCTTTATGAGATAGGCCTCCAAATTGAAGGTGATATTAAACGCACAGTTAAGGTGGTCTTTTGGGACAACCTTATTTCTTCCTATGCTATTTTGTTGGCGGAGGTTGATTGGCCATCCCCCATTTGTTCTAGCTTCTTCTAAAGGGGAAGATGTTATTCTCCTGAGTTTTTCTCATTATGTCTCGGAGGAGGCTAAACAAGCATATGCATCAGAGTGGGCGCTAGCGCTTGCCCCGGCGAGTCCCCGGCACATGAAATTCCTTTGCGATCGATGCCACAACCCCAACCACAATATCCAATCAAGCGAGACGGGAAAGTGTCCGCCAGTGAAATCTTGACCCAATTGGAATTTCAGGGTGTAATTGAACCCTGTCTTTCATCGATGAATAATCCTCTTTTTCCAATATTGAAAATGGACGGTTCGTATTGTATAGTTTTGGATTACTGTCATTTGAACAGTCATCATCAAAATAACTTTATTTTGCCGAATGAACGACGGCATGGAAAGTATTCTACAAAATATACATTCCAGATTATTAAAAAAGGATTACAAGATAAAAGAGACATCTATAAAAGCTCAGATGAATGAGATACAATTAAAAGCATGATCAATAAAAGAAGTTCATTAATGTAAAAACAAAAATAAATCAATTCACCCTTATCTTACTTATACTATTCACACTAGTTATTTCGGCTTCTTGCCTTTATAGCAGCTAAGAAAAACGAGGCCAAACAAAAACATTACAGGGGATCCAATAATTTCTGAAGGTAATAAAGTGCTGAGCGATATTGTCTAAAATTTAATTTACGAATAAGTGGGAGGATGTATCTTTTCCTTTCATTCAAATACAACTTGCAAAAAAAGACAATATGCACATTATCCTGGAGAGAATGGTTATCACATGGGCATAGGAAAGGGCTTTGATGGAGTAAGATTTTGGAGGATATCCTAACATAAGTGGAATATAATTTAGTGAGAATCTCTGTAATATGTATCTATGCTGGGGATTCATTACAAAAGACTGGTATGAGGTCAAAGTATTGTTTATAGTAGGGGCTAAGAGATAATGTCTTACTGTAGTCAAATTGCAGTTGCGGTCAAACCTTTTCTTTTCAAAATGATCTAATAGACAACACTTCAATTCTTTTTTGGATATGGTCAAACATAAATTCGAGTCCTCATATAATTTACGTAGCCCAATTGTTTGGAGATTGGCCTCAACATATTTTAGCTATTTGATTTTTTTGACCCCTTCTAAATTCGGACAGTCCACCATAATATGTCTAGTTAGACTTAGGGTTTCTTTCCTCCAAGCAGAGTGCCACAAAAGGAATGGGGCACTATGAATTTTATCTGTTTTTAAGGGGCACTCAGCTCAGAGTGAACAATGTAAGAGGAACAGGATTGCGGAACACCTAGAAATCTTTTCAAAAAGCTGTGCTCTATAGTCTGCAATTTGGAAATATCCGATAAGCCCCAGACAGCTGCCCCGTACCCAGCGATAGATATTGTATTTGCCTCATAGAATTTTTTATTACATTTAATGGCTTTGAACCAAGTTTCTTTATAAATCTAAAAAGCCCTCCAATATTTTTCCCCATTAGGATTCCTCTATTTAGCACCATATCCGCCCTTGTATTTTTCCTGTTAAGAATAATCCCAAGGTAATTAAATGAATTCACAATCTCAAATTTTCTGCCTTCAATAGACAAAGTGGGGAGTTTCGTTAAGGTCGCACCCGCCACAAGTACAAATGACTTAGGGGCCTATTAGGATGACGGGCGGACCGGCCGCCAGTGGTGCGGCGGTCCCGCACAGGCGATTAGGATGCCACCGCCACCGTGGCGGTGGCATCCTCCATTCCCAGCATTGCGGCGGGCGGTGCACACAGCACCGCCCGCCACAATGCTGGGAACGCACTGTGTGCATTGGCATGCACAAGGTGGCAGGCACCGCGCAGTGCCTGCCACCTTGTGCATGCCAATGTTGAGGGGTACCATGGGTACCCCCCAAGTGCAGCCCCCCACCCCCCAGGGGGCCCGCAACGGGTCCCCAAAGGCATTCTCCGCATGCCTTTCCATGGCGGAGTCTCCGCCATGGAAAGGCATGTGACCGCCATTATCCTAATATGGATGGCGGTGCCTGCAAGACACCGCCACCATATTGCAGGCCTTTTCCGCCCGGTAGGCAATCGGGCAGATTGCCTACCGGTGGAAAACCGGCGGACGGTCTTTCCGTCCGCCTGGGTCCCCACCGCCATCGTAATATGGCGGGGGGAAATGTTAGGCGGGCGGTCATAAATGGCGGGCAGATCGCCACCGCCATACAGGCGGCGGCGATCCGCCCGACATCATAATGACCCCCTTAGATTGGTTAATCCTCATGTCCAGATTGTTCATAAATTTTACGTACTCCTCTATGAGTCTCTGCAGTTCATTGCCCGTTCGCGCCAATAGCACTGCATCGTCTGCATAGAGGAGTATCGGGACAGGAAAAAATTTAATGCGGGGGACATCTGATGTCGAGCCTTACAAGGTGGACTCCACCGCATTAGTATACAGAGCAAATAAAAAAGGGGCGAGTACACACCCCTGTCTGACGCTGCGGGTAATTTTAAAATACAGTGTACATTCTCCATTAATTCCGTAGCGTACACAGGCCGTAACTTTAGCATACATCTCTCTAATAAAATGAATTATCTGGGTCTCTATTCCCATGTCCTCCATTATTGCCCATAACTTGGAATGGGCCACACAGTCGAAGGCGGCCGATAAGTCCATAAATGCCATATACAGATGGGCATTCTTAGCCTCCGTATACTTTGCAGTTCTAAGAGTTAAATTGAGACACTGGTCCACCGTCCCCTTTCCTTTTCTAAAGCCATATTGGCTAGGGATTATTATATTCTTTTCAGAGGCCCACTCCTCCAATCTATTCAGGAGTACCTGCCCCATTAGTTTTGCTGTCGTATCTAATAGCGATATAGGCCTATAATTTTTTGGTGCTGCCTTATCCCTTTTCTTAAAATTCGGGATTATGACTGACTTTTTCCAGGAAACCAACGGGCCTGTTCGAACTATGGTATTAAAAACATTCATAAGTAATGGGACCCAGAGGTCCTGGTTACCCAGGAAAAAGTCAATCGGGACCCCATCGGGTCCAGGGGCCTTTGATCTCTTAGACTGATTCAAAGCGTGTTTAATTTCATCCAGACTAAAGATTAAGGGATCTCCAGAATTAGAGATTGGTAAAGTCGCACACGGGGGTTTTACTTGCTTTAGATTCCCAAAAAGTGCTCCAAAATGTTCAACCCATGCGTCCTCGTCAACATGGGACTCTAGAGAAATCCCCTCCTCTCTTAGGAAAGGAGCATTAATTATGGACCAAAAGTCCCTACTGCTGTTTAATGCTGCTGCTCTTTGTAAATTCTCCCAGGTCTCCTCTATAAGAGAATGTAATCTATCTAGTCTTGCTTTTTTGTATGCCAAACGTAATGACTTCACTAAATTCTGATCTCTGGGTTTTGACCTTAGGGCGTCATGTAGATTTTTAAGGGCCTTTACACAGACCTTATCAAACCAGCAAACCTTCTTGTGAGTCCCCTTTGAGACCTGACAAAACAAATTATCCTTAATCTCCACTAGGATCCGCTCAAAGGCCGCCGGGCGATCGACCTAGAGTGTATTTAAGTCCAAACAGGTCAAAAACTCCTGATCCATTTTGCCCACAATTCGGCCAGTGAACATTTGAACAGTCATGTTCGTACCTTTGCGGTACAGAACACCCACAGCTCTGCGTTAGTCAATACCATTATTCATAAAAAATATAAAACGACTCTTGATATCTCAAATGAATTTTTCAGTCACAATTGGCTCCTGAGAGCCGTGACCGAACCGCATTCAGCGCCCTTGGCAATCACAAAAGTATACTCGTTTGCCTATTGGGTTTAAGAATAGTCTCAGCGCTTTTGCGGCACGCATAGTGTCTGTTTTACATAAAATTGACCCTGATGCTTTCTCGTACGTCGATGACATCTATTTGACGAATGATGAATTGATACCGCATCTTGTGTGTGCGGACTGCATCATAATGTCTTTTGCAGACTTGGGATACAAATTTAACTTTCCAAAGTTGCATATTGCCTGTTTGGCAGTTCTTTTTCTGGGTTACAAACTCACCAATGAAGGTAGGGGGTTCGCCCCCACTTTCTGGAGAAATGTGCTCAATTGCAACCTCCTTCTATTCTTAAAAAGTTACAATCTTTGCTGGGTTTTCTGAATTTCGGGACCACATACATTCCTGATTATGCCCAGCGTATCAAACCACTTTACTCTGTGATACAACCTTCTTTTTCTGCTTCCTGTTGGCTTCTGGAACTTACAGTGATTCTTCGGTCTTTGCAGTCTGATCTGCTTACGACCAACTTCTTGTTAACACGTGACAATTCTACAAATTTGGTCATAAGGATTGTACCAGGGGCATTCGATTTCACATACTTGATGTTTAATGAAGGGGACACGATCCCCATTGCCTATAAATCGCATTTGTACACTGCGGCTGAGATGCGTTTCGCTTCTACAGAAAACATTTTGACCGCTGTCCAGATGGCGATTCTGAAAAAACGCTCTCTGACTCAGGGTAAACGCATTTTCTTGGTCTCGCCGGTACCTGCTTTAGAAGCAGTTATGAAGGCTAGTGTCCCGAACTCTAAAGCCTTGCATCCACGTTGGATACAATGGGCTAGTTCTTTGTCATCGGCTGATGTAAATTTTGTCTTTGACCCGTCTTTGCAGACACAGGAGGTTTTACAATATGAACATGTTCACCCACCTCCTCTGTCGTTGCTTCCTCTTGATCAGTACAAATGCATTGTTTACACTGATGGATCTGCGCAGCCAGCCGTAGGTTCTAAACATGCTTATTCGGCGGCATGCACGATTGTGCCTGGAAAAATTGTAGAAGGGGATTTTAAATCCTCCCTGGTACACACACAGTCTCTAGGTGACTGCACGGCTCAATTAGCAGAACTACGTGCTTTGGTTTTGGCTCTTGAATTTGCGGATCCAGATGTTCCTACGCTTATTGTGTGCAATTTGTTTTACTGTGAACAATACTTCAATGTCAACTTATACTTTTGGAAACAAAATGATTTCCATGATTCTAAAGGTAACGCAATTAAGCATAAGATGCTTTGGGTCCGGGTGGCCGCTCTTAAGGAGCGCTTGCCACTGACACATGTTATCCATACTTTGGGCCATCAACGTGTGGGAGCACACGCTGTTAGTAATTCACTGGCTGATGAGGCAGCCAAATCTGTTGCAGCCACTTGTTCTGTAGCAGCAGTCACAAGGTCCATGTCTAAAATTGATGATGATATTTTAGGAGCTATTGCTGCTACGAAGGAGGGAACAGAGTATCCCCAAGGTTTCCCTTCACGTTATACATACCACTTGTCGTCTGATCAGATTCCATTTGCTATTATTCCATCCGTTGGGGATCGGCTGATTCCCAACGACGACCGCAGACTTTCTTTGATCATTGCCGCACATGAGGGCATTGCTACTGCATATGCTGGTGTGAATGCAACTGTCTCCCTTTTGCAGCAGCGTTTTGGGTGGTGTGGTTTATATCAACAGGCTCGTAAATATATTCTTTCTTGTGACATTTGCCAACAAATTAAGCCTTCTACTGTTGCACTCCCACCACATACTCAGCTTTACATCTCTAATCAGCCATTTGGCTATATTTATCTTGATCACTGTGGTCCTTTGACTTCTGACACTGCATTTATACACATATTAGTTGCGGTGGAATCGTGCACTAGATTCCTTTGGGTTTGGCCTCAACGTAGTGCTGACGCTTGAACTGTCATTAAAGATTTGCGTGTCTTTGTCGGGACATTTGCTTGTGGCACCTTCCATTCGGACCAAGGTCCTGCATTTGCCTCTAGGGCTTACCGGGATGCGATGAAGTCTCTGGGGGTGCAGGTGTAATATTCCTCTCCATACCGGCCCGAGGGCAATTCAGTTGTGGAGCGGATGAACCGTGACTTAAAGCAATCTTTGACGGCTCGAGTCTTAGCTACTGGCAGGAGTTGGCTGACTCATTTGTATGGAGTCCATCGTGCACTAAATAATCTCCCTAGAAGATCTCTGAGTGGGCGGACCCCATACAAAATGCTTTTTGGCATTAAAATGTTTGTGCCAGACCTTGATGGTCTAGGCGTTGTGGCAGGTGCCGCAACCTTTGATGTAGATAACCATTGTGCTATGTTACAGGATCCACAAAAAGCTCGTGATTCACAAGCAAGAGCCCAGTTGCCCTCTTCTGCAGGTCCAGCGGTGCTGATTCCTGTTTCTGGCTGGATTCCTAAAGTTGGTGATCTGGTCCGTGAAAAGGTGGAGAACAAAAAAGAATTTGGTCCATCCTACTGTGCAACGGTCAGAGTCCTTGGTTTGAAAGGCACACACACTGTGATCCTGCCTCCTTTACCTGGTCGTAAGGAAAATTTAACATTTCAATCGAACATGTCAAGTTACACCATATGGCCCATACTGAATAGTATGCCTCAAAGCATTCCACGTCGAGATCTTTCGCTGAATCCGATGGCTTCTCTTTCTCCGACTACTCCCCAGCAATCACAAGGGGAGGTGGAAACTTCAATTGAATTATTACCTGTTTTTCCTTCTACATCCACAACTGTGGATATTGAGTATGATTCTCCTCCAGTTGAAGTCATAATTGACATTCCTGAGAGTACCATACCTGAAACATCTGATGCAGCACATCCACCATTGTTTCGGCTGGAGTCCAGTGGTTATTATATGGATCGTAATAGCTTTTCCTTTGGCACGTCTTCCTCGTCATCTACTGTGCAAGAGACCCCTACCTATACCAGTGTTTTGATCTCCTGGTTCAAAAAGACTTACTTGGTCCCGCCCTGGACATATATCTGGATAGTTCTTACAATGATGTTCCTCTTCATGTGAATCGGACTTGTGACTGTATTTTTTCTACTTATTAATGGCCATTATTTACCTGAACGCTCTGCTGTGAACTTTGTTGATGGAGTTCTAGCCCCTCACACATCGTCCCGCATAATGAAAAGAGACCAAGCCCTTGTCAATATATCACCATTCCCCATTGTTGATGGTATCATCTGGGACAAAGTTGCATACAATATCCATGGCCTGACAGAAATTTTGAACATTCCATACGTCTTCTGCGTTTCCTTAGGAGATGTGGTCTTGCCTGATATCCATTCTGATGACTGGGATGTTCATGCTGTTCATTCGTTATTCTCTGATTTAAAATACTATGCTGCATTTGACACTTAAGATTTGTATTTAAATTCGGCTAATTACGCAGATTTATTTTGTTATCAACATTATGGCCATAATTTCTTATACAAGACAAAAACACAGAGACCCTTTTTTAATTATACCCAATGGGAGCATTGCCCAACACCATTACGGGAAGTTAAAAGACCCAACAAAGTAAATTTGTATATTTTTCTGGTTACAATCTATCTGACCCACAGTCCTATTTTTAGGTCGAGCCTATAGCGGCAGCGCTCATGCGCTGCTCGCTTTGCGAGGCATGCAGTAATGGAGTATGGAGTGGAAGCTCCGTGGAAGCTCCGCCCACTCTCCGCCCATGTTTTTAATTGGCTCGTGTCATTGTATTTTGTAAATGCTGCTGTCTGATTGATTATGAGGCTTGTTAGTCCCTCCTTATTATGGCCATGTCATCATTTGTACCCTCCCATGGCTACTGGCCCCTTTACTTCGAGTGTTACACAGTACGGCATGTGTTAATTAGACTGTGAGCACTACTTTGTCCATGCCTTCTCGCCCCACTCTCCCCTCTCCCTCCCCCCACCCACACTCCTGTTGTCCGTGCTTCCCCCTCCCCCTCCCGTTGTCCGTGATGCAATGCAATAGGTCTCGCATAAATGCGAGTCCTATTGCTTTGCAAATGCTTGTTGTTTTCGATGGTCTATCTCCATGCTCTTCTTTTGTTGAAGTTGGCGCAATACACCAACCTTTATCAAAACGATGCCGACCTATTAGCCCTTCGTACTTCAGGCGCTGGTGACCTTGATGTCTCTTGCGGTCGGCTGTGCCTCCCGGTCATCGATAATTTGTTAGAGGAAGAGATGCGTTCCCTTCACGCTGGACAGCCGGCTTCTTAGACACATCTGATGCTTGCATTTCTGCACACTCAAAGCTCTGCTTTTCAAAAGTGAGAGCCAGGTTTAAGCTGTGTGTTTTCTTTTCATTCAGGGGAATGAAAGGCTACGTTCATTTTTAGGATGCTGTGTAATTGTAAAAATGCTGGTTCGATATTTGAACCCCCAGCGATGTGCCCTCTTAGTCTGGTATATAATGTGTGATAAATGTAGGGTGGGCTTTGTTCATGTCTTCCTGCACATCATGTTTTGTGTTGTAGCTTTAGAAAAGAGCATGCACCGTGCTTGCTTTTCAGTCTAGGAACGTGGCAGAAGGTCGTTGGCGGAGTATTGTGTTTTTTGGTTCAGTAGCAGTGGTCACAGTAAAATGGGCTTATTTGCATTAAACTGAATAAGATGTGGAAATGCGTAAAGTAGAGATAAGCTTCTGTAGAAGCAATATGTTAGTAACCTTATTTGGTGTCTGGCTGATTTAAAGAAACGCATAAAATGCAGGTCGGGGACCGCTTTCCTAGCAGATGTGTTACAAGGCTAACACGTTTAAAATTGCTGTCAGGGTAGGTTGCAGTCTAACCAAAGTACAGTGTAAACAGATAATGTACAGAACATGGAGCTCATGAAAAGCACTCTGATACCTTAGGGTCAAGTTTGCGCTATATAAAACTCCGGGAAAAAAATGTCATGAATGTACTGTCACAGATTGTTGGGAGGAACACATATATGCCGGAAAATTAATAGACTGGACCAATTGGTACCTACCCAACCAGTCTACCACGACAAACTGATTAAAACAAGTCTGTGCCACTTAATGGCGAGCTGTTTGGATGCACTACAGATGAAGTCCTAATTTACTTGCTGTCAATTTCTTGCGACCAACATCCCATGGAAACATACTGCATGTAAAAGAAGCAGCCTCTTCCCGCGTACCACTACGTTAGATAATATCTTTACAAGTTACTGATTAATTTTTTTCCTCTTTGTACGTATTTATTGCTAATGAATACATGATTAAAATGTGTGGAGAGCAGCAACAAAAGAAGCAGAGCTCTGGAATGCCTCACGAAATTCAAAGTCCTGTTTTAATTTGGGAGGCTAGGGGCGGGGATGCTGCGTGTGCAAAGCATTGCGGAGACCATTGTAATCAGAGCTAACAAGATGTTTTTGACATGTTCTCAGTGGCCGCAGAACGTTGTCCAGGTCCCGCCTCCGGCTCTCTTCTTAAGAGGAAAGGCTTTCTGCAAGCTTTCACTAAACGCATGCAGATCGGTACTTGGGAACGCGGGCACAGCGGCCTCCATGCAATCTGTCAAAGTATTCAATTTGGGCTGCTAGATTTCTCCAAAGGGAGGCAGGGCATCCTCTGGTTGCCCTCCATTTAAGTCATGTTAAACCTCCTAGTAAAGCTCTTCTCCTCTCGCGATTGTCAATAGGCATTCAGAATGCTGCTTGTTTGAAGTCGGCTTGACTTTTCGTTCTTTTCTAACATCATTTAAAAAGTGGCCCCATTAAAGCTGGCTCTTGTTAAGGAAGGCAACAGCTCCTCAGCCCTTTATTTACTCTCCCCATGGATGTACAATTTGACTTTATTAGCCACTATACTACCGCATTGTGTAGAATTTTAAAGGGGACTGCAACTGATTATTTGATGGAGCACTTACACAGTGAAACATTTATAGCCACGGAGATCTACGTTGCACTAATGTGCTGCATCACTAAATACTTATAAGGTCCCAAAGGCGAGACCTATTGCATTGCAAATGCTTGTTATAGATTGAAGATGCCGCCCCAAACTAAATTTATGTTAACACAGACTAAATTGGTTTACTCCACGTCCTTCAGAAACTATTTGTCCATGAAGGGTTATGAGCACTGTAAGGACACAATTGATTTAAAATCCATTTGGGGTGCTAAAGATTGGCAAGTGCAGGGCACAGAAGCTTTGCATCGTGCATGTCTGATACCATCTCAAATCTTATTTTTAAATGACACAGTACAACAGACTACTTGTTTTGGTTTAGCCACGGCAAAAAACCTAAATATACCCATCCATTCCATTATTGACTCCATAGGCTACATGGCAAATACACACTAACTACACGATTGAAGACTTAGCTCTCTTATTTCAAAATGGCACACTTAACTTGTCCAATATTGACCCTTTAGGATGGCTGGTGTGGCCGACAACTTCAAATGCATGTCAGTTACACTTTCTTAATACTTCGAAAGATTTTACACAAAATAGACCTGATCCATGCTTCCCACATTCACATACAGTCACGACATATTCAGTGGGTAAATTATGTCAGCAATGGTTGGGACATTCCACACTGTCGTCAGTGAAACAACATCTCTCTCATTTGTCAGGTGACATTGATTTGGCTGATTTCCTTTTAGGTCCAAAGTCCCCTCGAACAAAATGTTTTATTTATTCTGCATATAATGAATTTTGGAAACTGCCTCAGATGGAAGCTGCGGTGCATTTGCGCCAAATTGATCAGGCTACTTTAGAAAACATTCTTGCAGTTGTCGATAATAACATTAATACACTGTCTTCCCGTATATATACTTTAGATTATATTGTATCTTCTGTCATTGACATTGTACAACATGATGTGTCTGTTTTGTATCATGGTCAACATCAGTTACGTTCTGTAATGCAGTTTGCTTGGACGTTGCAAACACTCAAAAATGGAAAAGTGCCATGGGATTATTTGAATGCTTTTGCACTGTTTTTGCCATTTAATTTGGCTGATAAACAGAAATTAATATCCATGAAAGATGCCACATACACATTGTTACATATTGAACAATTAGAACAGTTACCGTTAATGGTAGCCAAGACTGATTCAGCTGTGTGGTTAATACATGGGGTTATTTCACTGCCTATCTCCCTTTTTCGGTTCACATCATGCATGAAACATCATCCTGTTGGGAGATATGAGCCCCTCTGCAATAATTTTATTCACAAATTGTGGTCTTTACCTTTCGCTTACAGATGACAACGTGCAGAAAAGGACGTTTTCCTTACAGGGGAGGACTGTGATTCCACAGTAGGACATTCCCTAGTCTGTAAACAAGGTAAGCTACACGGAGCCTGTAACGTTTCGGCCCCTAATCTAGCTTGTTTTTTTAAAGGTACCCCTGTCCCGGCTATTATTCCCATATTAACTTTGCTTTCTAACAGTAGTTATCTTATTTTGAATAACCACGATTGGTGCGGCTTGAGAGCTGGCATCCCATATATAGTAACAGTTTCTCAAAGAGTTACATGTTGCAGCAATGCCCTATTTCCACCCCCGCATGGGATTGTAGATAGTTCGCTTTGGCCTTCCATTCCAACTTTGAAAACAGATTTCAATAAACTAAGCAGACTCAAAGCGCTATTGTTTCAACAAGAAGTGGGTCTCACATCGACTCGCGAGACCTTCGAACTCTAGGTGGCAAGAAGCCCAAGCGAGATACACTCGCTGCTAAACACAAATCTCCCACTCCATTTTGGAGAATTAATACACCAAATATTTAATGCATCTGATACGGAGGGCCTAGCTCACTTTTTTAAACTTGTGGGATCCGGCCTTGTTTCTTCCTTTCAGACTATTTTTGGAGTAATTCCGGCCTTTATTCATTCTATTTTTTCCAGCGCCTTCGGAGGGTTTCCCCTGGTGCTCCTGTTGGTTTGCGGCGTGCTGTTTCTCCTATTATTGCTTCGCAATGGATGCTCAATCTGTGGAACTGCCAAACCCGGTCCAGTTGCAACTGTACCATGATCGTATGTGGCAGCTCTTTGGTGCTATGCCAGTGGAGTCTTTTGGCATCGACTACTGGCTGACCTTCAGTTATGCCTACTTCACCTGCGTGCAACCTGTGTTTCACTGCCTCCGGTGCCCTTTTCAATGGGCCATGGATGTCTGCTTGTCCAATACCACACACGCTGCCCTGGATTACGATCTGCTAATGGGTCCGTTGAAGGCCCATGACCGGGTGTGTGCCAGGGGTACGCGTGTGCGATCCTCTACTCGGACCAACAGCAGGCTTGAGAACCTGTGCTCTTGCGCAGCGCCTCATTGACCGCAGTTTCATTGAGGTTAACGCAGGTTGCCCTGAGATGCTCCTAACGGCTTCTGGATATGAGGAGCATGTGTGCTCGTTCGACCTACTAAATTAGATGGCATGCCTTTTTTCAATGGAAGGAACCGACAACATTCTGGAGTTCATGGCATTCCACTTTTCCCACAACATTTGTGACTTTGCAGACTAACTATGAATGGTTAGCATTTTGTGAGCGCCCAATTGGCAAAATTATGGAACATCATAACCTAGCAGTACAGAAAATGTTTGGGGCTTCAAAATTACATGAATTGGCCTTCGACAAAGACGCTTTGCCTCTGCTTATCTCTGATTTTTGTTTCTGCATATGGCTCACGCCCTGGCCAAGGGGAGGGTGTCACGTGGCCCATAGGAACATTGTCGTTTTTCACTAGCTTAGCATGAGCACCTTGCAGCTTGCCTGCTGCTTTGCACACGTTACTACATGTCTTTATTTTTTGTAGTAATTTCAAAGACTGCTTTCACATGGGAACTCATCATTGTGCTTGCTCTCTGCATGTTGCTGGGATTTTGACTGAACATTATGTGCAAGGTCGAACAACAAAGCCCCTTGTTATTTTGTTCTGGCCAGTACTTAGCCCTTGGACAAAACATACTGATGCAGCTGTTGTTTGGACAGCGTACTTGGGTTTTTAGTGGGGTGTACGAATAGGTGAGAGACACTGGGAGAGGGACCTTTCCAGGTAGAAGAGCACCAATGATGTAGATCTACCATCTTTAGGCTGAGGTATGGGGTCTGCTGACAAAGCCCAGAGACCTTCTATTATATAATAATACTTCTTCTTAGCAAGGGGAGGGAGGTTAGGCACTATAGTCCTTTTCCATTGTCTTTTTATGATGACATCTCCCTTCATGATTTATGGACTGACTGCTATGCAGACAATATTTGTACTATGCATTTTCCTGCTTGTTGTGGCACGTATACTGCATGTTAGGGCACGTTAGTTAAAATAAATATTTTAAACTATTTCGTGTCTCCGTCAGATCTTATTGTGGACGAGTACAAGAGAGTAAGCAAAAAGGTGTGTCTTGGTACCGCGATTCCTGAGAGATCAGGGAGTGTTGTGTTCTGGGGTGTCTAATCATTTGTTTCTCTGTGAGGAGAAGGAGAGCATGTGTGACACTATTGCTAGTCGGTCCTGGGTTTGTGGGTACTAAGGTGGTGGGAAGACTCAGTCCCTATACACCAAGGTCCCATTTCATGCGCATAGTTCTGTATTCGTGCAGAATCCCTGCAACAGCGAGGGATGTCAGACCACTGCGAGCTGGAGTGTCTGCATGTAGGAACCTCAGCATCTTGTGTCAGTGTGTCAGCATGGAAGTCCTTTTTCTCCTCTCTTGCTTCAGCAAAGATATGGTGTTTATATACCAAAGTGGTACCCTCAGGGGATGTACCTTGCTGTGTCATGTCGGACTAGGATGACGGGAGGAATGACCCTTATACATAGTTATTATGCAGGAGATGGTAGACCTGCTGAGATTCCAAGAATCCTCATGCATAATGAATGAGGCTAGTTTTTGAAGAAAACCCCACGCTATTTAAGCAGTACCGTAACTAGGTAAAAGGTCAGTACCAAGAACTGTTATGTGGTGTAATGGCAGGGGAAATATAGGTGAAAGGTTTGGCTACTATCTGAGCCTATATCGGGGTACCTGTATGAAACATAACACTACCTCCAATTCTTCTTCAGGCTTTGGCAATGGCACACTAAGAAAGTTCTCCTTCCCAGTTTGGGACTTCTGTACGATTAGCAAGCAGGAGGATAACATTGCAACATGCTCCATTTGCCACACGAGTGATTGTTGGGGTAAGCCTGGTTCACATTATGGTACTGGAGGCCAAACAACCCATATGAAAAAACATCAGGCAATCTGGTAGGAGATGCACCTTCAAAAATTACTGCAGGCGGTGGTGGTGCTGAGTGAGAGGAATCAGCTCTGATAATGGTGGGAGGTGAAGGTGATGAAGAAGAAGAGGCTTACAGCTTTAGGAAAAGCAGCCCAGTCCCCAGCAGTACTCCAGTATCACCTGCCTCAACAACCTCAAAATGGCACAAGAGTCAGATGGAGACACCATTGCCTTCAGTGACTGCCCCCAAGACACACATTGAGTCTACCACCTCCTGGTTCCCTCTCGAAGTCGCCTGTTTCAGTGGCACCGCAAAAGAAAAAAATCCAAGCTACTAATATGGGCATGTTTAGGCAAGAGGGGCCGTATGAACTCAACCACCCAAAGGCACATTTGTACAATGGGAAGCTGGCTAAAATGTTATTGTTGGACCTCCTCTCTTTTTCTTTTGTGGTAAGAGTTGGATTTTTAAAATTTGTGACAGCCATCTGCCCAAAATGGAAGCTTTGCAGTTGGACCAGTTTTGCCAGAGTTGCTGTTCCAGCGCTGTATCACAACATGCTGCAATTGGTTGGGCAAGCTTTGCAGCAGAGTGCTGGTCACACTGTCCACCTGATGACAGACATGTGGACCAATTACCAAGTCACTGATTACATGTGTATCACTGCACACTGGATCTCATTTGTGGGGGTTAGGCAACAGCTACCTACAGGTCTCAGCACTGAAGAAACATTTAAGGGCACTCAGCAGCATGCAACAGTAGCCATGTTCGCCATGGAGAACTCCCATACAACTCCAAACATCTTAGATGACTTTTACAGCAAGGTGTTTGAAAGGCTGGAACCCAGAGGTCTCAGAATTGGATTTGTTGCCACAGACAATGGCAGTAATATATTAAAGGCCATGGCAGATGGTGGCTAATTCAGGGTCTTGTGTTTTGCGCATTGCATCAACCTTATTGTGCAGGACTTGCTCAAAAAAGACGACATAGTCAGCTACATACTGACCACCTGCAGAAGAATTTGCACTCATTTCAGCGATTCTTTTAAAACCTGAAAGCAGTTGAGGATCATTCAGCATGCTAATAGAGAACCAGTTAAAGCCCTCATACAGGCAGTGCCAACACATTGGAACTCAACCTATTACATGTTGCAACATCTGTTTGAGCAGTACAAACCGAACATTGACTATGTCATTCAAAGGAGAGGGGATGAAACTGGGAAAAACATGATAATGGAGGTGGACAAATGGAGCCTAGTCAAATGCCTGACACACATGCTACTTCCTTTCGAGGTTTTTACCCAGGAAGTCAGCAAGGAGGACAGTACGATGAGCCAAGCTATCCCGTTGTTGCATCTGCTACAGGACCAGTTAAAAAAGGTGTTGCAAAGGTTCACAGGTGTGGATGCACCAGAGAGGTGCATGACTTGGTTGAAAGCGGAATATTTCACTTGGCTGTTAATCCAAGGTTGCAAAGAGACATCATGTCATCCAAAGAGTACATTAGTGCCACAATACTTGATCTAAGGAACAAAAAAATAATGGCCATTTTCATTCCTTGTTCTGAAATGTATGTTTCACTTTACATGACGTGGATTGTTGATCACGTGAGAGACCTTGAAGAAGAACGACTGGAAATTAGAGTCCCCGGCAGAAGTTCTGGGGTGCAACCTTCAACTTCCAGAGAGGGTGATGATGTTGTCTCAGAGCAGCCAATACCAGCAACAAGAACTCCTGCAACAATAACTACAGGAACAGAAGAATGGACCCAACCTCTGCATTGGCTTGGTTTTAAGTGCCAGGGTTTAATTCAAGTGCAGAGGCAAAGGCAAAAGAGGGTGAGGAAATGGCAGCACCAATTACCATTCAGAGGATGTTCCAGGACTATCTGGATGACCCAAAAGAGGTCTACGTGGATCAAAACTCATATGTCTATTGGTATGGGAAAATGCGGCAATGGTCAGATCTCAGCAGACTGGCAATAAAGTATCTGGCTTGTCCAGTGTCCAGTGTTTCTGCTGAACGTGTGTTCAGTGCAGCTGATCCAGGTATCACAGTGAGAAGGGCCAGTCTCTTGCCTCAAAACGTTGAGAGATTGACGATGAACAAAATAAACAACCCCTTCATACCACACAATTACACTGTACCTGAAATACCACAGGAGGAGGAGGAGGATGAGGGTGATTGGTCAGATTCAAGTGTGATCAAAATCTGGGCAAACCACTGACGTTTAAGGATGAACTGAGTAGGCCACCATAGAACTTTCTAATTTATTATTGTCAACCTGCTTAGTACTTTGACAAAAAACTAAAATGGATAGAGCTAGAGGAACATTATATATTTTGTTTTTGTCTGGCTGATGTAGCCCCACCTTTTTAGGCATGTACGGCTGGATTAGAGTTGGACCAGTGAGCAGAGAAGAAGCCTTTCCAATCTACACAAATTACTTAAATTTAGTTTTTCTTCTTGTTCCTCAACACCAGTGCAGTACAGGTCTATCTCAATCGGATCAGAACAGAGTTTGACTGATTTGTTACTCAGAGTCAGGAGGGGGATGGAAAGACTCAGGGTGGGACTACTGAAGAAGAACTTCAAAGGGAAACCATCATGAATATGACTCAGAGGCCTACTCATCTCTGTGGACTGGAGAGAGGTACGTTGATTGGGAAATGCTGCTGAGCATCTGTGCTAGATCAAATATGAAAACTCCTCTTATGTGCTTGTGGCCTGGGGAGGCTGTTGCTTGTAACTGGAGATAGACTTGCGATACCAAAGAAAAGGAAGAGGAAAATCATAACAGCCTCACTTCAACATGAGAAGCCTTCTATGGTATACCATTACCTGAGACGTGAGAGCGATTTACAACCAATCACGGACAAGTAGCTGCATGTACTGGGATGTTAAATATTTAGCAAAGTGCATGCATCATGTGATGATGAAGTGGCATATAATTTATATTGCTGAAGTTGAAAATAAGTAAAAGTGAAGGGAATAATTATTGTTAAACTTTATGCTTGAAGGAGTTTTTTTGTGTTTTACTTTTACTTTGCACTGCTGCCGTTCCGGGCACCATGTTTTTTAAATTCACTTATCAAAGTGTATACCATTTAGTTATGGTTAGTTTTACCCTTGTCCTACTACCCTCCGTAACTATATTGACCATTGGGGGTATGCTGCCATTGCCTATATTACCTATAACAACCTAGATAAACAAGAACTTACTTATCTCCAGTAGAAGTTAGTTGCTTACTAACTAAACTAGTTCACTTACTCCATAGTTCTCTTATCTGAATAGATGCAGTGATGGCTGCTACCGCTCTCAATCTTCCAAAACCTTAGCGCAGGGCTTCCCAAGGTGCCTTCTTAATGGTGGTGGTAGTAGTAGCAGGCTAGCTCGCTAGCAGGGAAGGCATCACAAGTGAGGTCTTACACCCACCTAGGTGAACTTCAACTGTATGATTATTCAAAAGGATTATCCACCACAGGCAACTAGCTTGAAAGAAAATATAGAGTTAGATGGTTATATTTATATCATAACTTTACAAAGACTGAGACCAGACTACCACCATGACACAGCAAAGAAGACCTGATATTATAACAAAACTAGTAATAGTATCTTTGCGTGAGCAATGGGGAGATAGTATCTAATTAAAACTAAACTCACAAAATCCTCGAGTCAGGAGAAGTGGACTCAGAGTCAGGAGTGGACGAGGTCAAGCGTTTACGCAACACATCACATGAAAGATGATGTGCATGAATTATGTTATATATCTAAAATATGGATCCCTTTTATGCGTGGGTGGATAATTGGGGCTGGTGTGGGCTATTGCTCGGGTAATAGAAGATCCTGCAAAGAGTTGGTGTTGGTTTCACCACATTCACCCCACCAAGTGTGTGATCCATTTATGGTGTAAAATAAGTCACACCTCAATAAATTACACAGCCCAGGGGAAGAGGGTAGGGGTTTGATGAATGGATGGGAAAGGGGAGTTGGGAAAAGTTGTGACAAATGCAGCCAATGCACAACAACAATATTCATCAGAGCAATGAGCAGCACATCATCATCAATCTGTTGTGGAAGTAAATGAAGGAATGACACAGTTCAGTTAAATGCATTGCAAACAGTCCTTCGGCCCCAGAGAACCACATTATATCTAAATGTTCTTTTGTCTAGGTTTGAAAAATACAAATTATGGATGAGTGAACCAACATAGTTCCAAAAATTATGATTGTGAAATGAAAAATGATACTGTATATAAATGCCAAATTGGGCGTGCATCTGCATTCTTCTCGGAATGTCCGCCTTGGATGCGAGGCTGTCCGATAAGGTAAGTAGGAGTGTTCTTGCAGGAGAAGATAAGACCTGCGGATTATAAAACAGAAACAATATTGTAGAGTCAAGGAGAAGGACAGAAGGTAAAATTCATGAGGAGTGTACCAAGACTCGGAGGCAGAGCATAGGCTGTTGCAATCATTAATTTTATGGAGGGCTACATATCTGACTCGCTTAACACATACAGTGAGTACACTAATAAATTGTCAATAAGCAAGCAATGTGACTTACCACTGCCCGTCCCTGCCACCGCTGGTACTACCCCTCCAACCGCCTTCACTGCCGCGTCTGCCTTATTGGTGCTGCCGCTGGCCCCTGCACTGATGGTCTGTGTAGCTAGAAAAAACATTACACATTTTAGATGTCAGATAAGCCTCCCCTTATTATATTTTTTACCAACTGCAAGACATCAATACAGTTTGGTTAGCAGTATCTGCTATCGAAAATATTGCTTTGGGTATTTTGTTGGTTGACAATGTTAGAAATGCATGGTAGTCAGCCAGCCAAATACATTTCGTAATGGAAGGGCAGAGCTATGATGACTCTGAGCCATTGAAGCGCAATGAAGGGGTGGAATAAATTGGTCATTGAAGGAGACTTGGTCTTGGTTGGCAAATGCAATGGGACCTCATACTACTTTCCTGCCATGCTGCACGGTCATGGAAACTGCTAGTATACTGTATAAATTAATAATAACATAACATTGGGGAGGGCCACCATGACCATGGACACTCTCTCATTTTACTGTTTGAGTATGATCAAGAAAAAGAAAGCCTTCTCAACAAACATGCATGGAGAAAAATAACTTACTTGGGACAGCAATCTTCACAGTAGAGCACCTAAAGTCTTATAGTAACAGTCCACTAGCTATATAAGGGGAGAGGGAAAGCTTACTAACAAAGCAGAAGAACGTTAAGGACTAGACTAGTACATAAAGGAGGAAGATAGCTACAGTAACATGAAATATAGAAAGAATTATATTGCAGGGATAGCAAGAATTTAACAAACATTAGATAGAAGAGGAGTTGAAAAAAAGGAGACAGTATAAAAAAAATAAACAAGTCAAAATGTTTCTAAATGGGGTGAGGAAAAATTTAGGGAAATAATAATAATAACAGGACTTACTAGGGCCAGCAGCTCCATCAGCCGTGGTGCTGCTGGTGGTGGTGGTACTTTCACCTGCTGCAGCATTTGTGGTGGCAGCCCCTTTACCCTGACCCACCTTCGATGGTGCCCTCTTCTTGCCCTTGGGTGCTGATGTAAGAAATAAAGAAGATACAAAAAATAGATTAGTGGTACAGTTCATCACCCCAGAAAATATTTTGACAGGCAAAGGCAAACGCAGGAACATTGTATTTTTCTAAATCAGATCACCTATAGTACTAGTATTGAGTTGACCTCTTCCTAATTTCCTACATCTAAGCCCAATTCCTAATTTCCTAAACCTAAACTACATTTGGAACTACTAATGCATTGCAACAAATGATCTTTACTTCTAAACCCCCTTTGATGAACCAACTCAGTCTCCCTTTTAAATGCATAGATGCAAACTACACATCACTTGAAGATTGGGACTGTATGAGCTACATAAAAAAGGCATAGAGAAAGCTAACTCACTGATATTACTACTACCACTATCTTAGTGACAGGAGAGAGGAGTCTGCATGACTTCTTAAATAATCAACTCAAGCGAGCATCGGCGAGTACGATTAGGTAGCACCAAGCACCTGGCTAGCTCAAACTGGATGACATAATATTCGTAACATAAACTGAACAACCCTCTGAGTGTGAGCAGCATGCTTTTTGAAAAAAAAATATTAGCATTGTAGAACACAACAAATAAATAATTACTCACCGAGCCACACAACCTTGATGCCCAGCAGGTTGAGCATGTCCTGCTCCAAATCGAGAACATCGGTCCAACGGTGCATCAGCTCCTGCATGGTGCGCTGGACTCCAGTGCTCCAGCGAATGCACCGGCACACTTTCCCCCATGGCAGCCGATGCTCCGGCAGGGCATGTCCACTCCAAGGCCTGCTGTCAGCATGCAGGGGAGGTGGAGCTGCACATGAAAAATAAGGGCGGCCACTTCCACCTTAGAAAAAATGGGGCGAGGCTGCACCCCTTGGAGGCACCGTCGACTGCAAGTTGTGCAGCAAGCAGCGCAGTGGCACCACCGCTTCCGCTATGGTGGTGCTCCTCTGATATGGTGCTGGTATGAAAAGAAAGGAATAGGAAAAGTAGGAAGGAAGTAAGAGAAGAGAGAGAAGCAGAAAGTAAGAACTAAGGACATAGAAAGGGAAAACAAAAAAAAAGTACAAAAAGTCACAGAAAAAAAGAAAAAATGACAAAAACGTAAAATGTACAAACACAAAAACGCACCAATAAAATAAAGGTAAATGAAGGGTGGATGAGTGAGATAGGGGGAGGACTGGAATAGATTTAAATGGATAAAACAAATCAGCGCCAGCACCTTGCAGAGAACAGAAAACTTGTGAAACAAAATGGCAGCGCCCCTGCACACTGCGTGGTGCAGTTCGTGCTGATTTTTCAGCTTGGAATGCGGTACTGTTACAAAAAGGCAGCGCGAATGGGTAACTGAGCATTCTTTCACCCATTTGCGGAGTTCGGCAGAATCTTGGTGAGTTTTTGGGGAACTGCTCAGAATTCTGCAGAGCAAAACTCTGCGAGTTTGCCTCAATCATTGGAGCATATGTGCAAGGAAGTGGCGGAGTGAGGCGTTAGCCTCCTTGGCTTAACGCTTCACTCCGCCACTTCAGAAACGCAAGTCTGCACCATATTTACAACGATATGGTGCAGCCTTTCGTTTCCCCCTGTGCTGGCGCTACACTTAGCAGTATAGCGCCAACGCAGGCACCCTTGCACCATAGTGCAAGGGTGTCTGCGTGCAGGGGAAAGATTGTTTATGTATAGGAAGGTGCCCCTTCCTGTACATAAACAATCTTTAAATGACATTAAGTGGCTTAAGGCTGCCTTGTAAAGAAGGCAATGCCCCTATCGCCACTACAATGTCGTAAAAAGTGACGTTCTGGTGGCGATAGGGGCTTGAACATATGCCCCATAATTTTTTCTCATGAAATTAAAGCTGCCTTGTGTAAGCATTAGGAATAGGGTTCTGACCCCATTTATTCTCACTAGGATTTTTACTTTTGGACCACCTGGGTTTTGGATTTCTACTGTGAATCTCACTAACTGAGTCTCACTCGCTGTCAGCTTTGGTAAAATAGATCTGAGTGCTAATTGCCAGTGCCTGCCTTTTAAAATAAGGTGCAGTGTGGCACAGCTGGGGTAAGAGGCTCTGGGGTGGTTGTATGTGATCTTAGTCACACATGCATTTATACATGTTTTTGCACTGAGCAAGTGGAATTACTGTCAAACGGGTATCTGCATACAGGTAGCCTGTTGCAGATGGGATCTTTAATAAATTGTTTAAGTCCTGTGCATGCATTATAATTAATTGAGAAGTCAAAAAGAAATATTCCCATTATTTTTTGTCTATGATGTGAATCCCTAGTGCTTCACTGTAAGTGTGTAGGTCTTTACTGTATTCAGACTGTAGGCAAGAACTGCCAAAGGGCAACACCTTATCATTGGCAGTACCTTAGATTGAAGTTTAACATGTGCTTTTCTAGGTGAACAAATATATAACTTCCAAACGTAATATTTTAATTTAAATAAACTTGCACTGCTTCTTGTACTTAGAGTTTGGTCACATTTCTCTGAGTCTGACCATAAGTAGATTTGGGGTCTGAACTACCCTACTGGGCCAATGTAATAACCCTTATGGACAGCCGCTAGGTCAAAGCCTTTCCAACAGAGTAGACCCATCTAGAGAGGATTAGGTGCAGGCATGCCCAGCTCCAATAAAACAAAGAAAGGCAGCCAGACCTCAGCTACCATTCACAGTAGAGGTTACACTTTGATGTTTTGGAGCGAAGGGACAAGCTGTTGTGGCAGTTAGGACCGGACATCATTAGAGACAAATTTAAGACCGTCATCGAGATTTGATTACTGACCACTTGAAGGCACCATCTTGATGCCCCAAGATGCTGTCTAGGACGGGTGGCATGGGGTGGAGTGATGATAAGTCCTCTTCAAAGTGGGCATAGATTCCCACATTCTGGATCTATCCCCACTTAAAAACATTGTAGAAGGGAGAGAACTGTGAAAATGTGGATTATTCATTGGAGAGGATGTAATATTGTCACAGTTACGTACCAGGTTCAGTTAGATCTCAATAATTTAAGCCTGAGCTCAACCCTTGGTAGCTGTAGCATGGAGCATATAGGCCTAACTTATGAGACACATGCAAATTATTTATCAGTACCAAAACAGATAAAAAGTAGAAAACACAAGACCATCAAACTCCATTTTTTTAAATAGAGCACATTTTGATGAGCAAATAGATATTAAAACTACAGAAATCAGTTGGAGTGAACCAGAGATTGATTTTTTGATGTTTTGAGTCAAATTAGCTCCTAAATGAGTAAAACGCCAACATAGGTTATCAGGTTGCACAAGACCGGGTCCAAGTCAAAAGTTACAGCCACCTGCGAGCTACTGCAGGTGGGTTGCAGGTCCAGGTGTGCCCTGGTGGAAAGTTTTTCTTGAGAATTTTAAGATTTTCTGGGGAAAGTTCTCCTCGACGGGTTATTGTTGGGTCAGACAGCAGGCTGGATCTGAAGGAAGGTTCGACGATGGCGGGCTGGTAAAGCACAGGTCCCGGTGAGAGCTTCCGCTTTGGCGGGAAACTTTGCATGGTCATCATAGATGGTGGGAAAGCTCAGAGTTAGCAAAGTCCAAAATCAATGACCAGGAAGGTCTCATCAGCGGTCGGATGCTGCTTGACATTAGCCTCGGAAAATGCTCTTTTTCAGGCTTAGAAACCTTTCTGGAAGCAGAAACCATTTTAGCGGGGGGAATTTGTAAGCTGAGGCCTACTAGCGATTTGACGTCAGCAGCTGCAGCTTCAGCATCAGTCATGGGCTCGGCTGGCTCTCTGAAGGAAAAGTTCTGAGAACGTTTCTAAAGGTCCAGTTTTGCAGATTTTAGGGTCAGAGGTGTGCACTCTAACACAAGCTAAGGGTCCAGGACCTTTTAGGCACCACTTGGGGTTTAAGACCCCTATGGAGAGTCCCCCTGACTCCGACTGGACACAAGTGCAGGCAGAGAGTGTAAACTGCTTTAAGAACAGCAAGGTGTTGCTAAGAATGATCCCAGTCCAAAAACATCTTCAACTAATGCAAAATGTATCAGCCAGACTGATTTTAGCTTTGAAAAGAGATACCCCAATCTTAACCCATAGAGACAAACTACACTGCTTTATCACTAATAAACTATGTCCATTCCAAGCCCCCTATCTCTGTCACCAAATGCTTTACAATCATAATCTAAACATAGTGCTTTGATTGCTAAGGTTCAGTAAAGTGAGATAGGGAGGTCGCCGGATTTCAGTAGCCACTGCCAAAGTATAGAATATTCTTCCACTAACCATCAGGACACAACCAAACCTGCTGCAGTTTGGGAAGCAACATTTTTGATCTGCTGTCAACAGCAATTGGCAGATTTCTAATGGGTGGATGTGAACTGTAGATGGGCATCTGTATACTTCATTACTCTCTGTTTTCTAGCGCCAAGATACTTCTTAGGAGGTGGCCATTCAAAGTTTTTTAAATGGCTAATTAGAATCATATTAGAATCCCCCCAATTCTGTTGGCTACCGGATCTTCGCCATGACTCACAGAGACCATCCACCCCCAGGGGAAGGCCAACGCCATGAGAAATTGGAGCTGGGGGTCATGTGTAGAAATCCTCTCTTTCAAATAAAATGATCCCTTTGAAGAGCCAGAACTGGGGAGAAGATTGTCTGGAAGGGGCACATGTGGCACTCTCCCCTTTCCAATAGTTACTCCTCTGTGAAGGCTAGCACACCAGGGGTAGGGCAAAGCACCACCGCACTCTTTATTGAAAAGCTCCTGAGGAAGGGCTTGAGACCCAGGAGTGGGAACAGGTGCTTACCTTCTCCCTTAGCCAGTCCCTGTGTTAGAGGGGAAGCTGGGAGTATCCAGCGAGAAGGACCCCATCCGCGCTTACCAAAGGTGAGAGAAAAGCCAGGAGGACACATCCCATATTGCTACACAAAACCTGTGCTGAACTTGTGGAGTGGCTGGGACCATGAGGGCTCTGGGACTTCCTCATGCTCCACAATATAAAGGCAGCAGGTGCTCCACTTGGGACTGTGACAAAAAGGAAATATTTCCTGGTATGTCCAGATTTTTAAATAAGAAGCTCTCTCGGTAAGGATATGCCCCATTAATACATTGGGCCCACCTTTTTCAAATTTGCATATTCTGTGTGTGGTGCCCCACGAGGGCAGGGGCATCACAGAAAGAGTAGTCGATGTTTGATGGCCTACCAGGAGGTACCCACCACAGCATTCCTTAAAGAGCCCAACACAATTTTAAAGTACTTTTCCTTTTCATAGGAAAAACACTCACTGGACTATTAAGTGTTGTTTGTAAAGGTTCTGAGTCTCCAGCACACAGTACCTCCTCTGAGTAAGGCTTGGACTGCTCTGCCTCACTACCATGAGAGTCAAGTGGTAAAAAGAGGCACTTGCCTCACATTTAAGGGCTTTGTAGTATAGAGGCACAAGGACATCAGTGGCAAATGGATCCATTTGTTGCAATTGGGCCTGGTACCCCCATCTTCCCTGGTACCCTTTGACCTGGATTCCTGACACAAAGCATTTGGTATATTTACTCCTTAGTTGGAAGCAGTTTTAATTATCTCCCTACTAACATGAAAGTATGTTCTTTGGCTCTTGCATCTCTTGGAAAAACTACGTGCTATATTAACTTAATTGCAAAGGGCAAAATGCCATAGTCCCTTGTAAATTCTCTAGGCATATATTCCTGCACCTCACAGAGGGTCTCACGTTTTCTTGCATTCTGCTGTCTTACATAGATTTTTTCTGCAAGTGTTATGCACCCATATCTGGCTTGTGTTTACCTTTGCCTGATTTACTGGAATGTTAATTTCCTTAGGCAGGAGTGCCTAGAAGCTAACAACTTACTTTCTACCTGATTCTTTCAGAGTACAGGAGCAGGTACTTAACACACAGCAAAACGGTATAGGGAACACCACCGTAGTGGAACTGTGCACGCAAGGGAAAAAGGATAAGAAGACATAAATATCAGACTTAGCTAGATTAAAAAAAGTTAAGTTGAGAGCAGCGTGTTCATGTCTCAGGCCTTGATCTGCGCACAGTTCTTATCTCCTCACTGTTGCCGTGCTTGAAAGCGTGATATTCTGAGCAACATGACGGTGTGCATGTTCAAAAGCAAGTAAGGCTGGCTGAGTGTGCTAAATCTGTTTGGAAAGAGAGGCTTCAAGTCTTTGCTGAACATGCTAAGCAACACCCATGAGTTCCATCAAGAAAAATACATGTACCATAAATTTACAGTATTTTGAACTCACAAAGTGCAGGTTTCTCGTAGACCACAGAGCCCTTGCAAGACAATCAAGATACATAGTTCATGCAGCCGGGAAACTGTTGTCAGAGTGTTTAACTGTGACAAATAGTTGTTATCCTTGGAAGTCGATGATAGACTGAAGTGGATTCAGAAGCTCCTCACAAACTCGTATAAAGCCCTCCACAAAGCATACCTCAGCCACCACCTCTCCTTCTACACTCCCACCAGACAGGTCCGCTCCGCCCAGCTGGCCTTGGCTACCGTCCAACGGAGCAGCAAGACCACGGCTGGAGGAAGATCATTTTCCTACCTCACTGTGAAGTTCTGGAACGTCTTGCCTCTGCACTTCAAGCAATCACCATCGCTGCGGCAATTCAGTAAGGACCTCAAGACATAACTCTTTGGCTGAACCACAGATTCCCCCTCCCCCTTCTCAGCGCCTTGAGATCCTAACGGGTGAGTAGTTGTGCTTTACAAGAAAATTAATTGATTGATCCTTTGTCTTATTCATCATAGTAGTTGCTGAGTTGTTCATAAAAATTATGACCATTATGATACATGTAATTTGTATACAAATACTGCAAAATAAATAATCATATGTATGAAAGTACCTCTTTTTGCATGGTTAGCCCCCACTTTTTGCCTGAAATCTGACGTGATTTTGAACTGCTAACCAGGTTCCCAGAGCCCGATCTCTTTCCCAAAACACTACAACATGATTGGCGCAACTTCAGCTGCCCCTGTAAGTCCCTAGTAAGTAGTACCCCTGGTACCTAGGGCATGGGTACTGAAGACGGTCCCCTGGGATGCAGCATTGGTTGTACCATTCCAGTAATCCCTCACCAAGACTATGTACTCTGCAGTTGCAGGCTGCGTGTCTTTGTGCAAATAATCCAAAGAGTCGACATGACACACAGCCCTGTGTGCAATGCCTCCCATGCCCTGCATAAGATATAGGTAAGTCACCGCTACTGCAGACCTTTATCTCTAAGGCAGGGTGCACTATATCCTATGTGTGGGTATACCTGCATGAGCAGATATGCCCCTACAATGTCCAGTCTATGGCTTCACTGATTTCTAAAATGTGTGGTACCAAAAATCTGGTCTTAATAAATCCTCACTGATGCCAGTGATGGATTTATTGATAAATGCACACCGGAGACCCTTTAAGAGGGTTCCCTAAAAACCTAACAAGCACTGGTGTGGTAACTGACTGGTTTTTGTCAGTCTTATAACCTCATTGGGGTGAGAGCCAGTCCTCTCAGCGGACAGAGCCAAAGCCTGCTCTCGGCAGAAGTGCTTCACACCTCTCCCAGGACAGGATAGCCTTCCTGGGTGGGAAGCTTCAAAGAGAATGCCGCCTTTGAAATCCAACCCAGGAACCTACAGATAGTGGAGAGGCCAAGCCCCCTTTCCTGCTCCACTTTTGGTGGGAGGAAAGGTGGAAAATTAGTTAGATGAGGAGAAGGGTCCCCACTTATCCTACACCACCCCTAGTGCGGGGCAGGTGACGTGAACCCCTCTTCTGAATTTCCACCATCTTCGAAAGGTGGAGAAACCTCCAGTCAGGGCTAGGGTAGTGCCCCTTGCCATTGGAAGGGGTCACTAAAGGGTGTAGACACCCTAAGGGTAAGTCACAAATTGGCTGCTACCTGTCTCCTCTTGTAACGCCCCTAAATTCACTATTTATGTGGCACCCAAGACCTGAACCTCAGAGTTGACAGACAAGAGAAAACCAGGACAAAGAAGACCCGCTGCACAAGAACTGAAGCCCTGCTGCAGAAGAAGAAGGCGCCAAACCCTGCTTGCTGCTCCTAGGACTCGAGAATTGCTGCTGCGGCTGTATTGTACTGAACCCTAAAAGGACTCCAAGAACCACGGAGCACTTCAAGTCTTCAAGTAATCAACAAGAAGCTCCTTTGGAGTGAAGGTATCACTCCCTTGCACACTGCAGGCACAGCTCCTGTGAAGTCCGGTTTGTTGACTTGCTGCTCCCCTACGACTTCGATGCAGCACCGAAGCAAGAAGAGGTATAAAAGCTCCGGAGGGTCAGATCTGCCTCTCCTCCAAGTTTGGGAGGCACCAGAACCCACTGGAGCTATGGCATACCAATACCCGGGGCACCGGACTCCCAATGGTAAGAACCAAGAAGAAGAGTGCACACCTGACTCCCAAAGCACCAGAAGCCAGCACCCATTGAGGGACGTCAAGACACCCGAGATCCATTTACTGAGTGGCCCAGCTGTCCCGAGATCTCCTCTCCAAGTTGCCTGGTCCTGACCGCAAGAACCTCAAGACGCAGGATGCCCAGTTGATCTGCTCGCTCTGCACCCAGCCCCACTGGCCCAGCACGGACCAGCCAGCTGTGATCCCATGGTCCCTAGGCACTTGCGACCTCCTCCCTCCAAGGAGATCCACGGGACTTACCTGTAAGTCCACCTGTGCAATGTATTTTCAAGTGGCCCCCTTCATCTTTGCGCACCAGCTTCCAAGACCCCCAGCACTCTGCTCTCTAACAGCTTGCCCACACTACGACGAAAAGAGCATCCCTATTGGGGATTCACTTGACTCTCTGCACAGTGTACTTCATTTTAGTACACTATATAGAGAGCCAACGTATTTCTTACCCCATTGGCAATATTGGGGTTCTCCTCAGGAAAAAGACTGGGTCAGTTCTTGATTTATCTGTCGCTCATTTCATCGCAGTTTTTAGATCAAGACGGCTTCCTTACGCCCAGACTGTTGTTTTTCAATTGTTCATATTTGCATTTGTGCTCGTAGTTTTTGTATTCACTAGTTCGCTCGACCGCTGTCTGCTTCGGTAGGTAGCTGGGTCGGCGCGCAATCTGGCCAGGGGAGAAGCCCAATATTGCCAAGGGGGTACGAAATGCATTGGCTTAGCCCCTGGGGAAATAACATCCAGAAGAAAGCAACTAGGCAGTGGAAATACAAGCAGATTGCCTATTCCTCTATACAACATACTTGCAACTAGCGGCCCCCAAGAGTGTACATTGGCAGAAGAGGACTTTCTAAATTAATTAGTTGTAATTTCTGCCGTCTTATGATATTTCTGAACAAATGACTTGTCAAAAAACATGGTTTAATCATTTATGTAGTAATTTAGTTTTCGTACACAACGTTATTGTGTATGTTTAAAATGCAAAAGGTGGCTCATTGATGACATGCTAAAAAAGTGTTACAAACGTTGAAATGAAGAACATGTGAATAAAACACAAGGGCTAATGCAAATTAAAATATTGGTCCTCTTTGTTGAGTCAGCACAGAAATTAGGCAGCTAGAGCCTTCATTTGGTCTACACGGTAAAGAGGCCCACTCTAGTTGTCTGTAAGGGCCCAACCCCTTTTACTACGTAATACTTTCTAAGAGTGGCATTTTCAAAACTGTAATTTTAAATCTTACTTCACCATAAGAGAGGATTTTTCTTACCAATTCCAAAGACACCAAACATGAATTGGTTTCCTGTTCCCATTTGAAAGTTACAGCATATTTTATGTAATACATGCAAAAGAAACAATTAATGGACGGAATGCTGGACAATGCAAACATTCACCCCCAGTCACAAGGATCTGGGTTAAATCCATCATTCTTTTGCTCACCACACCACCCAAGTTTGGACCCAGCCATATGCAAATCAGTCTTGACCCTGTTCCTTGTGGGAACAGTCCAGCCCGAACTGCCAAGCCAGGTCCTCCCTGGACAGGAAACAAGCATCCTGGGACCGGTTTCAGGGCATCACCCTTCTTCAGGCAGGCTAGCTTGAATCCAGTGGTGTAGTGAGCACGGGACCCACGTCTGGGCATACCCTTCCCACTTAGGGCGACATATGCAAAAGAAGCAATTGATGGATGGAATGCTGGACAATGCAAACATTCACCCCAAGTCACAAGGATCGGGGTTAAATCCATCATTCTTTTGCTCACCACACCACCCCAGTTTGGACCCAGCCATATGCAAATCAGTCTTGACCCTGTTCCTTGTGGGAACAGTCCAGCCCGAACTGCCAAGCCAGGTCCTCCCTGGACAGGAAACAAGCATCCTGGGACCGGTTTCAGGGCATCACCCTTCTTCAGGCAGGCTAGCTTGAATCCAGTGGTGTAGTGAGCACGGGACCCACGTCTGGGCATACCCTTCCCACTTAGGGCGACAAATGCAAAAAAACCAATTGATGGACGCAATGCTGGACAATGCAAACATTCACCCCCAGTCACAAGGAACTGGGTTAAATCCATCATTCTTTTGCTCACCACACCACCCCAGTTTGGACCCAGCCATATGCAAATCAGTCTTGACCCTGCTCCTTGTGGGAACAGTCCAGCCCGAACTGCCAAGCCAGGTCCTCCCTGGACCGGAAACAAGCATCCTGGGACCGGTTTCAGGGCATCACCCTTCTTCAGCCAGGCTAGCTTGAATCCAGTGGTGTAGTGAGCAGGGGACCCACGTCTGGGCATACCCTTCCCACTTAAGGCGACAAATGCAAAAGAAACAATTGATGGACGGAATGCTGGACAATGCAAACATTCACCCCCAGTCACAAGGATCTGGGTTAAATCCATCATTCTTTTGCTCACCACACCACCCCAGTTTGGACCCAGCCATATGCAAATTAGTCTTGACCCTGTTCCTTGTGGGAACAGTCCAGCACTGAACTGCCAAGCCAGGTCCTCCCTGGACCGGAAACAAGCATCCTGGGACCGGTTTCAGGGCATCACCCTTCTTCAGCCAGGCTAGCTTGAATCCAGTGGTGTAGTGAGCACGGGACCCACGTCTGGGCATACCCTTCCCACTTAGGGCGACAAATGCAAAAGAAACAATTGATGGACAGAATGCTGGACAATGCAAACATTCACACCCAGTCACAAGGATCGGGGTTAAATCCATCATCTTTTGCTCACCACACCACCCCGGTTTGGACCCAGCCATATTCAAATCAGTCTTGACCCTGTTCCTTGTGGGAACAGTCCAGCCAGACCTGCCAAGCCAGGTTCTCCGTGGACCGGAAACAAGCCTCCTGGGACCAGTTTCAGGGCATCACCCTTCTTCAGCCAGGCTAGGTTGAATCCAGTGGTGTAGTGAGCACGGAACCCATGTCTGGGCATACCCTTCCCACTTAGGGCAACAAATTCAAAATAAACAATTGATGGACGGAATGCTGGACAACGCAAACATTCACCCCCAGTCACAAGGATCTGGGTTAAATCCATCATTCTTTTGCTCACCACACCACCCCAGTTTGGACCCAGCCATATGCAAATCAGTCTTGACCCTGTTCCTTGTGGGAACAGTCCAGCCCGAACTGCCAAGCCAGGTCCTCCCTGGACCGGAAACAAGCATCCTGGGACCGGTTTCAGGGCATCACCCTTCTTCAGCCAGGCTAGCTTGAATCCAGTGGTGTAGTGAGCACAGGACCCACGTCTGGGCATACCCTTCCCACTTATGGCGACAAATGCAAAAGAAACAATTGATGGACGGAATGCTGGACAATGCAAACATTCACCCCCAGTCACAAGGATCTGGGTTAAATCCATCATTCTTTTGCACACCACACCACCCCAGTTTGGACCCAGCAATATGCAAATCATTCTTGACCCTGTTCCTTGTGGGAACAGTACAGCCCGAACTGCCAAGCCAGGTCCTCCCTGGACCAGAAACAAGCATCCTGGGACCAGTTCAGGGCATCACCCTTCTTCAGCCAGGCTAGGTTGAATCCAGTGGTGTAGTGAGTACGGGACCCACGTCTGGGCATACCCTTCCCACTTAGGGCGACAAATGCAAAAGAAACAATTGATGGACGCAATGCTGGACAATGCAAACATTCACCCCCAGTCACAAGGAACTGGGTTAAATCCATCATTCTTTTGCTCACCACACCACCCCAGTTTGGACCCAGCCATATGCAAATCAGTCTTGACCCTGTTCCTTGTGGGAACAGTCCAGCCCGAACTGCCAAGCCAGGTCCTCCCTGGACCGGAAACAAGCATCCTGGGACCGGTTTCAGGGCATCACCCTTCTTCAGCCAGGCTAGCTTGAATCCAGTGGTGTAGTGAGCACGGGACCCACGTCTGGGCATACCCTTCCCACTTAGGGTGACAAATGCAAAAGAAACAATTGATGGACGGAATGCTGGACAATGCAAACATTCACCCCCAGTCACAAGGATCCGGGTTAAATCCATCATTCTTTTGCTCACCACACCACCCCAGTTTGGACCCAGCCATATTCAAATCAGTCTTGACCCTGTTCCTTGTGGGAACAGTCCAGCCCGAACTGCCAAGCCAGGTTCTCCATGGACCGGAAACAAGCATCCTGGGACCGGTTTCAGTGCATCACCCTTCTTCAGCCAGGCTAGCTTGAATCCAGTGGTGTAGTGAGCACGGGACCCACGTCTGGGCATACCCTTCCCACTTAGGGCGACAAATGCAAAAGAAACAATTGATGGACGGAATGCTGGACAATGCAAACATTCACCCCTGGTCACAAGGATCTGGGTTAAATCCATCATTCTTTTGCTCACCACACCATCCCAGTTTGGACCCAGCCATATGCAAATCAGTCTTGACCCTGTTCCTTGTGATCAAAAAGAATGATGGATTTAACCCAGATCCTTGTGACTGGGGGTGAATGTTTGCATTGTCCAGCATTCCGTCCATCAATTGTTTCTTTTGCATAAGTCGCCCTAAGTGGGAAGGGTATGCCCAGACGTGGGTCCCGTGCTCACTACACCACTGGATTCAAGCTAGCCTGGCTGATGAAGGGTGATGCCCTGAAATCGGTCCCAGGATGCTTGTTTCCGGTCCAGCGAGGACCTGGCTTGGCAATTCGGGCTGGACTGTTCCCACAAGGAACAGGGTCAAGACTGATTTGCATATGGCTGGGTCCAAACTGGGGTGGTTTGGTGAGCAAAAGAATGATGGATTAACCCAGATCCTTGTGTCTGGGGGTGAATGTTTGCATTGTCCAGCATTCCGTCCATCAATTGTTTCTTATGCATAAGTCGCCCTAAGTGGGAAGGGTATGCCCAGACGTGGGTCCCGTGCTCACTACACCACTGGATTCAAGCTAGCCTGGCTGATGAAGGGTGATGCCCTGAAACCGGTCCCAGGATGCTTGTTTCCGGTCCAGCAAGGACCTGGCTTGGCAGTTCGGGATGGACTGTTCCCACAAGGAACAGGGTCAAGACTGATTTGCATATGGCTGGGTCCAAACTGGGGTGGTGTGGTGAGCAAAGAATGATGGATTTCACCCAGATCCTTGTGACTGGGGGTGAATGTTTGCATTGTCCAGCATTCCGTCCATCAATTGTTTCTTTTGCATAAGTTGCCCTAAGTGGGAAGGGTATGCCCAGACGTGGGTCCCATGCTCACTACACCACTGGATTCAAGCTAGCCTGGCTGATGAAGGGTCATGCCCTAAAACCGGTCCCAGGATGCTTGTTTCCGGTCCAATGAGGACCTGGCTTGGCAGATCGGGCTGGACTGTTCCCACAAGGAACAGAGTCAAGACTGATTTGCACATGGCTGGGTCCAAACTGGGGTGGTGTGGTGAGCAAAAGAATGATGGATTTAACCCAGATCCTTGTGACTGGGGGTGAATGTTTGCATTGACCAGTATTAGGTCCATCAATTGTTTCTTTTGCATAAGTCGCCCTAAGTGGGAAGGGTATGCCCAGAGGTGGGTCCCGTGCTCACTACACCACTGGATTCAAGCTAGCCTGGCTGATGAAGGGTGATGCCCTGAAACCGGTCCCAGGATGCTTGTTTCCAGTCCAGCGAGGACCTGGCTTGGCAGTTCAGGCTGGACTGTTCCCACAAGGAACAGGGTCAAGAGTGATTTGCATGTGGCTGGGTCCAAACTGGGGTGGTGTGGTGAGCAAAAGCATGATGGATTTAACCCAGATCCTTGTGACTGGGGGTGAATGTTTGCATTGTCCAGCATGCCGTCTATCAATTGTTTTTTTTTGCATAAGTCGCCCTAAGTGGGAAGGGTATGCCCAGACGTGGGTCCCTTGCTCACTACACCACTGGATTCAAGCTAGCCTGGCTGATGAAGGGTGATGGCTTGAAACCGGTCCCAGGATTCTTGTTTCCAGTCCAGCGAGGACCTGGCTTGGCCGTTCGGGCTGGACTGTTCCCACAAGGAACAGGGTCAAGACTGATTTGCATATGGCTGGGTCCAAACTGGGGTGGTGTGGTGAGCAAAAGAATGATGGATTTAACCCAGATCCTTGTGACTGGGTGTGAATGTTTGCATTGTCCAGCATTCCGTCCATCAATTGTTTCTTTTGCATAAGTTGCCCCTAAATGGGAAGGGTATGCCCAGACATGGGTCCCGTGCTCACTACACCACTGGATTCAAGCTAGCCTGGCTGATGAAGGGTGATGCCCTGAAACTAGTCCCAGGATGCTTGTTTTCGGTCCAGCGAGGACCTGGCTTGGCAGTTCGGGCTGGACTGTTCCCACAAGGAACAGGGTCAAGACTGATTTGCATATGGCTGGTTCCAAACTGGGGTGGTGTGGTGAGCAAAGAATGATGGATTTAACCCAGATCCTTGTGACTGGGGGTGAATGTTTGCATTGTCCAGCATTCCGTCCATCAATTGTTTCTTTTGCATAAGTCACCCTAAGTGGGAAGGGTATGCCCAGACGTGGGTCCCGTGCTCACTACACCACTGGATTCAAGCTAGCCTGGCTGATGAAGGGTGATGCCCTGAAACCGGTCCCAGGATGCTTGTTTCCGGTCCAGCGAGGACCTGGCTTGGCAGTTCAGGCTGGACTGTTCCCACAAGGAACAGGGTCAAGACTGATTTGCATATGGCTGGGTCCAAACTGGGGTGGTGTGGTGAGCAAAAGAATGATGGATTTAACCCAGTTCCTTGTGACTGGGGGTGAATGTTTGCATTGTCCAGCATTCCGTCCATCAATTGTTTCTTTTGCATAAGTCGCCCTAAGTGGGAAGGGTATGCCCAGACGTGGGTCCCGTGCTCACTACACCACTGGATTCAAGCTAGCCTGGCTGATGAAGGGTGATGCCCTGAAACCGGTCCCAGGATGCTTGTTTCCGGTCCATCGAGGACCTGGCTTGGCAGATCGGGCTGGACTGTTCCCACAAGAAACAGGGTCAAGACTGATTTGCATATGGCTTGGTCCAAACTGGGGTGGTGTGGTGAGCAAAAGAATGATGGATTTAACCCAGATCCTTGTGACTGGGGGTGAATGTTTGCATTGTCCAGCATTCCGTCCATCAATTGTTTCTTTTGCATAAGTCGCCCTAAGTGGGAAGGGTATGCCCAGACATGGGTCCCGTGCTCACTACACCACTGGATTCAAGCTAGCCTGGCTGATGAAGGTTGATGCCCTGAAACCGGTCCCAGGATGCTTGTTTCCGGTCCAGCGAGGACCTGGCTTGGCAGTTCGGGCTGGACTGTTCCCGCAAGGAACAGGGTCAAGACTGATTTGCATATGGCTGGGTCCAAACTGGGGTGGTGTGGTGAGCAAAAGAATGATGGATTTAACCCAGATCCTTGTGACTGGGGGTGAATGTTTGCATTGTCCAGCATTCCGTCCATCAATTGTTTCTTTTGCATAAGTCGCCCTAAGTGGGAAGGGTATGCCCACACGTGGGTCCCGTTCTCACTACACCTCTGGATTCAAGCTAGCCTGGCTGATGAAGGGTGATGCCCTGAAACCGGTCCCAGGATGCTTGTTTCCGGTCCAGCAAGGACCTGGCTTGGCAGTTCGGGCTGGACTGTTCCCACAAGGAACAGGGTCAAGACTGATTTGCATATGGCTGGGTCCAAAATGGGGTGCTGTGGTGAGCAAAAGAATGATGGATTTAACCCAGATCCTTGTGACTGGGGGTGAATGTTTGCATTGTCCAGCATTCCGTCCATCAATTGTTTCTTTTGCATAAGTCGCCCTAAGTGGGAAGGGTATGCCCAGACGTCGGTCCCGTGCTCACTACACCACTGGATTCAAGCTAGCCTGGCTGATGAAGGGTGATGCCCTGAAACCGGTCCCAGGATGCTTGTTTCCGGTCCAGCGAGGACCTGGCTTGGCAGTTCGGGCTGGACTGTTCCCACAAGGAACAGGGTCAAGACTGATTTGCATATGGTTGGGTCCAAACTGGGGTGGTGTGGTGAGCAAAAGAATGATGGATTTAACCCAGATCCTTGTGACTGGGGGTGAATGTTTGCATTGTCCAGCATTCCGTCCATCAATTGTTTCTTTTGCATATTTTATGTAATACGGCAACTCCAGTGTTATCCCATGGGAGAGGTAGGCTTTGTAATTGTCAAAAACGAATTTGAGAGTATTTCACTATCAGAACATGTCCTACTTTTTAAATACACTGTACCCTGAACTCTGGGCTGTCCAAGGCCTACCCTAGGTGTGGCCTATCTGTATTAAAAAGGAAGGTTTGGGCCTGGCAAATATTTTATTTTGGAACAAATCAAAATTATGCTAGCGATGCACACCGCATAGAGTGGTGCAAAAATACTGGTTTAGTTGATAGTGTGTGCTACACAGTATTTGTGGACTGCCTGTCCCACATCAGAAATTGATATACAAGTGAATCAAGCAGCAAAATTGCCTGAACTGACTGTGTGCAGTACTTCTGCAGTGTTTCCCACTTTTGCCACAATATTGGCTATGATTATCACAATGATAAATAGTGTTTCTCTGAAAAAACAGCGTAGTCACAAATGTATGTCCAAACACATTTTCATTGTTTCACAGGGACAAAACACATTACAAAACATTTTCGATTAATTTGCACCATATATTCTGGTGCACTTAATACATGGTACACAAACAGAGAAATAAAGTATAATCTTCTTATTTCGGGTTCCACTCAATAGTGAGAAGCCCTATGCATTTCAGGACCAATCGTCCCTTCTTCAGGGGCCACTGTAAAATAAACAGAAATAAACCACTTGATTACCACCTTGTTATAGTAACCATTAGTAGTAACTACCAAGTTTAATGACACCCCCAATCGAGATGGTCAACAAGTTCATGGTGAAGGATACCTGAGCAGTAGAATACCTACATGTCTGTCAGATTTCATAAGCAATGCAATACAAATAAAGGACAGAAAGAGTGGGGTGCCGCTGCAACTATTTGCAGCTGTAGTGCATACACAAACTCCATCGGAGTTCCACTGCCGGCGGAAGACACAAAAATAGTCATTAAATGCCAGAAGTAAAAGGCTAACGTGAAAACAAACTAAAAGTGGATACTGGACCGGTGCTCGAAATTATTGACACGTGTGAGCTCAGCGTGAGTACCGTAGCCCATGAAAACAATGCTTGCTGTTAGGCCGAGACAATGTGGGTCATAGCGTAAAAAATAAGAAGGTGTTAGCAATTCCTGAGTAAGACCCAATTAACATCTACAGTGGAGCCTCCACTACACATAGCCCCACCACAAGTGCTGGTTTTCCATCCCAGCCTGCATCACAAGAGGAAGATGAGGGCCAACCACAACTGAGTTCTGCTATTACTCTCGTAGTGACCACACCACCTGTGTCTATTGGGACATGGTCAACAGAGATGTAGGACAAGACCTGTGTCACAAATACTTCCATCAAACCCACAATCAGCAGAGGATACACAGGTGTTTGGAGGGCTGGAAAAGTCCATGTTACATATTCATCGCCTGCAACACAAACAAAGGATAATTATGAATTGGAAGTTGCAGAGCATGCAAGCCAATATGTCTTTAGGATTTGGAAACATTGCCAGACAGATGGCTGGAAACCAAAAACAAACAAACCACAAGATGGATCGCATGATAGTTGCTCTTGAGAAGTTATGTCTCCAACTTGCAAACACTGACTCTAGTCCATAACATAGAGAAAGGCACAGTGCAGCAAAAATGGACACCCTAAGCTGTTCTCTGGATGACTAGCTCATGCAACATCAACCCTGTGTAGAAGGACTGTAGATCTACAGGTTGAAATGGGCCACCTTAGTGGCGATGTATCAAGGGGGTTGCAACAAATCACATCTGCAGTTAAAGCAAAGTAGACTGACGGCATTGGAGGTGTTACAGCTAGAGAAGGTCAGGATCGTGAAGACCAATGATAGTGTCGACTACAGATGCCAGGTCAATGAGACACAGCAGCAGTGGGGCACATGCTGTAAAAACGACCAGAATGTAGCCTGTCAGCCCTTAGGGGCATGGAGCATTGAGTTGTTTTTTAAATATTTGAATTTTGAACTTTCAGTTTACTCATGTCTGGTGACATAACCAACAGAACAGTATTTGATGTTCATCTGTTTGTTTTGTTTCATACCAAAATACATACCTGACATTAAAAGAAATTTTGGTTACAGGTGATAAGGTTGACTAATTAAAATGTGAATTATTTAGATTTAAATAACATCATAAACAATGACTACCAGAAGTCATTAAAATTCCAAAATTTTAAATGGAAACAGCAGGATTCAACAGATGATGAATGTACTCTTTGATCGGAACTCACATGTGAAATCAAAATAGTGTGATGGTTAAGATACCCATCAGATGGGGAACTGATAAGGTCAACTAATTAAAGTGCAAGTTATTAAGATTAACAGTTAAAAAGGTGCAATGATTAACGTAAAATGAAAAGCTGAAATGACACACATTTAAAATGTGCAAACTGCAATAGGCAGTCATAGCTATGTGTATAGGTCATAGAAATACTAAGAAGCAAGCTACCTTTAACTAGAAGTGAACCTAATACTGCTGAACTATGCACAAATATAATTTAGAGGTATGACCTTAATGTGACATGTTCAGAAATGTTTGCCATAACTGCAGTATGTTCCGGTTTTAATCAAATGTATTATTTTACGAAGCAACATATTGTTTGTAAAGATTAAATTCCAATTCTCACCCTATTTCACATCATGCCTGAATAAAATAGTTGCACATTCAAAACAATATTTCTTGTCCGTATTAATGAAATGCATAACTAAACAGTATTTTGCATGGTTAATGTTTCTTTTCTGTATTATAGTTAATCGTGTACCCAGTGAAACATTTATTCTAATAGGCCAACCCACGATTGATGCCTATGGGAACTGAGGCTTATGTTTCCAGAACTTAACTACTTAAGAATGTCTGTAGATAACTTGTAATAAGGGTTTACAATCCTCATGTATCTTCGTGGGAAAGGAAGAGATGAACCGGGTCACGGAGAGGAGCTGCCATTTGATTGGACCAGAGAGGAAGAAGACTGCTACAATGTTTGCAACATGTATTCATGTCTTTGATATTAGTGCATGTTGCTAGTTAGTGGCAATGCTTTTTTTCCATGCTCTTATTCCCCACTCCTTACCTACCTTTTGACGGTTGTGACTACTGCTGCTTCTTTTCATCCTTACTTCATTTTGAGGCATTAATATTGCAGATTTCTACTGCAACTGTATGATCATTTACTTGAATTCATTTCCTTGAATTAATGAAACTTGGCTGAGTTTCATGATTACTCTTTATGGGAAGTGTGGCTGCTTTAAATTGGCTTTGAGATTTATGCTTACACAACGGGGCTACCCACAAAAACAACTGGAAAACGTAGCTAGGGATTGTGAGAGAATGTCATGAAATGACCTACTTCAACACAAAAGGCCTTCCAGTGATCCTAAAACTACCAATACAATCAGGTTCCTAACTGATTTCACAATGGTCATTATCTCATTCAGAAAACCCTTAAAAAATCATTGGTATCTACTGTCAAACAATACTTTAATTAAAGATCAAATACTGGATTTTCCCCAAATGGGTTTTAGTAGAGCTAAGAATTTAAGACAAATCCTTTGCAGATCAGAATTTGTGGACAGGCGAAAAGACGTAAAACCAAATTTTCTGAATAAAACCATGTGGTATCTACACTTGCCACAATTGTAATGCTTGCAAACTTGGCCTCAATAAGCAGACCCATTTTTCTCCAACATCACAGCTCACCATTAAAATCAGAGATTGGATTAAATGCAACTTCTGTTTTGTGATTCACATCATCATATGTCCCTGTAACAAACTGTACATGGGTAGTACTATCAGACGCCTCAAGGCAAGAAATTTGGAACACTATCGGTGTATCGATAAAACTGAGGTAGGTCCCCCTCTTACAGAACATTCATCCCCCATCAGAAAGTGTTCAAATTCTTGGGATTACAACACATTAAAACACACTCACAAGATGGTAATAGAGAACTGATAATGAGGCATATGGAAAGTGAGCTAATCCTGGGATTGCATACTGTGAACAATGCTTTCATCAAAGATGCGGAGATGCACTATTGGCTATATTAACAGGCCTTCTACTCGACTCCATGTACCTTAATCTGTTTACATCATACTGCACGGCAACATGTTTCGTGCCATTATGTCATATAGACGGCAATTCTTCAGGACCTATGTAAAATCTATCTACACTATTTGGTGGTGGTCCAATGTAGTGAAAGTAAGTGACCACCCATACAGCACCCTAAAAAGTGGTACCTGTCGATCTAGATTATCAACCTGTAAAGAGAAAGAGGTTGTAGAGATGAATGTATATTGCCAATTCGGCATTAGTAACACTATTTAGATTAATTGTGCAACACTCCAGTAGTGTGAAAAAAGCATGCATCACGCTAGGGTGTTGTGACCATGAGTTTAGCGGCTAAATAAAAGCACTTGGAAAATCACAGTGTGTTGAACACGAGTATGGACTCACCCTGCTAGGGTCAACCATTCGTAGCAACGTGTTCTGGCAGGTGTAGACACTGAATAGTGCAGTGTCCTAAAGGGTAAAAAATGGTAAATATAACGTGGAAAACAAGAAATTAATCTGCAGTTGGTATTCCCACATTATAAAATGGCCCGGGACCCAGCGGTGCGGTCCCAAGAATAAAGCTCAGAAACGTGGAGTGCAGGAGAGCGTTATTTCTGAGTAATGAGGCAATGCCGATCAGTGCGGATAAGCACAACAACCCCGTGACCCAAGCTGCGGGCACCACGGAGGCAATAGCCTTGTACGTGATGGTCGCTGGGGCCATGGTGGGAGCAACGCTCTCAGAAATTCACTGCCTTGCACGCCTCGACTCACAGATGAAACAGCCCGCGGTCCATCAAACTCACAAGCTTTAAGGGCTTACTTAAAACGACACCGCCCGGGTCTTCCCATACTCAGGAAGTCAGTAACTTACGTGTCTTCTCCGTTAAATGACGGTGGACCTACCCCTCACTCTGCCGGGACCGGGAGGTAACTGCCAGCTACAGCGTGGCGGTGTTATACTCCCGGTCAGCATTGGGAAGGGGGCGGGTCTCCCAGCTCCATCGGGGGATGCGCTAGAGCGCTGACTTCATTGAACCATGGGCGCCATATTGGAAATGTCGGTCTAGGCCAAAAAATGTAGTAATGGCCATCGGGGAATGCGCTGGAACGCTGACTTCATTTAACCATGGGCGCCATATTGGAAATGTCGGTCCAGGCCAATAAAAGTGTAGTAATGGCCAAGTGAAACTCACCGCTAATATTATCAGCCACGGGGGTGTATCAACTAAAAGGAGGGGTTTACAGAGTGTTCAGGAGATGATAATCTATTTAGTTAGTAAACTCCAAGGAATATCTTCGTTCAATCATTCTTTATCTGAGGCCAGTCTCAGCACCCATCTTTGTTCAATACGGAACAGTGTGTTTTTATTCGTCCCAGGGTGCGCTTCTAGGACGACCCAGCGTAGTGAATCAGGTGAATGCTTGTGGTGCTCAAAATGTGTTGTCATCTTAGTGTTGGTTTTGTGGCATCTAACATTACTCCTAAGTTCCGTGATCCGAGTTCAAATGGGTCTGGTGGTCATCCCTATGTATTGGAGTCCACAGGGACAGGTTAGCACGTAGATGCAGTTAGCTGTGATGCAGTTAGTGTGTTTCTTAAATTGCCATTTAAACCCATTGTTGAATGTCATTTCTTTCGTAATCTTTGTAAATGGACAAACTACACAGGACCCACAAGGGTGGTGTCCCACAACTGGTGGTAAGTGCCACAAGGATCTTTGTACATTGGTGTTGTGGACTCTGGGCCTCGTGTGTATAAGCATATCTTTGAGGTTGCTTGTACGTTTGAACGCGAACCTCGGAATGGGGAGGTTCAAAGTGCCTGTATTAAGAATGCCCCAACTGGGTCCCTTGTGGGTCCTGTGCAGTTTGTAACCTAACAGCAGGGGTGCGCCACACCTTGTTTTAATCAGGAAAGTGGCCACATTCATTAAATTAGTTCTGAGTGGACCTCTACTTCCTGTTTTAAGTTCACAATTCCACATCTACACTCACTAGGGCCCTCACACGCACTGCACACAACGGCCAGGAAAAAGATCTCCGTCAAAAGGCCCCATCATGGGTGCCGATCGGGTATTGCAGCGCCGACCCGACGAGGAGCAGACCCAATGATGAAGCAAGACACCTAGCTGACTGGGTGTGTGAGGGTCTTTTTCTGAAAGGAGGAAATGTTCTCCTGCCTCTAGCGAGTAGTGTAGCTCTCCACACACACACCAACCTGTACTGTCTTGTAGGAACAGCATACCCTTCTGTTTTGTACTGTTATTGGGCTTGTATGCTGGACCTGGTTAAAAAGCCCTCAGTTCCTCCCTTCTTGTAGACACGGTAAGCCAAATTAACCTTTCGATCAGTTTCCTCACTTTTGTCCTATAACTTTTGACCACATTTCTTGCTCCCCAGTTTTGAAGACAGTATAATTTTTGTTTATTGGTAGCACCGAGCTTTTCAGTATTTACCTTATTTTTGTCTTTGAAGTGAGCCACTCTTTATTATTATTCTTACTTTTTATTTTTACCGCCTTCTCACGGTTAGATGCTGGATCTATTCAAATAATCTCATTATCAATGCACATGTCATAAATGTACTCATCTTTTCCGAATTTCTCCGATATGGAGGTAATACTCAGGATTCATCTACCACTTGCTTTACAACAGTGCATACAGACAGATGTGTGTATCTTATGTTACATGCATAATACTCAATCACTTCTTGACAGTCCCACAATGTTGTTTATTCTCGTTGTCTTTCTTTCTTCTTTCTTTCAACTAAAACAGATTGGAATTGTTATTGTGATATTTGGTGAGGAATCCTGGGGCAAGTTTTACACTCCCATACCCACCTTTCAACTTTTTTCTTGTGCTAGCATGGATGTTTTATATTTTCTCTACAGCACGGGTGCTCTATCTCTCTTTTTACGTGACCAGTTAGTTTACATTTACATTCTCTGGGGAGCACTCAAAGGCTTTTAAAAAATGCTCCTGTGACCTTCCTCCTGGTTATAACACATAAGGAGCTCTCAATTAATTTCTGATTGCTTGCGGTTCACTATATAGCGCAAAAATAAAAAATTACCATAGTATTTTGTAATTGCCAAATTTTGTGTGAACTTTTAACTGGAATCCCTTGTTATATTTGCTATCATTAACAACTCAAAATGTGTGATATTTTTAAAATTTGCAATGGATCCTTTTGTTGCACATATATTATCATTAGGACATTTGACATCCTATTTTATAAAAAAATGTTTGGTATGTTCTAACAAATGATAAATACTGATTCTTGTTTTTGTTGTCTTCTTCCTTTCTGTTTCCCCTCTCCTGTCCTTTTTTTTTTGTTGTTTCTTCTTGTTATTCATTTTGCGTTTTTTATTTTATTTCAATTTTTTCACTTCATTAATTGATGTTAATTTTGAACGTGTTATGATTTCTTATCCTAATATTGATATTATACGCTGTCTATTATATTTTTTATTTATGACTATTATGTTTATGTTTTGTATGTTTTACTACTGTTATGATATGATTATGGTGTATATTAGTCAGCCTTGAAAAAGCCCTAGGCGTGCTAGCCATAGGGGCGAAACACATGTCGGCTGTTCTTTTGTTATTTGGCTTGAAATAAATACAGAAAAACACATATGACCTTTGGATATCTGGACATTTATTCCAAAAATCAAACTATAAACATTTGGCACAACCTGTCTTTTTTACAGTTATAATAATCTGCTGTGGTTGTTTAATATTGATTGATGTTAGCAGGATCTAATTGCGCAAAGGCTGAAGCTTCATTGATTATGGTAATTTCACTCTGGTCAAGATTTCACTTGCGATTGTAGAATTCTTTTGTGTGGATGAATTACTATTGTTTTCTTTAGAAGCGCAAATAAGAATTGATATATGTTTTGTTATTGTCATTTGAAAAGTTTTTCTTGCTTTGTGTAAGTACGAGAGAAATTGTAAAGGAGGGTGAGCTGCTGCTAGGAGTGAGATTATACATCATAGTGTTTCACGCTGAGATTGGATGGTTGGTTGGGTTGCTTTTGCACTGGGATTGGTTGGTGACATCAGTGCTCCATGCTGTGATAGGTCAGTCTTTGTGTGAATATTGCATTGGGATTTGTTAACAGGACTTTGATGAAATAACAACTGTGACAAGATTGGAGTAAAGGAAATCTGACGCTTACGGAGCAAGAATCAAAATATTGAATTGAAACTGTTTGCTTTACAATTTAGCCAGAATCATGAATAGTTTTAAAGTATGGGTGATGTTGCAATTCCAATATGAGAGGGTGAAGAGGCACCTCCTGAGGACACGCCTGTACATTATATGGAAACTGAATTGGAATTACATACATGTTTATAGCTTTGTCAATGGCCAAGATCCCTGAGAAGGAGGGTGCTTTAAGATTTCCAAAATACAGTAGCTTTGAGACTAGAATTATTGAGCGATTAAAAGAAAAATTGTACCAAACGAATCCATCCTGTAGACCTACACATTATGAAGCCATGAATATGTGGGAAAAGGCTGCCCGAGAGAAAGAAAGGGAAAAATAACAAAAAAGAACAAAGAGGACAATGCGCAATTATGCAGATGCTCGATGGGATAAAGGACAGCAGGGATGGAGGAAAGCCATAGATGAAGGCCCTAGATTGTATGCAGCTATTTCTACAGAAATACCAGAGAAAGGAAAAAAGAGAAAGACCCAGGGAAAAGATAAAAAAGAAAAAGAGGCAGATATCTATTCAAGAGATGATATTTTAGAAGAAATGTTGGCTGCACAACCACCGACTTATTTCAACAACAATGGATAATAATGAGAGTGATGCCACAGCGAGCAGTACAATGGCTACTGCCCCTGTAGAAAGAGTTGTACAAATTTAGAGACACCTTCAAGTATTACAGATTGCCCCACCGTGAGTTCCTCAGTCACAGACTGTTCCTTCACTTGTGGTAAATCCACCTGTTATGCATGGTCCGGTGCAAGTGCCGTAACCAGTAATTGTACAGACAGTGCCTAGACTAGTTGTTAATGCCCCAGTAGAGGTTAACTTGACTTCAGAGGGTCAAGGAGCAGTGGGAGGTTTACTGAGCACAGGATTCATTCTGACTTCTCAGAATTCACAGATTGTAGAATGGAGACCACCTCGGACAGTTCAGGCATTAGGAGATAGAGGAAGGCTTGTTTGCAACAGCCCCCGGGGAAACAAACTTGTTTGGAGATGGGATTTTTCCACCATGGTTTGAAGAACTGCAAGGATTTCGAAGACAGAGAGCACAGTGCAGCAGGCTAGCCCAGAACTTGAAAAAGAGAGACCATTAGATATTTTCAAATTAAAGGTTGACTTGGAAGAAATAATTAGGGGACGTTTAGAATTAGACATATGAGCCAATATCAAGAGAAAGAATTAATTTACCTGTGCAAAGAAATTACAAGACGATCAGCAATTACACATTGGTTTTTGAAATATGAGGTAGATCTTTCTAAAAGTTTTCTTTTACAGAAAAGTTATAGGGTTCAGTTAGATGATGAAGCAATTGAAACAATGTGTTATTTAGTATTGCAGTTGCACATTACAGAATTAATCAAATGCATTCGTAAATGGAGTGAAACTGAACAATTAGAAAACAAATGGGCAAGAAAACAGGAAAAGAAAGAAAGGAACCTGAGTTAGTAGGGAAAAAGAATGAACAGAATGAGGAAGGAGCTTCCACTTATCCATTGAGATAAATCGCGGGAGGAGTGTAGGTCCATGTACCTTGGAGTAGAGGAGATCTAGCAGCTTTTACCAACAAGTTCCCAAAATTGAGAGACAAGCCTGTGCAGCGGTACACACAAGTTGATCATTTAACAGTGCAGTGGATTGATTTGAATACATTCTTTGATAGTGTAGGACCGAGTGGTTTGTGGGCTGAGTGTAAGACTGCTGTACAATAGCCATATGAAGAATCAGCGAGAATGGCATGCACTAATGTACCATCTCCTGTAGTGATGGAAAAATATGAAGCAGTGATTACTTTCCTGAAAGGCAGAGTGCCTCCAAAAGATCTTGATTATATGAATAGTAATTCGTTACACAAGTTTCGTTACACCAGTTATACAATAGAGAGGATTACTCAACTAATGTTTATCCTAGATTAGTGCAGGAATATACCCACGCCACAGGAGCAAAAGACTGTTATGTCTGTGCTAATTTACCATCATCAGCATCAGAAAAAGTCACATATCATATGCCATTATGTTAAGGAATTTCATGTAGTATACTGCTTTCCTTTTTATATAGATGCAAATATTTTGAATATTTCTATTCTGACTATGACTTAATACTTTCTAGAGTGCTTTCAGTTGCAAATATGATTTTACACCCGCAAGCAAAAGAAATGGACATAGATTGGTACTATTGTATGCCACACAGACTTAGATAAGGTTAAGGCTTACAAAAACAATTCAACCTGTTTAATGCGAACATTAGGGAAAGTTTTCATTATGACTTTAGAGGAAAGAAATACTAACCAGACACGTAATAAAAATAAACAGAATGATGGTTTGAAAAATGTTTGGAAGAAAGAAGGAGACGAATTTACAAAGAAAATGGTTTATCCAAAATCAAGATTAGACAGTCAACATACTGGGAAAGTCTGTGTTCACAGAAGAAGGGCCCCCAATAGAACCAGCAATGTCGGGATTAGTATTTGTGAACATACATTCGAATTATTGGGAGGAACAAGGCCAATTTTACAGGGAGAAGAATCTGCAATTCCGGGTGTTTATTTTGTGTGTGGACAGAATGCTTACTTTCTGCTGCCTGCTGATTGGGGTGGTATATGCTATTTAGCTGTGCTATTTCCTAAAATGTACCATGTGAAAAGTATAGATACATTAACAATGACACCAGTCTTGTAGTAAATCAAAATGGAGGTGAATTAGTGGGAGGCATATTTAGTGCAATGATTCCACCTGTAGGAGTCATCTTAAAATATGAAAAGATTAAAAAACTGTCAACTGTTGTCGACAAGCTGTCAACCAGTACTTCTGGAGCGTTATTAGTAGTAAACACTGAGCTTGTAACAATAAGATAAAGGGTTTTGCAAGATCGTAAAGCATTAGATATTTTAGTCCCAGAAAAAAAGCAGAGTCTGCAAGATGTTTAAATTAACCAATTGTTGCTCATACATACCTGACAAAAGTAAGAAAATAAAGGAATTTGCAAAGAACATTTCAGACTTAAAACCTGAATTAGAAGTAATGGACGCATCTAGTTTTTTAAAATAAATTTGGGAAAGGGATTCATACAATTGGGAAAAGGATTACAACCTCATTCAGGAGGTATTTTGAAGGGTATACTTATGCAAATACTAATAATAGGGCTTTGATTGTTATGCCTATTTGTTTTATATAAAGGCAGAAGACTGTCAGGATTCCCCGGGCTGCACGCCAACATCTTCCCTCAAGTAGGGTTGGAATCATCAGGCGAGGGGGCCCTCAGCAGATCTCTTACCGGTTGCCTAAAAAGACTGCTTGTGCTCCTGCCATATTGACCCATTCCCCCCATTAAGCTTATCCTCCGCATACCATTCCTTATGTACTTATGGCATTCCCTGTGTGCTTATTTCCCCCCCCCCCGGGGTGTGGCTCACCTGTGATGTGTGTGGCTATGATCTTGTCTCTGCCCTCATGGTTATTGTTTCCTTACGGTTTGTACCCTCCAGCCTGCAGCAGATCTGGACGCTCTTTGCCGGCCCTGTGCGGCTGGGGCTGCGAGATCCTCGGCGAATATGGCAGGCCCTTAGTGGCTGGACCAGCGCGCCTCTGCCACGTCAATGACGGCCCGCTGCAGCTGGGGCTCACGCTACGGGTATGTAAACCCCGCCCTAGCAACGCCCAAACTGCTTCCCATTGAATCCTGTCCCGAAGCGGTCCCGCGGCTCTTCTCTTCTTCTGTGGAGGTTCCGGTCGGCGTTTCCTGACAGCAGCGAGACCTGCCATTGGAAGCTAAGTCTTTAATGGGCATTCCTCTCCTGATCCTTTTGCTTTACGGCAGTTTTATTTGTGACTTGCTCGATCTGGAAAAGTGTTTCAAGCATTAAGGGGGTTTCTTGTCGCTGGAATACTCTCCGGTTATTTACCTAGTGACGACTTTACTTTTATTTGCTCAATCAATCAATCAGGGGTTTGTTAAAGCGCGACTACTCACCCGTAAGGGTCTCAAGGCGCTAGGGGTGGGGAGGGGGGGTGCAGGTTCCATCCATCAAGGAGGGGGTCTGTCGAAGAGCCAGGTTTTGAGGTTTCTTGCGAAGATGGGGAGCGATGTTGTCTTTCTGAGGTGGAGCGGAAGGGCGTTCCATGCTTTGGCCACGAGGAAGGAGAAGGAGCGGCGTCCCGATCTGGTCTTTCTGGTGCGGGGGACCACGGCGTAGGAGAGCTGGGCTGATCGTAGGGTCCTTTGGGGTGCGTGGAATTTGAGTCGGCTGTTCAGGTATGCTGGTCTGGTGCCGTGGAGGGCCTTGTGTGCGTGGGTGAGCATCTTGAAGGTGATTCTCGCCTCGACAGGGAGCCAGTGGAGTGTGCGCAGGTGCTGGGAGATGTGGCAGTGTTTTGGCAGGTTGAGGACCAGTCTTGCGGCGGCGTTCTGGATGTTCTGTAGCTTGCGGTGAGGTTTTTGTTTATTCCGGCGTAAAAGTGCGTTGCCGTAGTCGAGTCTGCTGGTGTCCAGGGCGTGAGTGACGGTCTTTCGGTGTTCGAGGGGGATCCATTTGAAGGTCTTACGAAGGAGGCGGAGGGTGTGGAAGCAGGAAGACGAGACAGAGTTGATCTGGCGGTCCATTTTGAGCTCGGAGTCCAGGATGATTCCTAGGTTGCGTGCGTGGTCCGTGGGGGTTGGCGGGTTTCCGAGGGCGGGGGCCACCAGGTGTCGCTCCAGGCATTGGGGTTTGGGCCCATGATGAGTACTTCTGTTTTGTTGGTGTTTAGTTGTAGGCAGCTGTTTTTCATCCATTTGGCGACGGCTTCCATGCCTTCTCGAAAGTTGCGTCTGGCGGTGTTGGGCTCGTTGGATAGGGAGAGGATGAGCTGGGTGTCGTCTGCGTATGACACGATGTTGAGTCCGTAGGTTCTGACGATGGGGGCGAGTGGAGCCATGTAGACATTGAAGAGCGTCGGGCTGAGGGAGGAGCCCTGGGGGACTCCGCAGGTGGTAGGTGTGGGGTCCGAGAGGAAAGGGGGAGTCTGACCCGCTGCGTCCTGCCGGAGAGGAAGGAGCGGATCCAGTCGAGGGCCTTGTCCTGGATTCCTGCGTCGTAGAGTCTGCGTATTAGGGTGCGGTGGGAGACTGTGTCGAACGCCGCTGATAGGTCGAGGAGGATGAGGGCTACTGTTTCTCCTTTGTCCAGTAGGGTGCGGATGTCATCTGTTGCGGCGAGGAGGGCGGTTTCCGTACTGTGGTTTTTTCTGAAGCCGGATTGGGAGGAGTCGAGGATGTTGTGTTCTTCAATGAATGTGGCGAGTTGGCTGTTGATGGCTTTCTCGATGACTTTCGCTGGGAACGGGAGCAGGGAGATGGGTCTGTAGTTTTTGAGGTCGGTGGGGTCCGCTGAGGGTTTCTTTAGGAGGGGGTTGACCTCGGCGTGTTTCCAGTCGTCTGGGAACGAGGCGGTCGCCAGGGAGCGGTTGATGGTGTGGCGGAGCATGGGTGCGATGGTGTCGGCGGCTCTGTTGAAGATGTGGTGGGGGCAGGGGTCCGTGGGGGCCCCTGAGTGGATTGACTTCATTGTCTTCAGTGTGTCTTCGGTGGTGAGGGCTGTCCAGTCGTCAATCGCTGGTTTCCGGGTGTCTGGGGTGGTTGGTGAGGGTTCAGTGTGTTGGTTGTCTTCGTCGAAGTTGTCGTAGATGCTCTTGATTTTGTGGTGGAAAAAGGTGCTGAGTTTGTCGCAGAGGTCTTGTGAGGGAGGGATGTCGGTAGACTCGCTAGTGGGTTGGGCGAACTCCTTGATGATGCTGAAGAGTTCCTTGCTGTTGTGCGCGTGGGTGGAGATTCTGTCTTCAATCGCTTTTTCCTCGTTTCTCTGATGAGTTGATGGTGGGCATTGGTGGCGGCTCTGAAGTTGTCGTGGGCTTCTGTGGATTTGGTGTTCCTCCAGGCCTTTTCGAGGCGGCGGCATGTGCTTCTGGACTCTCGAAGTTCGGTGGTAAACCATCTGGCTTTCTTGGTGCGGGTATTGTTGTTTTTCTTGAGGGGGCTATGGTGTTGGTGCTGTCCGAGATCCATCTATGCAGGGTTCGGGCTGCGGTGTTGGGGTCGTCGTTTTCCGCGATGGTTGGGGTGGAGTTGTTGAGTGAGGAGGTGAGCTGGTCGTCGGTGATTTTGGTCCAGTTTCTTCGTGGAAGCAGGTGCTGGTGTCTGTGGCTGGTGGGTGTTCTGAAGGTGAAGTGGACGCAACGATGGTCGGTCCATGGGAGTTCGGTGGTGTGGCTGAAGGTGATGGAGTTTCCTGTAGTGAAGAGGGGGTCGAGGGTGTGTCCTGCTGAGTGCGTGGGCTCGGTCACGATCTGGCGCAGTCCAATGTTGTGGAGGTTGTCCAGGAGGGATGTGGTGTTGGGGTCCATTTGCTCATTAAGACTCACAAGACTTCACCTGTTTTATGTAATTAATATTTGGGTACTAGTCAAACTATTTATGTTATTGAAACCTTTGAGTGTTTATCATTATTAGTATTTTTCTCTGATATATGCCTTGGTTTCCTTTTGGCAAAAGGATTTGGAAACACTCCCAAATCCTTTGGGGATTCTATTGCTGTGGTGCTTATGTCCATTGTTTGTGAAGAGTATTTATATACATATATATATACGTGTATCTATAGATAGTAAGTGAATTTAGGTGTATGAGTGTTAGTGCTATAATTCTTTATCATCCGTGTGTATATTCTCTGGAGTCTGTGCCTGCCTTCTAAAGGTGCCTCCAGATGTCAGGCAAAAGGGCATGCCATAATGTCAGTTAAAGTCTGGTCAAGGATTTCTGGTGCATTTGTGTAACTAGCAGCTGGTCTCCATTTCCCTTTCAGGGACTGGGTCTTCCAAGTGGATTCAGTGACCCAGCATTTGCATTCTCCACCAGCACGAACGCTCACCAGTTGTTACCTTCTTTATTTTGCCTTTTTATTTTAATTTCTTATTTTAGTTTATTGTGTGTTCCCAAACCCCCTTGCCTTGAGGTCATCAAATAAGCACTGGTGTCTCTGGTACAGTGCTCGTTAGATGGTTTCCGGGGATTGTTGGGTTCCAGCTGCCTCTGCGAGTCCAGCAGAGAGAAGAACGCGTTCCAACGTTCATCACCCCAGTTTCATTCCTGATAGAATGAGACGCCCATAACTAATTTGTCTCGCCCAGGCAGCATGGCGTCCAGTTCTTTCGACGTATCTGCCTTGAATGACACCTTGAGGGATCTCCAGTGACAGGTGGACTTGGCGTGAGCGGAGAATCAAACTCTGCGGTCACATGTGATAGGGATGTCCCAAAGGCTAGATCGTGTACAGCTTGGGGGAACTGACTCTGGACCTCGCCCTACCATTGGGGGAACATATGCCATTCACTCACAAGTGTGCCAGCAGGTAGCGGTCCCATTGGCACCCCCTGAGCGCTATCAAGGGGATCCACAAAAATTGCATGTTTTCCTAACTCAATGTAAATTACATTTTCTGTGGAGACCAGCATCATTCCCCACTCCTGAATCTAGGGTGCCGTTTGTCATTTCATATCTTTCATGGTCCACCACCGTAGTAGCCAGTGATGATCCTATTTTGTATTCATTCAAGCATTTTGAACAGGATCTCAGGCGCATTTTTGACAGAAGAACTCAGACCATGGATAACAAACTCCTAGAGCTATGACGAGGGAATAGATACCTCCTTGCTTACTTGGCACAATTCAATAGACTAGTGGTCAAGGCACACTGGCCGGAACACATAAGAGCCTCATTGTTCTACTGTGGGTTGTGTGACAAACTAAAAGACATGCTGGCACAGGTCGTGGATCGTCCTCAAGACTGTGACGCCCTCATAACCCTGGTATTACAATTGGACCACCGGCTATCGGAGAGAAAAGGGGAAAAGAAGCGTGCAGAAAACAGACTACCACCCCCTTTTTTCCGCAACGACTCCCGCCCATCTAAAAACACTTTGTGGGAAGACGGAGAACCTATGCAGATTGGTTCCGTGCGGCCTCCTCTTACTAACGCCTAAAAGGAAAAGAGACAACGCAACAACCTTTGCCTCTATTGTGCTCTAAGTGGTCACTTCGTGAAAGACTGTATAAAGAAACCAAGAAACGACTGGAGACCAACTACTTTCCGGAAGGGAATTGTTGCCAACAAAACCCAGATTGCCGATACCCACGTCACTTTAGATGTATCCTTAACTGGTCCTGCTTTCCATCTCCAACACGTTTCAGTCATGATTGACTCAGGGGCCACAGGGAATTTCTGCGACTGAAGGTTTGCTCGTTCGTAGTCATCACATCCCTGTTCAAAAGAAAAACACCATTGAACAGGTCTGTGCCGTAGATGGTTCCCCACTGTCCTCTGGGCCCCTGTCTTATAAAACAATCACTCTCAACATGGAAACATCCATGGGGTATAAAGAAAAATGCCAGTTGGATTTAATTGATTCTCCGCAGTATGGAATAATTCTAGGCATTCCCTGATTGGTAAAACACAACCCCACCATAGACTGGCAAAAACGGACCGTCATCTTTCTGTCCGAGTACTGTTCCCGGTTCTGTATGGGTCACACTTGCCCACATCCTGTTCCAATGCCCTGTATCACCACTCAGGTCCCAAGATACCAAGCCGTCGCCACCACCCTTGCTGGGTTGCCCAGCACATACAAAGATTTTTGGGACGTTTTTGATGAACAAAAAGCAGACACCCTATCTCCTCATCGGGAGTTTGATTGCCAAATCAATCTCGAACCTGGAGCACAAGTTCCTTGTAGCCGCATATATTCTCTAACAGAGAAAGAGAACATCTTCTTGAAAACTTACTTCGACAAATACTTAGCTAATGGATTCATCTGGCATTCAAAATCACCGGCCTCATCCCCTCTTATTTTTGTCCCGAAGAAAGGTGGGGAGCTTTGTTCCTGCATAGACTATCACGCCCTGAACTAGGTGACCATCAAAAATTGGTACCCCTTGCCGCTCATTTCCAACATGATGGATCAAGTCCAGTCAGCCACCATCTTTACCAAACTTGATTTACGTGGCGCATACCATCTTGTGCGTATGAGACCAGGCGACGAATGGAAAATGACTTTTTGTACTAAATTCAGGCTTTTGGAGTACCAAGTTATGCCATTCAGCTTGTGTAACGGCCCAGCTGCCTTCCAACACCTGGTCAACAGCGTTCTGCGTGAATATCTGGATGTTTTTGTACTCGTGTACATTGACGACATTTTGATTTTTCCACACTCTGTCCCTGAGCATGTTAACCATGTGCGAAAGGTTCTACAGGCTCTACGTGAAAATCACCTGTTTACAAAACTCGAGAAATGTGAGTTCCATGTCACGACAGTATACATTTTAGGGTTCATCATCTCGCCTGGAGGTTTGACTATGGATCCAGCCAAGGTTCAAGCTGTGCTCAAATGGCCAACGCCAACCTGCATCAAAGAAATTCAATGCTTTATCAGCTTTGTCAATTTTTACCAGCATTTCTTAACAGATTTTTCGCAAGTGTGGCCCCCATTACCTCTCTCCTTTGTAAAAATCCGAAATTCACTTGAAGTTCGGAAGCCGAGCAAGCCTTTCAACAGCTAAAAAAGGCCTTTACATCCGCTCCAATTCTCTTACACCCCGACACTAGTCGACCCTTCTATCTGGAAGCCGATGCCTCTAACATCGCATTAGGTGCCATTTTATCACAGAGACACCTAGATACAGGGCAATTACATCCAGTGGCCTTTATTCTCGTAAATTAGCTGAAGCCGAAAAGAACTACACCATCTTTGACAGAGAGCTGTTGGCTGTCAAGGCAGCTATTCAGGAGTGGAGACATTACCTTATGGGCACCAAGCATCCTGTAACCATGTACACGGATCACAGGAATTTACAGTTTCTAAAATTACTTAAAGCACTCACGCCAAGACAATTACATTGGTCCTTGTTTTTTGCTGGTTTTTCCTTTGCGATCACCTTTCAACCAGGCTGCAAAAATGGCAAAGCTGATGCTCTTTCCCGACCCACACTAGAGGCAGAACATACTAACAAACCTCCCTTATTATTAGCCAGGACTAACTTCATTAATAATATCAACACCAGGGATGCCACATGGACCACACAAGCACGCCAGGCCTCTGCCCAGGTGGACCAGGCACAATGGTTAAAGGAACATCCAGACAGAAAAATTATTGACAGTGCACTTTATCATCTAAACCCCCTGTTCCTTCCAACAAAGGATCTGCAACAACAAGACTTGGGATGGTGCCATGATTCACCTCTTTTGGGTCACCACGGCATCACTAAAACATTGGAACTACTTCAAAGAGATTACTGGTGGCCGAGCTTACGTGCTGATTGTCAGCAATATGTTCAAACTTTTGATGTATGTGCTCGTACCAAACCTGAGCGACAAAAGCCGGCTGGATTACTCAATTCACTTCCAACCCCACATTCACCCTGGCATTCTGTATCCATTGATATGATTGTTGATTTACCTTCAGACCAAGGGTTTACATCTATTGTGGTTGTGGTCGATCTATAAACTAAAATGTGTCATTGTTTTCCAGTAAAAGGGACACCTAAAGCCCCTCAGTTGGCTAAATTATTTTTACAGCACATTGTGCGACTCCGTTGGTTGCCTTCACACATCATCTCTGATTGTGGTCCTCAATTTGTTTCCTATTTTTGGGAGGCGTTTTGTACTTTACTCAACATTTCGGTGGAGCTCTCATCCGCCTATCACCCTGAGTCGGATGGGCAAACCGAACGACCCAACCAGGAAATTGAGCAATTACTACAAAATTACATAACAGAACAAGAGTTATGGGTCGAACACCTGTGGTTAGCCGAATTCGCCCATAACAACGTGGCAAATTCATCCACTGGTTTCTCTCCCTTCTACGCTCTCTATGGGTACCATCCTAGAGTTTCGCCTTTAGTTGCCAGAAACTCCTCCTTCTCGAAAACCTCATCTCAGGGTCATACCTTGCAACATCAAGTGCTGAACGAATTAAAAGAAAATATGACTCATGCAAAACTCATGTACAAACAGTACGCAGTCAGAAAGAGAAGGCCGGCCCCTCCATACCAAGTAGGTCAACAGGTATGGTTGTCCACTAAACATTTGCGATTAATCTCGCAAATTTCAGCCATGATACATTGGACCTTTCCCCATATTAAAAGTCTATCGGACATCTGCAGTACGTTTCGCTTTACCAGCCCACTTTAAAATACACCCCATCTTTCATGTGTCCCTCTTGAAACCCACTCACCCTGACGGTCGACACCACACCCCACCATTACCTGTGGAAGTTGCGGGTCATTAAGAACATGAAGTGTGTGCTATAGTTGATTCCCGTCATACCAGGGGGACCTTATATTACATAGTGGCCTGGAAGGGCTATGGCCCCCACGAACAGACCTGGGAACCAGCGTCTCATATTCATGCTCCTCGTCTTCTACGTATCTATCACCAGCGCAATCCCCACAAACCTGGCCCTGTCCTCGGGCCTTGGGTGGGGGGTACTGTCCGGATTCCCCGGGCTGTGCGCCGACATCTTCCCTCAAGTAGGGTTGGAATCGTCAGGCGAGGGGGCCCTCAGCAGATCTCTTACCAGTTGCCTAAAAAGACTGCTTGGGCTCCTGCCATATTGACCAATTCCCCCCATTAAGCTTATCCTCTGCATACCATTCCTTATGTACTTATGGCATTCCCTGTGTGCTTATTTCTCCCCCGCCGGGGTGTGGCTCACCTGTGATGCGTGTGGCTATGATCTTGTCTCTGCCCTCATGGTTATTGTTTCCTTAAGTTTTGTCCCCTCCAGCCTGCAGCAGATCCGGACGCTCTTTGCCAGCCCTGTGCGGCTGGAGCTGCACGATCCTCTGCAAATATGGCAGGCCCTTATTGGCTGGACCGGCGCGCCTCTGCCATGTCGATGACGGCCCGCTGCAGCTGGGGCTCACGCTACGGGTATTTAAACCCCACCCCAGCAACGCCCAAACTGCTTCTCATTGAATCTTGTCCCGAAGCGGTCCCACTGCTTTTCTCTTCTTCTGTGGAGGTTCTGGTCGGCGTTTCCTGACAGCAGCAAGACCTGCCATCGGAAGCTAAGTCTTTAATGGGCATTCCTCTCCTGATCGTTTTGCATTACAGCAGTTTTATTTGTCACTTGCTCGATCTGGAAAAGGGTTTCCAGCATTAAGGGGGTTTCTTGTCGCTGGAATACTTTCCAGTTATTCACCTAGTGACGACTTTACTTTTATTTACTCATTAAGACTCACAAGACTTCATCTGTTTGTGAGAAAGTGCCCTCTTTCTGCATGGTTGCCCCCACTTTTTGCTGAATTGCTGATGTGCTTTGACTGAGTGTGCGCTGGGCTTCTGCTAACCAGGTACCCAGGGCCTATGTTATTTCCCTAAATACTGCATTGAAGCCTAAACCCAATTGGCATCTCTGGCCACAGGTCAGTCCCTGGTAAATGGTACCACAGGTACCCAGGGCACTGTGACCAGAGAAGACCCCTAAGGGCTGCAGCACTTATTGTGCCACCCTTAGAGGCCCTGTACCACTACACTCACACACTGCCTTTGCAGGCTGCATGTTTTGGTGCAGAACAAAGTGAAGAATCGACATGGCACACATCCCGGTGTGCCATGCCTACAACCCACTGCCCTGGCATAGATCAGTCACCCCTCTAGCTGGGTGCCTTATACCAGTGGTGAGGGTACAGGTGCATGAGCCCTGTACCCCTACAGTGTCTAAGTCCATTCTTAGACATTGTAAGTGCAGTGCTGCCAATAAGAGTATATGGTGCTGGGAGTTTGTCATTACGCACCCCACAGCACCATAATGGCTACACTGAAAACTGAGAAGTTTGGTATCAAATTTCTCAGCACATTAACCCCACACTGATGTCAGTGTGGGATTTAATGAAAAATGCACACAGAGGGCATCTTAGAGATACCCCCTGAAAAACAACCTACCACTAGTGTCCAGACTGAGTGACTGCTTTCAGTTCCCACCACCATACATGTTGCTGGACCCCTGGGTCGAGAGCCTGCTGCTCTCTGGGGCCTGAAACAATGCACACCCTGGGATGAGGTGCCAAGCCTCCTCCCCCAGGATGGGCACGGTTCACGAAGGGAAAGCTTCAAAGGCTTGCTGCCTTTGTGAGCTTCCCCAGGCCACTTGCTGCTTTCAGCAACTGGTCCCCACTGGTTCTGACCCCCACTTTGGGCAGGAGAACTGGCGGGAAAAACAAGTGAGGAAGAGAGGTGTGCCCACCTCTGCCAACTCCACGCCTCAGGTGGGAGAGGCGAGGTGAAGCACAACTCTCAGTCCCCGCCATCTTGCAGATGGGGGACTCAGCCAGCTAGGGAAAGGCTTATGCCTCCCTCCCACTGGAGGGTGGCATACCTTGCTTCCTCAGACAAGAAGGAACTACAAGTAAGGAAGAAGAAGGACCGAACAGCTGTGCCGAAGCTAACTAGAGGAAGACACCCACTGACTTGGCCCCAGCCCTACTGGCCTGTCTCCACCTCGAACCTGCTCCTGTAAAATCCCAGGGTGTCCTGCAGCCAGCAACCTCGAAAACCCCCGGAGGACCTGCCTGCCTTCAACCACAAAGACTTTGTCTCCTGTGAACACCGGATTTGTTCATCTGCAAACGTCTGGCTCTGGCCGGACACCATGGATCCCCCCATTCTGCACCCGCCATCCACGGCCCGAGCTCGAGTGGGCAAACACCACGAGAAGGTCCCCCTGGCAATCCTAACCCGAGATCCGGTGACCCCTGACCTGCCTCAAGCCTCCAGCCGACGCCTGCAGCCTAAATCCGGAAGGTCCCCCCAACCGCAACCAGGAGCTGATAAGAAGATCCACCCTAAAAGGCACCCCTGCACCCAACGCCCCACGGCCTTGGGTGGCCCAACTGACGGTGCCTAACCAACCCCCAACTTCCCAACTTAACTCTCGAAGTGGTGGTTGCACCCAGAAGACCTTCGTCCCCAAGCCTACAGTGCCTTTGCAAACCGGACGTTCCCCATTGCAAACAACAGGGCGCCCGACGTCAAAACAGCACCCTGCACCCGGCTGCCCTAGTGCCGCTGAGGGTGCACCTTTGGTGCTACTTTGTTTCCCCATTTGCCCTGAGCTAAAGTCCAGGAGCTTTTCTCCCACAACCATGTGGCCTGCTCGTCAGCAGCCACCAACCAGAGGCCCCCTATCCCCCATTGGATAACATTGGGCCTCAGCACTCTGCACCTGGCCGCCCTAGTGCCGCTGAGGGTGTAACGAGAGTGCATCCTTGACCCTGGGGGACCCCTGAGTCTACCCCAGAACCTCAACTCCCACTACCAAATACTTACCTTATAACCGATAACACTATTTTCCTCCATAGGATAACATTGACTATTTTTCTTGGAAAAGTTTCTAAGTGTGGAGTTTGAAAACCTAAAGAAATTCTTAAAAATTGTACTGTTTAACAAAAACGATTTTACTTACCTGTTTACAGGAAATGTCCCAGAGTAGTATCCAGGTATAATACTCTGTAAGAAAAGTAATTTCAAAAGTAACTTACCTGTAATTTTACTAAAAAGCCCATTCAAAGTATATATACTGTATTCTGAAAAGCATTGCATTATCAGTAACACTACTGTATTCAAATCAAAGTACATTTACAATTGCAATCCAAACTGTGTTGCAATCTGTATATTTACTGCAAAGTACTTATCACTTACCTGTGCCAGGCTTGTTTGGTTCTAGGAAATAAAATAACTAAAAGAATATTTTTATGCAAAAACAATTGGTCTGAAGTTCAGTCTTTGAGTGTATGAATGCATTTGCTGACTGAGTGTGTACAACAAATGCTTAACACTGTCCTCTGATACTGCCTTACTGCTCGACCACACTACCACAAATAGAGAGTGAGGTGCTATCTAACTTTACCTCTGCCTATCTTTGGGGTTCCGCTGGACTCTGTGCACACTATACCTCACTTTGGTTTAGTATACAGAGCCAGCTTCCTACACTGTTTTATGTAATTAATATTCGGGTACTAGTCAAACTATTTATGTTATTGAAACCTTTGAGTGTTTATCATTATTAGTATTTTTCTCTGATATATGCCTTGGTTTCCTTTTGGCAAAAGGATTTGGAAACGCTCCCAAATCCTTTGGGGATTCTATCGCTGCGGTGGTTATGTCCATTGTTTGTGAAGAGTATTTATATACATATATATATACGTGTATCTATAGATAGTAAGTACGTTTAGGTTTATGAGTGTATGAGTGTTAGTGGTGTAATTCTTTATCATCCGTGTGTATATTCTCTGTAGTCTGTGCCTGCCTTCTAAAGGTACCTCCAGGTGTCAGACAAAACGGCATGCCAGAATGTCAGTTAAAGTCTGGCCAAGGATTTCTGGTGCATTTGTGCAACTAGGAGCTGGTCTCAATTTCCCTTTCAGGGACTGGGTCTTCCAAGTGGTTTCAGTGACCCAGCATTTGCATTCTCCACCAGCACGAACGCGCACCAGTTGTTTCCTTCTTTATTTTGCTTTTTTATTTTAATTTCTTATTTTAGTTTATTGTGTGATCCCAAACCCCCTTCCCTTGAGGTCATCAAATAAGCACTGGTGTCTCTGGTACAGTGCTCGTTAGATGGTTTCCGGGGATTGTTGGGTTCCAGCTGCCTCTGCGAGTCCAGCAGAGAGAAGAACGCGTTCCAATGTTCATCACCCCAGTTTCATTCCTGATAAAGACTATACTTATACAAGAGAAAGAAATAAAAGATCTGAAAAAGAATTAGATTTAAATAACATCATAAATGATGACTACCAGAAGTAATTAAAATTCCAAAGTTTGAAATGGAAACAGCAGGATTGAACAGATGATGACTGTGCCCTTTGATCGGAACTCACATGTGAAATCAAAATAGTGTGATGGTTAAGATAACCATCAGGTGGGGAACTGATAAGGTCGACTAATTAAAATGCAAGTTATTAAGATTAACAGTTAAGAAAGTGCAATGATTAACATGAAATTAAAAGCTGAAATGACACACATATAAAATGTGCGAACTGCAATAGGTAGTCATAGCTATGTGTATAGGCCATAGAAATACTAAGATGCAAGCTTGCTACCTAGAAGTGAACCTAATATTGCTGAACTATTCACAAATAAAATTTAGAAGTCTGACCTTAATGTGACATGCTTATAAATGTTTGTCATAACTGCAGAATGTCCTGGTTTTAATCAAATGTATTATTTTACCAAGCAACATATTGTAATGATCAACTTCCGATTCTCTATTCTAACTGAGGCTTATGTTTCCAGAACTTAACTACTTAAGAGTATCTGTAGCTAACTTGTGATAAGGGTTTACAATCCACATGTACTTTCGTGGGAAAGAAGAGCGGAACCTTCTCACGTAGGAGAGCTGCTGTTTGATTGGACCAGAGAGGAAGAAGCCTGCTAAAATGTCTGCAACATGCATTCATGTCTTTTATATTAGTGTGTGTTCCTAGTTAGTGGCAATGCCTTTTTTCCATGCTCCTTCCCTGATGCCTTTATTACCCACTCCTTATCTACCTTTTGATGGTTATGGCTACTGCTTCTACTGTTCATCCTTATTTTGTTTTGAGGCTTTAATTTTGCGGATTGCTACTGCAGCTATATGATCATTTACTTGAATTAATGAGACTCGGCTGAGTTTCATGAACTACTCTTTATGGGAAGTTCGGCTACTTAAAATTGGCTTTGAGCTTTATGCTCCTTTAATCTCACTCTTTTCCTTTGAAAATGAACTCTTCAAGGGTTCTAGGAAATCTGAAATTCTGGCTTGCACTTTTAGAATAGGGTTTTATTCCTTTATGGAATGAGCTTAATGCCTTATTTGTCTATTTGAATGTAATCAAACTTTTTTATGAGATTTACTTACTAAACACTTATTGACTTAGACACATAAATAAAAAGAATAAAAAAACAATGACTAATCTCATAATGAGAATATAGCTTTTAAAACATATTCAAACTCTCTTCGTTGACTAAATTTAAAATTGTATTTGAAATTTGCTTTTGGGGGCAAGATGGCAGCCGAACAGTTGGCCGAGTGAGCACTCCCATCCGATCGACTCTCCCACCAAAAAGCTTTATGAATTTTTTGCAGTGATGAATCGATAGATCAAACTCATTGCCCCCTGGTTCTCTTGTAGTGCTGAGAGATATGATTTGGGCCATTTACTTCATTCAGCGGTCTACAATCCCGCTTGCTCAACTCACCTAGCATCTCCCCCGCGGTCTCCATTCGCTGCGTGCTGAGTCGGGGTGCGAGCCTGGGTGCTGCTTGGTTCTCTGATCAGCCGCGATGCCGCAGAAAAGTCTTAGGGGAACTAAGGCGCGTTCTGTGGTGGATCCTTCCGGGTCAGCGAGAGCCTGCGAGGAGAAACAGCGTGCTGGAGTGATGGCGGCCGGAGAAGGTGCCCTGACCCCTGAGAAAAACCTGCTCCCTGGATCCTCTAAGAAGATTACCCCAGCGTTTTTTATCCCCGTTAAAAAAGGTAAAAATCAACATGCCGTAAAGGGGCCTGGTAGTGCACTGCTCTGTATTAATGATATCAGCCAGGAGGAGCGCTTGCAGGGAGAGACTGGTGAGACTGGGCAACGTAAGGAGGAGTGCTCTGATAACAGGGGTGGCTCTAAGAAAAACTTGGCTTCTGGCTCTGCTACCATTCAGGAGGAGGAATGGGGGGGTGTCCTATACTGGAAGATGCAGAACCCTTGCCTGCTCTGTCATTACCAGACATAGGTGTGTCTGGGGTGCTAAGTGGGGAGCAAAAAGAGCCAATATCCCCCATAATAAACCACCCACCAACAGGAACCCTGATGATGGATTTCGAAGCTGATAAGGCTGATGGGCTCAAAAGCCAAACCACGCAAGGGCAAGGTGACAAGGTGATAGCTCCGCTCCCCAGGTGGAGATTGATTCCGGTGAACATTTTTTTCTCCCTGTCAGATCCATCTAATTAATCGGGAGATGAGACATCCCATCTGTCATAACTATGTTCAGGGGTGAATCACCAACTTACCAATGGAGTGAGACCAGTAGTGTGCAACTGGAGGAAGGGGTTCTTGGCAATTCTAACACTAAATCTGGCACGGGTACCGTACGTAAGAAGGCACAGGTATCTGGTCCAGGGGAACAAAAAGAATCTGCTGCAATGTTGTCCTGGGACTATTAATTTTCTTCTAATTTGGGAGTTGATCGGGGGACGCATTGAAGCAGGTTGCTCTTATAACAACTGAACACCCAGAGGACATTTCACTCTCTGTTATCGATCAAACTATTATGGCACACTGTTAAGAAACTCACACGGAAAGCCGGAGAACACAAGGGGCCTGCCGAAAACTTCAGAACTCTATACGTCGAGTGGCCAAATCATGCTCGGAATTCGCGTAAAGAATCAGTGAAGCTGAGAACAGAATCTCCATGCTGAAGGATGAGATTGTAGCGCAAACAGCTGTCACTGATACCCTAGAACTCCAGAAGACTAACATGTCATGGAAGCTCGAGGACTTGGAAAATCGACTTCCACATAACAACCTCAGAGTACTTGGTTTACCCAAGGGTGTGGAAGGATCCGACCCCCGGAAATCTATAGCCAACCTTTTCTCAGAAGCGTTTCCTGAGCTCACGCAATGGTCCTGGGACTTGGAGGTTCAGAGAGCCCATCGGTTTACATTTAAGCAAAACATCCACTCTGGACAGTCAAACCTTAAACCGAGGGCAATGCTTATCTGCTTAAATAATTTTTTGTCTCGTCTGGCTTTGTATGATCTGGCACGTCCAGACAGGAAGAGATGTGGGAAAGGAAGTGAGTTTTCCGTCTGGCCAAACTACTGTCATACAACAGTTGAAAAACGCTGGCAGCTTCGGCAATTGATCATGGCATTCCAGAATAAAGGGGCTCAGGCCGTTCTTCTTAACCCCGCTAAACTTAAGATCATAGATAGGTATCAAACTCACTTTTTCACTTCTGAGGTGAAGGCCAAAGAATTCCTACAGGCACTAAAAGTCTAAAATGACTCTAAATTAAAAATAAAAAGTTACTGGTGTGGGGTAGAAGGGGGGTCCAGATTATCTGTATGGTTTTCTCTTTTAGTCTTTTTCTTCCCTTCTCCTTAGTTTCCATGCAGTAGTGTTTTCTTTCTTCGGGACAACGGGGCTGGATAGCTTAGGTGGGGGGGAGTCGATCCGCTGGAATTGGGAGGCTCTCCATCACTCGGGACCCTTGGGGTCCTTTTGCCTCGATGATTGGATTGGAAGGGGGGGTTCTAATGGCAGGGAGGCACTAGGGTAGGTCAGGGGGCTCCTTGAGGAGGGTGGGTTGGTCAGGGTCTCACGGGGGGTGAAATGATAAATAAACCAGTAATTGGTAACATTGGAGCTAAGGCTATGTATTATGTTTATTTAGTCAACATGCTAAATTTATTCTTAGAGGGCTTTCAGTCTGATAAATTTGATATGAGTTGATGTCTGTTAGATTTTGCATATGCTCATTTAATGTTTGTGGTCTCAATAATAGGGCCATATGGAAAAGAGTCGTCCAGGAAATTAGAGAAATGCAACCGGATGCGGTGTGTCTCCAGGAGGTCCATATACCCGGGGGGAAGCACAGGGTTTTATTAGAACCGGGGTATACTCTGCTAGCCTGTACAAAACAGGGCACTACTACCCGAGGGGTGGCTATTCTTGCAAAATCAACTGTATGCTCTACTGGCAGAGTACTTGCCGATAAATATGGCTGCTGGGCAATTGTTGAGTGTGTGGCTAGTAATAGCAAATTTGTAATTTGTTCTGTCTATGGGTCCAACATGGATGAGGCACAGATCTTAGACTTTCTTAATATTGAGTTGGCCTCCTGGCCCATGCCATTGGTACTATGTGGGGAATTTATTATTCAGTTGGGGGATATTGCTATACGGGCGGGTAGGGATATATTTATATAGGTCGGACACCTAAGGTCTTTAAGGCCTTACAGCAGCTGTTAAGTGATCACTGTTTAATTGATGTCTGGTCCAAATTAAAACATTCTGATCCTGGCTTTACACATTATTCATGCCCACACAGAAAATTTGCTAGACTCGATTATTTTTTTATAACTAAGATACTTGCCGCTGATGTCAATATACAGATGTTCCCTAGAGTCACATCGGACCATAACCCCCTGATACTGGATATTCCAATGTGTAGTCTGTTCAGGCCATACGGGTCCTTCTTTTTTGATAGAAACTACTGCTTGATGAGTCCTTTGTTACTCATATTCGGCAATGGCTAAGTACATTTTTGGCTATCAATCGCAATACCGCTGCTTATAAGATAGTCTGAGATGCATTAAAGGCCGGACACAGGGGGGAAGTCTTTATCTTTGGTTTACATATTCAGAGACAGCAAAGGCAGCCAATGCAGGGTTTGTATGAGGATCTTCGGAAGGCAGAGCAGAGTCTTATACAGTGTGTACAGCGTAACTCTGACATCACCTCGATAAAAACAGAAGTTGCCTGGTGTAGGGCCAGAATCAACTCTCACTGGTCTAAGGAGAACGCTAATAAATACCATCTATATAAAAGGCAATGCTATGAATATGGGGAGGCAACTGGCAAATGCCTGGCAAAAAGGATTAGGTGTAAGGAGACTGAGCGTGCAGTCACCGCTATTGAACATCCATCTGGGAGGGTGGTTGGAACTCCATCTGAGATCCTTAAAGTTTTCAGGGCATTCTTCGAAGAATTATATACTGAGGGCCCCACTGGTAACATGAGACATGAGTCATATATATGGGATCCACATAGTAAGACTCTTAGTCCAGAGGATCGTGAGTATCTGGAGGAACATATCACATTAGATGATCTCACGGACGCCATTAGCTCTTTGGCAGGCGGTAAGGCCGCAGGCCCTGATAAGCTGCCTACAGATTTCTATAAAACCATCTTTCCTGAACTAAAATCAGATATGCGGATAAGGTTTCAGGAGGCTCAAAAGGGGCAAGCTCCACCATCTTGGGACTCAGCCAATATTGTCATCTTTAAAAAGAAGGGCAAGCCTTCTACAGACCAATTTCTTTATTAAATTGTGATGATAACATTTATATAAAGATCATGGCTACGCGATTAGCAAGAGTCATTTCTCCACTGGTCTCAGCATGACAACACAGCTTTATCCCTGGAAGAAGCACGGTCAACCATATTAGCAGGGTGGTCACTTTGCTAGATTTGGCCAATGTCCATCAAGCACCGTTTGGAATGGTGCTACTCGACGCCAAAAAGGTGTTTGACGATGTTTCTTGGGAATTCTTATGGGCAACTTTGCGCTGGCAAAGCTTTGGGCCCAATTTCATCAATGCAATAAGTGTTATGTATAGGTCTTCAATGGCTCGAGTCTGTGCACTCAGACTAGAATCTGAACCAATATTGATTTCTAGAGGGACTAGGCAAGGCTGTCCTTGTCCTCCCCTACTGTTTGCTTTATATATCAATCCTTTTCTGAATATGCTAGAAAATAGCCCTATTATAAAACTGGTGCAATATGGACAGGAAGAGTATAAGGTGCCAGCCTACGCTGATGATGTAGACATTGTCACCCCTGAGCCAGCTGTAGCAATATCTGAGATTGAACGGCTAGCATCTCAATTTGGGCAGGGTTCTGGGTATAAATTAAACATAGCCAAAACTCAAATTATCTGTACTAATCAAGCTTCTTTTAATGATGTTAGGATTACAGAGAAAGTAGTCTATCTTCGTGTTCGAATTAGAACATGTTTGGACAGAATGGTGTCTGCCAATTGGGATCCTATGTTGAGAAAAATTAAAAGTGAATTAGACAGAATGGAATGCTTACACCTTTCATTGGTCAGAAGATGTAACATATTGAACATTAATATACTACCCAAGGTACTCTATTATTTTAGATCCGTACCCTTGGAGCTCAATATAAATCAACTTCAGAAACTCCAGTTGATCTGTAGTAGTTTTATATGGGTCAAGATTATGAGAGAGGCCCCACGTACCAAACGGACAGGGCTTAACAAAACTGAAGAAGAACAAATATTCCCTTTGGGGATTTGGTCATATATTCTCTATAAGAAAACCTCATGCACTCATACTCCACACATGTCACAGCCCAACAAGTCTACAATTGTAGTGCCACAGATACTCAAATGTTGAAAAAATATATTTTATTAAAATTAGTACTTAAAAATTTGTATCATACGATCAATAAGTCATGAATTAAAACATTGCCCCACGCATCAAAATCATTTCATAATGACAACCTTTTCTTTATATAATACATGAGTAAAAAATATTTAAAATATAAGATAAACAACAGATTCCGATACAAAGATAGCTTCAGTATTTTGTACAATCAAATAAAGTGAGTTGTGAATCAAACATAAGTGAAAATTGGAAACAAGGAGGAGAGATAAAAAGAAGAAGAGAGACACAAAAAACATATACGACATTATACTTCTTTATAGTTCATGAACTGATCCATAAAAGAAATCAGACAACAGGCACACGAATGGTGCAAACTTCCTTATCAATTATGCCGGCCGGTTGAATGGATTTAGTTAATTCAATGCGTCAACGCGTTTTGGCAGTATTCTTGTGAACAGTAGCCACCTTTTTCAAGACAGAATTTTTCTATGTCTCTCTTTAAAAACCTTTTTCAATGTGACCTATGTACAAACACATACTTGTTACTAATCGAAAAAAAACATTACATAATAATTATCAAACACTAATTTGTTTCTAAATGTGCTCCTCTTCCTCTAAATTGTTTTAAAAAAACATATAGTCCATCATCACTTGAGCTCCCCAGTGTGGCACTACCCTTGGTTTATTACACTAAGTACCCTCCCGAAAATTAAATACAACATATGTCGGTGTAAACTTGGCTGTCTGCACAACTGATTATAAATGGCCTTCATATAGTATACACCCAACCCATCCTTCCCTTCATTCCAAATAGGATGTCTCACTATCATTACATTCAAACAAATTGTATTAGAAAAGGGGATAAAATAAATACTCCATTTTATACAATCACTCATTCCCATTCATATTCTAAAGTAGATGATGGATATTCCTATATTACCACCATAGCTCGAATTGTTTTATCCTATTTCTAAACAAAATCATAACTCACCGATCAAACTCATAGAGTTGTCTTTAAAAAGTAGAATCCTTATGGGTAAGTAAATCCTTCACTGGGCCTCATAGCTCCATCCCGACAATGTAGGGGTTCAATTACATATATTCTATATTTTTTTTTAAAACAAGGGGAATTAGTTATTTGTTTTCTGCCCTTCATTGTTTCCAAACTTTAATTTTTCTATATTTTTATATCCTATGTGACTAAATCAAAAGATGCTTCTTATAAACAAATTTCACACTGCTCTAATATTAGAAACCAGCCATTCAAATTCATTATGGCCATAAATTGCATTAAATACTGATGAATTAATAAGGACAACATGACCCTACCTTTTGTTTAAAATAGATATTTGGAGATAGCCGTTTTGGATTGGCTGTATCAGCTCTATCACCAGTCGTAAGTGTGTTAAAATCACTCCACTAATGGGACCATTGGTCTCCCAGGAATTTCAATTTCACTAAAAGAAAACAGATATAAATGTACTTTTAAAATAAATTCACGAGACTTCTCTGTACTAGAGATGTCTACTAGTCACATAGAACGTGGATACCATGCTAATCTAATTCATGCTCGCTTGACTGCCGGCATTCGTCCGTCCTGCCTTCTTGTTTTGAATTCAGCTAGTGTAGGCGGGAAACCAATTTAAATACCCGTCCAAATGGCGCGTGTTTCCCAGATCATGACTACTTCCTGTATCTGGCTCCTTCATGTTTAGTAAGTCCTGACACTCATACCAGGAAAAGGAGGCTGCCATCATAGGCCCGATTCCGATCTCGTTCGGAAAGCAAACCGAACGACTCGTGTCAGGGGAGTCCGACCAAACAAGTACGATGCATTTGAATACATCCGGATATGATTCGGTTGGACTCCCATAGTCTTCAATGGGAGCCTGTGTACCGAACGCGTACAGAGGCTCCCATTGACAAAAGGGGTGATTGGGGATCATCGTGCACCCCTTGGTGCCTGCCACACTGTGCATGGTCTGAAAGGGGAGACCCATGGGTACCCCACGGGCACGAGTTGGAGAGCCCCGGGTGAAGGGGGGCCTGCTATGAGCCCCCAAAGACCGATTCCGGCAGCCTTTTTGATCTGGGCAAAAGGAATCGTAAAGGCTGTCTGATTCGTTCATCGTACTTGCTCGCTTGGAAAACCTACTCCATAGAGCTGTATGATTCGGCTCCGGTGGGCTCTATCTCTCCGTATGCCTTCCGGAAATGATTCGGTCAGCGCTAAGGGTTTCGTACTTGGTCGTTCGGAATTGGGAACGAGCCGGTCAGAAACAAGGGCTCCGGATCGGCTTAGGTAAAACCAAATCCGATTTGTAGCCCTTCCGACCGAGATCGGAATCGGGCACTTAGAGTGGAGTACAAGAATATGTAAAAATATCTACACATTAAAGTACATGCTACCATTTTGAAAAAAAAACAGTATGTTTAAAAACCTATTAAAAGGAAAAAATAAATATATGTGAAATGTTTTGTAAAAGACTTTTCTACAAAAACCACAAGGGTCAATTACCTGTGAATGTCATATAGCGATGGTCGAGATCGTACATCAAGTATACCCAATAAAGCGACCATCTCTAAAGAAAGGGCAACCTGAGTCACTCTAAGATTCACATAATTATCAAACCTCCACATTGCTGTTAAAAAGCAACAAACAATGTTTTAAATTGTCGATAAAGGGCAATCATTATGGTAAACAATATTAATAAAAACCTTTTATATCAGGATCATGGTGACCCTCCCTCCTTCTTTGTAACTCGAAAATACCGTCATTTGCAGGGTGAATCCTCAGATTTTGAATTATATATGGGAATTATAGAGATAACAGGGATTAAAAGTTATCCTGCAAATATTCTTCTATTAACTGGGGAACACTAAAAAGATTACATAAAACCTAAATCCTCTTCATAGAGAAAGTCCCCTAGTGTTAATCACCTTTGCTGAAACTACCACAGACATAATATGTCTAGAAAAATGTGGTCCATTATTCTTTTGTACTGAGCCCATTTCTCACAGTATTGAAAAGCAAAATATACCATAGTTCCCTTAATTTTCTCTTTTCTTCCAGATTACCTCCACGTCTGTTTCCTAAAACGTTTTCTAAGATAAACCACAGGAATTATAGGTGGCTATGCTTACCCTGTAAAATGCTCGACTAATGGTGCATTTATTTTGCCAGTTTTGAGAGCTGATTTATGTTCAGTGAGGCGTAATCGTAATTCAAGCCCCGTCTCTCCAACATATCCTAATCCACAGGGACATAATAGAATATATATGATGTTACTGCTACTGCAGTTATTAAGGCTTTTTGATGTCACAATCACATCGTGTTTGATCATTCTGCTAACAATACATTGATCACAAATGGCACAATGACCACATTTGTAATTTCCTATTGCCTTTCCGTTGTTCAAAGTGGACTGCTGGTCTCCCCTTGTCTCTCTGTGCGTGTGTACTAGGGTATTGCGAAGATTTTGATTATGTTTAAAGGCAAAAATGGGCTTATCTAGCTGCATGTCTTAATCTTCATTTAAAAGGTTCCAATTTCTATTGATAACATTCTTAATTTGGTTACTTACGTCCGAAAATTGGCCAACAAAAACTATTCTATTTTTCTGTTTATTATTTTTATCTTTGTTGAACATACTTTCTCTGTTGTAGAATCTCGCTCTTTTAAAAGAATGATTAATTAATTTCTTGTGGTAGCCCCAATCTTTTAATTTCATTTTCAAAGTCTTTGAGTGTTTTTTTAGAAGTCATTCAGTGTTGAACAATTTCTACGCAATCGCAGAAATTGTCCAAATGGTATATTGCCTCTTTGTGACCTCGGGTGAAAACTCGAATAGTGGAGTAAAGTGTTTTTATCTGTGGGCTTCGTGTATAGTTCCACTTTCAGGGTACCTCCACTGTTTTTTATCATAATATCCAGGAAGTTAACTTTAGTGTTGCTCCATTGAGCCGTGAATTTCAAATTAGAATCACCTAAATTTAACCATTCTAAAAAACTGTAAGTGTTTCAACAGGGCCATCCCAAATAAATAAAACATCATCAATGAATCAATACCAGTCAATGACATTTTCAAAAAAAGGTGCCAACTCATTGAAAATGTCGAAATTCAAATGTACTAACGTAAAGACAGGCCAAACTGGGGGCACATGTGGCCCCCATGCTGGTCCCCTTACATTGCCTGAAAAGCTCATCTTTAAAAACAAAGATGTTATTCTTAAGTACCATTGTTATGCATTGTATAATAAAACCCTTGTTGACCCCAGGGATTGCTTCATGCTCTAAGATCTCCTCAATCACCTCAATGGTGTCATCCTGGGGTATATTAGTATAAAGGGCTTCAATATCAAGGGTAACAAGAGTTTGTGTACCCTGATTGAAGCTCCTGCCCTCAAGGATTTAAATAATATGGGCTGAGTCCCTGATATATGATTTCTGTTTAGCGACAATAGGTTTTAAGAAATGGTCTGCATATTTACTTTAGGGTTCCAAAAGGGAACCAAGACTGCTCACAATGGGCCTCATCGTGGGATCAAATTAATTTTTATGTACTTTTGGTAAGCCATAAATGGCTGGTGTGAGAAGTTGGCCTGGTATATGCTGTCCACTAATTAAAGTGGGCACCTTGCACCAGTCCAAACGACCCTTATGATGTATGAGGTCAAAGATAACCTTTAGAAAGCTATCCTAGTGGTAGCTGTGGAGAGCAGCCTTCAGGCTTAATCTTGAAGAAATGTAAAGCAGCTTGATTTACCGGAATATCACCTCCTATATTGACTAAATGAAAGGAGAACCACACAGTAGTTATATAAAAATATGTATTTATTAATATAACACTCTCTACTATCCTCTACACGAGGATAAAACACCAAGCACACAATACAAGATCAATAGAACAGTTGTAAGTAGCACAATACACAGTGGGCTCCAGGGGGAGAACAAACCATATACTAAAATAGTGATATAACAGTCACAACTGAGATCAAGACAAGGTCTGGAGCACGTAGAATCGCTGGGACCCCAAGGAACCACCCAAGGTGAGTAGATAGGGACCCCACGGAGGACGGGTGCAGTGTGTGAACACAACCGCGGGCTCCGTACAATTCTATGGGGAAGTCGCGGTTACACTTTTAAAGTTTAAGAACCCTTCTAGGAGGACTTCGAGCGAACACTTTGGAACTTAAGAGTTTGAAGAGCCACCCCACCCGTGGATACCATAGTACCCGAGTTACCTATCCCAGAGGAGCCGGGTGCATAGGTCTGGAGTGGCGTCGGAAACTGCTGTCGTTCTCAATGGAGGGCTGTGAAGAAGTACTGCTGCCGTGAAGGTGAAAAGGGTCCAGTGGAATCTAAGCCTGGATTTGGGAAGGAAGGAACCTGAAAGCAAGGGGACAGAGTCTGGGTCACTTCAGAGTGATCAGGGGCTCAGTAGACGAATGCCCACCGATGTCGGTTGCTTCAGGTGCGAGGAAGGGATGCTTGACTCTGCAGCCACGAGGACCAGGAGATGTCAAGGATGACCAGGAGCTGGAGGTGAGCTGTCCCACGAAGGATGTCGAGTGCTGAGGGGTCGGTGTCCGGCTGGAGCACCAACAAGCCTAGGCAAAAGCAACCCACGAAGGAAAGTCAAACAGGTTACAGTGTAGACCAGCAAGATCCAGGGGACTCACCAAGCAATGGGGAGTCAGGGCACATCTGGAGCAACCAGGAAAGCCCAACAGAAATCAAGATGACCCTCAGAGAGACCCAGAGGCCGAAGGACCAGGAGTCGCGAGGGGACCTCAGGCAAGATTGCAAAGTACCAGCCCACGGAGCACTCGGTGTGAGGAGGCCAGAGTTCTTTGGTGCAAATACTGCCCAGGGTCAGGAGGACTACATGGAGTCCAATGCACAAGCTCAGGAATTGCCAACAAGCATATGCAATTGCAAATGGACACTGTACACAGGGGCTCTGGTTATGCAGTTTCCACGAGGGATACTGGCCTCAAACTTGCTGAGAGGGCAGATCAACCTCAGGGACTCTCGAAAACCCACCTCCTGTGTTGCTGAAATCTTCAGAATCTGCAGGAGCTCAGGAGCAGCAGACTGGTCAGTTGCATTATGGTGCGTGCTAGGGCAGGGGAGTGACTCCTTCACTCCAAGGGAGATTCTTCAGTTGTCCTTAGCGCACCACAGGTCCTCCACTGAGCCTGTATGGAGCAAGGGCACAGACAAACCTTTGGACGGAGAGGGAGACGAAGTCAGGCCCAGTCGAAGTCCAGCGAAGTCCAGAGTGTCCAAACGGTCGAAGGTCGGTGGTTTCTTCTTGTAGAATCTTGTCCATGTAAAATCTAAAGTCTTACAGCCAGGTAAGCCCTTATGTACCCACGGGAGAGGGTTGGACAGATTTGGGGGACCCTCCTAGGGGAGGGTCAGGACAGAGGGGTGGTTACACCCATGTCCTTTTTCCAGTTTCGCGCCAGAGCAGGAGCCAATGGCTCCCAGAACTGGTTTGAGCTGGACTATGCACAGGGACACCAAATGTGCCCCGGGTGCAGACTTTCAGGCACTCTCAGAGTGCACACACCCAGCCCCAATACACTAATTTCTGTCTGGGAGGTGGTTACCCTGTGACAGGATGCCTATTGTGCTGCCTTCCCCTGCTCGAGCTTGGCTTGGCTCAGCAGCAGGAGGGCAGAAGTATGTCTCTGGTTGGCAGCATCCATTTTGTGCTGACCGGGTTGAGAAGGCTGGCACCAGATAGACCAGTGACCCCACGAAGCTTGCTTCAGAAGGGTGGAATCATACCTCCCACACCAGTTACCGGTGTGGAGGTATGATTCCAAGGTGTTTGATACCAAACATGATATGTTTCTATGCAGCCATTTTCGAGATAGCATTTACCGCGAGGTTATAATGCACCTCTACCTATATCTCCGGCTGAGTCACAGACAACCCGGGAGAATGGTCTCCGAAGGCTGCAGAGAGGCTCTGCTCATGCAGGGGCACCCTCTCACTAAAAACCCAGCACCCTGCCTTCAGGATTGATAAAGCCTACTATGGGGTGACATAAGTTTTAAGTGTAGTGACCTATAGATATAGTGAACCTATATCTAAAGTAAGTGGTGCAAGCACCATCTTACACAGGCTGCTGTAGCAGACCTGGAGTTCCATTTTGCATGGCCTCTCATGGGTGGCAGAATACATGCTTCAGCCCATGGGAGGCCTCTGGGGTACCTATGCCCTGGGTACATGGGTACCATATACTCAGGACTTATAAGGGTACCCCAGTATCCAATCTGGAGTGTACCAAAGTACATGGTTAACAATTTAAGGGAGAAAGCAGATAGATTGGGGTCCTGTTAAGCAGGATCCCAGTCAGACTAGTCAAAAACAGTGCAACATCAAGCAAAAAGTGGGGGTAACCATAAGAAGCAGATCCTACTTTCCTACAGCTGGAGTAATAGGATTATAGTTCTGCAGGAATCTGTATTCTTCCTCGCAAATCCAGTCATTTTCTTTGGCTCTTAAGAGAAGGATTTCTACTTATTTTTTTAGGTTTTGAAGCCAGGATGTTGGTACTTTCATGTAATGTTCCCTAACCTCAAGGAGTCCCCTCATGCGTCGACGCATTGAATTAACTAAATCCATTCAACAGGCTGGCATAATTGATAAAGAAGTTTGCACCATTCATATGCCTGTTGTCTGATTTATTTTATGGATTAGTTCACGAACTATAAAGAAGTATATTGTCGTATATGTTTTTTGTGTCTCTCTTCTTCTTTTTATCTCTCCTCCTTGTTTCCAATTTTCACTTATGTTTGATTCACAACTCACTTTATTGGAATGTACAAAATATTGATGCTATCTTTGTATCGGAATCTGTTTGTTTATCTTATATTTTAAATATTGTTTACTCATGTATTATATAAAGAAAATGTTGTCATTATGAAATGATTTTGAAGCATGGGGCAATGTTTTAATTCATGACTTATTGATCTTATGATACAAATTTGTAAGTACTAATTTTAATAAAATATATTTTCTCAACATTTGAGTATCTGTGGCACTACAATTATAGACTTGTTGGGCTGTGGCATGTGTGGAGTATGAGTGCAGGAGGTTTTCTAATAGAGAATATATGACCAAATCACCAACAGGAATATTTATTCTTCTGCAGTTTTATATGGGCCCAGGGGAAACCACGTAGGGCCATGAAATATATGAGTTTACCCAGAAGTCGTGGGGGTTGGGCGGTACCTAATTTCACGCTATATTATTGGGCGTGCTTCCTTCAACATATGCAAATTTTACTTACAGGAGAGGGAAATCTTGAGATGGCAGAAGCCCCATCGATTTATCAAATGGAGTTGAGACCTGAGGCCAAGAGAAGCTTTTTTAAATGCCTCAAACCAAGCTACTATAAGAAGACTAGATTTAAGGTCATACAAGCAGCTATTAAAGTTTGGCTGCAGGTTTGAAGACTTTTGTGACTTAGTAGGGTTTGTCATTATGCACCCATTGCAGCACCACTACTATTACCCTCTATTTTTTGTGATATAATCATGGCCAGGTGGCGACAAAAGGGTATAGTGATATTAGGATTTTTTTTTTATAAAGATAGTGTTCTGCCTTATTCTACCCTGGCAGCAAAGTATTCTTTATTAAAGAAGGATTTCTTTAAATATTTGCAAATTCGGGATTACCTACAGAGAAAATCAAATCAAGAAACATTAGCCAAAAAGAATAATTTGATTGAGGCAATTAGAGGCGGTGGGAGGATTGGCACTCTGTATCAAGCCCTCATTGAAACACAGCAAGATGATTTGGAGGTTCAAAATCTCAAATGGAATACCAAATTATCTCAAAGTGGTGAAATCCTACATGACTCTATCGCTATGGGTGAGAAGATCCTGATTTCCTCTAACCTTAAAGCACAGCATTTTAAGACTATTTTCAATCTTTATTATACGCCAGCTAAAATCTCTCAATGGGGTGGGTCAAATAATGGTAAATGCATGCGCTGCGGAGACGATCAGGCAGATAGTCTTCAGATATTTTTTCTGTGTCCTAAGTTGAGACAGCTAACAGGGGGGATTGAGACCTTTTTGACAGGAATAACTGGGGCACAGATTTCTATCACACTGATATTCATGCTCCTTGGAGTGCTGGATGTGTCTACGATCAGCCGGGAGCTATATCAATGTAGATATCTGATTTTCATGGCGGTAGCAGTGGCTCGGCTGTGCATAGCCTCATTTTGGTTGCAAAAAGAACCCCTGTCATTTGAAATATGGAGAGGAAGATTTTATGACATATGCAGTCTAGAGCATAGTCTGTACGCCATTAAAGGGCCCCAGAAACGTAAACTTGGTATAAAAATCTGGGGTGCAATGCTAGACCACTTTGGATGATGTGATAATACTGAGGAAGGATAGTGTTTTTTCTTACTATTTTTTAACTTGTATCTATCATATTATGTTCACCCAGAATGAATGAATTGTACAACATATGAATGTTATGTATTATTGTTGGAATTCTATTTGAATGCTTCTTTTTCTGTATACGCTCCAAATCAAATCTTATCTTTAAATCTAATTTCTGTATACGTATTCTGTTTATTGGCTTAATAAAAAAAAATGATGAAATTTGCTTTTGGTGCCGAGATAGATCTTTGAATCAAAATACAATGGCAAAGATCCACCACCTAGAGGAGAAGAGACCAGAGTGGCAATGGGGTTTAACCCTGTAAGTGATGGTATATGAAAGAGTGAACTACATTATTTAATTAATGTTTGCCCCAATCTGTGCTTTCACCGGCATCAACATGGTTTCATGTTTCTTGAACATACACAATGCATTTTTATTGTAAACTTACCTCCTAAAGTAATGTTTGGTGATGTGGTCCCTGTGGTTTCTCCCCTCTACTGCTTTGGTCTCATCTGTAAGCTGCTGGACTGGTGGAAGAGGATATTCATGCTTTGATTCTGAGACTGACACCTCGATGTGTAGTCCTCTCCAGGTGGCAATATTGTATAGGATGGGGCACGCAGCTACGATCTTACAAGCAATTTCGGGTGCATATTGTAACACACCCCCACTCTTGTGTTGTGGCACCGGAAACAAGCTTTCAGTAGGCCAAATGTCCACTAACTCACACTCCTGGTGCGACTGATTTGCAAGTCGCTAATTTATCGTACATGTGACCCTTAGTGTCATACTTGCCAGACTAACAATTGTTAGTGGCAAAATCAGAAAGCTCCATGCAGTTACTATGGCAGGGATAACGTCCCCTCTGCCAATATTCAAGAATGTGGTAGATTCTCCAGTGTCCTATTGTATGATGTCATCCATTGCCACATGCTTTTCATGACCATTCTGCCACAAAATAGTCACTCGCTAAACTGTCCTTTAGTAACTTACACAATATGACACTACTATACAATTTCCTCACCTATGATTGTTTAGGAATGCATTTGGAAAACGTCCCAGAACCAGTTTCTAAGTATCATCTGCATCAAATGGCTCCTACTAGAGTATGCAGGGCTTATTCATAAAGGAAAGTTTGCATGTGTAGATCTCCTCACTTGCAAATCTACACAATATCTTGGTATAGATGTCCTCATTGATGAAATTCACCATTTCTGAGTGATGAGAAACACCTAGATGTAGACTGACAATTCTCTACATCCTCATAGCAGGAGGTGGAGCCTCTGATGACTTAACATACAACACAAAGTTACTATTAGTAACTTTCTGCCTGGATGTGGAGCTCTCCCCCCACATTAGAGGAGATCACCCTATAAAAAGCGATATTAAAGAAAATGAGTGCATTATATAGATTTTGGCTGACAGGGTGCTCCTGTGCAAATGTGATGGGAGTACCCCGCCCGTCAAACCCTCAGTCATCCAGTCAAATTTAGAGATGGACGGATCTTAAGTATTTTGTCGATGGAGCCCTTGTTGACTCTTTTGACAGAAGATTTCCTCCTATGGCCCAAAAGAATAGGGGCCATCAGTGGAAGGACATTACAGGGCTTCCTCTATTTAGAGTGGACTATGAACTTTCTTTTTTCCTTTCTGTCCCTTTCAGGGGTACAGGAAAAAAACTATAATGACCCCACACTCTGGGAGAAATTCCCAGGGTGTGGGGGTCATTAGTTTTCTTGTTCTTCAAAAACAAACTTCTGCTTTGGAATTTTGTTTCTGAAAAACAAAAACAAAAAGCTACAAGTTTGGTGTACTGCCGTCAAAACTAATGGCAGCCACTCTTCATACCTCTAATACATGAAAATGAACCGCTGACCACTGGGCTGAAGGTCATCTCTAAACCTTCCAGGCATCCCGCCCACATTGGACCAGGGTGCAGAATAACAGTGGTCACTGCCCCTGCCCCCTGAAAGTTAAATGCTCCCTTCGCATATACTTATGGACTGCGTCTTTTATTTTGTAAATCAAATTAAGTTTTTAAGACCTTTTTTTTTAAAATATGATGTTTGCCATAGGAGGAAAGTGGTGGAGCTATAGTCAGAAATGTGCTATTTTGATGTGGCAGTTGGAATTGCTCGGTTTTTATGGTCTGTTAAACAGAATTTTAATGATGAACTGTAGTGGGTAGGGGGTGATGGGTAGTTAGGAGGGGACCTTTTAATGATTTGAATTGCCAATTGAGTCTTTAGAATGTTTTATGGACAATTGTCTAAGTAAACTTGTTTTTCTACCTACCTACCTACCTTCCAGGCATTAGTATGTCAAGGTAGCTGGGGTAATTTCTACCGCCACTCTGAAGGTCTGTACTCCACCTGCCAAACTCTAAACCAGCTATTAACTTTGGATTATAACAAATTAATATTATTTTTTTAAGAACAGATTTCTCTACTTCCTTTTCACCCAAGACTCCCTGTAGGGACCAGACTCCTGAACTAAAACTTACCTTATTAATATATATATTTTCTTAAAATATTTAAGTTCAATTAAATTACATTATATTAATGATAATTTCCCCTTTCTCACTCAATATCACATATACAATCTGAATGGAAGCTATGTATTATTTTGAGAAAAATAAATTAACATTGACAATATATTTTATTAAAATGGTATTATGTATATAAAAAAAGTAACATTAATATTTTGCATTTAAAAAAAAAATATTTGATAGTACAATTAAAATACTTTAAAGTTGAATTTACAATGCTATTCAAATTCGTTTATATTATTATGTTACTTTATGTGTTAGTGTCATTCTCTGCCTCCATTGATTTCTATATGTGTGTATTGCAGAATCAGTGGTTGGCCATGTGTGGTTCTTGACTTACTCTACTGCCAGGCTGGAGCACACCTGAGACGGGTTTGTCAGTAGCACTACTGTAGTAGATTTAAATGTGGATGCTGCAAATTGTAATGTTTTACTCTTATGTGGGAGAGTGTTTTGTATTAGCATATACCTCCGTTACCCCACCGTCGTTTTTCCCTTAACCACACCCATTTAAGAGTAATCATTTCACATTTACATCCACTCCCCCTTGTCTATCCAACAGTATTATTAAAACCTATACTTAGGGGCCGATTCCGATCTCGGCCGGTAGTGCTCTGAATCGGATTCGGATTCACCGGATCCGATTCGGAGCCCTGTTTCCCGACCGAATCGTACGCGGGTCCGGCCGAGCGAGTACGATGCAAGCACCCGCAAAATCGCCGACCGACTCGAACGCGGCTTCAACACGCTCCGACCGACTCGCAGGGACACGACTCGCACCGCGCTATGGAAACGTTTCCCGGCCGGGTAAGTACGATGCGCGCCGCGAGCAGTCCGATCGACTCGCGCCGTCCGGCTCGTAAGACCTGTCGGAGCTGGACTTTGGGGGTCCGCGTCGGACCCCCCTGTACGCGTATGCACGCAAGTCGCACACAGGGGTGACCCATGGGTCCCCCCTACCTGTGCATGTATGCCGCGATGCGCATGGACGCGTACACGCTGTAGGGGGCGCCCTTGTCCGCCTCGCACCCATTGAGTCAATGGGAGCCCGCGTACGCGTGGTACGACAGGCTCCCATTGACTTCAATGGGAGTCCGACCGACTCGAGTCCGATAGCATGAGTGCGCATCGTACTCGTTCGGTCGGACTGCTAGGGTCCGATTCGGTCGGAATTCTCTCCAGGTCCGGCTCGGTCGGGGAGATTTCCGGCCGGAATCGGAATCGGTCCCTTAGTTGTGTGCCGATCTCAGCCAATGGGGCAGAGATCTCCATATTGAAAAGATAGGAGAGGCTGAGGCAGAATTCTCCAGGCAGGTTGGTGAACTGCAATTTGGAGTACATTAAGTAGTAGTAATTTATGTATTCCAAAATGACTTTTGTGAATGTGCCTCAACATGTGTAACATCTCAACTGCACTTAATCTTGCCATTTTCATTTCTTTCTCATGTGGCACACACATTGCAGCAGTAAAGCTTCCTACTGCACAAAAATAACCAATAGTGCTGGTATTGTCTCTTAGCCCATTCCCACAGACCCTGTCAGCACTGCTTTCAGTACTCTGATAAACTAATTTAACTTATTATACAGTGAAAACACAAAATACACTTAATTATCTCCACTATGAAAAATATTTTTTGCTTACTTTTATGAGAGTATAGAACATTTGTTGGTGCGTTACTATTCTTATTTACATGGGATCATTATTGAAATGATTATAAAATAATTTACTTCTAAGGGTTTTAATACATCTCATGAACTATAATCACTGGAGTCAAAGTACCAGTAATTGCATCATAGGTTGACATACTACATCATATTTTAAGTAGCGTAATTATGAATAGTTAGCTTCCCATATGAAAGTATCAACTTGACATTAAATTTGGATGCATGCATTTTATAAAGGTTGAATCACTGGAACCACCTAGCTAATTTGTGCATTGGTTTACTATTAATAACGGTGTTATTTTGTTAAAATAGAAATGGATTCACATGTTTTTTTTTTTTAATGGCATCATTGTGCTTTCATGCCAATTTGTAACTTTTTACACTTAGGGCCTGATTCCAATGCGGTTAGGAAGGCCTCCTAACAGCATTTGCTCTGTCCAAATGGAATCGGGAAAGTGTCTTTCCGACCGACTCAGAAAGGTTTCCGACCGACCGAGTACGATGCGAGTTAGGCGTTAGGAATATCCCAATCCGAACCCGACGGCATTTGGAATGACCGTGCCGTACGGAGCAGAATCGTACGCCTCTACGGTCCGCGTTTCTGAACGACCGAGTACGATGATGGATTTAGACAGCCTTTCCGAATCGTGCCATCCGATTCAAATTGGCAGTCAGAATCAGACTTTGGGGGCCCGTAGTGGGCCCCCCTGCACCCTTAACCTTCCCAATCGGGCCCGTGGGAGTAACCATGGGTCTCCCCTTACCAGCCATGCACAGTGTGGCAGGCACCAGGGGATGCCTGCCACAGGGTGCCCGATTTTCTCCCGCCACCCCTTTCTTCAATGGGAACCTATGCATTCGGGGCTCGATTATGATGCGGTTAGGAAATCTTCCCAATGGAACCTGTTTGGAAATGGTTTCCGACCGACTCGGATCGGGAGAGTCCAACCGACCGAGTATGATGCATCCGGATGCTTCCAGATACGATTTGGTTGGACTCCCATTGACTTCTATGGGAGCCTATGTTCCTAACCTCATTGTAATCTGGCCCTCGGTCAGGAAGACATGTTCCCGATCCGATTCGGAAGAAGCAAATGCCGTTAGGAGGCCTTCCTAATCTCATCGTTATCGGGCCCTAGTTGGGAATGCTTTCCCAACCGCATTGTAATCGGGCCCTGAGTTGGAACAAAGGCTCCCATTGAAGTCAATGGGAGTCCAACCAAATCGTATCTGGAAGCATCCGGATGCATTGTACTCGGTCGGTTGGACTCTCCCGATCCGATTTGGGGCCTGATTCTGATGCGGTTAGGAAAGCATTCCCACCTAGGGCCTGATTCTGATGCGGTTAGGAAGGCCTCCTAATGGCATTTGCTCCTTCCAAATCGGATCGGGAACGTGTCTTCCCAACCCAGGGCCCAATTATGATGCGGTTAGGAACATATGCTCCCATTGAAGTCAATGGGAGTCCAACCAAATCGTATCTGGAAGCATCCGGATGCATCGTACTCCGTCGGTCGGACTCTCCCGATCCGAGTGGGTCGGAAACCATTTCCAAACCGATTCGGTCGGGAAGCTTTCCAACCCGCATCAGAATCAGGCCCAAAGTCGGAAACCATTCCCAAGCCCATTCGGTCGGGAAGCTTTCCAAACCGCATCAGAATCGGGCCCTTAATAGTTATAGAAGTCATAGCTTATTCTTAATACGTGGATTGCTGTATTTTACCAATAGCTCACCCATCAGCTTTAAGAACAACCTTTTATATAACAAGACTTTCTGATAATAAGAAGGGATGTAAATAAAAAGAACTACTATGGTGTACAATAGAAAATAAAAGTAATGCATGAAAAAAAATTAAAGCAATCTTCACATAATTGTGCCAGCCCTCAACCTGAGGACATGAAGACAAGGCATAATTTGTAGTAAGTAACACATCAATACTATACCTATAGGTGGTCGAGTTTGCAAAAAGACACACACATATGTACAAACACACAATACTTTCAATATATTGTGCATAATGTTGCAGTACACTTTTGTGAAAATAGTGATCATGTGGGGAAGAGCCAACTATTGACTAATCCTTTGAAACTGAGATGGTTTACAGTGGCACTTATGCTTGTGGGCAATGAATTCCATTGTTTGGCTGTGTGAACAGAGAAACATGCTCCATCCATGTTTTTTCTTATAGACATTCTCAAGCATAGGTTCCTTTGTCATTTGTATTTTGTGATTTTCTTCCTGAGGAAACATGGTCATTTGCCATGTATTGCCTTATGAGTGACACAGACCAGCTTGAAGGTGGATTTTCGGGCAAATGGTAAACTGTGTAGGGCCCTCAAGGCTGGGGATAGATGTGCTTGCGGCTTTACATACAGGATTAGTCTAGCAGAATGGTTTCTAATGCTCTGTAATCTTCTCATGGTTGATAAAAGTGAGTGGCAATATAGACCCTTAACATAATACAGTTTTGATAGTACAGAGAGATTGCTGCTTGGATCTTATGGGGAATCCCAGATGCGGAAAGATGTGTCACAGCATTTTCATTGTAAGAAAGCTTGATTTGGCTACATTGTCCACTTGGGCATTCATTGACAGCTTGTTGTCAATGATAACTCTGAGGTTTTTTACTTCCTTAGATATTTTTGGTATGGTTCTATATCATTGGGCCAGGTGTGATAGGGTCATATGAACAATACAACAGTTTATTAGTCAATTAAAACCAAGAACATGATCACACAATTTATAAGGTTTAATAATGCATGCAAGAAAGACTAAAAAATGTGTCATACATCTATTTCAGCTACTGAGCATCTTGTCACTAGTCCTTCACTTTCTTTAACTTTCCTTCCTAAGTATATAAGTAGAGATGCCAAATACAGATATTAAATGGGCAAAAATGGCTGATCAGGGACTGGTCTTTTCCCTAATGTATAGAGTGCAAAATTGGCATACGGGCGACTGGAGATCACATAAGTAAATCGCTACAGATAATTAAAGTGCTTATATGCAGGACTGAGGCGGGTATATGTACGGTGCTAGATAGGCCATGATTTTTCCCCTGTAAAGGTGCAGGTGTGCAAAACTACGAGTCATTAAAATGCCAAGTTAAACAAAGTGATTACCTGAGCATAGTGGGATAGGGAACAGCTAATTATGGCGGTCCCTAGCAGCCCGTACCTACTCATGTGAAGTTTACCTTAAAAACTACGGATTTATCACGCCCTAAAATTCTAATTGGGAACCCCCTCCAGATTACTCATCGCCCAACCTATATGCTGATAATTGTTTTGAAATATGTTTTTAGTCACCACAGATGAGTATTTCATTTGTGGACACATTCAATTTGAGGTAGCTCCATGTCACCAATTGGTCATTAAACAAGAGTCAACTGAAGATTTTGGATGTTCCAATGTCATTTCAACTTTTGAATTTTAGAGTTATCTGTAATTCATGTGTGTAGTTGTAGCAGGTAAAGTCACAACCATGGATCAGATCCAGTAATTATTATGTGTAGATGGTGAAAAAGCATGGGCAAGGTAATTGAGCCTTGAGGGACTCCTGCTTTAATGCTGTGTGGTTTTGAGCAGAGTATAGGAGCATGGGTGATATTTGTTCTAATGTGTAGGTAGGACTTGGTCCAAGCGAGAACTGTGTCCTCTATCTTCCTTGAGTATCTGGATTAGTGTGTCAACTGTGCCCAAGGCTGCCGAAAGGTCTCAGAGAAGAAAGGCAGAAACTCAGTTCTTGTCTAATGTATTTTTAAGGTCATCCCAGAATGAGATTAGGGCAGATTCAGTGTTTCTTCCTTGATGGGAGACAGTTTGGAAGTCTGAATTGTCTTCAATGAATTGTGACATCTAGGCTAAGGCTGTTCTCTCTATATATTTGCCCGGGAATGGTCCATTTGCTATAGGTCGATAGTTGTTGGGTCTTGGGTTAGATTTTTTTAATAACAAGCGTTTGTATGCCATTTTTAAGTCTTCTGAACAAACTGTTATGTTTAAGAAGTTGTTGAGAAGTGTTCTGACTGTAAGGGCCACTGAAGTTGTTAAAATAATGTTTTTGAAAATTTGAGGTGATCAAGGGTTACAGACCTGGATTGCTCACTTTGACAAGATCTAGCAATTCAGTTGGTGATAGTTCTTTGGAGGAGGGTAGAAGCAGTGTTAACCTTCCTTTTGAGGGGTTTGTTGCAAATGGGTTGTGAGTGTTGTATTTTTTGTTGTACAAGTAAGAATCAAGCATGTTTGCTTTAGCTGTGTAATGATTAGCCAGTTTGCCACAGAAATTTTGAGAAATGAGATTGGTACCTTCTGTACATTTTTGACTTATGGAATTCTGTGTATTTTTATAAAATTCTTTACTGGTTCATTTTGAATTGTGGATTTGGATGGAATAGTATATTTTTTTTGCTTTTTTGATAGTTGATTTGTATATTCTGGTAATTCTGTGTAGGCACATTTTGTCTTGATGGTTGTTTGTTTGGAGCCAGTTGCATTAAAGTTTAGGAATTTGATCCTTTTGAATTCTGCATTCATCTAAGTGGCAAGTTTTATTTTGCTACATGCAGATGTTTTGAGTGGAATTAAGAGATTCAAAGTTTGCTGGAGCCATCCATAGAGTGGTTGTACTGAATTCATTGTGACAAGATCTGTGTTGGAGGGAAGCGGGTTTACTAGTTCCTCCAAATTCAGCTTGTTCCAAGGTCAATATGTAGTTATGGGTAAGATGAGTTTACCTGGGGTGAGTAGTGGTGTCTTGTATTAGAAAACAACCAGCGAGTGATCTGTCTATTAGACTGGAGTCATTATTTGGAACGTGACTAAGATCTGGGTTGCCGAAAAGGACATCAAAGGTGTGTCCTGCAATGTGTGCGAGATTGGGAATACACTGTTGTAGGTTGAGACCAATGAGGATGGGGCTAGTGTGTGGCATATTAGATTTGTCAAGTCATATGTTAAAGTCATCAAGGATGCATAGGTTTGAGCATATTGTAAGAAAGTTATAGATTGTGGTGAGAAATGTGTCTGGGAATGTTGTACTGCTAGGTGGTGGTCTGTAGAGAACGCGAAGGTTACATGAAAAGGTTGGAGAAGGGTTGCATTGGACAAGGAGAGCTTTACAACCTTGTATCAAAACATTCTAAGATTTCGTGAGATTTGTTGCTTGCTTAAATATGATGGCTAAGCCACCTCCTATTTTGGCAATGTTATGTTATGTTGTGTTATGTTGTGTTATGTAATGTTATGTTTTGTTATGTTATGTTGATTTGAATGGTGGACTAATCACGCACAAGGGTATCTAGCTGCTTGGGCAAGATGTGTAGGTGTGTGGTGCACAATGGATTTTGTGCCACAGTTTGATAGCTTTGAAATATCAGTTCCCTGTCCTTTCCCCGCCATTATCAGTTATCAAAAGTAATTCAGGTTCTGTGTCTTTAGGTTGAACATGTGATACTTGTTTTTTTAAATTGGAATGAGCATTTATCAGTAGGTAGTCCACAGTATATTTGTTGGAGGTGGTGTAAGTTTGTGCTGTAGGAGAATAAGTACTTCCCTTTGAAGTTGTGGGCAGTGTGCTATTATTAGTGGTGTTAACTGTTGCAGGACATAGAAAGTTTTGTTTTTGTTCATCGCTATCTTCCTCCAAAAGGCTTAGAATAATGTTTCTTTTGGGTCTGCATGTGTGGGCGGTGGTGAGTCTGGTTGAAATTTAAAGTAAGCCAAATATGTATTTATTTGTATTGTAGTACAGAGTTGCGGTTTGTGTAGGATTGTGTGGATGTTGGGGTGGAAGGGGGTATAGGATTATGCTATACGACTGAAAAGTGTTTGGTGAGTGAGTGGAGGGGGATTGACCATGTTTGTTGGTAGAGAGAGGTGTATGTTTGGTGTGAGAATGTGTGCATGGCTGTGTTTGTAGCTGTGTCCTGCACAGTGGTTGTAGATTTTGAAATGGACAGCCTCTCTGCCCCTTAGCCCTTCCCGGCACAAACTGCCCCTTATCCTTTACACCCTTAGCCTTGACGCCTTGGCTGAGACGCAGTTGGGGAAGGGCTTGGAAACCCTGGTGGTAAGGTCATGTGACCCTTTTTTAGACTCTTCGGCTCAGCAAGTGGCCAACTCTGCATATCTACTCTTACACCTTGATCTAAATCTCCTAAGGTTTTCATTATTTCTGAGTGGAGATTTACACCTATGCCTAAATCTGAATTAGTGTAAAGTTGTTATTAGTACCTTTGCTCCTGTTTGTGGAGATCTTCACCATAGGACTAGAAGCCTTCCTATAGGAAAATATAAGAAAAATGCACCTCTTGGACGCCATGGATGTAACCTCTACATCCATAGCTCTCTCAATCGGGTGCTATAGATGTGGAGGTCAAGTCTATGTGTCAAGGGCAGGGAATGCCTCCGGTGCTAACAGCAGAGAGATTCCCTTTTTTTCTTTTCAGGTCAGTCTGACTGCTGGGAAAGTTTTCCCAATAGCCTAAGGCTGTTTTTTTTTTTGTGGTAATGCTGATCAGCGCACATGGCGCACATGGCGCACTTGCTTCATGACTTAAATTCCATGTTCTCTCAGATAAAGAGGTGTGCAATTTTTACCATCATTACTTGGCACTTAATCTTGAGTTTCTGGGTATGGGTCGTATACTCCAAGCAATGCATACTTTGGATGTGGTGTTGGGTACGCCAGCATGGTAACAGCTAAGAGAATGTATCCCTCTGTTGTAGATAGACCATCACTTGATTTGTTTCACAGCTGGTGTAATGCTGTTAAACCTATGAAAACTGACCAAATAACGATGTTTGCTAGGCGCTGACAATTTTTAAATGAGGTGGCATGGGCATCGGAACTTCAGTCAACAACACTGACTCTTGATAATAATCAGCCCACCCATAATACTTTCAAAATGAATAACTGGTAGAGTTTTACTCTGGGCAAAGTTAGCCCTACTCAAATGGTTACACAGAGGAAAAGGCCTTCTGCCCCCCAGCTTAACAATCAACTACAGTCATTGTGGATGAATTGCAATATCTGGGAACCAAAATGGAGGAAATCCTACTCTATGGAAGGCAAATTCTAGTTAGAAAAATTATTAAAATGACCACAAAAATCTTGGGTCAGCTAAAGCCATGTTTGGCCAGGAAGATCCTAGAATCAAAAAACCTCTCAAGAGAAATGCTTCCATACAAACAGATGAGCTGCCCAGATGCTATGAGTAATGATATTGAGCCATCACAAAATCCTTGTGACAACCTACCTTGCTTTTTTGTAGAGAAAAATAAGTTAGTTAACTTCACCCATATGTCTGTTAATGGGGACCGTCACTGTCTACATCATGTAAGGTATCCTGGTCTTATTTCACCCTCTAAGACACCTCACAAATGGGAAATCTTCTGTCTTTAATGTCCTCATTTCCCCTCTAGAGGTTTGCTCTGTATGTCAAATAAAATATGTCAGTGTCGCTGTTGTTCCATATCTGACTGAACTCTGCAGTTCTTCTGCCTTAGCCAATTGGGTACGTACAGAATAGAAAAGGGCTTTGTAACTTCCCTTCTACAAAACCCTTTTCACTAACTATAAGCCCATTTTGCTGCTCCCACTATTCAATAAACTCACTGAAACTCCGGTCAAAAGCAGTTGGTGCCTTACCTTGAAAACTATTTCTTCCTAGATTGCGCCCAATTCGGTCTGAAAAGGTCTTTCAATTGAAACTGTACTTGTGAAGGCTGTCCAGGATCTTAGTAACATCCTGGATTAATTAGGGATGTGTGCTCTGATTTTATGAGATCGTTCAGAAGCTATTGACACTAATCCCACTCTCTCCTGCTACAGAGGCTGGAACCAGTGGGGATTGGGAGTAGGGTACACACTTGGCTTACTTCTTTTTTATCTGAATGGACACAAGCAGTTGCTCTGGGAAAGTTTAGATCTTCCTTTAAAGTGATTAACAATGTAGTACTGCAGGGTTTAATATTGAGTCCAACTCTCTTTAATCTTTATGTTTCCCCACTCGCCATTATTTGATATTCTTATGCTGATGACACCCAAGTGGTGATTAGACTAGAAAATGATTTGCAGGACAACACCAGGAATTTTAGGAATTGTCCCCTTGAGGTTTCTAACTGGATGAGGGACAGTTCCTTGATCTTGAACACAGACAAATCTGAGATGGTGGTCTTTGACCCTGCCTCATTTTGGACCTAAGAATGGTGGCCAGATTCATTTGGCCCTTTACTTACACCATCTGTTCAGTCGGAACTTAGGTATTTCGATAAACTCCGAACTGTCCCTAAAGAGCACATTGACATCACATGCAAAGCAAGTTTTGTGCTCCTGAGGATTATCAGGAAAATCCTCCCCTTTATCCTGTCCTTGGCAAGAAAGGATATGGTGCAATCCTTAATCTTATTGAGTATAGATTGGTGTGACTCCCCTTTCGTAAGTCCTCCAAAGTATCTCTTGCACAAACTTCAACTGCTCAGGAATGCGACAGCGCAATTGGTGCTGGGTCTGAAAAGAGCCTCTTTATCTAAGGAACTGGGAAAAGTTTTGGCTCCATCTTCTGAAGAGATGTCAGTTTAAAGTTCTTTGACTATATCACAAAATTCTTTGTAAACACGACCAGCACTCTTACCTAGACCCTCTGTTTACTTAGGACTTACCAACACGTAAGATCACAACATGGTTATCGGGTGGTCATCTCCAAATTTTGTAAGCCTATAATGAGGGGCCTCTCTCTGTCTGTAGTGGGGAAAAAAGTCTGGAATGCTCTTCCTCCAGCTCTCTTGCAGAAAAAAGCCTCAAGAGTTATCTATTTTCTAATAACATGCTAATTTGCTGATTTCTGTGTTTCATCTATTAAGGCCAGTTTCTCTTATTTTTTTAAATCGGCTTGGATATGGTGTTTTTCAGCTGGCTCCTTAAAGGTCATATACTTTTTTCTTTCTAGTGCCAAGACACCCAATTAATCAATAATTCGGCTACACCCTGTTAACATATGCCAATGACACACAAATTGTATTGAAAGTATCACGAGATACGGAAGTGTGTGCCACACACACATATATAATTGCTTACTGGTAGTGCAAACCTGGATTAGTTATAACTAACTAAAAGTAAAGAGAAATTAGATAGCGATACTGGCCAACTTTCTGCCACCTACCTTTTGGCAATATCTTTTCTGGCCAAAAGAGTTGGGTCCACCTCTAATACCAGTGCCAAATTCGACTCAGTTCTCAGTCTTACCACCTAGATCAATGCTCTCATAAGTACTAGATTTTACCATCTAATAGTGCCGAGGAGGATGTTCTACCTATATGCCTTTCTAGCCAAGAGCTCATCATGAATAACATTATTTCAGCATGCTTTAGTTATTAAAATTCTCTATATCTGGAACTTCATGAAAATCCAATCAATGGGTTACAGTTAATCCAGAAGATGTGGCAGCCAGAATGGTCCTCATTCTATACCCTCATGATCCCAACCCTTTGGCCTTGGCATCACTTCATTGGTTGCCAGTGAAACAACACATTCTTTTTAAATCAATGTGTCTGGTGAATAAAGTCTTATACAGCAACTGATTAATGCCACTATCAATTTATTTAAACAGATACTCCTTGCCTTGCCCCCTTAGATCTTCAGATCATTGCCTGTTTCAAATAACAAACATCTGCAAGCATAACATAATTTGGTAAGCTTTCTAAGGGGCAACCACTGCACAGTGGAATCTGCTCCCGATGTCTTTGCACACTGAATGTGATCTCTTGAAACTAAAAACAGCATTAAAATCATGCCTATATCCAACTCAGTAGCTGTCTGTTTCTTTTTCATGTTGTCTCTTAGCGCCACAGTACTTCCGGGTAAAAGAGCACTCTACAAACATCCAATAAAAATAGAAAATAGATACTATTGTACTATAGTTCCCAGACATTTTGAAGATATTCTGGTCCTCCTTTTGTCTCCCATGTCGGATCATAGGATAGTACCCTTGTATGTTTGCTATTATGGTTTCAGTTTCTTTCATGTACATAAAGCTTGGTGTTAGCAAGTCATGATTATGCACATATTCATGATAATACCTTGTGGTTGTCCTACCCAAATTGTTTTTGGGGCACTGGAGATATAAAATACAATCATAAAGAGCTAGACCCTAGGGATCAGTCATGAGGTTCTTTGAAAGATGGGTGATAATGGCCTGTTTACTTTTATTTAGCTCGCCATACTGCACTTCAACTTTTTCTAAGCACTGCAACAAAACATTGTTGCTATTTTTGCTCTGATGTCACATCCTGCTGTGTGTGTAACAGCCTGGGAACTGCTCCTGTCTTTCTCAATTCGACCAAAACTACCTTTAGAGTTCTTTGGGTAATTGATCTTCAGAACGAACTTTGAACGCTTATGCATTGGCAGTGTGAGAATTTTGAAGCTTGTGGTTTTGCTTAGTTTCAAAGAGCAGCGTGCAAGGCAGTTGGTTAGTTGAGTGTGTTTTGCTTCAGATGTGGGAAGTTCACTTGACGTAGACATGGCTTCAAGGGAGCAAGTCTTTTTTGTAGTCATGCTACAGACAGCTTCCATCACCCCAAAACAGTGGACCTTTTTCAGCAGCATTGTGACCAATACTTTAACAAATACTTATAGTGGCTTTGGGTCTGTCCTTTGCTCATGGTTGGATGGCTTTCTTATATATCTCAAGCCCCTCCTCCTGATTTAATGGTTTCTTCCCTATTCTTATGTTTTTCATTCCCCACGAAGATTTCAATTTCACCCTATTTCACCCTATTTTTGACTGCATGTATCCTGCACTGCTGAAGTCATGGAATTCCTTTTCTTTTTCCATCTTTTTGTAAAAATGCACATCCTGTTGGTTTCTTTTTCTCGCCCCACTGTCTCTCTCTCCACTCCCCTAAGTCATCCTTTGCCATTCCTTCCTAGTGTGCCTATTTCTCTCATCCCCTCCCTCTGCTTCCCATACTATTCTTTTGACACCAAGCACTGCTAGCACTTGGTGCATCTCTCTCTCCACCATCCAACCTCTCTCTCCCTTCAAACGTTTACCCGCAGTCTGTCGCCTGCCAATATTGACTTTGCCAATGCTTGTAGAATTGCAGTGCAAGCATTGCAGAAGCCAATCGCAGTAGGTGGCCATCTTAGAATGTTATTTTTTACACTTCTAAGATGACAAGCACATTACCTCTTGATTGTTTTCCAGTCCCTATCACACAACTGTTCTTAAAGAAGCCATTAAAGTTTATATTTTTCCATAAATTACTATATTTACCATTCAAATTATTTAGTGTATTTTACAGAACTTAGGAGTCAATACAAATATGTGCATATCTTTATGTCTAAGATGTGGTTTTGGGAACAACTCCCCAGTTACATAAAGAATGGTCCTTATTTAGAGTTTGGCAGATAGGATTCTCCATCTCAAACATGGCAGATGTCTGGTTTGGCATATTAAAAGTGCCTATTAGCCTATGACACTTGTAATGTAGTGGACGGGATATCCACGGGGCTTTGATGGAGTATCACATCTGACAAACTCTAAATAAGGCCCTAGGTTTGGAATATTCCTTTGAGCTTTGATCAGCATTAAAAGAAAGACCACTCATAATGAACATTCACGAAAAGTTAGGAGAATTCCCTTGAGTTTTGAGGTGAGTCTATTTTTGAGCAAGGTTATGAGGCATCTCATAAGGTCACCTATCTTTTTCAAACATATCTTTATTAGCATTTAATTTAACATCTGACAAATATATCAGCTCATAGCATTACTTGGTGTACAGTTCAAACTATAGCATGTCTTTGCAATTTTCAGATATCGCTAGGTATAGTATAGCACTAGCCTTAATAGCCTGATATGTGGCGTAACCTCATGTGACAAAGTCCATGGCCAATTTTGTATAACCTTGGCGGCCTGGGGCATTGCCTATTCTTTATGCAGCTTTTAGTTTATATTCATATGCCACTCTGTATGAGACAGGGAGCACCTAGGGGAAATGACTCAGATTGTATAACTCTGACAGCAACTAATTATTAACTATTATTCTGGCAGGGTGGTGCAGGAACATAGGAGTCTGTCAAGGGAAAGGAAAAGGGTCCGGGGGGCATTGTGCAGGGAGGGGGCCTCCGGCCAGCTCCAATGCTCACTGAACCCATTGTTTGTTGTTAGGTCAGTCTACCTAAAGCTCAGGCAGGTCAAAGTGGGTGGTGCAGCCAAAAGGTAGCCCTCAATCTGTTCATAGAATCAATGTGTCCCTGATTCCCTATTATATTGCTGTTATCACCCACATACATCTTTGTTCTTGTTCGCTACTCAGGTCAACTGGTTTTGTTCTCCATCCGAGTGAGAGCTATCTCCATCGTCCGCATCCCCACTATGATATCTCTAAGGGTTTTCCCAGTTTTCAAGGACCTCTCTCCTGGGTTCTGCTATGGGTTGATGTCTCAGTTCCTGTGCATCTTCTCTGGCCTAGGTCCTCCCCTCCGCCCCGCCCAGTGGGTTACGTCTCTTTTCCAGTCACTCATTATGGGGCCACAGGTGGATTTCCAGGTAAATCCTATTCTCCTCCTAGCCAGGAGTAATGCTAGGTCTAGGAATTTTGTGCCTATTTTACGCTTGGGTGGTTGGGAGAATAGTCCCAGCAGGCTAATTCCGATCGTGGGTTTGAGTGTGCGTCCTATCGCTGCACCTACCAACTTCAAGGCTTCCACCCAGAACTTATTTGCTGTGGCACTTTCTCAGGTCATGTTAATGAAGTCAGCGTCACTATGGTTACACCTCTTGCAGTTATGTATTTCGCCACTGTTGGTGACACCGAGCCTATGGGGGGTCAAATACGTCATGTGGGTATAGTTGAATTGTAAATATTTCATCCTGGTGTTGCGGGAAACCCTTTTAGGGTATGCCAAGATTCTGCCCCACTCCGGATCCAAAAGTTCCTTATGTAATACTGTCTCCCATTTGTCACGCAATTTTTGTAACGGGGTACGGAACATTTCAGAAAATGAAGAGTCACCTGATGTCTAGTCCCGCCTAGAGTGAGCATGGACTGTAGCACCGAATGTGTCACAGGTTCCTCTCACCCGTTAATCCACAACCCCGGAACGTTCGAGTCTAGGCCTCATACTGTAGGAACTGCCCTGACTGAAGTCCAAAGCTCTTAACCACATCCTCCAGTGGGTCAAGGATGGATTGCTGATAGCAGTCCCCCACTCTCTCCAATCCAACCTCCGTCCAAGCTGACAGTTGGTCAGAGGTGAATAGCGTCCTAGGATTACCATGAGGTTGGGTTAAAGCCATTCTGGTCTGGTTGGATTAACGTGGACATATGTGGTAGTAAACAAAGCGCCAATACTTTGCTAAGGATTTTGAAATCAATATTAAGCATGGAGAGTGTTCGGAAATCTGTAAAGCGGGCCCCCTCAGTAGTCGTCTTGGGGAGTGGGATCACCAATGCATCTCTAGTAGATGTAGGGAGCTTCCCAAGCCATAAAGATTCTGCGTATAGTGTCTCTAGATGAAGAGCCAATTTTAGCTTGTATAGTGCATAAAATTCTGCGGGGAGACCATCTGGGCCCAGGGTCTTGCCTGTGGCCATGCTCTTAATAGCTGCCCAGATTTCCTGAATTTTGACCAATCGGCCTAGCGTTGCTTCCGCTTGTCGGTCCAGTATTTTAAGAGGCAACAGTGACAGAAAAGCACACTGCTCTTCCTGAGGAACTTGGGGGGGCGCTCTATACAAGGAGTCATAGTAATCCCGAAACAGGGCATTAATAGCCTCTGAATCATGGACAGAGTGGTTTGTTTCCGTACTAACGTGGGTGATTGGGGAATCACGTGTCTCCGGTCTAATCTACCAGGCCAATAGGGGTCCAAGTCTACCTTTTTCCTCCTGCACTCTAGTGAGGTATCCCCTGTAATCATGGCACCTCAGCCTCTCACGGGCCTGATGGTTCAATGTCCGCGTTTCCTTCAGTAGTCCCTGGTATGTAATGTTTGAGCCCTGTGCATTGTCCAGTCTGTGTAGTTTGTCGTCTAGGTCTCGCAGTTCCTGGTGTAATTCTCGTTGTGCCCTTATCGACTGTCCCAGACAGAACCCTCATGTCACTACCTTAAAAGCCTCCCATTCCACCAGCACTGTGGATGCTGTATGTGCATTGGTAGAAAAGTATGTGTCAATGGCTGTAACCAGTGTTTCCTGGAAGCAAGAATCTTCTAACATCAGTGGGTTGAGTCTCCACAGTGGAATCAGTGGGCAGTTTCCCAGAGATTGAACGGACAACATTAGTGAACTATGATCAGAGAAGGTGTGCCCCAGGTACTCTGTACATGTAATAGGGTGTCCTATACCGGAGGAGCATAGGAAGGCATCTATCCTTGTGTGTAACTGATGTAGGGAGGAGTAATACGAGTAGTCTCTGTCGGTCAGGTGTTGGGTCCTCCAAATGTCTTCCAAACCCTAGTGTCCCATCCAGTCCCTGAAAACCGCTGCCGTGAGGTGAGCCTGAGCTCCTGGCAGTGAGGGATGCGACCGATCTAATATGGTGTCAGCTACACAGTTAAAATCACCTCCCAGGAGCATGTCCACCACTGCCACACAAGCTATATAGGCCGAGACGTCCTGGAGGAAGAGCCTTTGTTCTTGATTAGGTGCGTATACATTGCCCATAGTGATCTCGCATCCAAGCAGTCTCCCTTTCAGGAATATATATCTCCCTTCTCTGTCCACCAAGGTGTGTAGGGGTTCGAAGGGTACTCCTGCCCTTATCCAGATTAACACTCCCCTGGCAACGCAGTGTAGGTGGTCGCAAAGATCTGCCCTCTCCCGCGTCTACACAATTTCTGTTCTTCATTTTGTATAAGATGTGTCTCTTGCAGTAGGGCAATCTGAACCGCCTTCTCCATAAAACTCTGTGTACATTGTGCTGCTTAGCCGCTGACCCCATCCCCCTAATATTCCATTTCAGAAATTTCAGTTTGTAATGTGTGGATGCCATTCGCAGGAGTTCAGCCCCAGCTCCCCACCACCCCTAGCCCCCCCAACTTTAAAAAATAGTCTAGCACCTCCCCTGCAGCAGAACAGAACAAAACAGTTAAAGAAAAACCCCCGGCAAAGCTGAACTCTCATTCCCCAGAGCAGTCTGGCAATGGCCAGCCGCCCAAACCATCAACAATGCATCAGACTCCACAAAAGACCCCAATCTGTCTCAGGTGCAGTCTTCTAAGTGGGGGCAAGTTACTATGCACAGGCTGTGGTGGTCTGATCGGCCCGCGCCCACCCACACATCAGCAAAATCCAGTTTGTCTACTCACAATATCAGCAGAGTGTCCCACTTCACTCCTGTGTGCTACCCCATATAGTCAGGCCACCTTACTTATAGGTCGTCTGCAGTTCTTGGTGTAATTGTCAGCAGTGGGATACTATCTGCACTGGAGGAGTCTGATTCAGAGTCTCCCGTTTATATCACCAAAGGGCGAGGCCCCTCTGAGGAAGATTCTCTAGGCTTCATGATCTCAGCCACAGCCTGAAGTGCAGCATCTCTTTTCTTCACAGTTTGAGATGGGCTCGGTTTCTTTGATGGTCTCTGTTTGGATCTCTTCCGGGCCATTTTCCTGAAGTGATACTCTTGGCCTGAGGCAGCTGTTTCTGTCGTCAGCAGTGGTCCTCCAGATTTGTAGGTTTCAATCCACTCCCAGGCCGCCTCAGCATCTTCACAGAAATTAGTCTTTCCATCTAACAGTATGCATAGCTTAGCAAGGAATATCAGAAAACATTGTAAGCCCTCTTCCCGCAGCACCTTCTTGACTGCAGCAAATGTGGCCCGTCACCGCTGAACTTCGGACGTGTAGTGAGGGAAGATTGATACCTTGCTATTATCGACCACGAATGGGCCATCCGTTCTTGCTTTCTGCAGAAGGGTATCCCTGTCTCTGAAGTGCAGGAGTCTCGCCACCACCGGGAGTGGCAGTCAGCTGGGTGCAGGCGGGCGGGAGGGGACACGGTGTGCTCTTTCAAGGGTGTAGAAGTTGGATAGGCCCACCACGGTGCTGAGCCAGGTTTAAAGAAAAGTTATCATGTCTCTGCCCTCCGTCCCTTCCGGCAGCCCAATCCCTTGAATGTTGTTCCTCCTTCAGTGTCTGCTGCCCTGTGTTCCAAGGTGTGGACTCGCTCAGAGAGCTCTTTAACCTAGTGTGTCAGTGATTGTTGTGCGGGGTGAAGGTTGGCAATGTAGGCTTCTGCTACTCCCACCCTCTCCGCTAATTTACGATGTTCCGTGCTTAGCAGCCCCAGCCCCACTGACACCATGCTTATATCTTGATGAAGGGAGGATTTGGTATCCACAATGGCTTCGAGTATCTTGGCCAGTTGCTGCTGCACCGGGTCCATCTGGGCCTCCGGTTGTTGGTCAGGGGTGTCTTCTCCTCTTTCCACTGGCAGTCCAGACGTCATCACTCTGGCCTTTTCCATCACTGCGAAGAGTGGGTGTCCAGAAACTTCTACGGAGCGCCAAAAGTAGTAACCACCTCAGTGCCGTATTGTGGATTGTGGATCGTCGGGCTCAGCTTCTTCCCAATCGCTCCTCCGTTTTCTTTGTGTAGTACCGTTCACCAATCATTGCTGGGGTGAGCCCCATTTCCACCACCCAATAGCCGACTGGTGCATGGAGAGTCCGTGCTCAAGTGTCTTAACAAGCAGGGCCCTATCCTGGCCCAGAGTCCCCAATGGGCCACGTTCGGAGAGACAAGGTTTAAGGTCTGTGCAGGTTCCTATCAATTCAAGCCGGCATATAAAACACTGCAGAGGGTGCGAAATAGGGGCACCGCGCCCAGGAAGGCAGTCCAGGGTCTACAGCAACAAAGTGGCACCTTTCGGGGTCTCACCAGGTCAGTGTCGTGGTACTCTGACTTCTGATCCAGACTATCCGGGGAGCCAGGTGGTAAATAGACATAATATCGAAAAAAATATATAGAATGGACAGAATATCGAATTCAAAATATAGAATGGACATAATATCGAATGGACATAATATAGTGGTTAATAATATCGAAATGAAGGTAAGTAATATCGATTTTCAAAATATAGAAGTACATAATATAGGCATTAAAAAATATCGAATTTTTAATAATATCGAATTTTTGTAAGTGTTTAGTATGTTAGTATATGAGTTAAAAATGTATATTATTTTTGTAATGTATGTTTAATATTTTTTAAAGTTACGAAATGTATGTAAAATTATTTTTGCGTAATTTAATTCCGTAGCGGGTTGTGGGTTTATAGGGGAATAGGGTGGGAAGTAATTTAATTGTAATTAAGAAAATATTTATTTTTATTTATTGGTATTGATAATTAATTTATTGTTAATTAATTATTAATTGGTAATTAATTTTTATTAATTGGTACTAACTTTTTATTAATTTATTAATTGATAATTATGTTAATTGTATTAATTTATTATTCGGAGCGGGTTGTGGGTTTTTAGGGGAATAGGGTGGGAAGTAATTTAATTGTAATTAAGTAATTATTGAAATTCTTTTTGTGTATTGATTAATTTATTGTGAATTAATTATTAATTGGTAATTTTTGTATTACTTATTACATTTTTGGTATTGAAAATTAATTGGTTGTTGATTAATTATTAATAGGTAATTAATTTTTAATAAATAATATTTATTGGTATTTATAATTAATTAATTATTGAGTATTTTGTAATTGGTAATTAATTTTAATTAATTTTTTATTGGTATTGGTAATTAATTTATTTTTATTTAAATATTAAATCATTACTTTCCCTACGCTATCCAACGCTTTCCCTACTGTTGCAGTCACTGGAGTGGGAATAGTAATTTTTACACCTACGCTATCCAACGCTTTCCTTACTGTTGCACTCTCTGGAGTGGGAATAGTAATTTTTACCCTCCCGCTATCCAACGCTTTCCCTACTGTTGCACTCACTGGAGTGGGAATAGTAATTTTTACCCTCCCGCTATCCAACGCTTTCCCTACTGTTGCACTCACTGGAGTGGGAATAGTAATTTTTACCCTCCCGCTATCCAACGCTTTCCCTACTGTTGCACTCACTGGAGTGGGAATAGTAATTTTTACCCTCCCGCTATCCAACGCTTTCCCTACTGTTGCACTCTCTGGAGTGGGAATAGTAATTTTTACCCCTACGCTAACGCTTTCCCTACTGTTGCACTCACTGGAGTCGGAATAGTAATTTTTACCCCTACGCTATCCAACGCTTTCCCTACTGTTGCACTCTCTGGAGTGGGAATAGTAATTTTTACCCTCCCGCTATCCAACGCTTTCCCTACTGTTGCACTCACTGGAGTGGGAATAGTAATTTTTACCCTCCCGCTATCCAACGCTTTCCCTACTGTTGCACTCACTGGAGTGGGAATAGTAATTTTACCCTCCCGCTATCCAACGCTTTCCTACTGTTGCACTCTCTGGAGTGGGAAAAGTAATTTTTACCCCTACGCTATCCAATGCTTTCCCTACTGTTGCACTCACTGGAGTGGAAATAGTAATTTTTACCTCTACGCTATCCAACGCTTTCCTTACTGTTGCACTCTCTGGAGTGATAATAGTAAATTTTACCCTCCCGCTATCCTACACTAAAAATATTGAATATTTTTTATTAATATTAAGTTAATATATATATGTATTAAAAAATAAAAATGTATGTTTATTTTTTTATAACTTACATTAATTATTTATTAATTTTAAGGTTATTTAAGTATTTGTAAGTATGTTTCAGTTTATATTTATTATTTTATTAATTTTACATTACTTTTAATACATTTAAAAAATTCGATATTTTAACAAACTATATTATTTACAACGATATTTTGGATTCGATATTTTTGTACTTACCTGTTTGTAGATAGGAATTCGATATTTTGGCATTCTATATTTTATCCACTATATTTTTGCAGGTCGATATTTTGGCATTCTATATTCTGTCAGTGATCCGAGCCAGGTAGGGCTCGGGGTCTCCGTTTCCCCTCATCAAACAGTGTTGGGTCAAAGGAAGATAAACAAGTACTGGGAGTGGATCTTACTTGTGGCCTCTCCCAACCCAGTGGGCTCCGATCTGAGGCCCCTAATTTCCCCAGCCGCAGCCAGCCCCCAATTACTTCCACATTGCAGTGGGGCCAAACCTTTTGCCCATCGGGCTCCCAGTATAGGCCGGGGTTCTTAATCTCCCGGCAGCGCTCACGTTCGCCAGAGGGGAAGATATCCACGTGTTCCCCCCCGGCTCGGCAGACCACAAGAGCAGGGCAGGGTATCCAGGGTCACAGAAATGAGTCCCCCGGGATCGATATTAAGCAGAGGGGGGAAGCCTCTCTTCCAGGTCGTCCGGGCCCACACTCGGATCTTCTAATCATTCAGGGGTTGGAGGAGCCACCCTTACTCCTGCTGTACATGGCCCAGGCCTTGAAACCCCTGCCGGTCACCCGCGGCTCCTCACCTGCAGTCACCAGCCCCAGAGCCCATGTGGTCGCGGCTCAAGTGAGGTTCCATAGTCTCCAGGGAGCACTGCCAGGTCAAGCCAGACCCCAGCCGGGGCTCCGTATCCTCCACTAGGCACTGTTGTCCGCAGGCCGCCGGGGTTATGTTATGTTATCTGGTTTATATAGCGCATTGGCTGTCCCAGCAACGGGGCGTTCCAACGCTGGATCCACACAATACTAGACCAAAGAGGGGGGCAGATCAGAGTATTAATCAGGGAAGAGCCAGGTCTTGACTGCCCTCCTGAAAACCCCATGATCCTGTATGCTCCTAATAGTGCACGAGAGAGCATTCCAGAAAGAGGAAGCTAAGACGTAGGAGATGTAGCCACATGGCTAGAATCCTTCCTAGAAGATAGATCTTTTCAGGTCTTCGAAGGAGAAGTGGTGTCTAAGCGTATGGCCCTCAGCTGTGGGGTGCCTCAGGGATCTTCCCTGAGCCCCACCCTATTCAATATATACATGAGGCCGCTGGCCGACATAGTACAACCATTTGGCATAAAAATTGTCACGTACGCCGATGACACACAACTTGTCGTGGCCTTAAATCGTCCAGAAAACTCATCCTCAAGTTTAGGCCCCTGTCTAGAGAAGGTTGCACAATGGATGGAGCTCTCCTGTTTAAAATTGAACGGAGACAAGACCGAGCTCATGCTCCTAGGCAACTCTCCTATCTCTAGCATAGGGCCACTATGGCCAAAATGTTTTGGCCCCGCCCCACCGGAAAAAAATCAGATTAAAAGTCTGGGTATGTGGCTGGACCGCTCACTGACTTTCGGACACCAAACAGCCAAACTGTCAGCTACATGCTATGGCATCATGAGGATGCTTCGTAGAGTGCTCCCCCTCCTTCCGTTCCTGGCAAGAAGGATAATGATCCAGGCCCTCATTCTTTCACGAATGGACTATGGAAATGCACTTTATCTGGGAGCCCCTAAGGCCATGATAAACAGACTTCACATCACCCAGAATTGTGCAGCTCGTTTGCTTCTGGGTCTCTCCCATAGGCAATCAGCCAAACCCGCACAGAAGACTTTACACTGGCTGCTAATATCAGAAAGGATCAAATTCAAGGCGCTTTGTATTGCCCATAAGTCCTTTCAGGGAATGGGACCGGTAATCAATGAGCCCCTGATCACCCGACACCAGCCAAACAGAAGCCTTCGTTCATCGAACATGCTGCTTGCAACAGTTCCAAAAATAAAGAGGGCAAGAAGCGGTGGCCGCTCCTTCGCTTATAATGTGGCTAAATTATGGAACATCCTCCCCCTTGACATTCGACAGGAAACCAATCATCTTTCTTTCAGGAAACAACTTAAAACCTGGCTATTTTAACTTACCACTTAGCAGAGCTGGCTTCTAGGTCCGCGTCCGTAGATAGCTCTGGGATGCCTTAGGGTAGCTATGCGCTCTATAAATGTTTATTTCATTCATTCATTCAAGACCCGAAATGACCGACCTACGGCCCGTACTCTTCTAACACGAAGGACACATAGCAGATGTTGATTAGAGGAGCGGAGGGCATGTTCCACTACATAGGGGGTAAGGAGGTTAGCTAGAACGGAATGGGCTTGTGAATGGAAAATTCTATGAGAGATACACAAGGATTTAAAATGAATTCTCCTTTCAACCAGAAGCCAGTGCAACTTACGTATAAATTGGAGGTAGGGCAGGATTTCGGGAGGGCAAGAGGGTCCATTCACGGAGTCCTCTCGCACCGCTTCTCCCGAAGGGACGCAGCCCTTCCTCTAGCCTTCTGCAGCCAGGCAGACTCAGTCGCTTCTTCTGGGTCCACAGTGTTGTGACTGAGGGGGCGCCCCGGGGCCTCCTCTGGATCCGCAGTTACTCTGACACTCATCGGCTGTAGGTACCTTCTGGAGCGTTGAATACGCTCGTACCTCAGGTTGACGTGAGTTCACTACCCGAGGCCGCCATTTTGCAGATCTCGGCTGTCTGCAGTTCGCTGGTCCATCTCGGCTAGTTAGCTGATTGCAAGGCTCCAGCTACTCGCCTTCAGGGTGCAGTGTTCTCCAAGCTCACACGGCAGTTGGGCATGCTTCACTCTTCGCCCTGTTTATCTGGTTTCTTCCAGATTATGGTCGGGCCGGCGGGGAGCAGCAGGCTCACGCGTCTGCCATCATTGGCCTCCAAGCCATGTCCCCCAACTCATAAGGCACCTATATTATCATTTCCAGCAGGTCCCCAGAATTTACTGTTTCATGTATGATTTTATTTCCGTATAATTCAGGTATGTGACAGAGTTTTGATAATAATAAAAATATTGAGAGTATTGTGAAATAATATACTGTTATCATTTTTAAAGATAAGCTGTTCTCAGTATAGAAGTTCAGCACAGTGTCGTGAATATTTCACTTGACCACTGTGAAGGTCAAAGATATATCCAGTGCTTAATTCAGAAAATAACCAGTGCTGGTTGCCAAAGCACTGCTCAGAAGCCCACATCCGGTCCTTTTACATTTCAACGCAACAGACCAAGAATGAGTAGTCCTGAATTCACCTCAGGCCTCTTTAATGCACTGTCAGACACTGCCTGCCCCTTTATCTCACCCCCGAAGTTCCATGCTTTCTCCCTTTGAGGCGGTTTTTCCATGTTTCTGTTCCTTCTTTTTTCCATTTGTGTCTTTTCACTTTATAGCAATCGGGAAATGTGTGAAGAGGAAAAATAAGTGCCAGTCCTCAACAATGAGTGTCTGTGGTTCCCATCAGCAACCACCAGCTTAAATTCAGCACTGGGTATCTCAATTTTTAGCCCTGATGAATGTGTAGTAAGTCAATAGCAGTCAAACATATTGACTTATTAGCTTTTTACCAACATACTCATTATTTTTCTTGAGTGCCGACACTCCATGAATAAAATTACATATATGATAACCTCACACATTTTTAACTTTTTATAGCCTTTTAGATTTTAACCCTTATTTGCACCTCAGATTATGTTGAGTAAGCACAGTGGGAGAAAACAATTATAAAATGGCACATCACCGATCACTGTGCAGCTGAGACAGCTTTAAAGCGTGGGCTCGAAGAGTAAGTATGGGTAACATAAGTAGGTAATGTTGAAATACCTTCATCTTTTATTTCCCTGCATGGATAACACCAATGATGACAAATACAGGAGGCTGGTAACTCTACAGGCCCTGCCATGCGTTCCAACTATATTTTAAGGAGCATTTCTCCTTCTATATATATATAATATGAAGACATCAGGGTCGGACTGGCCTATAAGTCAACCAGGAAATGCCCGATGGGCTGGTCTGACAGATCAGTTTGTGTGCTGGTTTTTAGCAGTTGTGGACTAGTTTTATGACCAGGCGTGCTGGTGTTTACTGACGATATACCTGATATCACCACTTTTAAGCTATCTGCTTCGCTAATGGGGGCCCCTCTTATTTTGGGGCCTTGGCCTATTTTTTGTCCAAGTGCGAGCCAGGAAGGCATTTTTCATTATTGTTGGCTAAAGTTTTTTTAGAATGGTAGATAATGGTATTCCAATACAATAGGTTTCCTTATGAATAACACATTGGTAAGAACATTAGCTGTGGAATATTACCAACATTTAAAAACTAAGACCGTGTATCATTTGGGAGGGCTTGTTTGTTTCCACATCTACAATGCACCTGGCCCATTTAGAACAACTGTCTATTTTTTAATTGTTGGGATTATGCATTGTATCCATAGTCTACTAGTGTTATATGTGTGTTAAATACTGCTGGTTGCTGAGTTATGGTAAAAGTCTAATCAAACAGGTCTCGCCCACATTTCAGATTCTTCAAAGTTTTTATATTAGTTACAAAAAGCAAAAATATTTTGATGGATATTTATGGATAGTTCCTGTAGATAATTCGCAAAATGCCTTGAAGACGTTTACTGATTGACTCACCAAATGTCTCATAACACTCCAAGGGCATGATTCACAAAGGTAAAGTTACACTTTTGTGCAAGTTTACTCTCATTTTGGTATTCAAAAAGTATAAGTTATTACTAAGTTTACAACTGCAGAGACTCCGCCATCGGACAGAGAGCACATAAAAAGATAGGCAGCACACTTCTCCTTATGGCAGAGCATTAGCTACTAGCATTTATCAGCAAGAATATTTAGGTAAAATATAGAAATATACATATATATTGATTGCTTTCTTCAATATGTTGACTAGCATTTTGCTACATATGTTCTTTATAGGGTTGGTGTGTAATTGACATATATAATATATAAATCCATATGTCACTGTGTATGCTGACCTTACGGGTGGGCGAAAGAGACCTCATTAACCAAATTGTGAGGTTTCTCGGAGGGCTGAACGCCCATCCCTTTGGCTCTTACTCTAGTACAGTCTCCAGGAGGGATCATGGGACACCTGTCTGTTTCCTACCCTCTGCATGACCAATAGGTATTCTTTTGTAATGCCAGGAGGTATCTAGCAAGATTGACCAAAACCTTTGTTATGTATTAAAACAATACAACCGCCACAAAAAAACAAAATAATGTGAAGACAATGTAAGCTTTTCACAAAAGTAACTTACACATATGAGTGATTTACATATGTCATCTATTCTTACACTTTTGAGAATCTTTACTACTGTTGGCTATTCACAAAATCAAAGTGTGAAGTTTCTCAAAAGTGTAGACTTAACTGTTGCTATGCCCTCAATTTAGAGGTTACAGCCAGAAAAATCATAATTCACAACTGTACAGTTTACTACAGGTAACTAACAACCGTATTTCACGTGTGACAGGATTTCCGCACATGGGGCGGATACCTCAGCATGGCAGCGAACAAGACACCTCTGCATGGCAATAAATAGGAAAATGATATACACCAAAAGAAATCAAATACACCTGACGCACATCCCTTTACAACCATATAAATAGTATCCACCCCATAGGATCTGTATTTTCCTCTTCAGGTTTTGGATCCTGCAGTCACAACTACATCTACATCCCTCATGGATGCTGCCTGTGTTTAAGAGGAAGCAAAATTTCACTGAGAAGGAGACAGCTCTTGTAGCTAAATGTGTGGTTAAATACTACAAGCAACTACATGGGCTACCTCTATTCTCCCTCAGTGGACCCGAGAAGGCAGCCTTACGGCAAGAGGTCACAGACTCTGTGAATGGACTGGGAGAAGAAGTCTGGACTGTGGGTAAGGTTAAGAAAAAATAGCATGAGGAGAGGAGGCCAGTGAAGGAGAAGTTCTCAAGGTTTCAGCTAGGTCGAATTCTTCCTGAAGAGCCAACTGGCGCCTGTCTCTGTCTCCTCCTCCTGGAGAAGAACATCCTCTCTACAATACACCCCTAACTGCTATATAGGCTGCTACTTCAGGATAACACTAATGTGGTGCCAGGCAAGAGCATAAACATCCCTCCCCTTACACGCCATAGCTACCAAGCTTCCAAGGTCCTTGTGAGATCAGGTAACCAAGTTTCAGTTTTTCCTTTCAATTCTGGCACTTGCAGTACTGATTATACTACAATAGTACAACAAGCACCAGATTTCTAAGACCAATACTGACACTGGCCAAGCTAGTAACACCTGGACCTGTAAACCTTGGCAGCTATGACTCTATCTCTAAAAACTGAATAAATATGTGTGCCTCTCAAAATGAGTAGTGAAACCATGTACCTAGCACTTTCTTCTTTGATTTAAAACGATGTACTCCTCTATCTACATATTTTTCTCATGTCAAATCTGCCATACGACAGCCCCTGGTGTCAACCTTCAAAATATCCTCAAATCGAGCATCAGGGGACATCCTGACAGCAGCAATCAGGCCCTCTCCCATCCGTCCATCACATAAGCCTGTGAACCTTTGATCTTAACTACTACATCTCATCATTTGCCCTTTCACTAACTCTTTTTTCTCTAATTTTAGTATAATAAATGATTTAAGGTTTGTTTTGTTGTGATAGTGGTGTATAGGTTCCTGCATGTCTCTCTAATGTATCTGCATTTGTGGTCATAATGACTTATAAAGATTGACAATATCATTTGAGCCTACATCTTATCTCTATAGGAGCTGGATCAATCAGGACATGCACTGAAAGCACCATCTAAAAGCACCCAGATTCCGCAGCTGACCTCACGGGGATCTCCAAAACAGTTATCTCTGTGGCTGGAGCTAGTAAATTCACATTATTGAGCTATAATACATTCATCTATGGATTATCCCTTAATAGTTAATGTTGACTTAGGCTCATATGGTAGAAGCATTTGATTCAAAACTGGATGCGAGGTCCAGTGCTGGGAATAGTGAGTTGGACGATGATATTGAACCATCTACAACTGAAAGGCGGTGGGCAATAAGAGGATAGAATCCAATCTTTTCCCAGCAACAATATCTGCAACCAGCACTGCTCACCAAGAAAAGGAGACAGAGGAGCAGGAACTGGTCAAGGAGGAGGAGGACCAGGGCAAGGAGGAGGGCAGTGTTGCCCCAACACATAAAGTCTTAAAAAGGCAACTTAATGGCTGGGCAACAATGTTCCTCCTAGATCCCTTCTGAGGCCACCCATTAGCCTAGCATATACAGATGTCAGTTCCGCCAGTGTGGCAGCCACCTCCACGCAACCCTCACTTCACAGGATTCTCTGCACAATCCCCTACACATGCACCCCATGAAAATGCATCTCTGGTTTTCACTCAATCATCTCAGGGAGATTACATCGCTGGTGACGAAGTGTTATGCCCCATTCAATAGTATCTTGCCAAAACCTCTGTCCCACCCCTTTCCTTGCTGGTAAGCATGGAGGACACACACTCCGGGTGGGGTTTGGCACGGGCTAATGCTGGCCACTTTGATGATCAGATTTACCAGCAACAGAGTAATGTGCTGCAGTGCTATGGGGGCTTGTTATATTCCCTAGTTAGGCTTATGTAGCGAGGCAGCTTATTCCTTACATTTGTCCTAGGAAATAACATTTCAGCGGTGACCTTTGCACACATTTGCATGCACGACAATGTTGGATTAGTTTCTCTGAAACTACTTTGTTTTCACATCCAGCTTTGCACAACATTATCACGATGCCTTGAACACCATGTACTAGGCCTCTCTAATCACTAGGTACAAAAGTCGTTCTATCTTCATTCACGAGGCGACAGCGCTATCCACATATCCATAACATCACTAATCTGGCGAGCACATCGCGAAGGCTGCTTTTTTAAAATAAATAATAGGCATCCCAATAGTTTGGTAGAGGAGGCACTTCTGTTGACACCGAAGGTCCCTGCGTGCTGAGAAATCACCATGCACCGGTCTGACATTCCGTGAAGTGGTCCAACTCGAGACCAAGACGGGGTCCTTCACTCTATCTAATCAGGTAATGGGGTTGGATCCTCCCAAGGGGGGGATTCTTGGCTCTACAACCATACACACTATAGGTACACTTAGTGTAGCGTCCGCATCGTAGGAGTACGTTAGATTACGAAATTGCATATATGCCTGCATATATTCTTTGCATCAGCACCATCGTAGAAAAGTATCTACTGTTCACTCTTTTGGTGCTTGTAATCTTCTTTATTTGCTTCTGTTTCCTAATCATTGCAGCACACGTATTGTATGCAAGAATAACATTGGTTCAATAAATATTAATGAAAACGTCCTACTATGTATTCTCTGTATATTTCTCTGAGAACAAGTGAGCAAAAGTGACTGAGCGAAAGGTTCTGTAATGTTTCCATGATTCCTGAGGAATCAGTGTTGTCATGTTCAGTGGTTGCCAGAAACTGTTCGCTCCTTGGTAGGCTAGGGGTCGTGCGGTGGCACTGCGAGCTAGCTGGTCTATAGGCCAACATATCCTGCGGGGGTGTCCGAAATCAGTTTTGACACCAAGCCCTTAGTTTATGGTGTCCAAACAATGCGCACATCCTACGGATTAGTAGGAACTACACGACATGGCATCGCCAATGTTGATTAGGCACTTACTTAACGGTCAAATCTGAGTAGTTCAGTCGTGCTTTTTCAGAGACCCCTACTCACATTAAACCGGAGACGTCCGTAGAGGGAAAAAGTAATCCACCTTAACTGAGTAGGTACATCCTATGTATTGGCTTTAAGTTTTTTCAAGCTTGAACGATTAAAGAATATTCCCATATTGTACAAACAGAATCTCAATAAATTCATTTTCATAAAAAACATTTTTCATTTTTACAATGTCCGAACATGGAGATGACTTTGAAGAACAAGAAGCTACTCTAAATATTGCCTTAAATTGCAGACAGGCAATTACTATGAAATTATTACAACATGGCCTCCTGGCAATGGGTGGAGATGTTACCTTCGTGGTAGAGGCACATGAAGCAGGACAGAGGTATTTTATTCTTGGGTTACATTCCCTGCTGCAGATGCAGATCCATACGTGGATATAGAAGTCCTGTTAACTTACCAAGAGTGTATAAATTGGTTTAAAGGCTCCCTCCCCCACACCATAGAAAATGTGAGTCTCAGTCTGCTCAGTAAAGAATGAGCGACTTGGCCGGTCTTAGCTTTGTATATACCAGACCCAGACATTCACAGGTTAGGAGCGGCAGAAATGTGCACACTATACAAAGATTTAGTACAAATTTACAGAAATCTGACACAATACACAATGCGAACATTTATAGTTCAACCTGGGAGGGCTGCTCAGGTGGCTGCTCAGGTTGCACAATCTCAATTGAACACTACGGGTATCAGCCCTCAAACTCTGAATGCCGTAATGGGAAGAATTCCCACCAGTCGGGAACAAGTACAGTTCTGGTGGGAATTTGGGGAAATAGCACAGCTTGAAGCAGTTTTTCCCCATACGGGCCCACAGGACAAACATAGAATTCTAACAATATGCTTTGCAATGGGAATGGCTTCCACGATAGAAGCCTGCTTTTAATCCTGTTTATTTTAAGATCGTTTTACGCATTGCTATTTGCACATTACCCTGCTGCTGGGGCCTTGAACGGGGGGCTTACTTGTTTAGCTCACCTGCACTTTTTCCGGTCACAAGTCCCTGGTCCATCACGGCTGATTGTGCCGATTGCACGGAGGGACGTGACTCCGCCCTCTTTTCCCTCACTTCCGGGGCTGGCACCACTATTTCTCCACACATGGGTGCCCAGACGCGCAGCAAAAGGTAGTGCGCGCCGGCTGGCAAAACTACCAGTGACTTTTGCGCTGTTCTTAATTTGTTTTATTTGAGCCTGATTTTAATCCTGTTATTTTAAGATCGTTTTACGCATTGCTATTTGCACACGACCCTGCTGCTGGGGCCTTGAGCGGGGGGCTTACTTGTTTAGCTCACCTGCACTTTTTCCGGTCACAAGTCCCCGGCCCGTCACGGCTGATTGTGCCGATTGCACTGAGGGACGTGACTCTGCCCTCTTTTCCCTCACTTCCGGGGCCGTCACCACTATTTCTCCACACATGGGTGCCCGGATGCGCAGCGGACGCGCGCAGCGGGCGCGCCAAAGGCAAGCCCGTCTGTGCCCGTCCGCGGCCAGTTTGCGGCCAGCGCCAGCCATGCTGCCCGTTTGTCTAGCAGTATGACGGACGGTTGGTCCAGGGAGGCACTGCTGTCCTTCAAAGGGAAGATATGCCGGAAAATGCACACCATTGACCTAGCCTCCATTTCGCTTCCACATACATGCACTGATTGCTCTTGGGAATTGAGGAAGGACACTGAGTGCACGGGGAGCAATGATAGAGATTTTGCTATCAGGGGGCAGGCGGAGCACACTGACCGGATTAAAGCCGGCCTAGTAAACTGTAGATCCCTGCCTAAGCACGCCGAGGAATTATGGCTGGTTTTATCTGGGCGCACGTGGGACGTCATGTTTCTGACAGAAACCTGGCTGAACACGGATTCCGTCTCTACAGTGGCCCTAGCCGTTCCTCCTGGTTTTAAAATGTGCTGCACAAATAGGGAAAGTGGCAAAAGAGGTGGCGGGGTAGCTATTATTTTTAAGGAGTCATGGGTATTAGCGTCATCCACTCCTCTCAATATCGATGGAATAGAGGGTCTTAATTTCTGTTTTCAACTGAACCCTTCAACTTCCTTTTCGGGCATCCTTATTTACAGGCCACCGAATTGTGCCCCTAATTTAAATCACGAGCTCTGCAACTACATTGCCCAGAAATCCTTACTGTACTCTAATTTTACTGTACTTAGTGATTTTAACCATCATGTGAATGACCCATCCTGTTCGCAGGCAACCCAGTTAGTGCTATCCCTCGTGGGGGCCAATTTAATGCAATATGTTACCACCCCCACCCACAAGGCAGGACACACTCTTGATCTGGTGTTCTCTAACTTGGAGTCTCTTCGCATAGAGGCCCCTATTGTACAGGTCTGGTCTGATCACTATTTGATCCCTTTCTTCTTCAACATAGAGAAATCCGGCCATAATAGAGGCAGCGAACTCTTTATTAAAAGAAACTGGAAAAACTTATCAGAAGCTTCCTTGGCCCCCATCTTAAAAGCCAGTCAACCTACTCTCTCATCCGATCCTAATGAGGATTCTTGGGCCCTTGATCATTGGATTGCTACAGCTGTCAAATCCTTAGCCCCGACGAGAGCTGCGAGGTCAGCAAGGCTCTCCCCTTCCGCCCCTTGGTTTTCGGACACCCTTAGAGCGGTCAAGAGCAGGTGTAAAGGCCTGGAACGACAGTGGAGGGCAAACTATTGTGAGGCAGCCAAAACTATCTATAAAAATGCATTGAAAGACCTGCACAAATTAATCAGAGCTGCCAGGAGGGACTATATAGCTAGTTGCATACTCAAAGCTGAAAACTCTACTAAAGAGGTATTTAAGGTGGTCAACTCCTTTTTCAAGCCAAAAGCATTAGAGACCGGTGTACAACCTTCTACCTCTCTGTGCGATAACATCTCTGATTTCTTTGACAACAAAATCACAAAGGTTTACCAAACTTTCTCTGAGATTCAAGAAACAGTAGAATCTGACAGAAAGGTGGAAGGCGCATATGATCCCTCATTTACATTTACAAATTTTAGCCCGATTCCAATGCAGGAAGTGGTGGTGGAAATCCAGGGGTGTAAATCAGGAGCTCCAGACGACCCATGCCCCCCGAAACTATGGAAAGCCATGACACACTCTGTTAAACAGGTGCTGTTGCACATCTGGAACTTATCCCTGACGTCTGGCATTTTTCCTGATATATGGAAACATGCCACACTCCTTCCCCTGAGGAAAAAAACAAATGGGGATCCCGGGGATCTAAACAACTATAGGCCTATTTCATTGCTACCTGCTCCAGGCAAGATGCTGGAAAAACTGGTGCAGCGGCAACTGACTAAATTCATTGAGAATAAAGGTAGCTTGCATGATACCCAATCGGGCTTTAGATCGGGTTTCAGTATTGAGACAGCACTCTTGGAGGTGGCTGAGTCAGTGAGACTGGCGGTGGATTCAGGGGCATCCGCTATGCTGGTGCTCCTGGATCTATCGGCGGCATTCGACACGGTTGACCATACCCTGATGTCTCAGAGACTGCAGGAGCAGGGCATAGGGGGCACGGTGCTGGCCTGGCTGAACTCCTACTTAAGCAATCGCTCACAGAAGGTCTCATTACAGCCATTTGTGTCAAAGCCAAAACCACTATGGTGTGGAGTCCCTCAGGGGTCAGCGTTAAGCCCTCTCCTGTTTAACCTGTACTTGGCTCCGCTGTTCTCTCTGGTAGCCAGCTGGGGGGGTAAAAGCGATATCATACGCTGATGACACCCAGCTGGTCTTCTCTTACAAAGAGCAGTCTGAGTACTCCTTCAGGAGCTTCAAAGGTTGTCTAAGAGATATTGTGTTGTGGATGAACAACAACAAACTGAAGCTCAACGCAGGAAAGAAGGAGGTGATGTTTTTGGGGAAAAAGTCACCTCCAGCACAGGTTCTCTGGTGGCCTGCGGAAATGGGCGTGCCCCCGTCCCCTGCAGACAGTTTAAAAAATCTTGGGGTGAAGTGGGAGTCTGACTTGTCATTTTCGGCTCAGATACGACAGGTGACAGCCACCTGTTTCAGTAAACTCAGAAATTTGCTGCCAGAAACATGCCGTAAAATTACCGTCCACGCAATGGTAACTTCCAGGCTGGACTATGCCAACAGCCTCTATCTGGGCCTACCTAAGTATCTGATCAGACGTCTCCAGATGGTCCAGAACACGGCTGCGAGGCTGATTAGGCGAGTCCCTTTCCGACATCATGTCTCTCCGCACTTAAAAGAACTTCACTGGTTACCAGTTGCTAAAAGAATCGAATTTAAGGCGCTGACGTTGGCATTCCGAGCTACCCACGGTAACTGCCCCAGTTACCTGAAATCAAGACTACGTGGCTATAAGCAGACGAGATCGCTAAGGTCTAATTCAAAAAGCCTGCTCTGCATACCTCGTTTTAACAAGGTCCGCCTGGGTGGCAAATCTTTCACGGTTGGAGCTACAAAATTGTGGAACTCCCTGCCAGATGACTTACGTAACATAGAGGCATAGCCTCTTTTCAGGAAAAAAGTTAAGACCTGGCTCTTTAGGGCAGAATAATGGATCTGTGGCTTGCTCACTGGTTTCACAGCTGCATACTGTCGATCGCTTAGCGCCGGGACACCTCTGCTTGAGGTAGCTGTCGCGCTTTATAGGTGTCTGTATTATTATTATTATTAAGATTGTGCCACTTAGGGTACAGTCTTTGCTGCTGGTTATACCAGAACTCATGGTACCACCTCAATAGAGGTAATACCAGATGTATTAAAACAAATACAGAATGAGTATGGGCCAGAACCTGCCCCGAACTTAGGGATGAAACTAATAAGTAAGTTTCTACAATTATGTTAAGCAACATAAAAGGGGAGGCAGCCGCGATGGCTATACGCCAGTGCCTGAGGGAATTAACTCCTATACAATAGAAGGAGGGAGTTACCCAAGATTATCATGGAAACATACGCTTCCTTGGGAAGAGATAATCTGGGAGTCAGCCCTTGGAAACCAGTGGTTAAGGGAAATTCTGAAAAGGATAACTCTAAGCAAGCACCCAATTCTTCTAAAAAAAATGGGATAATAAACAAAAAAATAATAAACAAAATAAACAACAATCACAGAGTGGGTCTCCTCAACAGGAGCACACTGAAAAGAGATGCAATCTCAGAAACCGTGATAACATTAGAAAGCCCGACAGATATCAGGATAATGATACACGTTCATCTCGTTCCTTTCAGGATCAGTCTGAGAAATGTTCAGAGAGAGCGAACAAAGCCGAAAAGGGAGACACATCGCACTTCAGACTACATCATCAAACAAGAAGATAAACAAGAATCAACGAAAACTCAATTTAAAAATAAAAAGGTATCAGGGATTAAGATGCCAAGGCTGTGGAGGACTCTGCCTGTGAACCAGGTATGGGCAGTGACGATGCTTAACAGTGCATCAGAAGTCACAATAGCTTGCCAGAACATGATGGATTTTTGGAAGTAGTAGCGCTGAGTGAGTATATCACAGTGGAAACATCTGATACAAGAGTGAGTGTCCCACATTGTTTACACAGAATAACGCTTCAGGAAAGAAGGGGACATACAAAGAGAAGTACAAAGAGAAGTGTAGGGTCTCTTTTGGGAGGACCTGACTGATGGTTACAATATTCTTTTGGCTGAAAAGGATTGGCCGCCTGAGTTCGTAATAGATTGCCCAATGGGGGAAGAAGTAATTTTACCTGCTTTCTCCAACCTCGTAGTAGAATCAGTTAAAAATGTAGACGCGCAGGAGTGGGCATCAGCTCTACCGCCTGCTCTATACCGCAATCATGTTGGGTGGGATGATGAGTCTCCTCATCACGAGATCCCATTAAAAATGATCCCTCAACCACAGAGACAGTACTCAATCAAACATGAAGCAAAGAAACAAGTCAGAGAAATCTTAAATCAACTTGAGTACGAGGGTGTAATAGAGACTTGCATCTCATCTAGAAATAATTCTTTGTTTCCCGTAATGAAACCCGACAATTCATATTGTTTAGTCTTAGATTACAGACATTTGAATGCATCCACACGCACATTTGCAGTACAGAATGCACACAGTGCTGCACTGATGAAAAACATTGTGCAGAAGAAATACAAAACAACATTAGACATCTCAAATGTTTTTTCCCCCCAGAATATAGCACCTGGAAGTAGATATTTGATCACATTTTCAGCGCTAGGGTCTCAGCGTCAATTTTGTAGTTTGCCACAAGGGTATAAGAAGAGCCCTGGGCTGTTTTCAGCCAGAGTAACAGAGTTACTTCAAAGTATTAATAAGGAGGCGGTGTCCTATGTAGATGACATTTATCTGCCGAACTATGAATTAATGGAACATTTGGCTAGTGTAAACAGCATAATAATGGGGTTTGCTTACCTGGGCTACAAATGTAATTTAACAAAATCTAAAATAGCCCATCTCAGTGTCCTGTTTTTGGAATATGAGCTATCAAGTGAAGGCAAAAGCCTGGAGATACATTTTTTAGAAAAATGTGCATTGCTCCAACCTTCAACAACTCTGAACAGACTATTTTAGGATTTTTTATTTTAGCAGAACTTACATTTTGGAATACGCAGAAAGGGTGAAATCATTCTATGATGTATTTAGGCCTGAATTTTCAGTGCAACACTGGACACAGGAACATACTGATATTTTGCGTTCTGTACAAGCTGACATGCTTGCTTCCAGACATTTACACACATGCGTCAACACAAATAACCTGGTGATCTGCGTAGTCACTGGACCTACCTGGTATACTTCCATCACTTTCAATGAAGGTGATACGGTACCTAAAGCATACAAATCACATCTGTAAACCAACGCTGAAATGCGTTTTGCATCCACTAGGAAAATTCTCACAGCTGTACAGACTGCTGTAATGAGAGAGAGAGCCCTGGCTCAGGGAAAACGCATAATTGTCGTTACCTCAGTACCGCCTCTGGAGGCGGTCACTAAAGCAAGCGTTCCGAATGCTAAAGTTCTACATCCAAGATGGATTCAATGGGCTAACTCCCTCACTGCAACAGATGTAGATTACAGATGTGATGCTACATTACAAACACAAGCATTCCTGCAGTACGAACAAGAATATCCTCTGCCGAATTAAATGATGTCTCTAGACCGATATGAATGTATCATTTATACCGATGGATCTGCTCAACCTGCCGTAGGATCGAAAAACAGCAATATTCCGTGGCATGCACAATAGTAAAAGGGTTCATGTGAGACGGAAAGTTTGTTCCCAGAATAACACACACACACAGTCCCTAAGGGACTGCACAGCACAGTTGGTAGAACTAAAATCCCTGATTCTGCCACTACAAGATACGGATCGCGAATTTCCCCCACTTATTGTGTGTGATTCATTTTACTGTGCCCAGTCTTACAATGAATACCTTCACTATTGGGGCCAAAATGAGTTTTGAGATTCGAAGGGTTGTACAATCAAGGACAATATGCTTTGGGAACAAGTGGCAAAGCTGAAAGAAGGACTGCTACCAGCTCATGTAATTCATACATTGAGTCATCAGCGTGTTGGCGTTCACATTGAAGGGAATTCAATGGCAGATAAGGCCACCAAGGCAACAGTGCGAACTGCTGCCGTTGCTGCAATCACTCGTTCTAGTACGAGGATAGATGGACCAACCATGACAGCTGTCAATGCCACACGCAACAGCTCAGCACCACTGAAAGGCTTTCCACTCAAGTACTCCTACAAGATAGAAGCACAAAATAGTCTGTATGCTCAAATTCGAGGAGTGGGGGATAAAGTAATACCAAACACTGATTGCAGATTGGGATTGATACTAGCTGCACATGAGGGTCTGGGTTCAGCACCTGCAGGGATTACTGCCACAGTTTCATTACTGAAGCAGCATTCACTAAACAGACCAAGGACTTTGTCCTTAAGTGCAAAATCTTCCAGCAGGCTGGGGTGGCAGTTGGATCAATCACCTATACCGGGTCCAAAGGGCACTTAGCAATATGCCCAGAAATTCCCTGGGGGTAGTACACCCTATGATATCCTGTTTGGGGTGAGAATGTGGGTACCAGACCACAATAGTGTCAGCGCAGTGGCAGCTGAAACTCCATTTGACCTCAATGATCGTTTGGATGTTTTACAGGACTTAAAAGAATACAGAGCTCTACAGAGCAACGTCCAAGTGAAACGCACCGCCACTGGGGAAGTGAAAGCAGTATCAGCAAGACCTGCCTGTGTCCCAAAGATTGGGGATCTGGTCAGAGAAAAAATACAGGAAAAGAAAGAATTTGGGCCATCTTGCAGACCGCCTGTACCTGTCCTGGCTGTTGAAGGAACCGGAACTGTGCTTCCGCCTCTTGCCGGTCGCCGAGACAAAAGGTTTGTCTCCATCGATCTGATCAAACCACACTATGTGGTTGATTCTCCACAGTAGGCCGCATGGGCACCTGGGTAGCCGACGATCTCCTCTCGCTACCATAAAGGAAGTTCAGATGGAAGCTTTATTAGCAACTGAAGACTCAACTTTCCAAAGAGAGGCTGTCAACGAAAATGAGATGATGCTTCTCCCCATTGAAGCAACTACAACTGTACAGTCAACAAGTACAGACATTTCAATTAAAAAAATTGACGACATCTATGTCAACATGCCATAGATCGAGTCATCTCCCAGTTCTACAAAACCTGCTGAGCTGCCAAAAATAGACTAGACAGCGTCTGGCTACTTCGTGCATTATGACGACTTTTCTTCAGATCCAAGTGAACCTGAACTGCCAACACCGTCACTCCCTTTCAAGCTACAAGTTTATACTCTCTATCTTTGGCTGAAAAAGAGATACCTTGTTGCTCCCTGGATACATCTCTGGGTTACAACTGGATTACTTTTCCTGGTACTCTGGATTGGTTTTGTGACTGGCTTATTTCTACTTCTGAATGGACATTATCTCCCAGGACGCTCTGCAGTCCAACATGTGAACTTGGTACTAAAACCACATGCATCATCGCATCGTGAACTGAGGGACCTGTCCCTAGTGAACATTACAGCAGTTCCAGTTCCTGATGGAATAGTATTGGACAGGGTATCGTATGATGTGTATGGTCCTACTAAACATTTGAAAATTCCATATTTGTTTAAAAAAAAAAAAAATGATATAATCACCTCTAGTACATTATCTGATGATTGGGACATTGAAACTGTGCATAATTTGCTTTCAGACCTAGAGCAATCAGCAACATTTTCTAATGATGTATTTGTATGATGGCACAAGTAATTTTGGAGACATGTTCTGTTACCAACATTATGGTCACCATTCTTTACACAAAGCAAGTATCCCGCGTGCGGTTTACAATTACACACAATGTGAACACTGTACGACACCACCAAAAGGTAGTTCAAAAACATTTGCATGAAAGTTTGCATATTTTTCTGGTTTTGACACATTAGAACCAGCCTCTTATTACTATAGGCTTGCACCTACACCTGCAAAGAAGAATGTGTTCACAAACACCAAGCTGATTTACTCTGCTCCCTTTATTTTATTTCCCAACTGTCTATACAGGGTTTCGACTTTTGGAAGGACTCTATAGACACAGAATCTGTCTGGGGAACAAAAGAATATCAGGATCAGGGAAAGGGGGCATTATTTAGCGCATGCCTCATACCACATCAAGTGATTTTCTTGAATAAAACGGTGCGACAGACTTCCTGGCTTGGTTAAGCTAAGGCAAAAGATTTGAACATACCACGCATTCCCACATTTGCACGCTTTGAACATTTGCAACAATACACAAAGTATAGTGAGGATACATTAGACGCCATGCTCCACAGTGGATCATAGAATACATCAGACCCAGATCAGCAGGGTTGGTTGGTTTGGCACCTAGACACAAATGAATGTCATTCTAGATTCCTGGTTAGCTCAGGAGGTTTTAAGATCAACAGGCCTGACCTACGCTATGTAAAAACAGAAAACGCAGGGGTGGTGACATCATATAGTCTTTGGAAGTTATGCCTAGATTGACTAAAGACCTCAACACTTTCCCAGGTGAAACAACGCTTGTCCCTTCTTTCTGATGACCTGGATCTCAGGGATTTTTTATTAGGTCCCATAAACCCACGTCAAAAGTGCTTCTTGTATGGAAAATACAATGAGCTATGGAAGATTTCTCAGCAGGAAGCTGCAGAGAGATTGCGCGAGATTGACAGAGTAAATATGGAAAAGGCTTTGGCTGTGTTTGACAATGGTATGACCACTTTATCATCCACAGTTTATTCACTGGGCAACATTGTGTCTTCTGCAATTGACATAATACAGCAGGAAATGTCTATTTTACGACATAGACAGTTACAGTTACGTTCCATCGTAATGCTGAGCTGGCCGTTGCAAACACTACGTTCTGGCCATGTGCTGTGGCGTTAAATCAACACTACCAGTCTGTTTTCTGAATACAATCTGACAGAAAGACAGATAATTATGGCACACAGAGATGAGAAATACACCATGTTGCACATTGAAAAATTAGACCAATTACCTTTTACCTTGGCAGAGACACCATCCACAGACTGGATTATCCATGGTTATATCACCCTACCGGTCATAACTTTCCAATTCCAATATGGTCTTCAATACCAACAGGTAGGCATATATGAAGCTCTAGGGGAAGTTTATGTGGATGAGTATTGGGAATTACCATTCAGGTTTAAGTGCAGGAAAGGGGACACAGAAGTTTTTCTTTGTGGTTCCGACTGTGAGGATGCCCTAAGCGGATCCTTAGTTTGCAAGGACATTTCTCTTCACGGGGCATGAAATGCTTCTGTTGTGTTGTCTGAAGGGTTCCCCAGCTGCCGTGATAAGTCCTGTTTGCAAACTGCTCATGAATGGGAGCTATTTGATGCTGAATGATCAAGGTTTCTGTGGAATAGAACCGGGCATCGCTTATCTGGTGACGGCTCATTCCTTAGTCACTTGTTTTACACAAGTAATGTTTCCACCTGCCCACAAAATTTGGGAGGCAGTGCTGTGGCCTTCAATAAATGTTTCCAACATACGCTTTGATTCTCTTTGCAGACTGAAAGTTATGCTTTTTCAACAAGATAACCCTTAACTTCGGCCACATCATCGTAATTGTTCCATCATTCATACACACTGTGCTGGGAAGCGTTTTTGGAGGGCTCCAGCTTGTCCTGCTACTTTTGGCAGGAATCCTGATTTTATTTTTTCTGATCCTCAATGGACGTCCCAGTTCGATTAGGAATGGAGACAGCAATGCTTCTGCTATGATGCCGTGAGCACATGGTTCACACATTTGGCACACATCAACTTCGAGAACTGAACGAGCACTGGTTCTTGTCCTTCAGGCCTATTTGGCTTCACTGCATACAACCTGTATTCTACTGTCTGCTTTGCAGCCACACATGTGTATTAGACATATGCGTAGGATCACAAATGGTTGCGCCATTGGACATTGATGTTCTGCTGGACCCGTTAACGGCCCATGGGTATTGTTGTCCCCAGGGTCTTCCATTGCAGATGAATGCATTTCTTGAGCCACCCTGGGGTGCTTCGGCTCCTTGTGACTTGGACAACAGCTCTATGATGCACATACTGGATGCAGTCTCTCCCTCAGCAGCTGCCAGTCGCGGCCGGCATGACTCGCGGGTGGGGGGATGGGTGGGTCACACGTGGAGGGGTCGCGTGGGGAGGGGGGTTCATTTAATTTTTTTTTTAAAATACCTTCGCCTCCGGTCCCGGACTCCCGCATCGCATGCTCCTGCTCTCTCTCTGCTCACAGGAAGCAGAAGGAGGCAGCCTCCCTCTTCTCTCCATAGCCCATCACAACGCTGCAATGGCAGCATTGTGATTGGCTAGGACGCCGTCCGTACAGGAGTCTATGAGGAGGCCGTTTTCTCCATGCAGGCTGCATGCAGCCTACATGGAGAAAATGGGAGAGTGCTCATGACTGGTTTGGTCGGCCCTGGGGCCGACCAAACAGTCAGCGCCCATAACATTGGGCTAGCCACTCCTCCCCGACCCGCCCAACCAGGCATACCCTTCTTCTGCTTTCTTGCGAGAAGCACTGCAAGAAAGCAGTGGGGCGACGCTCCGATGTCCACGTGTAGGAGCCGCCCCTGGCGGCTGCTGTGAGAATTGGATGGAATCACCTTTGCTCCATTAATCTGCTTCGAGGTGCGCCTCTGGGATCGTCGTCTGTGGTTATGGACAACAACAATGTTGTGCCTGCTACCCGGAACACATGAAATAATTGCCCTTTTACAGTGTGGGAAGAATTTAGCTTGTTTTATAAACTAAAATTCGACCAAAACATTTATGTTTTATTTTTCTTTCCTAGGCACCATGGCTTTCGGAGTGCTTAGAATTTCAAATAGTATAATGACTTTAAGGCTTTTATGAATATTTTGAAGGGAAGTTTGCTTTTAGACAATGTTAAGAGTAGTTTTTACCTTTTTATTCCATTTTATGATAAGATGATATACTGGCTTTTTAAATCGGGGTGTCCAGAATCAGTCTTGACACCAAGCCCTTAGTTTATGTTGTCCAAACAATGCACAGATCCTATGGATTAGTAGGAACTACACGACAGGGTACTCTGCATAAGATCGCTGACTCACTTAAAGGATTCCCTCAGATGATTGGCAGGCATATCTGTGCCTTAGATAATGTTGAGAAATACATGGTAAAGATGTTCCAAAAACATCTAAGACCTTTAGTGAAGGGTGTGCAAACAGCATGCCTTGGCCATGAAGCTGATAGAATAAATAGGCAAAAAATGCGAATCTTCAGAGCCAACGCATGCAGGCGATTATACAGAGACACCTGTACCATCTGCACCACCTCCATCAACTGCACCCCCTCCACCACCTGCACCATCTCCACCACCTGCACCATCTGTACCACATACATAATCATTAAGAACTGGAGCACCGCTTCAAACATTCTCACCACCAGGATCGCATAGATGGAGTAGCAGAAGAAAACCCCTATAATAACTATGTTCATGTTGTATCTTGAACACATTAATTGTCACCATTTCTCCCTAATACAAATATGTACACTTTTCCACACAAATCTGTGTCAACCTTTCATCTGTGTCGAACTTTTTATGTTGCATTTATCACATAGGATAGTATTATGTATGTTATCTTATTTATTAAAGTTTAAAGTGTAAGGCATTTAAAAACTGCATTTTGATATAGAAAGTGATAGCATGGGGATCTTTGTATCACAGTCTTTCAGTGTAATCATTAAATAACCCTCGCCACTGTTCAAATGGACCTTTGTTTGTCGTCAAGGAGAAGTGAAAAGGAGCAACTTTATACATCAAACACCATGAACAGTGAAGTCCATTTGGGGCTCCACAGTAATCTATAAAGAAGTTGATGTGAGTTAAAGCGTTTTATGAAAAATTCTAATAAAATTCAGTTTGTTTTATTCAGTAAATAATGGTCTTTAGTCATTATTATTACACGCTAAAAAAATCCATTAGTCGATATTTCAAAATAGGTAAAATACCCAATTAGTAAAGATAACAAATAAATAGTGATGATACAGCAAGTGTGTTCCATAAAGGAATTTTTCTAACCTTAATTAAGTATTTGAATGGCAATTTCATAATTAAATCAAGGAATATGTGTCAATTCAGAAACGAGAGAATAAAATGCATAAGCATAAAGCCTTTGCACTTAATCAATAAAGAATTCTTAAGCTGGAAAGTATTCTCAGCCATGAATCAGGAGACATTGTCTAAAACGGATAAAGGGCTAAACTGGGGGAAATCTCTCCTGAAGAGAGGTAATCAGAAGAATCTCAGAAAGAGAGTGCAGAGTGCTAGGGAGAGAGAAAGAGAGAGAGAGAGAGATCTCTAACTAACTCTAGGAACACATGCTAATAAAAATGTACTAAAGTTCAAGTTGAAACAATTGACACATTCCCAGTTCTTAGCATCCAGTTGAATTTCAACAAACTCCTGGGAGCAGGTAAACTCCCTAGTTTCTCACATCTTCACAATAGGCCACAGAAACAATTCCTTGAAAGGAGACTTCATCCACATCTTGCGGTTCAGACATTTCTTCCCACGTGTCATATTTCCTGCCATCTCCTTTCCTCCCAGTGAGAACCTCACTATTGGTTGTCTAATGCATAACAAATGCCTATTTACTATCTAACAGAAGGCTTCTGGAAAGGTACAGCATCGACAGTGAAAGAGAAAAACATCTTATGCAAAACAGCTCATTATGTTAGTGAATAAATCACTCTTAATATGACACCAGTAGTTAGGCTAACTTAAATCACTGTATTACGTTACTTCTCTTGTATGCTTGCATTGCCTCAATAAAACTACCCATGATAAAATTCACATTTTGTTATACCTGTGTTATTTTGTGTAGACTTTTGCACTTTTAAGTTAAATGCGTTTTTGGTTACAAAACAAAGAAATTCCCTCCAATAAATGCATTTTCTGAATAACCCAAAATTTCCTTTGGCTAACATATAATGCATCAGTCAGTATGATTCGGAAATGAAAGAAAATTTGGAAATTTATATATATATATATATATATATATATATATATATATATATATATATATTCACTGAAAAAACCATAGGTTTCAGGGACGTTATAGTTACTTGCACATTTCACTCGTACAAAACCATAGAAATTCGGCCGTTATAGTTAGTTGAGCTAACTATAACTCACGCCCCCACAATGCACTGCTGATGACGTCACATATTACATCATTCATGACATGGTCAGTGACATCACTGATGACATCACTGATGACATCATCCACGTGAAAATCTGATGCACCTCCTCATACCTTAATAAAACCTTTGATACACCCATTCTAAAATACAGACTACCATTTTCGAAACAATACAGACACCAATACCGGTTACTACATACGCACGCACTGATTCCTAGGTCTACACACACATCCACTCATTCACCCATAAAGTCACTCATACATGCAGTGACTCATCAATACAACACTATTATAGGCACTCATACACCTATACAAACACTCACACACTGCCACTCATCCAGAGTTACTCACACATTTAGTCAGTCATGCAAAGAATCAATCACACTTCTATTTACACAGCTATACAGTTATACACACACAACCTCACTTATTCATAGTGATATTAACATATACTTACTCTCTTATACAATCACTGATACAAGTACACACTCATCCATACAGCACTCTCACAATCACTGACTCTCACGTATAGTCATTTATATACTCCAACTCTCTCATGCACTGCGTTTTACATATGTAGTTACTTGGACATGTAGCACTGAGATATCCATTCACTCACCAACACACCCATACACACACTCACCCACCCATACAGCTGTTTCCACATGCACTCTTGAACCCATACACCCAGTGAATAAAGAACCCACACATCTATGCACAAAGTCACACACCTCCCACCCACTCACACACACACTCAGGCACCCATACAAATACTCAGGCAACCAATCAAAAACCCATATAGACACTCATGTAGCTACTCATCAACCAATGCAGCAGCTTACACAGCAATAGACAGACTGATACAGACATTCACACAGTTTAGTCACTAACCCATGAATTCAGTAAGAGACATTTAATCACTCACTTATACAGTCAGTCACACACCTACTAAATCCTCCATCCACACACTTATACAGGCACTCATTCTACAATATACCTTGGCCAATATATTTATAAAACATATTTAAACTTTACAGAAACACACAGTCACTGGATGATGTCATCAGTGATGTCATCAGTGATGTCATTTGAGATGTCATCAGTGATATCATCAGTGATGTCACTGACCATGTCATGAATGATGTAATATGTGACGTCATCAGCAGTGCATTGTGGGGCGTGTGTTATAGTTAGCTCAACTAACTATAACGGCCGAATTTCTATGGTTTTGTACGAGTGAAATGTGCAAGTAACTATAACGTCCCTGAAACCTATGGTTTTTTCAGTGAATTTCAAAGGTTTTAAACATGATAATTTGTAACTATAACGTCCCTGAAACCTATGGTTTTTTCAGTGAATTGCAAAGGTTTTTTAAATGCTAATTTCTAATTATAATGTTCATTAAACCTATCTGCTGTGCGATCCAAAAACAAGCTGGTGCTTGTAGTGTTGTGGACAGTGGACGCAACAATGTTACCTCAGGCAGTGGGGAAGATCTCGGTCATGAACCTGTGTCGTCGCCCCCTGTAAGCGGAAGCGCAGTGGGCTGGTCCAACGTACGCCACTCCAGCGTAGAAGTGTGAATAAATAGGCCGGGGTTCTGGGCGTGGTTCACTTGTGTGAAAGCCAACGCGTCTGCCAGAGCGCCGACCCTCACCCTGCCACGTGGCTGCCGCCATGACCGCGGGCCTCCTCGACACAAGCCCCCTGCAAACACAGCGGCACAGCCCTGCACAGTTATGTCTGTACAGACTACTGCCTTCGATCTACACTGCGGACAGCAGGGCTCACAATTCAGATTGAGTCGCGATTCCAGATGACGCAGTCCAGTAGGCATGATACATTGCTCCCAGTGCGGCCTGCACAGACCACGCATCAGCGCAGGCTGCGTACACGCTGAGCGCCAGAGGTACCACTAACTCAGTGCACCACAAGTAAATGTCACGTGGCCTTATTAAGGCAGAATTCATTAAACAAAACACATTACTACCAGTGCGGCCCACACGGACCACGCATCATCGCAGGATGCGCACACGCTGAGTGCTTCAGGTGCCACTAGCTCACTGCACCACAAGTCATCGCCACGTACCCTTAAACCTACATAATATCCTTTTAGTATCCTTGCTTCAAGAACTTTTTTGATATCAATTATAGCTTTAGTGCAATGACCAAATTCATCTTGCAAGTCCAAAGGAACACTGAATGGCAGTCTACACTGGGGATAGCAGAGCCCGCAATTCGAATTCAGTTTTGATTTATTTATTGCAGAGTGAACTGTACTTTATGTCGTTGGATTTTCTCAAGAGGAAGTCCCAAAAAGCATTCCTCGATGTCTGTGCTGACTACTGCCTTCTATCTACACTGCGGTCAGCAGAGCTCACCATTCAAATTCAGCCTTGATTTATTAATTGGCCAGAGAATTTTACTCTATGTCGTTGAATTTTCTCAAGAGGAAGTGACAAAAAGCTTTCCTCGATGTCTGTGCTGACTACTGCCTTCGATCAACACTGCGGACAGCAGGGCTCACAATTCAGATGGAGTTAAGATTGCAGATGACGCAGTCCAGTAGGCAACAGACATTGCTACCAGTGCGGCCCTCCCGGACCACGCATCATCGCTAGCTGTGCACATGCGGAATGCTTCTGATGCTCCTACCTCAGTCCACCACAACTGATGGACCCTTTATGACAGAATATTTTGTGTATGATTTCAGATCTGGTGCCCCTAACTTAGTGTAGCACAAGTCATGGACCCTTTATGATTGAATCTCTGTGTGTGATCTGATGATTACTGTTGTACTTGTTACCAGCACCAACCATTCCCGGAGGGCTGGCTTACACTCACCCCACACGCATCCAGCACAGACATCACTGGACATGTGACCCTGGTAATAAAAAGGAGTCGAGTGCACGTGCTCGTACCCAGTTCCACTATCTATCTGTGTCCGTGTGTTCATTATGTATGCAACATGCTGCCCCTGGGCCCTACCACATTACATTGTGCTCTGGACAGCGTATGCAACCAACTTACCTTTGACAGTGGCAGAAAACTTTGGTTAGATAACTTTGTCTCGGTCATTGTACAAGTACGTACGTAGAGACTGGATGATTAGAGTACTGCAAGGAGAGTGTATAGTGAATTTATAAGTGCGTGGGGATTGGCGGAGTGATTGTATAAGTACATATGTTGGCGCACCCTAACTCCAACAACGAGCTTGTCTCTAATTGGCTGCCCTCCATGTCCTAAAAACTGAAATTTGCATTTTGCATGGCCCAGTATTGCTACAGCTGCAATACTCCACTGAATGTGCAATAAACATTCACACCCACACAGATGTGTCATGTCCACCATCTTTCTTGTGTGGAACTATGGATGAATGTAGGAACATGTTGGCCATGTTCAGGGACTTGGCTCACAGAGTGACACATTGACGCTTGCGACCCGGGTGACGGCAGCACTACAACAAGAACAGCCGCATGGCATGCGGCGCATCAGTTGATTCCTCATACAGCTCACGATGGAGCCACGCCCATAGCTCCGGAGTCATTCTTCACAGCCTCACGCAGGACTGGCATACGCCAGGCCAGCCCACTCCGCTTACGCTTACAGGGATGGACAACAACGCTACATGGCCCAGATTTTCATTGCAGTGATCTGCTGGTCACACCCTAGTTGTCAGTACGCCACAGCCACTCCCTCACGGCTAGTATACACCCACACCACACCCATCCAGTACAGGCGTCACAGGACACGTGACCCTGCCAATAAAAAAGACCGGGCCCACCTGCTCAACGCCATTTCAGAGTTGCTCGCACCGGATGCACTGCGGTCGGCACAGGCACACCGGCACGGGACGGTGACTTTCGGTCCACTGAGGTACGGGTGTCGTAACTGCTGAGCGGGTGTACAGCCTGCGGTCTGGACAGCTCAGGTTTTGTGTGCCCTGTCTGGACCGCAGTGTAGGCCTGAGCCACCGAACAGGGAGGCCTACCACCACGTGCGTGGCCTCACTGTTCACTGAGTTAGTGGCACCGCAAGGACTGAGCGGGTGTGCAACCTGCGATGATGATAGGTGCACTAGTATGTCCTCTGGCATGGCAAAATCAAGACGCAGCACCAAATGTGAGACCTGTTGGCCTGCGGAGCGGGACTGCATGATGCGGAGGATGCCCTGTCCGCGAAAAGGTGAGCAGTGAGGCCTGGGTGCGCAGCGGTGGGCAAATACGTCTGCGCGGCGGGAGTGGATACACAAAGGCGGTACAGCGATTTAGGCGTACGCAGTCGTATATACTCCCCCATTACTAATTCTGTACTATGTTTAGATGTGGGAGCTTGAGGGCTCCACTAGGTCCCGGCACGTGGTTGGAGACACAGCACTCACTGTCCCTCTTCATCTCTTCCTTTCTCTCCTTCACACTCTTTCTCTCTCTCTTCTTCTCTCACTCTTTCTCTCTTTCTCTTTGTCTTCCTCTCACTCTTTCTTTCTTTTTCTCTCTCTCTCTCTTCCTCTCACTCTCACTGTTTCTCTCTTTCTCTCTGTATTCCTCTGACTCTTTCTTTCTTTTTCTCTCTGTCTTCCTCTCACTCTTTCTTTCTCTCTCTATCTCTCTTTCTCTCTCCTTTGATGGACGCATGATGCACAATCTTATCTTGCTTTTTGTCTTGCAGGCCTGCGATGAAGTGTGGCCATCCTGCAATCAACACTCAACCTGAATTGTGAGCTCCGCTCTCTGCGTGTACACCACGGGTGAGGAGGTTTCTTCGGCACGTGGTGGACCCTCTTCGACACACGCCAGTGGTGTAAGGTGAGCAGAGAGGATTGTTTGTGCAGCGGCGGGCAGTCACCTCCGGGCAGTGGGAGTGGATGGGGTGCAGCAGCCTGGGTGCGCAGCGGCACGCAGTCACCTCCGGGCAGTGGGAGTGCATGGGGTGCAGCAGCCTGGGTGCGCAGCTGCTGTCATATACCTCTGGGCAGTGGGAGTGGATGGAGTGCAGCAGCCTGGGTGTACAGCAGCGGGTAGACACCTCTGGGCAGTGGAAGTGGATGGGGTACACTAGCCTGGATATACAAAGGTGGGACAGCGATTTAGTCATACGCAGTTGTATGTACTCATCCATTACTGATTCCATTTTTATGTTTCAAATGACTAAGCTTGAGGGCTGCCCTATATCCCGGCACGTGGTTGGAGACACACCGGTGACAGAAAGGTGAGCTGTGAGGATTTTCTCCACAGTGTCAACACTCACTCTCCCTCTCCATCTCTTCCTTTCTGTCACTCACACTCTTTCTCTCTCTCTCTCTCTCACTCTCTATCTCTTCCTTTCTCGCTCTCCCACTCTTTCTCTCTTTCTCTGTCTCTTCCTCTCTCTCTCATTCTTTCTTTCTCTCTCTTCCTCTCTCTCACACTGTTTCTCTCTCTCTTCCTCTCTCTCACACTGTTTCTCTCTTTCTCTCTTCCTTGTATCTCACTCTTTCTCTCTTTCTCTGTCTTCCTCTCTCTCACACTTTCTCTCTTCCTCACTCTCACTCTTTCTCTCTCTCTCTTCCTTTCTCTCACTCTTTCTCTCTCTCTCTTCCTCTCTCTCACTCTTTCTCTCTCTCTTCCTCTCTCTCACTCTTTCTCTCTCTTTCTGTCTCTCACTGTTTCTCTCTCTCTTCGTCTCTCTCACTCTTTCTCTCTGTCTTCCTCTCACTCTTTCTTTCTTTTTCTCTCTCTCTTCCTGTCACTCCCACTGTTTCTCTCTTTCTCTCTGTCTTCCTCTCACTCCTTCTTTCTTTTTCTCTCTGTCTTCCTCTCACTCTTTCTTTCTCTCTCTCTCTCTCTTTCTCTCTCCTTTGGTGGACGAATGACGCACAATCCTATCTTGCTTTTTATCTAACAGGCTGTGATTCACGAATCGACGTCCCCCCCCACACCACCACAGCTGAACGCGTGTACAAACTGCGATGATGCGTGGCCATCCTGACAACGCCTGACAAAGTTGCTTCAGCACGTGTTGCACCCTCTTACATACATGCCAGTGGCGGAAGGTGAGCAGAGATACTTCTTTCCGCAGCAGTGGGCAGTCACCTCTGGGCAGTGGGAGTGGATAGTGTGCAGCAGCCTGGGCGCACAAGAGCGCACAGACACCTCCGAGCAGTGGGAGTGGATGGGCTGCAGCAGCCTGAGTGCGCATTGCCGAAACAGACAATTAGGCGTGTGCAGTTGTATGTACTCTGCAATTACTAATTCTATACTATCTTTCAGATCACTAAACTTATGGGTGCACTATGTCCTGGCACATGGTTGGAGACACACCGGAGGCACAAAGGTAAGCTGCGAAGATTTTCTCCAGTGTCAACACTCCCTCTCCATCTCTTCCTTTCTCTCTCACACACTTTCTCGGTCTGTTCCTCTCTCTCATTCTTTCTTTCTCTCTCTTCCTCTCTCTCACTCTTTCTCTCTCTCTTTCTCTCTTTCTCTCTACCTCTCTCTCACACTGTTTCTCTCTCTCTCTTTTCCTTGTATCTTACTCTTGCTCTCTCTCACTCTTTCTCTTTCTCTGTCTTTGTCTGTCTTCCTCTCTCTCACTCTTTCTCTCCTCTCTCTCACTCTTCCTCTCTCTCTTCCTCTCTCTCACTCTTTCTCTCTCTCTTCCTCTCTATCACCCTTTCTCTCTCTCTCTTCCTCTCTCACACTATTTCTCTCTTTCTCTCTCTCACTCTTTCTCTATTTCTTTGTCTTCCTCTCTCTCTCACTCTTTCTTTGTTTCTCTCTTTCTCTCTTTCTCCCTCACTCTTTCTCTCTTTCTCTTTCTCCTTTGCGGGATGCATGACGCACCATCTTATCTTTCTTTTTGTCTTACAGGCTGTGATTCACAAATGGTCCAGCGATGACACGACATGGCTGTACATAGTTTTATTTGTTGTTGTTTTGTTTTAATAAAATGTTTTATATGTAAATCCATACATGACTAAGGGCCCTATGTAGGTAAAATTAAAATACTGAGTCCTTATTTGCAAATTTTACCGATTCGCAATTAAGAACTCGCTATTTCCGATGTAGGTAATAAGTCGACTAAAAAATACCGAATCGGTAAAAATCGCTATTTTGTTTACCGAATCCACGTTACCGATTCGGTATTACCGATTCGGAAATACCGATTCGGTAAATACCGAATCGGCGATATTGTAAATTCGCTATTCTTGATTCAGCCAATCCTGTGCCTCCTGATGACATCACAACCAGGAAGTGGCCACACCCATGCAGCTGCACTGATCCTGGAGCTGTTGGAGAGGCAGGGAGCAGGAGCAAGAGCACAGGAGCAGCACAGCTACCACCTAGCTAACACAGAGGAACTGCACCATGGCCACACAGGAGAAAGGGAAGGATGCTTGCGAAAGAAAGCGCAAGCACAAGTTCAGTGAGAGGGAGTTGGAGGTCCTCATTGAGGATGTAGTCAAAGATCACGACCTGCTCTTTGGCAAGAAATCTCTGCACGTCCCAGAGGCACAGAAAAGGAGGATTTGGCTGGGGATCCAGCAGCAGATCAATGCGATTGGCGTCACACATCGCTCAACAGATGAGCTGAAGAAGCGATGGTATGACCTGAGAGCACGTGCTAAGGAGAGGGTGGCTGAACGGCTGAAACAAGCCAGGAAGACAGGCGCAGGAACATCAACAGCGCCTGCTCCGACTGCCCTAGAGGAAATGGTTGAGTCCACCCTCCAGCCGGAGAGCGTCAGTGGCATCGGGGCCGTGGACAGCTCAGCAACAGCATCCAACAGACAAGGTAAGATGCATGCACAGCATGCTGTCTCCCCTCCCTAACCCCAATCCCCCTGCAAGAATCCCACTCCAGAACATGTTTTGTATTAAATCAGCAATGCATCATGGGAGATGTAGTCCCTATCAAGTATTAGCTAATCAGTCAGTCAGCAAAAAGCATAGGCATGTCACACACATCAATAGATGAGCTGGCAGAGGCCAGACAGCTAAATTGCCAGTCATGAAATTTATTTGCAGACAAATGCTAGCAGACAAGTGAGTAATAGTACATTCTGTATCCACAGGCGGAACATCGCCCCCGGCTGCAGAGGGGGAGACAGGCGAGGATTCCAGGGAGGAAATCACAATTGAGGAGGAAGTCTCACCACCTGCTGACACCACACCAACATCCCCACCACCACCACCACCACCACCGGCATGATCAAGGAGGTATGCAGTGGCTAGCCTCCAGGAGATAGATGGCACAGAGGAGGACAGCCAGGGAGCACAACAGACCACGCCGGGCGATGACAGACAGGCATCTGTGACACAGTCCCCCATGGAGGATGGTAACACAGGTGCCCGTAGACGGCGACAAAGGGCACAGAGTCCTGACGCTGAGGAGTCCAGTGTCTTCTCTGGCTTGGAGGGGCAGATGCTCAAGGTGCAGCGCCTGCAGGGAAAGACATTGAGAGGCATTCAGCATCAGCTGGTGGCAAATAACCGGAACATGAATAGCATGAAGGAGGCCATATACTGCCTCAACAATACTGTGGCAGAGGGCATGAAGGAGATGTCGGATGCAGTGAGGCTGTTATGCAGCAGAAGTGAGAGTGACCGTGCTGCAAGGCGCAGGGACAGGCAGAAACTTGAAGCATACACAAAATCTGTCAACAGGCTGTGCAATGCAACCCATGTGCTCAGTCGTCGCTCAGTGGCCATGCAACTTGAAATGGCAAAGTGCAGCCGTGAGGTCACTCAGGGCCTGGTGACAGTCACCAGTGCTTTAGAGGTGCTGCAGACAAATAGCTGCCACCAGAACAGGGGATGGGGCGGAGAGTGAGGAGGCAACCAGTCGCAGCAGCATAACCCCCCCCCTTGCCAGAGATCAGGAGGTGCAGTGTTAGGCATGGTTCTGCCGCAGTACACAGCACTGGTGAGGACAGTGTGCCTGCTGAACGCAGCCGAGGTGCGCGTGGGCGCAGGAGATGAGCAGTGCAGGCAAATTCCATTGTGTGGTGGGTGACGCTGGACACAATGATGGGATTAGTGATTTATCAGGGGGGAGTGACCATGCCATGTTGTGCTTGATCAGGCACTGTGGGGACATCATTGGCTGTTAAGGTGTGCTGTACAATTGCCTGATGTAAGGTAAATTAAACACCCTGACACAATTGCATTAACTGGCTTTGTCTCATTGCTTACTCAGAAATAGTTTTGTGTGATCTCTGACCGTCTCTGTCTCTCATCTGCTGCAGCTGCGCTGCCTGCAGCACTGTGCTGTGACTGTGTACCTTCCTCCTCCTCCTCAGATTCACTGATTTCCACAGGTGTCCCCCTCTTAGTGGCAAGGTTATGCAGCATGGCACATGCAGCGATGATTTTGCAGCAGACCAGGGGCCGGTACTGCCGTGCACCTCCACTCTTGTGGAGGCAGCGGAACCTGCTTTTGAGGAGTCCAAATGTTTGCTCAACCACATTGCGCGTCGATCTATGTGCAACATTATATTGCCTTTCACTTGGGGTGGATGGGTGCAGGTACGGAGTCATGATGAATGAACGCACTGCATATTCGCTGTCTCCTAAGTGTGAGAAGAAAGAAAGTTATTCACAGTCAACAATCATAGCAACAGGTATATACTTCAGGGGGTGTCACATGTATTTACCTAGCCTAGCCTTCTCCAAATTCACCCGCAACAAGACGGGTATAGATCCCACTGTTCCTGAATATATACGAATCATGCGTGCTCCCTGGGAATTTCGCAACTATGTCGGTGATGATGGGAGAGGCATCACATATGACCTGTACATTTATGGAATGTGAGGATTTGCGATTGCGGTAGATGTACTCAGTCGCAGCAGGGGGGCAGATTGGTATATGTGTCCCGTCAATGCAACCTATGACGTTTGGGAACTGGGCCTTCTGGTAAAAGTCCATCTTGGTCTTCTGCAGTTCTGCCTGTGTGCTGGGGAATTGGATATAGTGTGGCATCCTTTGCAACATGGCGTCCAGGAATGTTTTGAGAAAACGCGACAGGCAACTCTGTGAGACTCCACCTGCCGCAGCTATTACCCCTTGGTAACTGCCAGATGCCAGGAGGTGCAGGCAACAGAGTACCTGTACATGAGTAGGTATTGCGTGGGCCCTTGGTGTCTGGTGCTCGAGGAATGGGCGCAGGTCCCGTATCAGGTCCAGGATAGTGTTTGGGTGTAACCTGTACCTCTCATGGATTTCAGCCTCTGTGAGTTGGAATAAGGTGATGCGCAATCTTTAGACGCGTTCCTGTCGTCTCCATATCCTTTGTGCTGCAGCTTGTATCCTTAACCGCCTTGCAATGATGTACAGGGCAGCCATTGTGTTCATGCTGATGCATTCTGGGGCTGTTTATATGCTGTGCACCTGGTTACCACCTGATTTGAGTCCATGGTAATGTGCGACTCTTAATTAGCGATTTCTTACCGATTCGGTATTAACGAATTTATGTACATTGGTTTGCGATTTTTTTAAAGATTCTTTATTTAGCGAGTCGTTAAATGGTGTGTCGGTGTAACATTTTCGCTAAATAAGGAATCGCTAATTGATTTCCGTTAATTTTAGCGATTACTTATTTTGCGATTCGGTGTTTCTGCTCCTACATTTCACCTCCTTTTTTAGCGATCGGTAACGCTGAAAATCTGTGATTTTCGGCGTTACCGATCACTAATTGCCCACCTACATCGGGCCCAAAGATTCTTATTTGTCCAACCTAACGTGACTGTCACATTTGTTTGTGGGGGGTGGGGGTGAGGGGAGATGGCGGACAAGGAGCTCCTACTGGGGGATGTCGGAGCAGTGTTGAGTGTCCGACCTGCAAGATCGTTGCCTCCATTACATCTGTTCTCAGAGACTTAAGAGCCGGCGGTCTGGCTCGTAGATGAAGAACTGCGAGCCGACTAGCAGGCTCATAGAGGGAGAACCGCGGCCCGTCAGTTTGCAGAGGAAGAGCTGCGGGCCAGCTCGCAGAGGAACACCTGCAGGCCGACTAGTATAGGGAAAGGTGCGGGCCATCAGCTTCCAAAGGGATAGCTGCGGAACACTGATGTGGGGAGAGGGAGCGTGAAGAGCGTATCTCGCAGAGAGACACCTCCGGTATATTTCCAGTATTGGCTTCACAGGTACAACTGCGGGCCCGAGAACTCGCACCCGAAGAGCTGTGAGCCGACAAGTGGTTCGCAGAGGCAGACTTGCAGGCCCAAGTATGTTGTTGGAGGTATGCTGTTGATGGTGGAAAAGGGTGTGTTACCTGCTGATGTAGGGAGACGCAGCGTGAAAGCGGTATCTCGCACAGACAGAGCTCCGGTATATTAAATTGCCCCCGGGACCTTTCTTTTATATTTTCACTCGATGCGAGGCACAAGATGGCTGCTAACACTTCCTGGTTTGAATTGTTAGCAGCCAATCAGAGGCAAGCTCGTGCTCGGGAGTTAGGCACAGTCCAGATATATATCTTTTTTTCCTTTAATATCTCAAAAACTGCTGAACGGATTTACACCATTTCCACAAAACCGCGCTTTCTGCACCAAGACCTTTCTCCCTGCCAAATTTGCAATTCTTTCTTTGTCACACAGTACATGTAATGCACCGCTCTCATCAAGAATGGAATCAGTAATGGCACAATTTCCCTGTTGCTCCACACATAAATACATGTAAAGAACAAATCAGAATAGTTCCTTTATTTTTTCAAATTGCAAAACTTCTCTCTATTGGTTATTTTTTAACTTTCCATATAAACAGTTTTTTAAAAATTTAAGAACACATTCAGGTGAGAAGTTCAACGTATTCTATCAACAAACTTTCTAGAACATTCTACGACACGTGCAGGTTAAAAGTTCATCATTTTTTCAAACCTACGATATTTTTTTGCAACATTTTCTCGAACATTTAAGGGCACGTGCAGGTTAAAAGTTCACCATTGTTTTAAGTTCGAACAGTGCCTTCCAAATGCAAGTAGCAGGTGTGGTTGAACTGAGCAAATTTTATCCTATCATATGAACTCTACGTTGAAACTGCTTTTTATTAACCAATGACAAAGATGCTTTTCGACAAACTAATATGCACCCTACTTTTTAGTAAACAATGTTTTTCATCTCCCAATCAGTTATCGTTTTGTATGAGAAAAAAAGTAGTTCCCCATCTTTAAACATATCTCTTATTCTACGAACGGACTGCATGAGCTACAGACATCTATCCATATCTTCCAGCTACACCTTCAAAATGCTTGTGTGGATCGTAGGACATAGCTATGTTTTCTGGTGCAAGAGCTATGCAGAACAGAGACGTACTGACTTAGACCTAGGTTTACAAAATGTGGACATTAAATGGTTTGGACAGAGAGGATTGAAGTGGCACCAATTACTCCCTTTGGTTAAAACCTGTTTGCATCTCCAACTCCCTGACCTCATGATTGTGCACTGTGGTGGAAATGACCTAGGCACAATAACTGGGGTAGGTTTGGAAATGCTAATGAAGGACACCTTTAGACAATTGATGTTGCTTTTGCCTCAAACTGTCTTTGTATATTCCAATATATGAAAAAACAGAAGTGGAAATGGTCAAACAAATTTTGTCCTCAGATTGAAAAATCTAGGAAGAATGTCAACAAAGCTGTGTCTGCATGCCTCAGAGACCATAGAATGGGGTCGATCTACAACAACAACATACGTTATGATATGGCTCATATCTACAGAAGTGATGGAGTACACTTCACAGATCAGGGAAATAGAGTTTTTCTGAATAACCTGAAGCTGTGCATCCGCACTTATATGTAGCTCCAACTAATAAACACAAAGGCTCTTTTTAGAGCCACCTTATATTCCCAATATCGGTTCGCAGACTGACAACTGCGATCCGGCTAGCACAGGGAGACCTGCGGGCCATCGGGCAGCCTCACAAAGGGAGAGCTACGGCCCGTGGGCTCGGCTCGCACAGAGAGAGCTACGGGCCGACGGCTCGCAAACGCAGAGCTGTGAGCCAATAGACTGGTAGTGTTTTATGGTTAGGGTAGTGCAGTGGTGTTTGTGTAGTGTAGGGGGTCCTGCTATGGGTAGTGTTTTAGGGTTTACGGTAGTGCAGTGATGTTTGTGTAGTGTAGAGGGTGGTGCTGGGGGTACATTTAGGGTTTAGGGTAGGGCAGTGGTTTTTACGTAGTGTAGGGGGTCCTGCTGTGAGTAGTATTTTAGGGTTTAGGGTAGTGCAGTGGTGTTTGGGTAGTGTAGAGGGTCGTGCTGGGGGTAGCGTTTTACGGTTTAGGGTAGTGCAGTGGTGTTTCTGTAGTTTAGGGGGTCATGCTGGGGGTAGTGTTTTAGGGTTTAAGGTAGTGCAGTGGCATTTCTGTAGTGTAGGGGATCGTGCTGGCAGTAGTGGTTTAGTGTTTAGTTACGTAGTGCAGTGGTGTTTGGGTAGTGTAGGGGGTCATGCTGGGGTAATGCTTTAGGGTTTAGGGTAGTGCAGTGGTGTTTCTGTAGTGTAGAGGGTCGTGCTGGGGGTAGTGTTTTAGGGTTTAAGGTAGTGCAGTGGTGTTTCTGTAGTATAGGGGGTCGTGCTGGCAGTAGTGGTTCAGTGTTTAGTTAGGTAGTGCAGTGGTGTTTGGGTTGTGTAGAGGGTCGTGCCGACAGACTGACTCACAGAGCTCCGAGCCAATGGACTGGCTTCTAAAGGCATAGCCGCGACCTCGTGATGTGGGGAGAGGCAGCGTGAAAGGAGTATCTTACACAGACACAGATGTCAGTGTTGCCTCGCAGAGGTAAAACTACACACCCGATGGCTTCTACACGGAGAGATGCGAGCTGACGGACTAAGTCACAAAATGGCTGCCAACACTTCCTAGTTTCAACCGTTCACAGCCAATGAGCCGCGTGCTCGTGCTCGTAACCCTCAGCCAATCAGATGTCAGAATTCTCAAATATCGATATCTGTAAAATTTGATATTTCTCAAAAACTACTGAACGGATTTACACCATTTCAACAAAAGCGCGCTTTCTCGACCACAACCTTTCTCCCTCACAAATTTGGCGTAATTCCGTTCAGCAGTTTGACCTGTTGCCTTGTCTAAAGTTCCCTATGGAAAATGCATTGAGAAAACACATTTTGGGACTCCCCTTTTTTCTCAGCCCCCCCTTGACCAATCACCCCCAAACTTTCAAGATAGGAGCTGATCAAAAAAGAGAAACTTTTTTGAAAATTTCGTAAAGATTCGTCAAACGACGCCAAAGTTATAAGCACATGGAGGGCTCCAGGAGAGGGGCCGCGCAACCCCCTCCCAACATGAGTGAAGCCCGGGGCTGCGGGGACCCCAGCGGGCCCCCGCAGCCCCAGCGACCCCCAGCTATTATTTTTAAGAAATGCCCGCGGGACCTAGCCCACCCGGGGACCTCATTAAAATAAAAGGCGGGAACCCGCGACCCCAGCGCAAATTGCGCTGATTTTGTTTTTTTTAATAAAAAATGCTTTTTTTGGCCCTGGGGTCCTTCTGGGACCCCCTGAGCAGGCCTAGGGGGTCACGGTGTTTCTTCCCTGCCCCCTTCTCTTGTTTTATACCTTTGTTTCTCTGTTTTCTAGTGACTCGCTTCTACCGAGCCACAAGATGGCTGCCAACACTTCCTGGTTTGGAGTGTTCGCAGCCAATCTCGTGCACGGGACTTAGACTCCGCCCAGATATCGAAACTTTTATTTTTCTTATTTCTCAGCAACCACTGAACGGATTTACACCATTTTACAAAAGGTCGCTTTCTGAGCCAAGCACTACCTTTTTGCCAAATTTGGGGTAATTCCGTTCAGTAGTTTCGGCTGTAGCCTTGCACAAAGTTTCCTATGGGAAATTGATTTTTTGTATTTCTCAAAAACTACTGAACGGATTTACCCCATTTAAAAAAAGGTCGCTTTCTGAACCAAGCTCTACCTTTCTGCCAAATTTGAGGTAATTCCGTTCAGCAGTTCGGGCTGTAGCTCGTCGCAAAATTTCCTATGGAAATTAACATGGAGAAAACGCGTTTTGGGACCCCCCTTTTTTCTCAGCCCCCGCTTGACAAATCACCCCCAAACTTTCAAGATAGGAGCTAACCTAAAAAGTGCAACTTTTTGTAAAATTTCATAAAAATTCGTCAAACGACGCCAAAGTTATTAGCAAATCAAAAAATGCTTTTCCTATGGAAACTAGGTTGTAACTATAACTACCTACTGGCGACCACCAGTAGGTAATATAAATGAAAAAATGTAAACAGAAAAACATATGTATTGAGGAAATGAAAAACTGTCCTTGTGAAGGGGCCAAAATGGATACAAAAATGTACTTTTCACTCAGATGGAAACTGCTAACTTGGAGTGGGTTGGGAAATAATAAAAAAAAACATCAAGAAGCATCAAGGGAATCAGTCCACAGTTCAAAAAAAAAAGTCAAACCCCGAAGCCGAGTGTGTCCAACTCAGTTTCATGACTTAGGGCAAAAGTCAGTAGTCATTCTCACTCTGTTTTAACCACAATGTGGAGATCGTCCTTCGATGTGGATGTAAATAAGCTGGCTGTAACACGACCAGACACTCCACAGGAGGAATGAAACAGATTGGTAGTGGGGAAAACAGTGATCATAGATGAACTGGACTGCAGGAGTTGGGGCAGGTTGGAGAAGCTGACGATTAATAAGAGCTACTGTCAATGAGGTCATGACACCACATAAAGTTTGAAGCTGCTCAGAGAGTGTCTCTTGGAGCATCTGGAACCCTCCAATTAACTTCTGGATATCCAGAGAGAGAGATCCCTTAACCTCGTCAATTGGGGTCATGGCCGTCTTGAGAACAGCCACTGCCAGAGATTCGGGGGAAAGGGATTGGACAGCAGAAGAGGGGAGTCGGGTGTTGGGAGTAGAAATGTCCCTCAACTAAAGTTCTTCTGGGCAGGCACTGGGAGGAGGAGTGGATGCAGTGGGTGCAGCTGGAGGACCTGATGGAATGGGGTCCCAGGAGTTAAGAAGAGGCTAGGGGCAGGCCCATATGGTGGTTGGAGCCCATCCCCCCGTTGGCGGTGCCCACATCTACTCCACCCCCTCCCTCACACCTCTGGAAATTGTTCAGACTCTGTCCAGAGTCTTGCAGACAGGTCTTGTTACTCTTTGGCCACGTGCACTATCAGTGCTGGTGGTGGGTTCTTCCTCCTCACTGGTGCTGTCAAGCAGTCTGAGCCAAAGGACTTGTCTCTGGTCCTGCTGTGATGGTTGTTGGCCAGCCTGGTCTGCTGAAAAGGAATGTGAATAAAAGAGATACTTGTTAAATGAGTCACTAATGCGTATGTACATAATTTTAGCTACAAGAGAATATTTTCCCTTTGTACAAGTGCTGACATTGTAGTGACTTTAAAACACTTCTCACTAGCCTGTGCTTTTATACTCAAATGTTGGAAATTTGATTTCCTGAACAATGAAAATTAACTATACAGCTGTAGAATCAGCTGTTCAAATGAGGAGTCTAGGTTGGCAATAGTTGAGGTATGCCAAAAATACATTTTAACTTTAATAAACTTAATACATGCCCAGCAATGTAGGTCCTTCCGACACTTGCGACACAGCTTCAAACGCTGACCATGGATGCACACTGCACTGCAACAGGTGCCAGTGTCCCATCCGATTTGGGCCTGGGCTGTATTACTCAGCTGTGTATACGGACTTCTCTTTCAAATTGGGGGTACTTCTCAACAATGCTCTTAGTGATGATGGTCAATTCACGCTCTGATAATAGTCAAATCTCTCAGCCATGTTGTGGGCAAGATAGTCCAAAGGCCAACAGGCTAGAAGAGAATGCTGCTTGGAGGAAAGGAAGGCTCAGAACAAAAACAAAATGGCTGACCTTCTCTTCCTGCATGTCATTTTTTTTTTTTTGTCACAATAGGCGGAGATATCGGCCCCAAGTGCAGAGAAGAACCTCTGCACTTGTGTTGGAGGCTCAGCATGTGGGAGGGGGACACACTAGATGTGCTACAAGAACTCCAAATGTGAGACAGTAACAAAATCAAATCAGGGATGATTTGCATACCTAATATTTGTAAATTTATGATTGTAGACCTTTTTCCCTAAATCAAGACAGTACAACTTGAGATATTGTGGTTGTATGTTGGTCTTGATAACTCTTCCAATGTTTGCTGAAATGAACAGTCCATTGTTTTACTTGAACATGGCATGTTAGTTGTCAACATTATGCAAAGTAAATTTTGTTAGCTCAAAATGGTATTTATGGACAGGGTGTTAGGTGTCCACCATTCATCATTTACAAGATACTGTCCAACCACATAAATGCAGTAACCAAACCAGAAGCTAAGGAAAAAATGAATTGACCAGCCAATCCTGCACCTGGTTACCCTGACCTCTGTTCTCTACCTCACCCTGTGTCCCTGGTTGTGGCCGTAGATCAGGGTCAGCATCTATCTGTTAGCCCTGTCTTATTGTGATTGTAAGAAATTGGGTTACTGATGATGGAGCAGGGTTTTGCAAAATTGAAACCTGCTCGGATCAAGTACCCCCATAATACATACTAACAGTAAGTAGAAATGATTAAAATCTAACATGCACCTACATGAACATATGGGAATTGCTCTGCGCATGCCTGAAATAATACGTTAATGAATAATCGGTATTAATCTTGTGTTGTGAAGTTAAACAAGAAAAGTTGCACAAGTAGGCCGCATGTGCCACAGTGTTTTGCATGTTGCATTTCCGCTTTGAAAAGGTAATTATTAATGCCACTTTTGCACTAAGCTTATGCTAGGTAACCATAATGGGGAAGTAGTGCAAGGTGGGTGGGAAAAAGTGAGGGTTTCATTATCATATAATTAATATTTGTTCGTTTCCATTTACTTCAGCATGTTAAATGAAGCCTCCATCTTGAGAAAGGATGAGACAGGGAGGGGGAAGTTTCCTCGGAGCGAGTCTGCTCTGACATGAGACCAGCAAGTTGTGCTGAGCATTACGAAATGACATGATGGAGTGAAGGCCAGAGCATCAGTTGACTGCCAAGTTCCTGCATCCACGCGCGAGACTGGGGTTGTGCTCTGTGGAAATATGAACTGAATAAAAAAAAATGTACCAAATGGATTCATATATGTGAAACTAATGAATAGAATAAAGTTTGGGTCATGGGAACCATTTCACGCAATAAAGTTGTTGAATAAATGCAAGTCACAGTGGTATGACAATGCCACCTCCCCAACCCACCAATCCCGATGCAGAATGAAGAGAAACTTGCAACATTAGAGGGATGGAAATGTCAATTTAGACTATAATTAGGTTACCTTTAGGGGCGTGTTTTTAGAGGCTTAGGCTGACACGAGAGTAGAGCGGAGATGCGTCGCTGTCTGTCGGGTTGAGGAGAGGCCTAGCTGTTTCCATCCTGTCCTTTCCCCTGACCAAATTTTCCTTGCGTTTCCTGAAATACCTTTTGGGGAACCTCCATCATCTCCTGGGCTCAGGGGGTGGTATTTCCTACAGACCAATAGGTTTGTATTTAGCCTATGTTGCTCTCAGCATTAATGTATTTGTTTCTGAATCTTTTGTCTCTCCACCTATTCACTCCGTCAACAAAATATTGATATGCATTATTTTAGATGAACCTGTTGTCTCTTCATCTATCCTTCCATTAGGCATTATATTGTTTGGCATAATTATTCTGCTGAACTCTTTGTCTCTTACTCTATCCACTCCTTCATTGCACAATGTCATTGTAGAAAGAGTCTGAAAAATTGCATTATTTCTTTGATTGTGTTTCGATGTTTGTAATTGTGACCTGATGCAGATGAGTATTTACTTTGAATTTTGAGATAAACTCACCTATTAATCTTTCCGAGAGTCTGTGATTAAATAAAATAATGTTGGGTGGGTTGGTATCTTATCATTACCATCAACTACTCAACTAATTGGTCCATCGACCAAATAGAGGAAGAGTTGATATCAATAAATGATTTCTAAACAGATGTTTAGGAGTAATAAGAAATGAACAAAACAAATTGACTCCAGCGCATCAGGGACATCTGGGTGAATGTGTAGGGGCCATTGAAGTGAATTGTGGAGTATCGATCCCTAATCAATTTTTTTGGTATTGGCGCTGGATCAGTTACTTTGGTAGCAGAGGACGGTTATTATTGATTAGTTTGGTAATGATTATTGATTATTGATTATATGTTTTTAACATGCAAAGATAGTGTCATGTTCTATGTTGTCTAGAACTCCAGGTACGGAGATACCTGAGGAATCCCGGGAAGAAATCTGCTGGAAGTAGGCAGAAGAAGAGTGTGGTAAAGAAGCCACATTGCAGAAGTACTTTGTCTGTTGTAATAATACCTAAAAGCTATGGAGGGCTGTAGGTGTTATATTTAGGGAATTTCGTATGTGAGTAGAGTGACTGAATAGTGAAAGGTCCACTTCCGAAACTCTAGCCTTATTTCTAGGAGAATAGCAAGACTCTTTTTAACGCCAAAAAGTCCTCTTGTGAAATTCTGGTTTTATCCATAGAGGAGTAATAGGTCCACCTGGAGCTTGTTTGAAGGGTAAAAATAGAGCTGGTTGTTATTAGGACTCGTAGTGAGAAAATCTTCTGAAGAAGTGAAAACTATCTCTTTACTTAGGTGAACAGACAAAGTAGCATTGTTTTATGTTGTTACTTACAGAATTTTGATTAAGAAAAACTCAGAAAAATATTGCCGTAAAATTTTGTAAAGGGAGGGTCAGTGGAAGGAGTAATACTGACGTCAGAAAAAGCCGCGCTGGCATTTGTCAGGCAGCGGGCAAGCACAGAGCTGTGATTGGCTGGTTGGTGTGAGCCGCACTAGTATTGGTTAAGACCTTGCTTACGTAGCAGTGCTGTGATTGGTTGGTTGGTGTGAGCCGCGCTAGTATAGGAAGAAAAGTTAACCAATAGAGTGAATAGAGTTACGGAAGAATTGTTTTTGTTGTACATGATAAGACCCATTAGTGGAGGAAGTCAGAAAATGAAGTTAATGCAGAAAATAAAGAATTTTTTCAAAAAAGACAAGCCAATTGAGACTAGAGAGGGAATTCAGATTCCGCCTCCAAAGGCACCTGCTTCTTTTATGATGTTAGAACGAGTATATCATACATGTGTGTGGATGGAAAATTGGATTGAGTATACGAAAGGTGATGGTGTTTTAGCTTTCCCACAACATGGTACCTTTAGTGTGAGAATATTGCAAAATTTGAGAAACCGAATGAATTCATTAGTCCCAAATCCAAGATTGACTCAGTATGAAGCATTAGAAGAATGGGAAGTGGAAGCATTTGAGAGAGAAAAATTTAGAGTTGGCAACAGAGGTTACAGGAGTATGATGTTTAGATACCCTTTTGAAAGCAGGGATGACAAATTGAAGAGATGGAGAAGAGCTGTAGTGACGGAAGGGTTGTATCCAGTTTTAACGGTTGATGAGCAGACTGGAAGTAAATGTAAGGAGAAAATAAATCATTTAGAGACTCCAAGTGTAGGAGGTAATATGAATGAATCGGATGATGATGAATTGATAGAGGTTATCATGAATAAAAGACCTCCACCATATGAAGAAAATGTAGGGGTCGTGACTCCAAGTGCCCCGCAATTGGGAACCCCGTTGACTCCACAAATTACAGATGTAGCGAAAGTGATGAAGGAGAATGAAGCAAAATTGTTAAATAAGGCCAGATTAGAACAAGTTCAGAAAATAAACCAGTTGAGTTTGAATACAGAAGCCTTGACGGTACCAGTAACAATTGGTCCTGTAGTACCATTGTATGGAGATAGACAGAATGTAACAAAGGTGCATGCATTAGTGATGCCAGGTGGTAGCATCAGGAGTAGTGCAAATGGAGATTGTCAGGAAAATGCGAACAATACTTTGTTAGATCTTCCGATTAATGAGCTGATAACTGAGACCCCACAAAGAAATGTTCAATGTGAGCCTAGAAGAATAGGACTAAATGATGCTCCAGAAGCAGGGAGTTCTGCAGGTCCCTCACCAGAAGAATTAAACAATTGGATAAAAGAAATGACAAAGCCAAAACAACAAAGTATAAATGTATACTGAAAAAAAGCTGATGAAGCACACCCTTTGATATCTGTAACAGTCAAAAGTGTAATACTAAACAAGTACTAAACACAGTCTGAAATCACATGCATTCCTAGACATATGTTGATGCGGACAATACAATGAGACAAAGAATACGTGGAGCATGTAAATAGTCCAAAAAATGTCATCAAGCGATGATTCTTTCACTTTTTATTAGTTTTCCAAAAATTCCCAGCACACGATTTTGCCGACACGTGTTTCGTCTTGTACTAAGACTTTTCAAGGCAATATGAGAATGTTGATAAGGTGCGGTCCAGTGTAGAAAATCCCAAGTCCAACGTCCAGTGGCGTACTTGATGGCCAAAATTTCATGTATTCAAACCAAGGCAGTTTAACAAAACAACAACTGTAGATGAGCAAAAGTGACACTGATGCATCGGGTTCCAAATTATAGAAAAACGTCCGTCGAATACTCAACCCTTATAAAAATCCTGTATCACTCAGATAATTAAGTGTTGTTGCATGGACCATGCGTCGTGTCCATTTAGGTGAACAACATCATAGTGCTCAATAGTAAAGGTGCGTGGCAAAACCCTGGTAAGTTTTCCTCCCTTAAAAGGACTGTATCCCCACTCGAAGAGGCTACTGTCGGGTATTCGACGGCCGTTTCTCTATAATTTGGAACCCAATGCATCAGTGTCACTTTTGCTTCATCAGCTTTTTTTCAGTATACTTATATGCATATTAGAATCTAATGTGCTAATAGCACCTCTAGGTAGTAGGTGTATTAAGCTACCCTAGCACCCCGTCCTAACTATTGTAATAGAATTATTCACACGTACTATTGTCAATTATAAATACGTTGCTCATATTGATGTGCGGTTGTCTCCCTTGCAGGGACCACTACTACCCACCAGTTACTTTCACAAAGTATAAATATAAGTCAATTGAAGGTTGATTTGGAAGAGATGATTATTGGACATTAAGCCCTGACAGATTGGGAACTTATCATGATGAAGAATTGTTGTTTTTATGTAAGAGTATTACCTGGAGAGCAAAGAATTTACATGAAAAAATATCTGAAGCTGCTAGTGAGTATGGAGTAGATATAGAAAAATCAAAGGTGTTACAAAAAATCATACAGATTGGCTTTTACTGACAAGGACTTGGAAAGTTTGAATGCTTTGGGAAAAAGGTTACAGATAAAAGAGATAATGAATATTCTGAAGAAATGGGGAGATGTAGATCATTGGAAAGTTAGATGGTCTAAAAGAAAGGACGATACAGCAAATAAAGGAGTGACTATGTTTTCTATGAAAGAAACCGAACAGGTTGAAAGGGCGTGTCCAATGAGATAAGTACCAGGTGGTGGATATGTACATGTTCCATGGTCAAGACAGGATATATTGTCATTTATGAATGACTTCCCTAGATTGAGAGAAAAACCGGTTGAATGGTACAAACAGGTAGATAGGTTTGTAAAGGTGTCGAAAGTCTTGTTAAAAGATTTGGATGGTTTATTTGACATTGTTGTTCCCGCAGATTTATGGACAGAGTGTAATATTACTGTTGATTGGCCAAAAGAAGAATACCCTAGAGATGCTAAGACAGGTGCACCATCAGAAGAAGTAATGAAAAAGTACAATCAGGTAATCACTTTCTTAAAGGTAAAGATTTCCCCAAAAGAAACCGATTGGTTTAAGATTGACAGAACTACTCAGGAGCCAAAAGACTCAGTACATGCCTATCATGAGCGTTTACTACAGGTATTTAAACAATATAGTGGTTTGGAAATATTGGAGATAAAGATATGGGACATTTTGTATATCGTTTTGTGTTCAGATTGAGGCCTGAGATTAGCAACATGATTCAACAACATTTCATTTGCTGGGAAAGCAAGACAGTGGATGAAATCCTACGGTATGCAAAGAATTGTAGTGATGAAATAGACAGTAAGCATAAAAAGTTAAAGGAAAAAAATGATGTGGGCACAAGTAAAGGTAGCAGAACAACAAGAAAACAGCAATAATCAAACGAGTGGACAGAGTCAGAATGGGCAGAATTATAATGGAGGTAAAGGAAAGGGAAAAATGAGTAAGGAAGAAGCTATGAAGAAATTTCCTTGTCATGCGTGTGGAAAGTTTGGACATTGGAGGAATGAGTGTAGAACTGCTAAGAAGAATAATGGGGGAAATCAAAATTTAATTCCACAGATGCAGAATGAGGAGGGTGTAAGTCTACAACAGCAGCCGCAGATAGTTACGCAGCAGTTACAGGTGCCACAAGCTCCCATTTCGAGTAATGTGAATGCTCAGGTGCAAAGGTACAATGTGAACACCGGATATCACGGAGGAGACCCACTTGGTAAGAATCAAGGTGTGAGTCAGCAGTATTGGATGCAATGTAATGGGATTGATTCAGACTTATCTCAATGACGGTGCCTGAGGGGGGAGGAAGAGTGCGTACTTGGCGCATCTTTAGCGGTAGATCAGTCAGGTCCATTTGTTGACGAAAAGGTGGAAGGAAATTATATTACATTCCTAGTGGACACTGGTGCTACCCGTTCTACTGTGAGAGCAACAGAAATTCCAAACCTACCCCTCTCGCGAGAAACTATCCAAGTTGTAGGAGTCTCAAATAAGCATATTCAAACGCCAGTCACAAACCCTATAGAAGTTCATATTGGAAACTTCAAACCCATGCATCGGTTTGTGGTATGCAACTCAAGCCCGGTAAATCTTTTGGGAAGAGATTTGCTGTGCAAAATGAACTGCACCATCTATTGTACCCCAGATGGAATTGCATTTCAGACCCCAGATGAAGATGTAGAGTTTAAGATGATGTTAGCGAAGCAAGGGACAGAAGTGAATGAGTTGTTTTCGCTTCTCACTGAAAATAATCTGCCCGAAGAATTGAAAAGTACAGTGAAACAGGATGTGTGGGATTTTTCAGGAAAAGAAATTGGTTTAATGACAAGAGTAGATCCAATTCAAATAACCGTGAAGAATGGTGCTGTATACCCAAACACACCGCAATACAAAATGAGCCCAGAAGTGATTGCAGGTGTTGCTCCGGTAATTTATCAAATGATTGAACAGGGAATCCTAAAGGAAATAATGAGCAGTCCTTGTAATTCGCCCATCATAGGTATCAAAAAGCCGAATGGGAAGTATCGGATAGTGCAGGATTTGCGTAAAATAAATAAAATTGTAGTGCCTTGTTGCCCACTGGTACCGAATCCAGCAGTAATTCTTTACCAAATTCCTTGTGATGCAGAATGGTACACAGTGTTTGATTTGTGCGAAGCATTCTTTTCGATTCCTTTGCACCCAGAAAGCCAATATTTATTTGCTTTTCGGTTCGGAAACCGTGTTTTGGCATGGTGCCGAGTCCCTCAAGGTTATACCGAGAGAAAATCAATCTTTAATCAGATTTTGAAAAAATGCCTAGAGACTTTAGTTATGCCCGGAAATTTGGTTTTGGTTCAATATATTGATGACCTACTGGTGGCATCAAAGACACGAGAGGCATGTGTTACAGACACAATTGCTCTATTGAACCATCTGGCAGATGGAGGACACAAGGTGTCCCCAGCAAAATTACAATTTTGCAGACAGGAAGTACAGTACCTTGGACACAAAATAGAAAAGGGAGTTAGAAAAATAACCCCAGAAAGAATCCATGTGATCAAACAGATGGAACCACCCAAAACTCAGAAAGAGGTGCGAATGTTTTTGGGAATGGTTGGATATTGTCGTCAGTGGATATGTAGTTTCTCATTGATTGCAAAACCTCTACAGAAATTAACACGAAAGGATGTGAGAGATCCGGTTGTGTTGGATGATGAAGCTATGGATGCTTTCTTAAAATTGAGAGGTAGTCTCTGTAGAGCACCTGCCTTGGGAATGCCATATTATACGAAAGAATTTGCATTGTACTGTTGTGAGAGAGATGGATGTGCACTTTCAGTCCTAACTCAGAAACATGGAATGGCACGACGTCCAGTAGCATACTTTTCTGCTACCCTGGATACAGTGGCAGCAGCATTGCCAGGATGTCTGAAAGCAGTAGCAGCTACTTGCATGAGTCTAGAACAGAGTGAACCGATTGTGATGGGATATCTTGTCAACGTATATGTGCCACATTCTGTTGAGATTCTTTTGACTTGCACTAGAACCCAGTATCTCACTTCTAGTCGGCTGACTAAGTATGAAAGAGTGATTCTGGGAGCTGAAAATGTGACTGTAGTCAGGTGCACAACTGTGAATCCAGCAACTTTATTGCCAAATTCTCGCAATGAAGAAGTGAAAGAGGAAGCAGATCATGATTGTCTGGATGTGACAGAGTTATGCACAAAGCCAAGACCGGATATAGAAGATAGTCCTTCGGAAGACTCAGATTGCAAATTGTTTGTTGATGGGTCGTGTTTAAGAAATGAAAGAGGTGAATTACGCACTGCCTATGCTGTTTTCACCCTAGAAGGAGTAATTGAAGCATCCTGTCTGAAAGGAGTAAACTCCGCCCAGATAGCTGAGCTGATGGCTCTGATTAGAGCATGTAAAGTTGCCAAAAGTTTGAAAGTAACCATATTTACAGACAGTCAATATGGATTCGGAATAGTGCATGATTTTGGCCAGCTATGGATGCAGAGGGGATTTCTGACATCTTCAGGTTCCCCCATTCGAAATGGTAAAATTGTAAAGGAATTATTGGATGCTTTACAATTGCCCAAAAGAATTGCAGTAGTTAAATGTGCCACACATCAATCGGAAGACTATTATGTGACGAAAGGCAATAGATATGCAGATCAAATTGCACGATATTGTGCCCAAAATACAATGGCCTTAAACAGATCAATTGAAAAAGGAAATACTGAATGCCATCTTATGTTTATAACTTCAACAACATTAGAAACTTGAGATGAGGTGAGGCAAATGTAGGAAGAGGCAAGTGATGAGGAAAAAGAAAATTGGAAATATGCAGGCTGTAAAAATAGAGCAGATGATGAGTTGTGGGTATATCAGGATGAGAGACCAGTTTTACCAGACTCTTTGCTTTCTCATATGGCCAGGGTGTACCATGGACATGCACACATTGGAAGAGATGCTGTCGTGTAGTTCCTATAGTACCCCTGCAGGACCTGCATGTTTGGATAACATGAACTGTGGGCTTGGTGTTAGACTGGCTCTGTGCACCCCCACCGCGTAAGTTAGCCGGATTTGCATTAGCAAGCTCACAGTGCCACTAGAATCTCCTCTTATCGGGGAGAGATTAGTTTCTGGCAACCTTAGATCATGACAACCCTGATCCCTCAGAATCGTGGAAAAAATGTACTACTTTTTGCTCAGTCACTCGTGCTTACTCGTTCGGTTTGTCTTAGAGAGTTACACAGAATAAACAGTCTGGGCGTTTCAATAAGTATTTATTGAACAGTTGTTATTCTGGTGTAAAATATATGTGCTGCAGCAACCAGCAGACAATAGCAGAGATATATTATCAGCAGTACGATAAAAGTGAAAAGGTAGTACAGTTCTACCATATTGCAATAATAATGGTTACATACATGAATATATAAAATGCATTATAAAAGTGCGTGTACTCCTACGATGCCTAACTAGATGTACCTGAGTGTACCTAGCATGTGTGTAGGTCTAAAAGCCTAAGAGCCAAGAATCCTTCTAGGATTTAGTCGAACCCCATTACCTGAATAGAGAGAGTGTGGGACCCCGTCCTGGTCTCAAGTTGGACACCCCGCAAGGGCTGTGTTAGACCGCTGTCAGCTGGAGTGACTGCATGCAGGAGCCTCAGCCTCTCTGGTCAGTGTGTCAGCATGGAAGTCTCGGTTCCCTCTATCTTGCCGTGGCAAGATGTGGTGTATTTATACCCTAAAGTGTCTCATCCCTCAGTATGGTTTGTATTGGTCTTTGTTAGACATGAGGAAGACATCAGGGGTGAACTTTGTACATACATATTATGCGGGAGATGTAGCTGGTGAATGCTCATGCATAATTTATGAGTACATTTTAGGCCTGTGTTCGGGAAAAACCCTGCAGTGTTCTAACCACAGACTAGATAATGTTCAACCCTCAGAGCTCATTGTGTACTGTAGGGATCTAATGTAGGTGAAAGATCATGCCTATATTAGGGCATAGGAGATCATGACTATAATAGGGCATATACGAATAAGACCATAATAGGGCATATACGATTATGACCATACGCGGCATATATGAACGTGTCTATATTAGGGCATCTATACGAAACATAACACCCACTCCACTTTCGAATTGGATGACAATGACCATACTTAAAATCTGGACAATTTAAAAAAAAGAATTCTTAAAAACAGCTAAAAACATGGTTTTAAAAGGACATTTAAAAAGTGTTTAAAAATGAAACAAATCAGCTATTCTTTTGTTGCCACTTGAAAAAGTCAATTCTGTCTCACTTAAAAAGTTGCATTACTACAAGCAGAAGAAGGCCATTCGTTCTCAAGTGAAAAGTGTCAATTTAGGAAATGGTCCAAATTAGTTCGTTTATTTATGAAACGAAGTGGAGAAGCCGAATTCTTTCCCAGGACGCGATGAGCCAATTCAAGATTAAGTGTCCTGGCTGGGAGATACAGCATTATTGGTGTTAGCTACTGCAGACGACAAATCCAACGCCTCACAGAGAACATCAATCGCACATAGATGGAATTCAGCACTGCCAACAGTCAGTGCTTGTGCGGCAGTTGTTACCTGAGTGCTTGTGGAGGAGCCACCTAACCCAGCAGGAGCAAACGGCACCTGTGGATTCTCAAGGAATGCGTTCATCAGAATTGGAAGATGCTGGGGACAACGTAGAGCATGGGCCTTTAGGGGGTCCAGCATAGCATCCATGTCCGGTGGCGTAACTGATGAAAACGTTAGACAGAGATCCAACGTGCATTCTTCTCCACAAAACAGGCATCGGAGAACAGGTAAGATGCAGTCCACCCAGACTGGTCTAAACGATAGAAACCAAGAGGCGTTCAGTTCTCTTAGGCAAGGTATTCCCAGAAGCTGCACCATGCGTTCACGGTATTTCCGCTCCATGAGTATGTTCGCCATTTCCTCGGAAATTGGGCCGACCATTGTGTAGCAGTAAGATTACGATCAGGACTCCTGCAATTAGGAACAGGATAAGCGGGAGACCTCCAAACACGCTTCCCAATACGGAGTGTATAAAAATTGGGATTACTCCTTGGACTGTCTGAAAGGTGCTTAATAGTCCTGACTCTATGGTCTTAAATAAGTGTACAATACCGCTCGTGTCAGACATGTTAAAGATACGACCCACCATTTCTGCGAAATGAAAGGGTTAGTTCTTACGTATAAGCGCCTGTATCTCAGTCGAGGTCCTTGCAACTTGTAGTTCAAAGATTTCTTGTGCGAAGGTTAAGGGCACGGGTTGCTGTAAAAGCATGGCTTTCAGTCTGCTCAAAGTATCAAATTGTATAAATGAAACATTCAACAAAGGCTATAACGGCGCCTCCCTGACTGTGTTCAGCGGCGGAAACAATACTTGCATACAGCAAGTAACCCTGGAGTTAACAGTGACCAGATAGGCGACGCCCGGAAGCATCCCACAGCAACCTTGATCGTTTAGCATCAAGTAACTCCCATTCGAGAGCAGCTGGAAAACCGGTGTGTTCATTTCCTTGTTCTTGGCTAGTCCAAGACAGGATGTCTGTTGCACAGTTTCATTTAGAAATATCATCTGCTGTGGAATGAGGCATGCTCTAAAAAGTGCTTCTGTTCCCTGGACCTGCCAGTCCCTAGAACCCCAGATTGATTTTAAATCTATAATGTCCTTCCATAGGTCGAAACCCTGTGTAGACAACTGGGCCATACAGGAAGCAGAGTAAATCTGTTTGGTGTTAGTCAACATAATTTTCTGTGCTGATGTTGTTGCCACTTTGTAATAAAATGACTTCGGGTCAGATGTATTAAACCCTGAAAAGTATGTGAATTTTTGTGCAAACGTTTGCGAACTACCTTTTGGAGGTGTTGGGCATCTTCCCACTGGTGGTATTCAAATACATTTCTAGGTGTTATAGATTTGTGCAAGAAATGATGACCATAATGTTGGTAACAGTACAATGTATCATAGTCTGAAGTACCTTCTAACATTTCATTGTTCGGGAATGCTGCAGTTTTTTCCAAATCAGACATCATATTATTTACAGTTTCAGTGTCCCAATCATCAGAAAATGTACTGGAGGTAATGATATCACTTAAAGAAATTTTAAATACATGTTTAAGCTTTAAAAGTTCAGTCGGACCAAATATATCAAAATCAATCTTGTCCCATACTATACCGTCCGGTATAGGAACTGCTGTGATGTTCACTGAAGACAAGTCTCTTGGTTCACGATGTGAAGACTGGTGTGGTTTTAAAATCAAATTGACTCTTTGGGCTGTAGAGCTCTGCTGGAGATATCGTCCATTAATAAGCATACTAAAAGTTATAGTTAAACCTAGCCAGAAAAGAAAAAATAGAATCCCAGTGATATACCATAGTTCTATCCAAGGTGACACCAGGTAAGTCTTTCTAAAAAAGTTCAAAAAGTCAATGGGCCATATTATCAAGAACGGCGCAAACATTTTTGCCGCTTTAGCGGCAGGAAACTGCCGCTTTAGCGGCGATAAGGGGCTTGATAATATGCCCTAGAGAATTCCAATAGAAGCCAGGTTCTGGTGTCAAGGACATCAAACCTGGGCTTCTATTGGAATTCTCTACGGCATATTAACAAGCACCTTATCGCCACTTTAGCAGCAGTTTCCTGCTGCTAAAGCGGCGATTATGTTTGCGCCATTCTTGATAAATGGTCCTATGAGTTTCTGTTTGTGTGATTTTTTGGCTGGCGTCCTTTCCGGCTCGCATGGATCCAGTGAAAACGTATCAAAGTTCATGAAATAGCCAGAAGCAGTTCGATCAATTGTTGGAATTGCATCGGGATTTGTTGAAATTGGATTTTGCTCTTGATGAGGCATGTTGACGTAGACGTCTGTAGTCTGTCTTATTGCAACTTGGTTGTTAAGTTGATTTTCTTCTTGAAGTTGAACTTCTTGTTGAAGTGGAATGAGTTCCATAGCATTGTTGCTTAGTCCTTTATTCCGTACAGGTGGCTCTTCAAACGTGATGAGTCTTTCTGTTTGAACTTCTTGGATTGTAGCGAGAGGAGGGCGTCTGCTACTGTGGAGTCTGCGAGGCCTACTGTTTAGTATCGGCCACATAGTGTGGTTTGATTAAGTCGATAGAGACAAATCTTTTCTCCTTTTTCCCGGCAAGAGGCGGCAGAAGTACAGTTCTTGTGCCTTGGATTGCTGGGACCGGTACAGCTGTTCTGTAGGATGGTCCAAATTCTTTCTTGTCTGCAATCTTTTCTCTGACCAGATCCCCGACTTTTGGGATCCAGACAGGTCTTGCCGTTACTGCCTTGACTTCCTCAGTGGCGGTCTGTTTTAAGTGGACGTTGCTTTGTTGTGTCCTGGATTCATTTTGATCCTGGAAAACAGCCAAACGATCATGGATATCAAATGGTTTTTCATCCGCCACTGTGCCTCCACAATCAAGATCAGGTACCAACATTCTTGTCCCAAATAGGACCTCATAAGGAGTGACACCCCCTAGAGAGCTTCTTGGCTGGTTGTTAATTGCTCTTTGGACCCCATAAATTTGACTGACCCAACTACCGCCCTTGCCTAATACCCTAGCTGTTAAAGATTGCTTTAAGTCACAGTTTTTCCTCTCCACAACCAAATTTCCCTCAGGATGGTACAGAGAGGAGTACTGCAATGCTACGCTCATTCCTTCCATGGCCTCTTTGAGAGCTAAACGCCGGGCCACGGTCAGAATGTAACGTGCCAACTGCGTATGTGCCGATAAAGACTCACAAATCTTTTATAACAGTTCAAGCATCAGCCGAGCGCTGAGGCCAGACCCATAGGAATCCACTGCAACCATGATATATTTCTTGGCCCCATCAGATTGTAGGGGTCCGCAGTGGTCCAAATACACACATGCGAGAGGCTTGTCTGATTTTAGTAATGGTGTCTGCACTGGGCGTGCTACGGTGGAGCCTTTCATCTGCTGGCAGTTGTCGCACTTTAAGACGTAGTCTTTGGTCTGCTTTGTTAACCCTGGCCACCAGTAGCGCTGTTTCAGTAAAGAAATAGTCGCTGTAACGCCTGTATGTGCAGAACCCAAACCCTCGTGTACTGCTAGAATTAAGCCTTGCCTACGATCCATATTTGGTATTACTCTATCTCCCACTCCAGGAATCTGAGCATATGGAATGTTTTGTGCATCTAACTTGTAGGAGTACTTGAGTGGAAATTTCTTTGGTACTGCTGTGCTGCCTTTGCCTGAAGCAATGACAGCTACCATAATCTCGCTGTCTATTCTCGTTTTTGAACGAGTGATTGCAGCTACGGACGCTGTGCGTACAGCCCCCTTTGCGGCTTCATCAGCCAATGAATTCCCTTCAACGTGAACGCCATCACGCTGATGACTCAGTGTATGTATCACGTGAGCCCTTGGTAGTTTGTTTCTCAACTCCACTACCTGTTCCCATAGCATTTTATGCTTAATTGTGCAACCTTTCGCGTCTTTAAACTTGTTTTTTTCCCAATGGTGTAAATATTCATTGTACGACTGTACACAGTAAAAGGAATCACACACAATTAGTGTGGGAAATTCGTGTTCCGTATTTACCAGTGCCAGTATTAGTGCTTTTAATTCTGTCAACTGAGCCATGCAGTCTCCTAGATATTGCGTTTTAGTGCAACTTGGATGGAACTTTCCATTGCGCATGCGACCTTTAACAATCGCACATTCTGCGCTGTAAGCTTGCTTACTCCCTATGGCCGGTTGAGCAGATCCGTCAGTGTAAATAATGTATTCATACTGATCTAGAGTCAAAATCCCATTTGGTAGAGGATATTCTTGTTCGTATTGCAGAAATGCTTGTGTTTTTAAACTTGGATCAAATCTGTATTCAACATCTGTTGCAGTAAGAGAATTAGCCCATTGTATCCATCTGGGATGTAAGGCTTTTGCATTTGGAATGCTAGCCTTTGTAACAGGCTCTAGGGCTGGTACTGGGGTCACTACTATTATGTGCTTTCCCTGAGCCAGAGCTCTTTCTCTTGCTACAGCGGTCTGCACTGCTGTCAGGATTTTTTCTATTGAAGTAAAACGCATCTCTGCGTTTGTGTACAGGTGTGATTTGTATGCGATTGGTACTGTTTCTCCTTCATTGGAGGTTAAATAAGTGTACCCGCATTGACCCGCTATTACTCGGATCACTAAGTTGCGTGCGTTTACGCGTGTCTGTAAATGTTTTGAAGCTATCATGTCTTCCTGTAGTGAACGTAGGCTATTTGTATGTTCCTGTGTCCATTGTCTGACTGAAAAATCAGGTTTTATTAAGTCATAGAAAGGTTTTACTCTTTCTGCGTAATCCAAAATGTATGTTCGACCAAAATTTTGGAATCCCAGAATTGATTGTAAATTCTTTAATGATTTTGGAGGTTGGAGCAGCGCACACTTTTCTAAAAAGTTAGCTGCTAGGCTTTTTCCTTCACTTGATAGCTCATATCCCAAGAACAGGAGATTGAGATGGGCAATTTTTGATTTTTTAAATTAAATTTATAGCCCTCAGAGGCGAATCCCATAATAATGGTGCTCACCCTGGTCAAGTGCCTTGGTAAGTCATCGGCCGTCAGATAAATATCATCCACATAGTACAATGCTTCTTCATCCAAATTTTGGAGTAACTCTGTTACCCTTGCTGAAAACAACCCCCGGGCTATTCTTATACCCTTGGGGGAGTCGACAAAATTGCCGTTGTGGCCCTAGCGCTGAGAATGTGGTCAAATACCTGCTTTCAGGCGCTATATTTTGGCCGAAAAATCCATTTGAGATATCAAGTGTTGTTTTGTATTTTTTTCGCACAATGTTATTCATTTTGTGTGCATTTTGAACTGCAAATGTCTTCGTGCAAGTGTTTAAATGTTTGTAATCCAAAACTAAACGATATGTGTTGTCAGGTTTTGATACGGGGAACAAAGGATTGTTCATAGGTGAAGTGCAATTTTCTATCACCCCCTGGTATTCTAGTTGATCTAGGATCTCCCTGACTTGTTTCTTGGCTTCCTGCTTTATAGGATATTGCCTTTGAGCATTTGGGGGAACTTTTAACGGGATCACGTGGTGGGTTGAATCCTCATCCCAACCAGCATGATTTTTGTACAATGCTGGAGCTAGGGCAACCGCCCACTCCTACGCATAGGCATGTTTTATATGTATGGGAACGAGGTCGGAAAATGCTGGAAAAATTATCGTTTCTCCCTTAGGGCACTCCATGACGAATGCTGGCGGCCAGTCTTGCTCTGCTAATAGGATGTCATATCCAGATGACAGATTTTTCCAAAATAGACCTTTAATTTTCCTGGGCTTGTCCCCCTCCATCCGGAGTGTTATCTCATGTAACTTATGTGGGACACTTACCCGAGTATCAGGTGTTTCCACCGTGATATACTCACTCTACTCCGCTGTCACCAGAAATTCCTTCAGGTTCTGGCGAGCTATTGTTACTTCTGCCGCGCTGTCTAGCATCGTCAGAACCCATTCCCCGTTCAGAAGCTGTATCCTCAGAATTCTGGGCATGTCTGATCTTAAGACTTGCTACCTTCTTCTTTTTGAACTGAGGTTTTTGTTTTTGTTTATCTTCTTTTTTAGGTGCGTAGTCCGAAGCGCGTTGCGTGTCTCTGGACTTTGTACGCTCCTCTGACCGTCCTTCTCTCTCTGAGTTTTTTGATGAACCCTGAAAGGAACGAGAGGAACGTGTATCAGTATCCTGATACCTGTCAGGTTTCTTAATATTATCCCTATTCCGGAGGTTATACCTCCTTTCAGAGGGCTCCTGTTGAGGAGACCTACCTCTGCATTGAGATCTGCTGTGTTTAGACTTTTGTTGTTTTTTATTTTCCCACTTCTTTTTAGAAGAAGTAGGTGTCTGCTTCGTAGTGTCCTTTTCAGGACTGCCCACCAGTCGTGGTTTTAATGCTTTCCCACCTAGACTGTCTCTGCCTAGTTCTGCATATGCAGTTTCAATTATTTTGGATAGTTTGTGTTGTTGATCTACTGGCCTGAACTCCCTTAGGCGTTGGCGGATCACCACTGAAGCTGCTTCCCCCTTAATGTTAGCTAGTATTATGGCTGATACCTGTTCGTAGTTACCTAGTAACTTCATCCCTAAGTTAAGGGCAGGCTCTGCTCCGTACTCATTTTGTATCTGTCTCAATACATCAGGTACTACTGCTAATGACGGGATACCATGCGTTCTGGTATATATGGCAGCAAAGACTGTACCCCAAGAGATGCAGTCCTCTATTTGTGGTGTGATCCCCATGGGCAAGCATATTGTTAGTATTCTGTGTTTATCACAGGTGGTAGTATTCGGGAATACTGCCTCAAGCTGAGTTATTTTCTGAGCTATCCAGAATGGTATTTGTTCGCGTTTTGCGGGCAGTTTGCCCATTACCGCGTGTAATGTTTGAGGAGTAATTTTATTTCCTTACCCTGAGCTGGAGTACTATTTGCTGCACCTGGTGCAGGTTGGATTGTTAAAGTCCTCATGACAAATTGTGTCAGGTTTCTGTAGATTTTAATTAAATCTGTGTGTTGTACGAGTAAGTTTCCTGGTGACATTGTGCCAATGTCAGGATGTGGTGTGTAGGCCGCTAATATTGGCCATGTGGCTCCTTCTCCTCCGAGTGGGCCTAACCTTACTCTTTCTCGCACGTGGGGTAGGGCACCATTAAACCAGTAATAATGTTCCTGATAAGTGAGTGGAATCTCTATGTCCTCAAATGGACAATATTCCCGTGGTGCATCTCCTTCTATATAGTAGTGAAATATCTTTGTTACTGCATTTGCTGCTGGGAGTGTAACCCATGAATAGAATACCTCTGTTTTATTTGATTTGTGTGCCTCAATCACGAAAACTACAATGCCACCCTTTGCTTGTAAACCATTTCCTAATAGTATTATGGTGACTGTCCTTCTGAATTTTGGTGCAATCTGTATTGCATCCTCAGGATCTTCTTCCTCATCTGATGGGGGCAGTGGCATTTGTAGTGGATCTAAGACCGCGGTAGACATCGTGTATAGAACACAGACTAATGTTTCAAATAAACTATGATAAGGTTTTAGGCACAATTGTAGGAACACTATGTCCTTTCAAGCTTGAATAACCAACAGCCAATAAATAGTATTTTCGTACTATTCAGCTGCGGCGGATTTTGTGCCCACCCACTCCAGACGTCTCTGGGATTTTGTGAGTAGGTTCTCTGAGAATAGCACGACTGAACTACTCAGATTCTACTGTTAAATAAGTATCCAACCAACGTTGGTGGCGCCAGTCTTGTAGTTCCTATAGTACCCCTGCAGGACCTGCACGTTTGGATAACATAAACTGTGGGCTTGGTGTTAGACTGGCTCTGTGCACCCCCACCGCGTATGTTAGCCGGATTTGCATTAGCTAGCTCACAGTGCCACTAGAATCTCCTCTTATAGGGGCGAGATTAGTTTCTGGCAACTTTAGATCATGACAACCCTGATCCCTCAGAATCGTGGAAACAATGTACTACTTTTCGCTCAGTCACTCGTGCTTACTCGTTCGGTTTGTCTCAGAGAGTTACACAGAATAAACAGTCTGGGCGTTTTAATAAGTATTTATTGAACAGTTGTTATTCTGGTGTAAAATATATGTGCTGCAGCAACCAGCAGACAATAGCAGAGATATATTATCAGCAGTACGATAAAAGTGAAAGGGTAGTACAGTTCTACCATATTGCAATAATAATGGTTACATACATGAATATATAAAATGCATTATAAAAGTGCGTGTACTCCTACGATGCCTAACTGGATGTACCTGAGTGTACCTAGCATGTGTGTAGGTCTAAAAGCCTAAGAGCCAAGAATCCTTCTAGGATTTAGTCGAGCCCCATTACCTGAATAGAGAGAGTGTGGGACCGCGTCCTGGTCTCGAGTTGGACACCCCGCAAGGGCTGTGTTAGACCGCTGTCAGCTGGAGCGACTGCATGCAGGAGCCTCAGTGTCTCTGGTCAGTGTGTCAGCATGGAAGTCTCGGTTCCCTCTATCTTACTGTGGCAAGATGTGGTGTATTTATACCCTAAAGTGTCTCGTCCCTCAGTATGGTTTGCATTGGTCTTTGTTAGACATGAGGAAGACGTCAGGGGTGAACTTTGTACATACATATTATGCGGGAGATATAGCTGGTGAATGCTCATGCATAATTTATGAGTACATTGTAGGCCTGTGTTCGGGAAAAACCCTGCAGTGTTCTAACCACAGACTAGATAACGTTCAACCCTCAGAGCTTGTTGTGTACTGTAGGGAACTAATGTAGGTGAAAGATCATGCCTATAAAGTAATGAAAATGGCCGCCGAGGAGTAGGAGCCTCCCGAGGAGCTCCTGGTTTTGGGATTACCTCTTAGGTTGATATCCCTTGCATAAACCACCTCAACGGCCACCACCCGCCTGCTTTTTAAATCGGACTACACACCCTCCGTCGACCTATGCAACTAAAAAGAATTGGGGAAGCCTACTTACCCGGACTGCCCCCGGCTGCGACTCTGCTCAACACCAACGCCGCCTGGACTCCAACAAGGTTCCGAGGCTCATCATAAACGGAGCGGACCTGCTGCAGGAGGCTCCTGATCGCTTCCACGGTGAGCCCTGGATGACGGTGCCGGTCCTCCCGTCCTCCCGTCTACGCTGCTTGCCCCCCCCTGATGAGCACGCTCTCCGGGCACCAGGGGTCTCAAGATCCGTAGCCACCACCCGGTGACGCTCTCCCGAAGAGCTGGCGAGATCGGTGACTGGCCGGCGCCTGCTGTTGTCGTCCCCCATCTTATCGAACCTGCCATGTACCCCACTAATGCCTGCTTATTTTTCCTTCGCGACTGGTCTCAGTGAGACGAATCTCACAAATTGCGCTCGACAGACGCGACCTCTCCCTCTGCAGGGCATATGTGGAGACCTCCCGATAGGTTGCACTGGGACGCTCGCCGCACGGACGGAGCGGCGGGTCCGCAAAATACGCACCACCTCGGGCTTTTAAGATTAATAAAAACATGGTGACCAGGCAGCACTTGAACCACCTCGAGAATATTTTTAATGGCTGGCTGATAACCCGGACTTCAGACTTCTAGGGATGCTGATATGGACGAAGATCCTAAAACGTGGACACCATTAAGATTGGTTGGTCAAAAATCGATTGCCATTTTGTCTTTAAACTTTAAACTTCTAGTCCTTACTCAATCCTAGAACTGACCCTCCCTGTTCCTGTTGCTTCAATAAGTGGGGAAAGAGAAAAAGGGACTATCTCCACCCCGCTCCTACGGTTGCCATCTTGAAAGGGAGTCAGTCATGAGGTTTAGCTATTCTAACATGCTCCTCATTACGGTTACTTTAGTCTAAGTCTTTTGACCTTGACCCTCATTAGCCATTCACCCCGCACTCCTCCATACTAATTACCAGTCCCCTTCTATGAGTCTGTATTGTTAAATTAAATTCCAAACCTTACTTAGGAGATCTGCCATAACCAGCCCACTTCCACTAGGTTGCATAATATTTTGATTCCCATGATATTCATTCTCCACCTTTCTGAATAAGTTAGTACCCTCCTTATTTTAGAAAGTGTCCCTCTCTTTGACTGAATGACTATACTATAACCGTATAGCCTGTTAAACTGTCGGATACTACTTATCTATTACGCTAGCTGCACACAAACATTCCTACAGCTATTTTTAACATCATGCCCACCCTCACTAACTTACCTCATTCTGCAATTTTTATTCCGGGACTGTTTGCTGTTCTTAACTTTCTCTGAATAGTTGCTAGTCATTATTCACCTTTGCTCTATATACACTCATAATTGGTCTACCTCATTCTATCTTTTTTTGGTTTTAATGTTTTAACTTTTCTGAATGTTACATAACCTACCATTGAAGAAAACGTACATCTGCACTTAGTATTTTTGTCTCTTTGTACTACACTGATTTATTTATTATTATTGTCTCACGGATCTGTGTACTATTACTGCTCCCCTCTGTTACATTCCTCCCCGTTCCTCTTCCCTATTTTCACTTTATTATATTTCCCCCAACTGGTTCTACCTTTCCATACTCCCCTTTCTCAAGATATTGACCCTATCTATTGACTCTACTCCCGGACTCTCCCCCTCTCCCATCTTCTGCTCTCCTCAGCTCTCCCCCTTCTCCCATCTTTTTGACTTACCTCATTTTGTTATTTTTAGTCTTGGATTGTTCGTTGTTCGTAATTTTTTCTGAGTAATTAATAGTTTTTACTTATCTTTGCTTTATGTACACTCATAATTGGTCTACCTCATTTTATCCTTCTTGGTTTTAATTTTTAATTTTTCTAAATGTTATATAACCTACCATTGAAGAAGACGTACAGTTGCACTTAGTACCTTTGTCTCTTTGTACCTCACTGATTTGCTTACTATTATTATTATTGTCTAACGGATCTGTGTATTATTATTGTTCCCCTCTGTTACATCCTTCCCCCTTCCTCTTCCCTATTTTCACTTTATGATTTTTCCCCCAACTAGTTCTACCTTTACATACACTCCTTTCTCAAGATACTGACCCAACTGGTTCTACCTTTACATACTCTCCTTTCTCAAGATACTGACCCTATCTATTGTCTCTACTCCTGGACTCTCCCCCTTCTCCCATCTTCCTTCCCCCTAATGCCTCCCTCTTGAGTCACCTCATTGCACGGCCCCCACTCTTATCTGGGGATATTACTTCTCACTGACTCCCCCCGCCCCCTCTCTCTTATTCCCCATCCCCTCTGTGCCCCACCACATTCCCCCTCCCGCACACCTTCCCCTCGCCCCTGACCACCCCAGTTGAACCACCATGCCTCCCCTCAACCATACACTCGCGACACTGGACTCACCCATCACTAGGCATGGCCCTAACTCTTGGTCCATCCTTTACCCCCCTAACCTCTCCAAAAGTGGCAAGAAAAACTTTAAACACAAACTTCTAATATGCCACCAAGAAACCTTATTTGTTGATAACTACTTTAGCCTAACCTCCATCATAAAAACTAACTACATCTTCTACTCTAGGCGCCCCTCTAAATGGAAAAGCATCTTTCTCCACCACCTTCCTATCACGAATTCCTGCAAAATCCCTTATGGTTTGAAACTATCCACCACCCCTTCACCTACTTTTCCTGGCGAAATCGACTTCTCTATTTTCAAATCAGGAAATATCCTTATACAAGCCTCCGAAAACCACCTCTCTATTTTTGAACACCACTTCAGTTCTTTATCCCGTTACCTACTACCTACACCTACCTCTAACCTCTCAGCCTCCCAATCGCAGGAAGCCTTTTCTTCCCCCCCCACCTCTACCCCAACCCATCCTTTCCCTGACTCATTAATCATCAATGAAATCCCTAATTCCCTGATGTACTTTCCCCCTACCTCATTAGCATCTCCCCCTGCTCCTGACTTTCCTACTACTCCCTTAGCCAACCAAACCCCCCTTCCTCTGCATGTACCCACTCCCCCTATCCCCCCGACGGCTTCACCAATAACTCCAATCTCCTTCCCCCTAGTAACCCTCCTACAACTCCCTCAATCACCCAAACCCCTCCTCATCCTCTTGTACCCCCTCCCCCGATCCGACGATGGCTCCACTAATAACTCCAATCTCCCTCTCTCCTAGTAACCCTCCCCCCCATTATCTAATAAACAGCCCTCATCACCCCCCCCATGTCCCCTTTTCTTCTCATGACACCCAGTTGGCCTCTGGGAATGCCCTCCCGCACCCTTTAATTCCACTTCAATCCTGCAACCTAAACACCCCTCACATCCCCCCACCTGGCTTCCCACCCTGTCCACTCCCTAGACCTCCATCCCCGACCAGCATGGAACATACCCCTCTCCCCCTGACATCCTAGCCCCCTTCACTATCTCACTTCTTACCCAGTCACTCCTCAATATTGAACTCCACCTCGCAACCCTCGTGTTAGAACTCTCTTCTCTCAGAAATGATGTCAACTCCCTCTCCTCAAGGAACCCCCAATCATACATATCCCTTGGATTCCGTACAAACTAACACCGCACTCCATCACCAAGAGAATAATTCCCCTTACGGAAAATCTCCACCTAGACCGCCTTGCAGTAATTGCTCACTCAGCCCACCCTCCTCCCTGAGCCATCATCCCTCCTCCGACCTCCTTGACCTCAATAAATCCCACTCCCCCATCACCTCGACTATGGACACCCTTTCACCTCATTCATCTATCCCTGTGATCCTGGGGATAAGTAGGATCCCTTCCTCCCCAGTCTCGCCTAGACCCCCACAACAACTCACCACTATCCATTCCTGTTCCCCCACAAAAAACGACCCTAAACCACTCAACTGCATGCTGGTTAACTGCCGATCAGCAGCCTGTCATGCAACAGAAATTGCGGAAACTATCCTTAGTGATGCCATTGACGTCGCCTTTCTCACAGAAACCTGGCTTAATGCCCAATCGTCATCAATCCTTGACCTGCTCTCTCCCCCTGGTTACTCCACCCTCAGAAAAGACAGAATTGATCAAATTGGAGGGGGCCTCGCCATAATCTATAAAGAAGAACTTCAACTCTCACCTATCCTGCACTCTGACCATACTACTTTTGAATACCTTGGTGCTGAACTTATAGTTCAGGGTTCCCCCCCTATTCGTCTACATAACATCTATCACCCCCCTGGTGACCCTCTTTCCTTTGTGGAAGAACTGTCTGATCTCCTTACCCATTCATCGATTTCCAATTCTAGAAAACTCTTCCTCGGAGACTTTAACCTCCACTGGAACAAAAATGATGATCCCTCGGTTAGCCTCATCAATGACTTACTTGATATCAGTGAATTGAAACAACTCTGCCACTCTCCAACTCACTCCAAAGGTGCCACTCTTGATGCTATCATCACCAGTAAGGAATTGGCTTCTCTTTCACACATCATCCCCATTGACTGGTCCGACCACCACCTCATCCTCTTCACGATCAACAGCTTTGTGCCCCCCCCCAGCCACAAATACCATCAAACAAAAGAAATTGACTAGAAGTCTTCACCTTATTCCTCCGGGCGAACTGGAGACTAAGATTAAAGCTCATCTACAGCTCACTCCTCTCTCTCAAAGTGCTAACGACCTTACGGAACACTACAACAAATCCATCGTTGAAGTCCTTGACCAAATCGCACCAGCCAAATTAAAACTGCAAAAACGTAACCCCTCCAAATCCTGGTTCAACACTGACCTCAACAATGAGAGACGCGCTCTTAGACAGACCGAACGCACATGGAGGCAACACCCTTCCCCCTCAAATCTTGTCCTCCTCAGAGCCGCAAGGGCCAACTACAAAAAACACATCTTTAACGAAAAGGCCTCCTTCTTCCACTCACAACTTGACCGTGCAAGAAACCGACCTAGGGAATTATTTAGCATTGTCAAAAACCAAACTGCTTCAGCTCCCCCAAACTAATGGCTACAGTCAAGAGATGTGAAGAAATTGCCAACTTCTTCTCGGATAAAATCACTAAGATTGAGCAATCCTTCGTCTTAACTCCCATCCCGTATAGCCTACCACCCCTCCTTAACATCCCCTCTAAATCTCCATCCACAGCCACCCTTCCCCCGGACCCTTCCCAACTCCCCCCCGTTGTCACCCCTTCTGAACCCTTCTACACCATCCCCCAGCTAAAAAACAAAGCATCCTGGAATAACTTCTGTCCGGTTTCTGAACGGGAAGTCCTCAACATCATCACCAAGCTTAAACCTTCCTCACACACCAGAGATCCCCTCCCTGCCTATCTTGTCCAAGACCTAAAACACATCATCGCCCCATATTGGACCACTATCATCAACTCCTCCCTAACCACTGGTAGTGTCCCTGCTTCCCTCCAACTAGGACAAATTACCCCCACCATCAAAAACGCTACAGTTGACCCCAATGATTTAAATAACCTGCGCCCTATTTCTAACCTTCCTTTCCTTTCTAAGGCACTGGAAAAATGCGCCCTGCTCCAATTGGACAAACACATCGACTCATTCAACCTCTTGGACACATTACAATCAGGTTTTCGAAAGGGCTGCAGCACCGAAACAGCCATGCTCAACATTATTGATGACATCCACCACTCCTTAGACAAGGGTGAATCATCCCTTCTCATTCTCCTTGACCTCTCTGCTGCTTTTGATACTGTTAACCACACTGCCTTACTCAATATTCTCAAAGACCGTTTTGGCTTCAATGGTGCTGTTCTCAAATGGTTCACCTCCTTTTTCCAAAACAGAACCCAACAAATTAAAGTCTGCGAATGCCTCTCTAAACCTTTGCCGGTCTCCTCGGGCGTCCCCCAGGGCTCTATTCTCTCTCCCACTCTATTCAACCTCTTCATGGAACCCCTCACCCTCATTCTTAAGCAAGCGAAAATCAGTTACCATCTCTATGCTGATGACACCCAACTTTACTGTAAGATCAAATCCCATGCAGACGTCTTACACCTCAACGAGGCCTTGACTAAGATTCAATTCTGGTTCCATCACAACCACCTCAAACTCAACCCTAAAAAAACGGAAATCATTCTATTCTTCCCTAAAAACAACTCGCTCCCTATTCAACACTGGATCTCTGACATCAAAGCTCTCAACTGCACTCTTTCCATCTCTAACTCAGTCAAATCCCTCGGCATCAGCGTCGATCAGAGCCTCAGTCTTACTCCCCACATAAAAAATTTGGCTAAAGGTGCTCTCTTCACTCTCCATCATCTCAAGAAAATAAAACCCTTTATTCCTGCTGACGACTTTAAAACAGTGGTGCAATCATTGGTCCTGTCGAGACTCGACTATGGAAATGCCATTCTCTCGGGAACCCCTAAAGTCCACCTAGCCCCTATCAAATCCGTACTTAACCTTGCTGCCAGACTTATTACTGACTGTAAACGGTTTGATCACATCTCCCCTGTCCTCAAAGACCTCAAATGGCTTCCTATTGAAGGCAGATCCACTTACAAGATTGCTTGCATCACGCACAAAGCCCTCCATCAAAGCACCCCATCTTACCTCTCCGATAAACTCCACAAAGCAGGCTGTACTAGAACAATGAGGAGCACTAACGCTCTCGTACTAGTCCCCCCTTATTAAAAAAGAAATCAACACAGTCACGCTCTTTCTCTGGAAATGCACCATCCGTCTGGAATGCCCTCCCTAAAGATCTACATTGCAACCCCTCCTACCTCAGCTTCAAAAAAGACCTCAAGCTGCACCTTCTCAACAAATACTGGGGTCCTTAATACCTTGTCCCCGGACACTAATTCCTACCCCTGGCCCGACTGTATAGGTCCCCTCTACTTATTGTAACACCCCCTTCTCCCCCTCCCCTCAATTCTTTCATTTACGGCCACCTCCCACCCCCTTTTTTTAACTTTTTGGGTAGTACCCACCTACTCAGAAATGCTTTCCCTTACCCCTCACCCTCCACAGTCGCCCTTCACTTTCACGCCCCCACCTCTTCATTTCACCAACTAACTTTGCTTTCTACCAGTCCTACTATCTTCGATCAGTTGTTTGACCTATGCTTCTTAGTTAATTATCCCATTTAAAATGAATACTGTCACAAATTTTTAAATAGCCTTGTTTATTACCCTAATGTACAAAAGTTTATATTGCAATGCTACATTACCAAACCTTGTAAAGCGCTCTGATACTCTTGGGTCCAGCCAGCGCTATATAAAACCTTTAAATAAATAAATAAATAAATATATTAGGGCATAGGAGATCATGACTATAATAGGGCATAGACGATTATGACCATAATAGGGCATATACGAATAAGACCATAATAGGGCATATACGATTATGACCATATACGGCATATATGAACGTGTCTATATTAGGCCCTCTATACGAAACATAACAATGCCATGATCAGACTCTTCAAGCAGACATGGTATAATCCAAAGTTCAGGGTCATTGCAGAGAGCCTGTGCCAGAGATGCCTCATATGTCAGCAGCGAAATCCAGGGAAAAAGACAGTTGTAAGTTGGGGACAGATTGGGAGAGCAGGAGGTCCATTTACTCGACTCCAGCTCGACTTCATTGAGCTTCTCCCTTGCAATGGGCTGAAATATGTCCTAGTCATTGTATGCTTGTTTTCTCGCTGGGTGGAAGCCTATCCTACGAGAAGAAATGATAGCCGCACTGTAGCCAAACTATTGTTGAGAGAACTGATCCCTAGGTTTGGAATTCGAGTCACTTTGGAGACAGATAGGGGAACTCATTTTAATAATGAAGTAATTCGGGTGATTTGTGCAGCATTTAAAATTGAACAGAAGCTGCATTGTGCCTATAGACCAGAAGCTTCTGGAGTGGCCGAGCAACTTAATGGCACTATAAAATCCAGGTTAGGAAAAGTGTGTGAATCCACTTCACTAAAATGGCCTGACGCTTTACCCCTTGTGCTAATGAGTCTGAGAAGCATCCCTGACAAAAAGACTGGATTGAGTCCTCATGAAATCCTCATGGGAAGAGCAATGAGACAGGCATATGTACCAGTGAACAAATTGATAAATATATCTGATGATCTGGTGCTTGACTATTGCAGAGGATTGGCTGAACTGGTACGTTCTGTGTCCCACCAGGTTGGAGAAGACGCCGCAACAAAACATCGAAATCAAGCTCATGATTTGAGTCCTGTTGAGTGGGTCTACGTCAAGAAACACGTAAGAAAATCGTGTTTAGACCCCAGGTGGCATGGACCTCATCAAATCATCCTGGTGACAACAACGGCAGTAAAGTGTGCTGGCTTGCCAAATTGGATACACGTGAGCCACACCAAACGAACCCTAGCCCCACCTGAAAGACCGAAAGAGCCACATCCGGTAAATCAGAGGCAAAGGTCAGTGGCTGAAGTGTGTGAAGCTGATGAATCTAGAGTGACAGATTCAAATGAAACTACGGATGGTGAACAGCCAAGCACAAGTCGAGTAAAGGGGACGAAAGATTCTAGGGTTCCAAAGACTGTCGTTGAACCAGAAAAAAGTAAGTTCACTGAAGATCCAGAAAAAGGTGAACTTCCGACTGAACCTGAAACAGGTGAAATTGTCGTTGAACCAGAAAAAAGTAAGTTCACTGAAGATCCAGAAAAAGGTGAACTTCCGACTGAACCTGCAACAGGTGAAATTGTCATTGAACCAGAAGAGAGTAAGTTCACTAATGACGCAGAAGAAAGTGAATTTCAAGTTGAACCAGAACCAGGTGGAAATATACTTGAACCGGAAGATAGTGAATTTACAGTTGAAAGGGAGGTTATTATAGAATCAAAAGAACAGGAAGAAACTGAAATCAAAAGGAGAAGCAGCCAGTGGAAAGGGCAAATAAGAGAACTTGTGAACCAGGTGAAGAAGGTGAAAGGGTAGTAAAAATAAAGAAACCAAGAATAGGTGATAACTGGCCAAAGGGAGTGAAAAGACTGAAATACACTCTTGTGAAAAGAAGATTAAGAAAAAGACCAGAGCAAAGTAATGAAATATCAAGTCAAACATATCGAGAAGAGTTAGAAAAAGAATCAGTACGAAAGATTCGAAGAGTGAGAATCCCAAGTAGAAAATACAGAGCACCTGAGTGGACGTATGTGATTTTGGAAGAACTTGAAAGTCCAGATCCAAGCAAAGAAAAAGAAAATTCTGACACTGAGCTAGTTGATTAAGGCAAACTAAGACCTCCTTAAAGAAATGTGACAAATTAAGGTGTAACGTTGGTGACTGAAAGAAAATGAAATAAAAATTCAAAGAAGACCAAAGAAAGAGAATAAAGAAAGGGTGTAAAGAAGAAAGCCTTGAAGTGTTGGATTACACTACTATTTTATTATTAATATTTTTTGAAATTTAGAGGTATAGATAGATTTTTATTTTTATAGAAAGAAAATGGCTGAAGCAGAAGTGACTGAACTTCCAAAACCTAGTTTAAAACGTAGGTGTATTAAAGCTTGGTTATGTAGTGTATTATTATTAACATTTATGTGGATAATATTAACTGTTCTTATACCCATACTAATGATAACTGACAAAGGTAACATTACTAATGATGCAACAAAAGAAAGAATGAATGATGTCACTAACGAAACCCCCAAATACTAAATTAGTACCTTTCGATGGAAGCGTTCTCCATCATGATAAATCAATTAGTGATTTCTCATTAAATGTCTTTACCAAGATACTCTACGAATATGTAGAAACTATGAATGTGAGTGACTGTTATGTGTGCATGCAACTGCCTTCATCTGTTTCTGAAGGGGTGACTTGTCACCACCTTCCATTAACCTATGGTGTGTCTTGTAGTATACTTACTAGCCTATTTTATGTAACGGGGAAACTAGAATATCATTACTCTAATATAGACTTAGTATTTTCTGAGATACCTGTTATTAAAGAATTGAATAAGGTGTCTAGTGCTAAAAATGCACGATACATGGGAGAATGTTTTCATATTACTAAAACTTTAGACATAGAGTATGCCTATCAGAACAATTTAACATGCAATTTAAGGGTTGAAGAAAAATTGTTTGTGGAAATGGTAGAAAATAGAAGAGAAAGCTTCCAAAAGAAAGCTGCTGAACAAAAGTCCCAACTACCACCATGGGATTTTAGGGAAGGGAATTATGAAAAGGGCGAAGGATACGCTGCAATGTCTCTGGACTGGTCAAAGAAAGGGAAGATTTATCTGTTTAGAACAAAGACTAATTATAATAATTACTTTATTGGTTCAAGTGAATGTGAGCATATCTTCCAAATTACTGGAGGTTGGGGATTAAAGGGGGGGACTGATCCTGTCTATCCCGGAATATATTATGTGTGTGGCAAGAAAGCATATTATAGATTACCTGCACATTGGTATGGAAGTTGCTATTTTTCTATTGTTTTCCCAAAGGTGTATCACCTGGACCAAAGCGAACACAAACTGAAGGAAATAGAACAAGGACTAACACGTAACAAAAGAGCAAGTTTTTCAGAAATAATAGGTGATATTTTTGGTGCACTGATACCGTCAGTTGGAGTCGTTCTGAATTCACACAAAATTCGAAAATTGTACACAGTGGTTGATCGATTATCAACAGATACCGCTGGTGGGTTTTTAATGATAGACACGGAAATGATTGCAATCGGATCAATGGTTTTACAAAATCGACTTGCCCTTGATATCTTATTGGCAAAAGAGGGTGGAGTCTGCGGAATGTTGAAAGTTCAACATTGCTGCACATATATCCCTAATAAAAGTAAAGGAATTGAGGGATATATAAGGAATATTACGAAATTACATACAGATTTGACCCAACTGGAGGTTGATGGTGTTTGGGAGAAACTTGGTAAGAGTTTTTCCTCAATAAGTAATTGGTTTTCTACATTTGGAAGTAGCCTATTAGGAAAAATAATAATGCCAATAGTTTCAATAATAATAATAGTTTTGATGATAATAACGGCATATAAATGTTGTTTATAGAAGAGCAAGAAAGAGAAAAAGAGAAGAAATAGAGTTAGAAGAAATGAAAGGAGAATACTATGATTTAATGAAAGGTTTAAATGAGGGTACCCTAAAAAGAAAAAAGATCACAAAAATATAACTGACTAAAAGATGGTACTCGGTATGGTAGGTATTTTATGATGGCTCCTAAAAGCCATCAGAGGAGGGAATTGATGGAGCAGGGTTTCACAAAATTGAAACCTGCTCGGATCAAGTACCCCCATAATACATACTAACAGTAAGTAGAAATGATTAAAATCTAACATGTACCTACATAAACATATGGGAATTGCTCTGCGCATGACTGAAATAATACGTTAATGAATAATCTGTATTAATCTTGTGTTGTGAAGTTAAACAAAAAAAGTTGCACGAGTAGGCCGCATGTGCCACAGTGTTTTGCACGTTGCATTTCCGCTTTGAAAAGTTAATTATTAATGCCGCTTTTGCACTAAGCTGATGCTAGGTAACGATAATGGGGAAGTAGTGCAAGGTGGGTGGGAAACAGTGAGGGTTTCATTATCATATAATTAATACTTGTTCGTTTCCATTTACTTCAGCATGTTAAATGAAGCCTCCATCTTGAGAAAGGATGAGACAAGGAGGGGGAAGTTTCCACGGAGCGAGTCTGCTCTGACATGAGACCAGCAAGTTGTGCTGAGCATTACGAAATGACTTGATGGAGTGAAGGCCAGCACATCAGTTGACTGCCAAGTTCCTACATCCAAGCGTGAGACTGGGGATGTGCTCTGCGGAAATATGAACTGAATAAAAAAGAATGTACCAAATGTATGGATATATGTGAAACTAATGAATAGAATAAAGTTTGGGTCATGGGAACCGTTTCACGCAATAAAGTTGTTGAATAAATGCAAGTCACGGTGGTATGACAATGCCTGACCAAATTTTCCTTGCGTTTCCTGAAGTACCTTTTGTGGAACCTCCATCCTCTCCTGGGCTCAGGGGGTGGTATTTCCTACAGACCAATAGGTTTGTATTTAGCCTATGTTGCTCTCAGCATTAATGTATTTGTTTCTGAATCTTTTGTCTCTCCACCTATCCACTCCGTCAACAAAATATTGATATGCATTATTTTAGATGAACCTGTTGTCTCTTCATCTATCCTCCCGTTAGGCATTATATTGTTTGGCATAATTATTCTGCTGAACTCTTTGTCTCTTACTCTATCCACTCCTTCATTGCACAATGTCATTGTAGAAAGAGTCTGAAAAATTGCATTATTTCTCCGATTGTGTGATTCGATGTTTGCAATTGTGACCTGATGCAGATGAGCATTTACTTTGAATTTTGAGATAAACTCACCTATTAATCTTTCCGAGAGTATATGATTAATTAAAATAATGTTGGGTGTGTTGGTATCTTATCATTACCATCAACTACTCAACTAATTGGTCCATCGACCAAATAGAGGAAGAGTTGATATCAATAAATGATTTCTAAACAGATGTTTAGGAGTAATAAGAAATGAACAAAACAAATTGACTCCAGCGCATCAGGGACATCTGGGTGAATGTGTATGGGCCATTGAAGTGAATTGTGGAGTAGCGATCCCTGATCAATGTTTTTGATATTGGCGCTGGATCACTGGTTAAGGGGGTAATCCCCTCCCCCTCAAGCAGCAAGCACAATCCTTGTTGGGGTAGAGTCATAACATAAGCAAACCCCAAATTAAGCTGTGCACAACCCTGTGGTAGCTTGGCACAAAAGTAGTCAGGCTTAACTTAGAGGCAATGTGTAAAGTATTTATGCAGAACTACAAACAGTAATCAAGTGAGAAAAAAACGCAAGAAAAACCCCACACCAATTTAGAAAAATAGAGTAACATGTAATAAATTATTTGACACCAAAACATCTAAAATCCATTCAGTAGAATTGGAGACGTGCAATTTCAAAGATGGTACCTGGAATCAAAAAGCGCCGACTGTGGTTATCTGGTCGCCCCGTCTGGGACAAATTAACAAGTTTCAGGCTGACCGCAATGCAGCCGGACACAGGGGCTAGGTTAGGCCCAATAAACAAAGTACCCTAAATCTTGGTTGTGGTATGTTCCAAGATCCTGCATTGAGGATGCCATCATGCTGCAGCAGTTCCAAGGAGACTGCAGGCTGCTAAGCGAAGTCAGGGACATCATGCAGCGGCGGTTCCGAAGCAGAGCTGTGAGGAGATAAGTTGCACTGCGCCAGTTCTGCCCACAGGACCACAGCTGAGTTGGTAGAGCACCTTCAGGCTCCCTTACAAGGGTCGAGGACTGGGGTAGGGGCATAGGAACCACAGCAGGCAGAGTCCAGGAACTGGGTTCAAGGTGGTTGGAGCATTTTCTATCCCTGAGGCTTTGATCAGGAGGCCAGTCAACTAGCCCTAAGAGTCACTCTGGTGGTCCTGGGTTCAAGATGCAGCTCAAGTCCTTCACTCCGGCAGCAGGTTAGAAGAGTAGCAGGGTAGCAGAGTAGCAGTCCTTCTTGTAGCAGAGGAGTACAGCAGTCCATCTGAGTCTTCCACAGGTCCAGAGGTATATTGAAGTGTTGAGTCTGAGGGTACCTTATTTATACTTTATGCCCACTGTGAAGTGGGAGAATGTTTTGGAGGTTTCCACCCCCGATGAGGTATCAGGCATCCCCTTCCTCGCTGCCCTATGACTAGTGACAAACCCTTTGTGAGTATATTCAGGGAGGGCCTTTGTGATAGTCAAGTGTGGAATGTGACAGCTCCACCCCTCATGTTAAGTCAGAGTGGCCCAAACTGCCAACACCTATCTTTCCCTTTCACTCAGTCTGGGAGCAATATACAAGGACCAACTGCCAGCTGGTCATGTGACTCAGGAACAGGCTGCAGGCACCAAATAGGACAGGAAAATGTCAACTTTCTAAAAGTGGCATTTTCAAATCTGTAATTTAAAGTCTGACATTATCATTAAAGAGGAATTTTAATTGCAATTTCTCAGACATCAATATGAAATGTTTGCCTGTTCTCAATCAAACTTTACCACTTATTAAATGTAATAAGGCAACCCACTGTTATCCTAGCGAAGTGGTAGGCCTCACAATAGTGAAAAACGAATTTAGGAGTTTTTTCACTAACAGGGCATGCCCAACTTTTTAAATACAGTGCACCCTGCCCTAGGGGCTGTTTAGCGCCGCCTACTCTAGAGGTGACTCACATGTTTTAAAAAGAAAGGTTTAGGCCTGGCAAAAGGTTTGTTTTGCCAGGTGGAGCTGGCAGTTAAAACTACACACACATGCTGCGATGGCAGGCCTGAGACATGTTTAAAAAGGCTACTCAAATGGGTGGCACAATAAGTGTTACAGACCCACTAGTAGCATTTAATTTACATGCCCTCAGTACATGTAGTTCCACTTTACTAGGGACTTACAAGTAAATTAAATGTGCCAATGAGGTGTAAGACAGTTTCATCATGTTTAAAGGAGAGAGCACAAGTCCTTTAGCATTGGTTAGAAGTGGTAAAGTGTGCACAGTCCTAAAGGGCAACAAAAACGAGTTCAGAAAACAGCACAGTGAAATGAAATGTTTGGGGATGACCCTTCAGAAAGGGTCAAGTCCAACAAAGATGTTGTGCAACACACAACAGGCTACTAAAATCGTGTACACGACTTCTGGGGAGTACACCAGCACCCCCTACCTCAGTACAGCCAAGACATCTGAATCGCAAAATTGAGAACCACCAAAAGTGTGTTTAATAATAGCTCATGTACGTATCAGTGCCCTATTATAGATATGCTGAGATATTGTGGTTGGGAATCTATAGTGTGGCAGGAGATGGGGAGAGAGAGCATACCCGGCATCCACCGGCAAAAAAGAAATTAGATTTTTTTTTAAACAAACTGTGTCTTTTGTAATTGTACTACATCATGCTACCTGCAGGCAGTGTTTGCTAGGGTAATGTGTGTGACAGGGTACTGTATTGTAATGATTATTGATTATGTTTGAGATGCCCCCTCCAAATACCAATGCAGGCTCAATGTGAGGTGATGTTACTTACCAATCAGCCACATTTCACTGAAATTCCCAGCAACCAAATGACGTGCAAGAGGTGACTTTCAAAAAATGTAGCTGCTGTATGTGCTTCCATGAAAGTCAGTGTACACATCAGTGAAGCAGCCTCTGGCATCACGTACAGCTTGCACATTGATGGAGTGCCAGCAGAGTCTGTTGCTGAAAAGGTGTGCTGGATGGTGAGGTAGTTCAAGTGCTACATGGTAGCAGTCAACAGCATCTAGCACATGAGGCAAGGCATAAAAGTCCATCGTCACCGTTTGCCTTCTCGCCAGCGACTGTGGCATGGCCATGCCAAAGATGATGATCCTTTACCTCTAAACCCCCTCTCTCCTTCTCCTCCAAGAATTCCTGCTCAAAAGAAGGGAAACGCCTACAAAGATGTTCATCGACAAGGTGAAGGCAGGAAAATAGATTCTGTGCGTGGGTTCTTTAGTTATGTGGTCAGCCTGGCGGTGATTGGTTGTTGTTGATATGAGCTTCATTTGGAGATGGGTGGTGGAGTTCAGAAAAATCACACATTTCATTACCAGATGTTCTGCAAGTGTTGTAAGCCTTGTAATTTCTATCTCTAGCATTTAATTCAAAGGAAGAATTCTGGAGCTGTATAAACAAACTCTAGGTTCAATCATTATACAACCTTATAATTGCAGAGACTTCTTGTGGTAAACTATAGGGAAAAGTAACAAATGATTTGCATTAAAACATAGTATAATGTTAAATATTATTGTAATTTACTTTTATATTTTTTTTTATGTAGAACAAAACAAAACAAATGACTAAAATCAAAAATAAAAGTTGAATTTCTGTAAATATCTTAAATAGTATTCTGCAACTTTTTCAGAAGTTTCATTTAAAATTAAATTACATAAAAAACTAATATTTTATGTATTACAAGGTAATAGAAGCAATGCATAGAATTAATCAGTTTTTAGATTATGATAAACCTTGACTAAAAAATGAATTTTAATAACAAAATTAAGCATCTTAAAAAAAAAAAATCTACCCTAAATGTTTCTATATTTTTGTAAACAATAAATTAAATGTCCTTATATTTTAACTGCTGAAAATAATTTATGTTAATTTAACAAAAAATGTTATGATGTTCTATTTAAATTCTTTACCTCTATTATTTTGCATCGGAGGGTATTGCACTAATAGTGACTTGCTATTCTTTGTGCTGGACATACTTCATCTTTGAGCTGGAGCAATCCATTACTTGTTGGGGTCCCTTTTTGTCTGTAGTAACTTTAGAAATGCAGTTTGTGAATAGAAATGTGCTTCCTCTTTTGTGGGTGTGTAGACATCCCTCCCTAAACCCCTCCCTGTATCTCCTTAAACCAGTGGTGTAACAATAGCCCTGGTATGCCCCGCAGTGCGGGGGCCCCCGCCCTTCACGGGCCCCCTCCAGCACTGTGCATGAGCGGCAGCTGAGAGCTCCTGACTGGGTCCGGAGCATGGGGAGCCCTCTCCATTTATGTTGCGGGGGCCCCCTCAAATTTCGTTGCGCCACTGCCTTAATCTCCTGCCTACTCCTCCTTTAACCCCTCCCATCTAATACTAAGTCTTCCCCATATGTCAGCCATTTCCTCATCCCTCCCACATTGCTGATAAAACGTTTACTTAGGTGTGCAGAGATTCTGTAGTGGGGGTGGATATCTCCACGCAGAAAAAGACAGAAGAGGTGGGGGTAGAGATCCTGCACAAAGGGTTTGTGAACAGCATTTTGTTGCACGTTTAAAGTGCTATTGTGGTACAACAAAAATGTAATATGTGAATACGCCCCATACCTATTTATTGACCCTATGAAGCCCTCTGCCATTAGAAGAAATGTTTGCTCGATATTTGCCTTTGGATGCTGGAGAGGATGAAGGATGACAGTAAAAGTGTGTTCTTCAAAAAAAGCCTCTCTGGTGCAACATGTAATACACATCTTTCGTATCCATAGTTCGACCTGTTAAATGACATCTATTGTCTTTACTCTTTGTTGTATATCCGAAATATATTACTTCTCGGGTGTAATTGGAAGCACACAAAAAATAATGGAAAACAAAGACGTGAAAGTGAGCCAGAGAAGCCAAAATGCCACCATTAAAAGAAAGGTCAGTGTTCCCCTCTTTGAAAAGATTAAAGAACCATAAATACAGCAGTCTCATTTGATGCGAGTTCTATCCGTTTCTGTCTTTGCTTGCAGAAAATGCTCAATCCGGATAATTGCTGGCTACCTAGCTGCAACTGAGAAAAATGTTAATTAGAATAACAAAATTACCATACGTAGACCACCATAGCATTCAGACCACTTTTGTCTTGTAAGTCATAGGCAACTTTTTCAGCGCTTTGTTCACCTTTAATAACCAATCAAAACAACTCTATTTTATCCCTTTCGAAAATGCATTTTGTGTCAAGGTTTCCCGTCAAAGTTAGTAAAAAGTGAGAGTGCATGATGAGCTGCCATTTAAAGCACATTAACTTTAAGTGTTGCTGAGATTAGGCTGTTTTAAGTGAATGCCTCCTAGAGCTGCTGAATTGCACTGTGATTAGTTTCTATTTAAATGTAAATGTAATATCATAATTTCAGAAAATGCATATTTAGATCATCAGAGACTAGAGTACAAGTAGAAATGACAAGTCTCTTTTGTACTCTTCACATCCCAACAATTTCTCTTTTCCTTAACAAAGGTTGCTTGTCACAGTCATGTATTTTAAGTCTTTCTCTAAGTGCCATGGACCCAAAGTGAGCTATCACAAGCAAGGTTCAGAGTGCAATAACACTTAAGTTGCCTCACAAGTGACAACTGTTTAACATAATGCATACTGGAAGATATGGAAACATGTTGTGCTTTTAAAACAGATACTGCGTTTTCTCAGAGAATGCATTACACAGCTATAACAGACAATTCGAAAGGCACACTCAGTTGGAATCACATGTTCAATGTCTCTAAACCATGATTAATCATACTTCAATAAGTGAGCAAACTGTTATTGGGGTGAAATAGGTGTGACGTAATTTACAACTGGTTGGAAAGACTGTGTGTATCTGTTGTATTCTCTACATCCGTTCAAATGTATGCAGTTTTCCAGTGCTGTAAATGCAGTTCTGAGCTGCTCGTATGTAATGCAAAAATGGCAGGCTGTCATAAGCCACCTACCTGGATCCCAGTCGATTCCAATGTGGCAGCGATGCTAGTTCCCGAATCCTCCTGAGACTTGCCTTTGGCTTACAGGAGGAGACACTGCTCCGGTAGCAAATCCCAGGGGCAAGGGGGTTGGGATGGAGAGAGCGTGTAGAGTCAAAGATGCTGTGGCTCATCAACTCAACAGCAACACTGCACCAGGCATTCACACCAGTCTGATGAATGGTACCGGCAGATATGATACCTATAGACAAACACATAATAAGGCTTTAGTCTAGTATTAACTCTATCTCATAAGGTATCTCCTCACGAAAGCTTTACAAATCTCAACCAACCTTTACTTTTATTGTTGTTTTGTTTTCAAATAAATTGTCCGTAGAAGCGCCTTCATCAAAGTTCTCAAAACTGTAGTGAGTATGATTTCAGCATCAAACCCACAAGCAAATTTGTATGGAGTAAGCTTCACCAAAGTCCTCTTTGGCAGAGCCCTGCCAACAGTATGTACCAGTTGACCAGTTGAACAAAAACACTTTCTTTGCAGCACGATGTTGCGACTTGTTCTTTTTTGTATCCAGGTGGGAAACTAACGTCGGACGCTCTTTGCGGTGAGGTCAAAGGGGGATGATCAAGGGGAGCTAGCAAAACAGAGTCCTGGAAGCTGGGATACAGGTAAGTGGCAGGCAAAGAGGCTAAGTGAAGGGGAGTAGTGTGGACGGTCTTTAAATAAGACTGCTTAGAATGTTCTAATTGTTTGTAACATTCTAATTTTTTGTAACAAGCAACAGTTGCAGATAATTAACTTGATGAGGCTGCCTTTTAGAAGGTGTTTTAGAATGTTCACAAACGTCATGTTCTAATTGCTTATAGGAAGGAACAGGTGCAGATGAGTAATTTGATGAGGTTGTCTTCTAGAAGGTGTTTTAGAATGTTCACACTGGTTGCGTTCTAATTGCTTATAGGAAGGATCAGGTGCAGATGATTAATTTGATGAGGCTGTCTTCTAGAAGGTGTTTTGGAATGTTCACAAAGGTTTTGTTCTAATTGCTAATAGCAAAGAACAGGTGCAGGCTATTAATTTGATGAGGGCTGTCTTCTGGAAGGTTCACATTGAGGTCATCTATGCCGGTTGCTCAATGCTTATTTTAGTGGATTTTCTGGATGTTTCCGTGGTGCCTGAAACCTGACCTTGCTTATGCATGGTAAAACATTTGTAAAAGCTATTAAGCCTTTTCCAAGAAACCAGAGAACACCAGCTGCAGCTAGCTATTACCAACAGCATGTAATATGGTCAAAAGTCAGGGTACAAGACGTTTGTTCATTCATAAGTGTTGGGAGGAATGATATGAGTCATGCTGGTATATTGTGATAGTCACAAGAGGTGTGCTGTGGCAGGAATCCTGACACAGGCTCTCCAGTTTACACACTGATACTCCACTTGATGTGTCCAACACTTACATAGACATCTCCTAAATCCAGCCTCCCACAGTTTCGCAAAGCTGAACTATGTGAATCAAGGATAGTCCTGAGCAAAATGATCCATTGCAAGTAAGAATCAAACAAACAGATTGACTGATTTGACATCTGACAGACCTTGCAAAATTTGCAAAGTTATAGAGCCTGTAGTTATTCACCTGCACATGAAGAGGAGGAGGCAGAAAACAATTGTACATACCAGCCTGCAGTAGGTGGCCACACTACCAAGTTTCAGTCTATATACTATTTAAAGGTTACAGAAAACTTGTTTGCAGAGTTCCACTGAAGCGATGCTCTTTTTTATCTGTCACCACCCTCAGCAGCGATCAGATACACAGAAATATGAAGGGCAATAGAAGAAGGAGGAAAGTGAATGAGATAGGAGAGAAAACAGAGAGACATGACTCTGCCTCTTTGCTTCTGCTGGTCAAGGAGGTCTAAAGGATGTTCTTGGTTGATCAGACCTTTTTTGCTGACTGATAATGCTGTTTTTTTAAACTCTGCACACTGGGATATTGCTGTTCCGTCCCCAGTGTATGTGCTGTGACCCCCAACACATGGTAAAATGAGTATATCCCTAACTGACATATTCAATTTTCCAGTAAGGCCCTAGCATATGGTGCAGGAAAATGCACCAATGGAAAGGAAAGTCATCTGTGGACTGCAGCACCTATTGTGCCATCCACTAGGCTGACAGGAAAAACATGGCTTCAAGTGAGCATGAAAGATTTAGCTTTTATACCTGCAGGCAAACCTGTCAAAATATTTCTTTTTGAAGGGGAGGAGCGCTACTTTTAGATATTAAATATGTCACCCATAGGTAGGCTTTGTGGCCCACAAGGTAGGTTGCCCAGTATTTAAAAGTAGAACATGTCAGAATTTTATGCTGGCATTTTCCTACAGTGACTAGTCCTCAAAAGCAATTTTTGATTTTAAGAACAACTACTAATCCTATGAAAAACTGCACTTCAAATAAAATACGACATGTACTAACTTTGGTTTGTGACACATCATAACACTGATTCAACCACTGTTTTTAATATTTATTAAAAATCCAATTCAATGGTGAAGTTTCATTTTTTTAAATAAATATACAGGAAAACTCACTTTTAAAAAGTTAGACTTTGCCCCAGACAGTGCTTTCCCTTATTGAGGTGTGAAACAGCTCCCAGAGCTGAGACAATGACTTAGGCCTTTTGGCAGAAAGACTTTGGCATGAGTTATGTGATGTGTATATGAGTAGGCCTCAGGCACTTAAGTAACTAGAAGATTAGGCCGGCACACTTATAAGTGTGAGGAATAAGATGAGGAATTTAGTAATTTCCCTAGAAACACCCCTGGCTGGGACACCAGATACCTCACTAGAGAGGAGGGCTCTGTTATGTTGGATTTATCTCAGAATATTGCACACAGGAATAGTTTACAGTAAGATAAACAAGATGTGCTGCATGAGTGTAGAGGGTTGACCGTGGGACTTTTTTCTCTATGGTTATGGAGTATCCAGGAGTCACCCACAGCACTGACTAGTGAATCCTACAAAGTAGTTCCTCTCACCCAACTCATCAGAAAACGTTCTGTACCTGTAGAAGACCAGAAGAGGACTTCACATGCTGTCTGTGACCTGTGTGTATATCTGAGAGGCTGTACCTGTCCCACTTGTACCCAGGACTGAGAAGAGGACTCCAAATGTCACTTGGTTGATCTCCTGTGTGTCTACAGAGACACAACAAGCTACAAGAGGCCTTTTTTCTGAAGTGACCAGTATCATGACCCCTAACCTATATTTCTTTGCTTTTCAAGGCAGCTGCAGGAACAACGTGCATCCCATCAATCCCACAAGAAGTTACGCTCCCCAACAGTCATGAAAACTGGGTGTGTGCATCCCACGTGGGGAAGGAGGGTGGGAAATGAGAAGAACAACCAGGTTGTAAGTTACTGAGGTTGGGTATGGTTCTCTGGCTAAATTTCTCTGTCTGACCCCCGTGCCAAATACTTCTTTGGTTGATTGCTTTCAGAGATGATCTGTACAATGAGTAATCAACAGAATTAACATGCACATATTAAAAAACCTCTAATCAAACAATAACTCTATTTTAATGATTCAGCCTCTCTTACTCTTGATCAGAGACTCTCTTTCTCAACCATAATTCAAATGGTCTCAATGCAGATTAACAGGTTGTAGGTTGTCAAATAAGTAGATTATTCTCAAGGACGGAAAACAAGTAGTGAGTTTATCTAAGTCTTCAGAAAAGGTAAGTCATTAGCTCAGAAGCAGACTGTTCTACTTTTGTTTCTAAAGATTGTCCCACAAAGAGTTGGTGCTTGACAACCAGTTCTTTACTTGCAGAATGTGGAATTGTATTGCGCATAAAAGTTTTACTCAACTAAGGGCTACATTTGCGAAGCATTTTTAAGGTTGCAAATGGCCGGATTCACAGAATCGGCCTGTTTGCAACCGTAAAATTGCTTTTTGGGATGTACAAAGCCCAAATTGCGATTCGGTAGCTTGTTGCTGAATCACAATTTGGGTTTTATAATTCGGTATTAGGAAGGGCGTGTTGCGGGCGTCCCTTGCTAATTCCGAATATGAATGGTATGAACAAATGCTTTGCAATGAAATGCGATCACAAAACATTTTCAATTTTCCTCCATTTAAAAGTTGTTGGCAACCCATTTGCAAATAGGAAGGAGCCCCCAAGGGATATATTTTAAGAGCAGGAAGTGGTCCCACTGACTACTCCTAAAAAATTAAACTACCAAGATTAATTTCTTTGTTTTTAAAAGTATCCCGTTTTCCTGTGAGGAAAAAGGGATGCATTTTAAAAAAAAAGATTGCCTATTTAAAAATAATCACAGACATGGTAGTCTGCTGACCTCAGCAGGCCACCATCCCTGTGATGGCTGCGATTCACAAATTGCAACCTACCTCATTAATATTCATGAGGTAGGTCTATTTGCGGCCCACTATGAGTTGCTAATGAAACTCAAAAGCTTTTCATACATTTAGAATAGTGATTTCCTAATAGCGATTTGAAGGGAGTCTCAATTAGGAAATCGATATTCCTAATCATCCTACATCTGGCCCTAAATGCTCAATTGACTGGCTCACCATCAAACAAGGTTAACCAACGGTTCTGGTGTTTGAATTCTCAAGCACACTGCCCACTTGCCATGAACCTCCTGCAGCCACATTTCTGCCCTCCTCGCTGCCTTCAATGCTCCGACGCACAAACAGACAGACGTGCTCTGCTACACGGTAGCGATCGGTGGTGGTTTTGCTGCAATCCAGGAAACAGACGGACTCCAGTGCCCAGACTGCTTTGCGGCAGGAGCCGGATCATCCACACCGCGCCAAGCAGCGCTTAAAACCGGGGGGAAGGGCGACGGGAGGAGGCCCCTCTCCCTGAAAGGACGATAGTCCGGGACACCTTGACCCTGACCTATGATCTATTTTGCCAGGTACTGTACCGTTGCCATACCCCAGTTTTAGTTTTGTGACTTTGTCTGCAACGAGCTGTTGTAGATCTTACTTTTAACAATGAGCAAAAACAAGGGGGTTTCGGGGTTACAGGAACTTTGGACGCTTTCATTATAAGGGCTGAATCCTTACTTACTCATGAGATCCAACTTACGGAGAGGAGGTTATCTTTGGATCCGTCCTCCTTACAAAGGTGCTCATCATTAGGCATTGCTGCTTCAACTGCCCCCCAAACCTGTTTGTCGCCCTCTCCACAGGGTACGTTGCAGACCCCTCTCGACCATGACCCAAGGGTCTCCATAAAGGATACCTCTGGCGAGCTCAACGAGCCCACCATAGCTTTAAGGACTCGGACCTCTAAACTCCACTGTGAAGGTACGACAAGAGAGTTACCTGCGAAGCGTAAACGGGGTATAGGCACGGGTGCATATAAATCAAAAGCACTAAAGGAGCCCCGTCGTACTCACCCTCCATCGATTCAAACAAGTTCTATCGGCACACAGACTGATGATTTTTTGCTCCCTACATCAAGCATTCTTTCAGAGGCTGCGGTTACTGAGGCCAGTAAGCCTCTTTTGGATAGCGTTTTAACCCAGTTTAAGGACTTGATTGACACTAACTTTGCCCAATTGTATGGGCGCTTAGAACGTATGGACATGGTCCTAAACAATATGAACAATTTGAATGGTCAAAATGTGCCCTCTCACGTTGCTGCTGCTCCAGGGGAGGGTCTGGTCTTGGATAATTTCTATGTATCAATTAAAGCTCCCCTGGAGAAACTGCTGGCCAGGGTACCTGATATAGAGGAAGCATTAAAAAGAGTTGAAAGCGTAGGCTCAGTTAATCACTTGCTACATTTTCCAAAACCCACATCTACACTGAACAACGGCAGTTCATCTCAAGTCCCTCAGGTTAACATTCCTCAAACACAAGACAGGGCACTTGAAGGCAACAAGAGTACCACCAACACAAAATATACTGAAGCTGTAATACACAATAACGCCAGACGTCCCCTCAAGTTGCCAAGACCTTATGTAGCCCCTATGGATAGGGAGAACATGGAAGAGGTGAGATTGAACTTGCCACCAGAAGCCACGCCGTATATAATAATATTGGCAAATGTTCCATCTCTTACCTCACAGGCTAATGAAACGTGGGAGACATTAAGGAACAGGGCACTCTGCTGGCTCGGAACTAGGACCGGACTAACAGAAGCCCTGTTCACTGAGTTTAAAATGGTGAGAAGAGTCGGATGGGTAGGGACCAGGGAAAAAACATTCCCTGGCGATTGTATTGTTCTTACTTTTAGAACGCCCAGCTTGACACAGGAGATTCTACAAAGACTTGGCAGCACTTATGTGACAACTAGGGATATAAACGTACTTCCCCTGGGATACTTCTACCCTCCAATAGATTACATCCATCACCAGGCACGACAGCAGAGATCTACACATTTAACCAATCATTCACAATTTAGTGTACCACTACACAATAGATTTGATATACTTTCTTCCCTGGAAGAAATAGATTGACTCAATTATGCATCTAGTCACGTAGTGCAGAGCCAGTCTACTGTAAGCTGTCTATATGGATTAGTTTCCAACCTAACCCTTCCTGACCCGTGGGATGACCAAGATACTTTTGACGTTTCACAAGAGGACCGCGGCCTAGGTAGAGAGGGGCCACTGGCTGATGCCCATCTAGATGCTGAGAGGCCAGGTGACAGCACTGTACCCTGCATTAACGAGCAGAGCCCAAATCAGTTAACTATAACGACTCCTCATGCATCCTTTCTAAAAAATAATAGTCTCCCTTTTAATGCCTTTAATGACATCCCCCCCTGTAATAATTATGATCTACTTTGCAGTAACCGTGATTGTCAGGGTGTTTATGGGTCTAGCCTAGAGATTAACACCTCTGGGAATGTGGCTCATAACTCTACTGGTTATTGTAATCTTCTCGGAAACGATATTGATAATAACAATAAGATCTGTACAAAATCATCAGGGAATAACCTTAAAGTTCTAAGCTGGAATGTTGCGGGGCTCCGCAGTAAACATAGTATTCCTGAATGGCTGGAATTTATGACCGGTTTTGTGATCATGATGGTGCAAGAAACCTGGGCCAACGACCCTATACATCTTAATGGTTTCAAGACCTTCCATCACCGAGCTATTCCATCCAGTCATGGTAGATCAAAGGGCGGCCTCTGTGTTTATGTATCTAACAAATTGGCCAGCAACAGTGTAACAGTAAATTCATCCAATCCATTTTATCAAATTGTCCAGGTTGATTCTACGACCTCTATTTCATTGATCTTAGTTAATTTGTATAACAATGCCTGTAACTTGGACATAAAGGATATTCTGTGTCAACTTGACGAGGAATTGGAAAATATCTTGGATAAGGGTTCAAATGATAAAATCTTGCTTTGGGGAGGTGATTTTAATATCCAACCATGCCAATTGCTGGCTAATAAAGTCTGTGGCATGATTTCTCCATTGGGTGACGATGTCTCTCACTTTGTTCATTCAGGGTATGGGGAGAAACTTAATGAGCTGCTCTTCAAATATGACTTTGGCTTTACTAACGAACTTGGAGGCAGCCCGATTGCAGTACCCTGTACATTTGATGGCAGCAGGGGTAGGAGTGTCATTGATTTCCTTCTATTTCCCAAACGTTATTCTGCACTTGTTCTTAACTTTACATTACATAATATCGGAATGAGTGATCACTTTCCTCAGAGCTTTGAACTGGACATTAGTCTTCAGAGCAAGCCTGGTCAAGGGCAATCCACGCTTGCCACGGAGAACATAGTACTCTCCCGTTCAAACGGCTTTACCCTGCGTTGGTCCATGGTCGACCCATCTCGATTTTTACAGCAAGTCATTATAAAACAGAGTAGGGCTTTTGAGGTCTGTTTGGATGAGACTGCTGACCCTAGTACGGTCGTGGAGGCTTTTGGACACATTAGTGAGGAGATTAGTGGTGGGTTGATTACAAAACAGATTAGAGGGGCAACGAAAAAGCTAGGATGGTTTGACCATGCGTGCACTTCTGCACACAATAAGTTAAAGAAGGCCTTGAAGGAGTCGCCTAGGAATAACACAGAAGTACAAAACTGTAGGCGGGCTTATAAGCTAGCACTAAAACATCGCAAAAAGGTTCTTAAAGAGGAGGCTTGGGACCGGCTGCAGGAAGCAAGCCAGAATAAAGATTCTAAGTTATTCTGGCGTATTGTAAACTCTCCCTTCTGCTGTGACGATGATAAACCCAGAATAGAGGCAGCAATTACAGAACAAGAATGGGTGGCCCATTTTGCGAAATTATATATGGGTTCAGCTGAAAAGGACCAAGAGAACTCTGTGGTCGGCATGAGAGATGTCTCCCCTGGGCCTACTCCAGTGTGGAAGCATTTTGATTTTAGCTTCAATCTGGAGGAGGTGATTCGGGCAATTGGAGCTAGCAAGGGAGGGAAGGCTCCTGGCCCCGACGGGATCCCGACTGACATTTTTAAAGACAACATTGATCTCTGGGGGCCTCTTCTGACCCTGGTTCTTAAGTCTTTTCGGGAAGTTGGTTTTCCAGCATCCTGGTCGAAATCACACATCGTGCCTATATTTAAAAGGGAGACCGCAACTGTCCCTCACACTATAGACCCATCTCCTTGCTGGATTCGCTGGTCAAGGTGGTGGGTCGTATTGTGCTGGACAGATTGCAGGAGTGGGCAGACTGTAACAATATTCTGTCCGACTTCCAATATGGCTTTCGCCAGGGTGTTGGGACCACAGAGCAGGCTATCAACTTGAACTTGCTAGTGAGCAAGTACACACAAATAAAAGGGGGCAATATGTTCCTGGCGTTTGTGGATTTGACCTCCGCATTCGACTGTGTCGCCCATGATAAACTCTGGTCCATTATGGCCTCGATGGGCGTTGACCGTGCCATCGTCAACTTCCTCAGATATTTGTATTCAATGAGCTCTGCCAAGATCCGATATGGTATGAATGGTGAATGCACAAGCCCTATTGACATTAAGAAGGGAGTCCGTCAGGGGTGTGTGCTCGCGCCGTTCTTATTTAACTTATATATTAATGGCTTGGGCAGCACCCGTGTGGACTCCTGTATCGATCTGCCCCAAATCGGCAACAGGCCAGTACCAATATTATTGTATGCGGATGACGCAGAACTTATGGCCCGCACCCCTAATGCCCTTCAGCATCTTTTAGATAAATTTGTAAATTTTATGGAGAACCTGGGGCTTTTAATCAACATAGGTAAAACGTACGTTATGAAAGCTGGTCGAAAGCTAGCCAAGGGACGCAAGATTTTAATAGGAAATGAGATTTTACCCCAAACATCAACTTTTTCATATTTGGGAATCCTATTCGATAGTAATGGTAACTGGAAAAGTGCAGTGAAATCGAGAAGAATGCAGCTCCTCAGATCAATAGCGGGTCTGAATAATTTTTCTAGGAAAATGGGACGTAAATCTCCCAGGGATATGATGAGCATTTATATCGCCAAATGCCGATCAGTAGCGATGTATGGCTCTGAGTTGTGGGGACACGGAGATGTTGATTCCTTACAGTTGGTAGAAAATGGGTTTCTTAAAAATCTTTTGGGGCTCCCAACCAGTTGCTCAAACTTTGTGTGTCATGCAGAGTTGGGCGTAACTTATTTAGAAGATTTAATAAGGGTGCAGCCAGTGCTCTTATGGCATAAGCTCTGGACAACGGACCACACAGGTTTTAACAGAGCCATTGTACAGGACTGTTGTGGTGCGGACCATGCATTGAAAATTCCATGGCTGAAGTACATAAAGAATTTTATGCAGGATATTTGTCATTCTGAATATTACGATAATCCTGAATCTTTGTTGCATATATCAAGAGCATCTTTAAAGAAAATATGCCTGAACAACTTAGAGGAAAAGAGATTAACATCGGAACTTGTGAAGCCCACCGTACAATATAACCAAATGGTACTGACCTGCTATACGATGCAACCGTATTTAATTGGTGTTTTAAATGCTCAACATAGATTTGTATTGACACATTTTAGGTTAGATATTTTTCATCGTTTGACAACCTTTCCCACTACCAACAACTGGTCTCGTCAATTAATATGCTGTCCTTGCGACCAGATCTCTAAACAATCAACTATTCATGTACTGTTTTTCTGCAAATTTTATACAGACCTAAGGTTTATTTTTATAAAGCCTCTAATGAAATCGTTAAATTTTAGACAATGCAGACCAGCCTACTTATACCTACAATTGCTCCCGGACTTGTTTACATGTGTGGTAGTGGCAAGATTCTTGAGGTCTGTTATCACTAAAAGGAAGTTTTTAACTGCTGCATTTTAAATCAGCAAGCGTTTTTACTGTACCTGTTTTTTAATGATTTGATTAACTCTTCTCATTTTTTAATTTGTAATGAACTGTTAGCTTTTATGATTCTTTGTCTGAATCGAATAAAGTTGATTTGATTTGACTGTCTCTATAATCTTTACAAATGCATAATTATATCACCTTTGCCTAATGGCACATTAACCATTAAAATTACTAATCTGGTTTTGTTGCTCTTTCCTTTTTCCGTTCAGGTGAAACTTAAGTGGCCGCTGTTGACGTGCCGACCACCAGGAAGGCAAGATAATGATTACCTTACGGGCTGGGATGCTCAAAGAAATAGCAGTGCTGCAGATTTCCTAATTTGCACAGGGTGAACATTGCAACAAGTTGACCAGGAAAAACTGGACCTGGACTGGTTTCTGATGGCCTCCTATGCTGAAGTAAGCCCTGGGCCATAAGTGTTTTCTCTGAGGCTCTTGAAGCCTTAGAAGAGATCCAGATGAATGGGTCCAGATCCAGAAAGTCAGAAAAGGTGAGACTTAGGACATGTTTGGACTTCTAAGATCTCCAGAGCCCTAAATCCAGGGGTAGATATCATGAACAGGCGAAGATCCATAAAATACCCAAATGATATGAGGACGTCAGCAGGTATGAAATTAGAATTTTCCCACTTAGAGCTTTTCCTTCCAAAGTGGCGCCAGTGGGACCTCATTCGACAGCTATCAGACTTTGAGAGGAGATTGCTGGACACAGCCTGCAACTTTGGACTGTTGGAGGATTTCGACTCCCATTTCAGAGACTAAGATTAAAGGTAGATCTTTGATGAGATGACCCGCTGTGTATGTCCAACGTCTGCTCTATTGCAATCAGCCTAGGCCCTATGTCCTGGTCAAGCACAAACAGTGATGTCTGATTGAAGCTTTATGTTTTCTTGTTGCATTTTTCTCTAAAAATCTTTAAATTCATATTTATGTTACCTAAATTGATTTTAATCATTTTTGTGCCATGTTCCTGATTACAATTGCCTCACTTTTTAGAAATTGGTTGTAAGATTTTTATTGTGTTGTGTTTTGATGTTTTACTTGTTTTGGTACCTGTGCTCACCTCGTCTTCCCAACTAGAGAGACGCCCAGTCATGGATAGGTTTTAGTTTCTTTATTCGCCACTGTTTTGAGCAGCTAGCACAGGCTCTGAGTTTGTTCCCTACAAAAGGGCAAGGTTCTCCGTTCTGACTCATCCTGTTTTCTCCTCTGTAACAGTGGGTATATCAGGCAGGTCCTGTCTCCCCTTCCGAGTCCTACCTGTCCTCTCCAGGTGCAGAGATGTGGGCTCTTGTGTCCCACATAGCAAACTATAAAAGGGAACAATCAATAACTAAGCCAATGGCATTATCCGGTTTCCTATCTACTGTGCCATCACTATGCACTATGCCCTTGTTTATAAGTGCTCTTCCCTTCCCAAGTGACCCCTCTGTGGTAATCGTATACTGGCCGACCACCTCCTTAACGCAAACACACTAACAACTGGGACATGCCTGAAGTGACTGCCCTCCAGGGTCATGGAGACTGGAGCCACAGCGTCCTCCTCCTCTTGAGAGCAGTGCTCATACAGTGCTCTTCCTGGTTTCCGTCCTCTCCACCTCCATTTTCTCTACACATGTCCTTGGCGTCTCCCTCCACGTCCACTCCACACACGTCCTTGGTGTCTCCTTCTGCGTCCTCACCACACCCGTCCTTGGCATCTGCTACCACGCTGCTCTACTGCAGGTCTCAGTCCACTCTCTCTTTCCTTCTGCCAAAGTACACGTCAGGATCTGCCACCTCCAAAATGCCCACCCCACCAAAGCATGGTGCCCCTTCCTTTATGGTCCCGGCTTGTTCCAGTGGTCCAGTGACATGAAGTCAAGCCACTGGAGGGTTGCAGCTCTCTCCGCTCTGGGGCTAAGGTGGCAATCATCTTGGAATCCTCAGGCATGGCAGCTGCCTGACTACACTGCCTTCTCAATAGGAATGGACGTTCATGTCATTCCTACACAGGGCAACAGGACAAGAAATCCACATTCCCCTTGCAACATCCATGGAACTTGAAATGCCTGAAAAGAAAAAGACTGGAAGTCCAAGAACCAGCGTAGAACCTTAGGTTTCGAGTTTTTATACAAGACCAACCAGGTGAGGAGAGCATGATCTGTCAAAAGGATAAAAGTACACCCCAACAAATAATATTGAAGGGCTTCATAGCCCACTTCATGGTGAAACATTCCTCCCCGATGGTGGCGTAACGGACTTGCCTTGGAAACAACTTGCGGCTAAGGAACAGTATAGTACGCAGTACGCACTGCTGATCGGGCTGTGACAAAATGGCCCCCTGAGTTAGGACATGAGGTCAGCAGCTTGACACAAAGCTCCTGCACTTCGGTCCATGGCACAAGCTTCCTTGAATGCTTATGGGACAGCAGGTCAGTGAGGGGGCATGCAATCTCAGGGAACTGTGGAACTAACCTCTGATACTAACCCACAAGTCTCAAGTAGGAGCGTATGTCCCTTTTTGTTGCCAGTTGGCCACATTCTTAATAGCCTCCAGTTTTTTCATTTGTGGACGTAGGACTCCTACATGTATGGTCAAGCCAAAATATTCCATGTGTTCCATAGTGAAGGTGGTCTTTTTTGGATTTAAGGTGAGGCCTGCTTTGTTCAAGGTCATTAATACCTGTTCTAGGTTTTGTAGATGGGTTTCCCAATCAGGGCTATACATAACTATGTCTTCCAAATATGCTACAGAGTACTTTTGATGTGGCTGTAACTACAGGAAGGTAGCAGGGGCCTCATGAGAAGGCTAAATGGCAATACTTTAAAGTGATATAACCCTGAAGGGTTCAAAAAGGCTGTCTTTGCTCAGGCTACCCGGATGAGGGGAATCTGCCAATAGCCCTTCATGAGGTCAATTGTGGACACGTGCCCTCTCCAACCTTTCTACCAACTCATCCACCCTGGGCATAGGGTATTATCAAAACGTGAGATGTTGTTCAACTGGCGGAAGTCTATACAAAAATGTAGACTACCATCTCCTTTTGGCTCTAGACCTACAGGTGAGTACCAAGCACTTTGGGAGGGTTCTATTATGTGGGTATCCTATCTACTGTGCCATCACCATGCCCGTGAAACAAGTGGTGTCTGCCTTCTTTATAAGTGCTCTTCCCTTCCCATGTGACCATGCTGTGGTGATCGTACACTGGCCCACCAGCTCCTTAAAGCAAACACACTAAGAACCGGGACTTGCCTGAAGCCACGGCCCTCCATGGTTCTGGCTACTGGAGCCACAGCGTCCACCTTCCCTCTGGTACCACTGGGGTTGGGAGCAGTGCTGGTAGAGTGCTCTTACTGGTTTCCGCCCTTTCGACCTTCGTCCTTTTTACGCCCGTCCTTGGCCTCTCCCTCCATGTCCGCTCCACACGTATCCTTGGTGTCTTTTATCACATTCTCCTCCCACAGGTCTCAGTCTCCTCTCTCTGTCCTTCCACCACAACACACATCAGGATTTCCCACCTCCAAAAAACCCACCCCACCAAAGCATGGTGCTCCTTCCTTTATGGTGCCAGCTCGTTCTGGCGGTCTGTGACATGCCGCCGATCCACTAGAGTGCTGCAGCTCTCTCCGTTCAAGGCTAAGATGGCTGCCATCTTGGAATCCTTGGACACAGCTGCCGCCCTACTACAGTACTGCTTAATACTTTGCACATATTTCCTTAAATTAAGAATGTCTGCCATGGGCATCAGTGGTTGAGTCCAAGTTTTTTCATTGAACTTGTGTATTGGAACTAACATGAGATCGGACTTATTACTTGGGCTAGGCCTGCCACAGTGAAAATAGCTTTTTGTGGCTTGTCACTGTAGGGACACAGTAACATAACTTTTCTACGTGTTTCACTTTTAAATACTGTGCACCCTACCTTGTGGGCTGCAAAGCTTGCATAGTGGTGACTTATTATTAATTAAAAGGGAGGCATTACCTGTTAAAATAGGTTACTTTAGTAGGTCACTCTGTAGGTTTTACACTGCAGCAGTCAGTCTACAATGGTAGGACTGAAGCCATGATTTCCTTATTCACACAAGTGGATGGCATATTGAGCACTGCGGTCCACAGGTGACATTTAACTTCCGATGCCATGGGTGCAGTTTCTACACCATATACTATGGCTCTATATGAGAGTCAAATATGTTAATCAGAAATTGGTTAGCTTCTACTTGCTTTAGGGGTCAACGCACATACACTGGCCACTGGATAACAGTGCCCAAGTGTGAAGGAAGAGTCTAAAAACCAACAATACAGCAAAAACAGGGGTGACCACGCAAAATGATGTATTTTATCAGAGAAATCATATAATCTCTTTTCTACAAACACTTCTAAATACTAATTGCTAACAAATACCCTGCCTTTAACAGGTTTCTTAACACATACACCATGCATGTTTAACTAACACTAAAACAAACATACTAAACAAATATTTGGTACATCAATTATTTCATAAAAACACTGTTTTAACAAAGTATTACCATTCTATTACAACTAGTATGCTTACACTACTTCTTCATAAATAATAAACATATAGGGCCGGATTCACAAAGGTAAACTTAGACCAAAAGTCTAAGTTTAGACCTGAAGCCTAAGTTTAGACCTAAAGTCTAACTTTACTACTAGTAAAGTTAGACTTTTTGTCTAAGTTTAGACCAAAAGTCTAACTTAGACCAAAAGTCTAACTTTACTACTACTAAAGTTAGACTTTTGGTCTAAACTTAGACCAAAAGTCTAACTTTAGTAGTAGTAAAGTTAGACTTTAGGTCTAAACTTTGACTTTAGGTCTAAACTTAGACGTTTGGTCTAAGTTTACCTTTGTGAATCAGGCCCGTATAACATTTGAATTCTAAAAAAGTCCTTACATGTGTATATTTGTCTTATTTTATACTACTGCTATATATAACTATTCTTTCTTGCATAATTCTTTCCCATTATTTTTTTTTAAAATACCCTTTTCGTTTTCATGTTTGTTCTACTCATGGAACAATGTATATCAATGTCTGCACCAGATTACATAGCAATGAAAAATATAAAAAAATAACCTGCTTCCTTTACAGCTAAAATTCCCAAAAATATAATAAACTACTAGGCAAACTTACTGCTGTTTTCATTTGATTTCTCAGTGAAAAATTAAATATTATTTTTTGCCTATGCTGCTCTGGTTGTTGTCTTCAAAAGAAGAACAGGTCAATTCATCTAAATTCAGTATCACTTAGTGCATGTGTGTAACCTTGCTTACAAATGTGTTTGTGATGCCCTCTTCTACGTCAACATATTTCAAGCAAGTCTGCAACATTCCCAAATTTCCTTTCATCCATTTCCCAAAGAGGAACACAAGAAGTGTTGGCCTTGCACCTCTTTTACCCCTATTTTCTTTCTTTAGCCTGCAGTTGATTTTATTATTTTTTTCCAGTTTGCCACCTGAAGCTAGCACAACTATTCAGTGCTTAGCTGCTGTGTTGAGGCCTGCAAATTCAATTTCTATGCAAATCTACGGAAATATAAAAAACAATTTTTCATATGTTAGAGAGTGCTGTAAAGGAAGCATGTTATTTGGGACATGAAGCCTTGCACATAAAGTCAATATGTCTGCACAAGTGTTAGCGCCAGATTAAAAGAGAACGTAGGGACCCAGCCCTACAGTCGAATGGCAAACATTCTACAGAAGTTACTGATAGACTAAGGTGGACAAGGGTACTAGCAATTATACAGAGCAATGTCCAACAAGGTATCCTCCCAAAAGAAAGACATAGGTTATTCAAATTATTTCATTAATATATAATTCCATCAATAAATGTAGAACAAATAAGACTAACATTTGACCATGTAAATTGATTAGAATTTGTATAAGGAAAATGCATGCCAACAATTACTGTAGCACATAAATGAACATTCTTACAGAAAAATACCTTGCTACCTTGTTGAACATTGTTATTCATAATTATTCATACTGATCATTTCATTACCAAAGTATTTCCGTCACTGACGATGGGTACCAAATTTTCAACATGCAGTGTTTCAACAATGAAAAAAATTCCCTACATTTTTGGTACACATCATCTATGGTTGGGTGGGACGTATATTCATATTCTACAGCAGTGCAAGCAACAGTATCTACTTTGCTATGTTTTGCTGTGTTCGCCTCTTCAGTTCTCCACTTTCAGCACAAAACTAATCTTCGGACTCCTTATCATAACACTCTTGTGTGTGGATACAGATTTGTTTGGTTGATGCACTCTGTTCAGCACAGGCGACCTCCTTACAGCTTCCATATTATTTTAACCCAAGATGTTGCCTCATTGTGTGATTTTCTTTCTAAACTACCGGGGGAAGCACAACATGCACACAGTTACCCAAATATTAGCAAACAACTACCCTAACAAAAAGTCTGGCATATTGGCTTTGTTTTAACCCTTGTTGTCCCTTCTGTTATTTACCTGTCCCTGCAACCACTTTGAGAAGCATCTCATCTGTACCAAGAATATTTCCAAATTTGGACATCAAATGGAATCTATGTAAAAATGAAGAAATATAGCAATGAGGATAGCAACATTTAGAATTCCCAATGACTATTGTTTTCATTTTATATTAGACAAACCTTGAAGAAGAACATAATTAAGTATGTCATAAAAAGAGAATATAATATAAATTACAAACCTAACCCTTAACCAAACCCTTACACTTTCCTGAACATTGCCTCTAGCTCTACACCTACCTATGTATTTACCTCTAGCCCCTGTGCCTACTTCTGCTGCCAGGTCTACACTTAAACTTACCTCTATACTTACCTTTACCTCTAAAGTTACTTCTGTCTCTACATATACATCTACCTCTAACACACCTCTACTCCACACCTTTTCTACCTATCTCTATACTTTCCACTAAACTTGTATTTACATCTACATCTATTGCATCCCTTACATATACCCAAACACTAGCTCTATCTCTAACTCTTCCTCTAAATTTACCTATGCCCCTAATTGCTAGCTCTGGACCCAGGTCTCCTTCACACCTACCTCTGCACCTGCTGCTGCCTCTCTACTTATCTAAACTTCGACACATGTATGTACCACCATACCTTTCCCTTCTTATTCCTCTACACCCACCTCTACACTTATGTCTAAATCTACATCTACCTCAACCTCATCTACATCTACCTCAACCTCTATATCTATTGAAATCTCTATCCCCGCACGCCACTGTAGTTGTATCAAATATCCTTTGAAATAAATGTAACTTATTATTTTTAAAATATTATATAATGTATTAAGGTTATTTTTTTGTTCATTATGAACCCTCAAAATAAAACTTTTCTATGCTGGCTTCGGTGATACAATATTGGAGGCAAAATCTTACTGTAGATCCCTTCTTGTCTTCGGGACTGCTGTGAGATGGTCACCTCGCCATCATTTAGATCTTCTTCCAGAACTGTGACCTGTGGAGTACCTCCAGGTTCCTCCCTAAGCCCCAATCTACTTAATCTATATGTTACTCCTTTAGCCAAATTAATTCAGTCTTTCAACTGTTCTTTCATGTCATGCTGGCGACACCAATTATTTTAGGGAGGGACAGAATATAGATCTAGCACATAACTATTTTTACTGCAGGCCAGCTGACGTTTAAAAACATATGCTGATCAACTGTATGAATTCCAACACTGATAAAACCAAGGTAGTGGTACTTAGGAAGCCTTCAACAATCTGTCTGTCGGTATGGGACTCTTGCTCTCAACCCACTAGTACAGTCAGGAATAACGTGGTAAACTTTGACAATGAGCTCTATTTCAACTGCAGTTGGTGAGTCTTTCTGCTACTTGTTCCCTTTATCTTAAAATTCTCAAGACAGGGGTGGGCTTGCGCCTTCACTATTCAAAACCCTTGTATTTATGGCTCCCGTCTACAGATGTCCATCAGCGGCAACTGGTTCAAAATGGAGCAGCTTGCCACCTGCTGAGATTGCTGTGTACTGCTCACATCTCTGGACAGCTTAACATTTTAAATTGGCACACTGTCTACAAGCGTTTGATGTGTTTGCTACAAGTACTTAACAAAGGTGTTCTTTTTATTTGATCAATCTTCTTTTGGTAGTTCCCGCCGTGACTCCTCATATCTTCCTTGGCTCATCTACTTAGAATTCCAAAGATAAATAAAAAACAATAAAGGTGGCAGGGCTTTCTCTTACCAATTGGCAAAAATTTGGAATGACCTGCAATGCTTTGGGATGTTGTTCATCAAGTCCAAATGGTAAATCTATGATCCACAGTAGACATCTTGAGGCAACATGTTTTGTTGTCTGCATCATGTCACTACTTCACAACTTCAAGCAGGGGCACGACTAGACACGAACTTGGGGGGAGGGTGGGCTAACCTGTCAACCAAAGGAGGTGGGATAAAACTTCAAACAATGGGGCGAAGCTATACTTAGAGCCAATACATGAACACAGTGCCCTAAATTCTGCATTTTAAACACACTGGTCAAACCCAATACTATTACAACAAACATGTTTGACCAAATTTGACAATGTTCATGGACTACTGACAGTGATCTTCAAAAAGGGAATGAGTGATTTAACAACTAAAATGCAACTTCTTACAGATTTCAACACACAGTACTTCAGGAACAGGTTTTGCAAAGTTATTTCAAGAAAATTAGCATTTTTGCCAATTCTTGGAAAATTCTGTTTGTTAAATGACAATGAGCTGATTAAATATTTTTAATTCTATCTTCAGAACTACACTCCAGTCTGACTGTTGACCAAAGTTTTATTTTGCAGTCTGCTTATTGGGATGTTGCAATTTATGCTTGTTTGAGTCCGACACATGTACAGGTCTTACAATACTGAGCTGAGTGGGTACACATCTCATTTCATGATGTGTGACTGCTAAGTCTTTGGTTTGATTTCTAATGTATCTTTAATTCCTCCAGAAATTGAATGTGACTGCCAATCAGTTTGCAGTATTGCTACCTGTAATTTAGTGTGCCAGGAATCTGCACTATTTTAAATTAAAATAAAAAAGTTGTTGTTTTCACCCCACATTGAGCAGTTCTCATATGAGATGACTGTGGTACATCCATGCAGAAGCCAACAGGCTTAAAGAACTGGCAGAAAAGGTAGCTGTCTTGAAATAACTGTGCAAAAAATGACGCTCTAGTAAGCAAAGGATACAAGTATTCCTTCAAGCTCCAGAAGACATGTGGATGATGGGCAATGTCTTGCTAAGACGTCACTCCAACTGAATCAGAAAAGCTGCTTCTTAATAGCATATTTTATAATAACAACAACCATGCTTACATTTCTGGTCTGAAGACCCCTGTACATAAATTGTCAATTCCACTAGCCTCAACCAAGCCAGTCCCAAATCCAGGGACTGACAACACAAGAGAACAGCAAAAATGAAGGGATTGCTTAGACTTGGACGAAAATACATAGGCAGCATTGGCGTGTTTCTTAAGAGGCTATTTTGGGGAAACAAGAATGCCTTATAATGTATCCTTCTAGAAACTGACAACCACCGGTCCAACAGTGCAGCTTACAACCAGCTTAGAAGAAGCTATCAAACTTCGTTAAATTCCTGACACGTCACACAGCCATATTCTGAATGCCTAGAAGGTTGTAATTAGCCGACTCAGGAAGACCAAAACATCAAGAATTGGCATTTTTCTGTCTAGAAATGATGGTGGTATTAACAGCACAAGCCTTCATGTGGCACGGAATAAAAAATAAAAGTTTTTCTGCAAGATCTTCATAATGCAACTGGATGACACAACTGTAACAGGCAGGTAAAAAGACCATTAATGTAATCTTGTCTGAAGTCACTCAGTACAGCCACAGTGCTAGTAGCAGTGCCTAAACTATATCTTAAACTAATCCTTTTATCATCTAATAAGTAGATCTCTACGAGATGTTCAGAAAGCTGGTGAGAGAGATCTTCTCAACATTTTTTTTTTTTATATACAATTTTATTGAACTTCTCACCAATTTTAGTGACTGCTGGTAAAAGGAAGATGAGCCTGTAGCTTCTGCCCTGGTGTCCCAGTTTGACTTCTTTGAAAGGGGTTTTACAACATTTTTCTTTTATCTCTAGGGAAAGTGCCAGATGAAAACCGGTGTTAAGAATGAAGGTAAAAGCAGATGTAATGACAGCAGACAAGGAATTTAGAGTCCTCATTTGACATAGTTCATCTGAGGAGCTTGCCTAAAAGAGGAAATCCAGGAGGAAACTTCCCTCTCCTTCTTAATCATTAGGAGACCTGTGAAAGGAGTGACAAATAAGGACGAAGGCTTGCACTTGTGCTGCATGAGACAGGATGAAACCAGAAGATGGGCAATAAATCATGAATGGCTTTGGTTTTGTCATAGAAAAAAGAAATCAACTTGTGGAAGCAACTTGGGAGGGGGAACAGTCATTTGGACACATGGCAAGTTAGTGATATTGGAGACTGCCTGAGCCCTCGAGGAGTTGGAGGCCTGAGAAAAAGAATTTGAAATAAAAGAGATGTTAATACATGATTTCATTTAGGTCTGCATTTTGATAAATGTAAAAGTGTCTTTTTTTTAGACACAAAGGCATGAAGAGCAAAGCCAAAGTGAAAGTAAGGGCTTTATTTTGAGATTGGTGGCATAGGAGTAGCACCATACCTTTGGGGTGCTTCCGCTCTGCCATAATTTTCGGTCCGACACACTATTTAGAGCTGTCAGAAGGGACATGTCACCACTGCTAGAGTCTCTGCTGGATCTGCTCTGTAAACCTCTGACCTGCCCCCCCTCTGCCAAAAGACCCCAAGCCACATAAAAGCTAGTCCCACCCTATTGATGGTAGGGCTACCATCAATCATTTTCCCTGACTGAGGCATGGTGGATACAGACTGGGGCAATGTAGAATGCCCCACACTCAGGGAGAATGCTGCCTGCAATGCAGGAATCTGTGTTTTATATTGGGAAAACAAACAGCTTCTTTAAGAGATTATTTTCTCAACACAAAGACGTTTTCTGAGTGAGTGCTTTAAAAATGGTGCCCGCTCCGCAAACCTGCTGTGCTCTGAAGTGGTGGTATGGCTACCCTCACATCCCAGAAATTCTGGCCAGGCAGGTAATTTAAATGTTCTGCCTGAGGGACAGAGGGCATAGACTTATCCACCTGAAATATCTGCCAGCAGGTATGAGCATGGTCTACAAGGTTACAGCAGGAAGGACGTCTGACATATCACGCGAGTCCGGTGGACTTTGTTTATAAGCAATATCTATGCTTGATCTTGATTATCCATTTAGCTAATCTATATGATGTTATCATAGTGGAGGAGAAAAGAAAGAGCAGGTGACTGCAGTAAAATGGACAGTATAGATGCTTCGTGTCACTCTCTCCACCCCCATACATGCACACACATATAAACACACACATACCTCCACACACCACACTCTGCACCCCACATCCCTTTCTGTTTATAGTATGTGTAGGAAATCGGGTTACTGGTTAAGGGGGGTGAAAACCTACTCAAGTAGCAACTATAATTTCTGTCACGGTGAAGTCATAAGCAACCCCAAATTAACCTGTACTTAACTCTCTGGTAGCTTGGCACAAAGCAGTCAGGCTTAACTTAAAGGCAATGTGTAAGGTTTTTATGCAGCACTTCAAACAGTAGTAAAGTGATAGCACAATATAAAAAAAATCCCATACCAATGTAGAAAACTAGAGAAAAACTTAGTAAATTATTTAAAAGCAAAACAACAAAAATCCAATCGGTAGAACTGGAGATATGCAGTTTTACAATGTAAGTAAAAATAGTGCCAAAAAGCACTAAGCACCAATTATGGTTATCAGGTCTCACTGGACCGGGACAAAGTCACAAGTTTCAGACCAACTGTAATAGAGCATGGCCAACATACAGGGACTAGGTTAGGCCAGCTGAACAATGGCCTTGCAGTAGAGAAAAAGTAATTTCAGTGTTTTTCACTACCAGAACCTGTAAAACTTAAAAGTACATGTTGACATTTTAAATACACTGCACCCTGCACTAAGGGCTATTTACGGCCTACACTAGGGGTGACTTAAATGTACTAAAAAGGAAGGTTTCGGCCTGGTAAAAGGTTTGTTTTACCCGGTCGAAATTGCAGATTAAAACTATTCACACAGGCTGCAATGGCAGGCATGGGACATGCTTGTCAGGCTACTTAAGTGGGTTGCACAATCAGTCCTGCAGGCCCACTTGTAGCATTTAACTTACAGGCCAATTGGTTGTAAGCCAGTTTTACCATGTTTAAAGGAGAGAGAACACGCACTTCAGCACTGGTTAGCAGCGGTAAAGTATGCAGAGTCCTAAAAGACAACAAAAATGGATTCAGAAAACAGGAGGGTTAAGGCAAAAAGTTTGGGGATGACACTGCTGAGATGGCCAGGTCCAACAGTATGTAATTGCATTGTAAGGGTAAAGACCGAGATGGAGAATTATTAGAGCCTATGAAACAGCAGGTAGATAAATGGGCAACCTAGGGGGGCTTGGTAACCCCAAACTGAGACAAATGTATTGTAAGCTATGTACCTCTATGACAGAAGAACAAAGACAGATTTGGAGACCACTGCCTCGATTCCAAGTTATGTCAAATTCGAGTGACAGTTACTGCATATGGTAATTATCGCTACTAATCGATGAGATTAGACTGGCGATCTTTTCACTCCATGGAACACAGCAAAGCACCCACTATACTTAATATGGATTTGAATGGTATTTATCTGACACCAGCTTGACCTCGAGAGCTGCCTAAGCTTCACCCAAAGCACTTTTCAAAGAAAACATGGTTGATATATCCTGATTGTTCTGCAAGGCATCCTATCGTGACAGAACTCCCATCACCCTTGCGTATTTGGTAGTATTTGGCATTGAGGGCCAGATGTACGACCATTGGATTTAGCGCCTCGCAATTTGCGACAAATTGCGAGTCAGAGACGTCGGGCCTGATTCACAGAACTAACTTACGTCAAAAACGTAAAGTTAGTACTTTTTGGTGTTCACAGAATACACTTACTCATATTTGGTATTCACAGAATGAACTTACTCATTTTGGTATTCACAGAATGAACGTACTCATTTTGGTATTCACAGAAGGCACTTACTCATTTCGGTATTCACAGAAGGCACTTACTCATTTCGGTATTCACAGAAGTTAGTAGTCCTAACTTTAAGACTCTAAATGCCTTCTGTGAATACCGAAAGTATTAAAGTTAGGATTTTTCTCAGTTTAGGAGTAGTAAAGTTAGGAGTCCTAACTTTACTACTCCTAAACTGAGAAAAATCCTAACTTTAAGACTTTCGGTATTCACAGAAGGCATTTAGGAGTCCTAAAGTTAGGACTACTAACTTTACTACTCTAAACTGAGAAAAATCCTAACTTTTAAGACTTTCGGTATTCACAGAAGGCATTTAGGAGTCCTAAAGTTAGGAGTCCTAACTTTACTACTCCTAAACTGAGAAAAATCCTAACTTTAAGACTTTCGGTATTCACAGAAGGCACAGAAGGCATTTAGGAGTCCTAAAGTTAGGAGTCCTAACTTTACTACTCCTAAACTGAGAAAAATCCTAACTTTAAGACTTTCGGTATTCACAGAAGGCATTTAGGAGTCCTAAAGTTAGGACTACTAACTTCTGTGAATACCGAAATGCGTAAGTTCATTCTGTGAATACCAAAATGAGTAAGTTCATTCTGTGAATACCAAAATGAGTAAGTTCATTCTGTGAATACCAAAATGAGTAAGTGTATTCTGTGAATACCAAAAGTACTAACTTTACGTTTTTGACGTAAGTTAGTTCTGTGAATCAGGCCCACTGTTAGCGATTACCAATGGGGTCGCAAAATGCGAGGCTCATCAATATTCATGAGCCACTCGCAATTTGCGACCCCATTGGGAATGGCCAGCCTCACAGAGATGGTGGCCTGCTGGGGTCAGCAGACCACCATGTCTGTGACTGCTTTTCAATAAAGCAGTTTTTTTTAAATGCAGCCCATTTTCCTTAAAGGAAAACGGGATGCATTTAAAAAAGAAAAAATGAAACGTTTTCGTTTCATTTTTTAAGGGCAGGTAGTGGTCCCTGGGACCACTGCCTGCCCTTAAAAAATATTATCCCCTGCATTCACAAAGGGGAAGGGGTCCCCTTGGGACCCCTTCCCGTTTGCGAGTGCTTTACCACCCTTCTGAGAAGGGTGGTAAGCTGCGACTGTTTTGCGACTGAAATTGCGGTCGCAAAAGAGTCATACATAGCTGGAGGACTCTCTATTAGGAAGGAACGCCCTCGGAACGCCCCTTCCTAATAGTGACTCGCTATTCCTATTTTGCGAGTCGCAAATAATTTGCAACTCGCAAAATAGGAATAGTACATGGCCAACTCGTTTTTTGCGGGCGCAAAGGGGTCTGAAACCCCTCTGCGACCGCAAAAAATGGTCGCACATCTGGCCCTGAGTGCTTTACAGAGGGATATTGAAGCTTGATCCTGGTACTCCCCAAGGAATGCAATCCGTTCTTCCTGTTTTCCATTGGCTCGGAGTGTTCCCGAAGCTGTTGGGTCCCGAGAGCGCACCACACAAACACCACCACACCGGCAGATATATGTATTCATGCATTTAAACTTTATCAAATGTAGAACTGAAAAAGAATCTGAATTACAATAATGGATATTCAAGTACAATCAACTATTCACTTCCAATAAGTCTTGTTTATATCCTGTTACTACAATATCCAGATGTAAAATCTGACTTTTTAGGGAAAAGCATGTTAGCTGTGCAGAAGAATTCTTTTAATGGATGCTAATGAGACGTGAGTACATCATGTGAAGAGTTTCAAGGACAGCCTAGTCCTATTGTGCATGGAAAACCAATACGTTTACTGTCTTGCAAAAGATGCGTTTGTTTTCAGTATGTTGCCATGGGAATGCTCTGTTACCTTGAATTTCACAAGACAGATATTCTCTAGGTTACTGAGGGTTGCAAGTACCACCTCCCTGTATCTTAACAATTATTATCCTTGAATCAAAACATCTACTAATTATGCTCCTCTTCCTTCAAAACGCAACTAATGCGTAAACATCTTGGTATGTATAGTTCACAACTTGTCATATCTTTTCTAAAAGGTCAGTGCATTCCTATCAAGCAGTTATTAAGAGCCTGTTCATCTCCCGAAGGGAAGATTAATTACTCAGGATTCGTTGCAACAAGCATTTATTTCAAAACATTGAGGAAAGATGTTTTCCTAAATACATTCATGTCCTTACTTCTTGGCACTGCTGTAGATTGTTGTGTTACCCTATTTTCCCCAAAGTTACAAAAGTAAATATAAACAAGCATTGTCAAAGCAAATGGGTATTGCTTTTACAAACTTTTTTGCTAGCCGTATGCTTGCAATAAAAATGTTAAAAACATAACAAAATAACCACTGCATTTATTTTTAACAGTATATAATATGTTTTTCTAAGCATGCATAGAAAACCTTTGTAGTCTTGTTGGAAATGTGCCCTTCTGCAGGCTTAAACTTTGATTATTTTGCCTTTTTATTGAACTTTAGTTTTGCTGGCTGAAGAACTGTGTGCATTTTCCCCCTACTAACCAGAAATCAAGTGCTTGTGCTCCTCCTTTCATCATGATGAAATTGGTAGACACCTAATTGGTATATTTAACTTACCTATAAGTCCAAGTACATTGTACTAAGGTGTACCCAGGCCCTGTAAGTTAAATGCCACAAGTGGACTGCAGCACACATTGTGGCATCCACCACAATGACAATGTAAACATCAGTGCAATTGCCTGGGTGTACAGGATTTAACTGCAAATTCGACCAGTCAGAATTACTTGTTTTGACAGGATTAAACCTTTATTTAAGTATTTATGAGGCAGGGTTCCTGGTATTTAAAAGTAGGACTTGTAAAAGTTAATGTTAAATGTGTCCTTACAGTCCTCAAAGCTACTTTTACTATAGCAGGGTTGTCTCTTCATAGGAAAGCATTGAGATACAATATCAAGTTTAATAAATGCAATCTCCAACTAGGAAACAAACAAATAAAAAAATTGGACTTTTTGAAATATATATATTTGTAATAAATATTTTGGAAATATGCCTTGATAAAATTACCTTTGCCTTGCCTGAAGTCCCTGGAAGCTTAATCTGCATTTTCTCCTCTCCCTTCTGCCAGCCAGTAGTTGGCATTTCAAGAGGTGTGAATAAATTGTGACTTGCTCCCAGGACACAGATAATAAACCTTTATTTATTTTATTTATTTAAAGAGTTTTATATAGCGCTGGCTAGACCCGTAGGTATCAGAGCACTTTACATAAGGTCAGCAAAGTTACAACAATAATAACAATTTACGTTACATAAAAATATATGAGACACATTAACAGGAGAGAAGGAGAGATCAGTAGAGAGGGAAGGGGAGAGGGGGAGTGAGAGTGAGAGGACGAGGGGGAGGAAGGAATAAGAGACAGAGGTAAAGTCAGCCCAAAGACCGAATGGGTAGGTGACGGCCAGTGAGGTCGTCCGAGGCCAGTCTCCCCTATAGCTCTCAAGGAAGCACCAACATGTATCGGTCAGACCAGTGTATAGAAAGGAGAACAAGGCAAAAGCAGAATGGCATGAATACAATGAGGGGGAGGGTGGGTGAGACAGGGAGAAGGGGAGAAAAACAGTGCCCAAGGTCCGGCTGGGCAGGTGACGGTCAGGGGGTGAACCAAGTCCTATCTCCTCATTAGCTGAACAGAGCAGCTCCACCGGGCGTCGGACATAATCCTCGGACTCCGCTGTCCAGAAAGAGGTCATGTGTCCTCAGGAATGTCAGAGTAGAGCGGGGGGCGGGTGGGGGAGGGAGGCCATGGTCAAAAAGAGATCTAGAAGTCCTCTTGAGGGAATGTCAGAGTAGTGTGGGGGCGGGTGGGGAGGGAGGCCATGGTCAAAAAGAGATCTAGAAGTCCTCTTGAGGTCAGGCATAGTCCAGGAAGGGATGAGTAGGTAAAAGTTCAGCAAGGGGGAAGGAGTCACCAGTGTCGGCCATGTTGGGTTCAGGCATCCTGGGACCCTTTTCCAAACCGAGAGTGAGCTAAGTACGCCAGAGCTTTGTGGGGAGGGAAGGGTCAGACTCACCCCCGGTGTCCCTAGGCTCTCGAGGCATGCACAGACCCTGAAAGGGCGCTGGGGCGCATCACCCATTATGGTGGGCAGCGCTGGGGGAGCCGCCATTTGCCTCGCGCAGGGGGGGAGGGGAGCCGCTCACCTCGATCTTCAGCAAGCAGGTGTCTCTAGGCTCAGGGCAAACAAACCGGTATGTCCGCTGCGGCCAAGGGATGTTTTCCACGCGCAGCGGACGGGCCACACAGCTCCGGTATTTCAAAAGCAGGTCCGTTCCATCCTAGGCGCCATCTTGAAACAATATCGTTGGGCAGGTCATTTGCCGAAATCCCGGTGTTGCAGCGTCTGTTTTGTACGGCGGCCACAGCGGCAGACGGTCCCGACCTTCAGACGTCAGGAGGTGGGTCAATTATCAATTAAAGCCTTGGTTATAAGGACCTGTTGTGTCCCTCACAGGATGGCCTGTGGCTGGGACCAAGGACTTGATTCATTTCAAGGAGGCCTACCCTGTCACAAACAGATGTAGCTAACACCAAGGCCTGCACTCTTCTTTTGTCCTTCCAGCCAGATCGGCCTCCAACACAGTGGGATGCTTGTTGACTTCACAGTGTCAGATCCTGCTAGAGTGTCAAGATGTGCTTGACAGGCCTGCTTGGGTTTTTCTTAGGACACTGGGGTGCACTTCAAAGGAAGAAAACAGAATGTCATAACAATTTCTGGTTTCTGAAAGCTTAGCTTTGTCTTACCAGTCTCTGAGTTAGATAAGGGAGGACACTAGGATTACCATAGTACAGTCCCCCCACACACACACACTGAAACCTCTGAGCCCAAGTTTGGTGTGGTCGAAGACTTCAACCGTCTGAAAAATGCCAGAATGTATTTTGTTGCAACTGTTGTGTCTTTGATTGATTTCTATTGGCTAAGAGCATATGAACCATGTGCCAATGTAGTAAATGTATAAAGCTTTTGCCTAACCCACTATAAAAGAGTGTGATTTCTTAATGTGAGAAGACTCTTTTTCCACTTTTGAAGGCAAATCTATGTGGAATTTTTACCAGAACTTTACTGAGTTCTTTGCTGTATTTTATATCGATTTTTATCCTTATTGACTAATTAATTTGATGGCACAGCTTGTGCATTTCTGTACTTTGATTATTTGATAAATCTCTAAACTGATATTCTTGTCTGTCATTCTTGAGCAGAAATGCTTTAGACTTGCCTTCTGTACCGCCAAATGAAACTTAAAGACAGTTGGGTCCAGCGGGCAGCACCAATACCGATCCAGTGCCACCGCGCTGTAGAGCTAAGTAAAGTGTGGTTTAGCGTGTTGACAACATCACAGAAAATATCATTTTCATTGGGTACTACTGACTTTGAATTTCCTTAACCTGAAGACATAATGTAAACACAAAAGGATGATTACAAAAAATAAAACAGATAAAGAATGGATAGAAAAAAAGGTTTGCCAAAGTAAAGTGTTGACCTACCAGCCTTAGCATGGACATGCACTTCTTTTTAGGTATATGTGCACATGTGGCCATGCAAAATGCTGTCAGTCAAAGAGCAAAAGAGAAAATGGCTGAAGTGGGCTGACACAGTGACCTGTGCTCTAAACGGTAGTGATGTGAAGCGAAGAGTGGGAGTTCGACTCACTAATGAACAAAGATTCATGAACCAGAGCCACTCTGTGATTGCATTTTTCTAAATTAATTGATGCTTTTGATTTCTTGAGTCTGGCTAGATAGGTCTCGATGGCTGGCCTAAAAACTGGAGTTAGAAAGCTCCTCATGATGGATAAAACCAACAGACAATAATTTATAAGCATTACGGTGATAAGAAGAGAGGCAGAGTGCAGCCAATATATCCAGTTTCAGGGGCTCGTGGTCTATGGCTGTCACTGGTGCTCAAACCATAACACAAGTGACTGTTATGGAGTGTTCTTACAAACCCACACAGACGTAAGGCAGATGATTAGCAAGGGCAATTGATCTACCTTGAGCAATGAATAACAGTGGCCATCAATGAAACACATGCAAGAGGTCTTCCAAATCTGGATCTCCAAGGCCCCTCTCCCATTTTTCTTGCACAAGATGGTAGTAATAATAATAAGTTGGCATTTGCATGGCCTTTCGGTCTGTGTGCTTGTGTAAAGGCACAGTGTCAGTTTGTGTAAAGTGAACGCTTTTGTTGTTGGAGAAAAACAGTGACTGTTTACAATTAGCATGGCCTTTGGAAGTGTGCACCTTGAGCAACATTATGCTTCTGTGTGCTGTGTGGTCTTTTGTATCTGTCGTGCTAAAGAGTGACACTTTGTCAAAGCAATGTACCGCTGGTGCTATGTAGGTTGTCACAATGTGCAGTAATAGCTGGTGTATTCTGATTAAAGATGTTGAAAAGACTTTTGTAGACATTAGAGTGTTCGCTGTCACAATATTGGTTATTTAAGATTGTGTGTCAGGATGCCTGCCACAGCTCACCTCTCTTGACTATCACAATATACCTGCATGACTCATATCATTCCTCCCAATACTTATGAATGAACAAACATCTTGTACCCTGACTTTTGACAATATTACATGTTGTTGGTAATAGCTAGTTGCAGCTGGTGTTCCCTGGTTTGTTTGAAAAGGCTTAATAGCTTTTACAAATGTTTTACCAAGCATATGGAAGATCAGGTTCCAGGCGCCACGGAAACATCCAGAAAATCCACCAGAATGAGCATCAAGCAACAGGCATAGATGACCTTAACGTGAACCTTCCGGAAGACAGCCCTCATCAAATTAATACCCTGCACCTGTTTCTTACTATAAGCAATTAGAATGCAACCTTTGTGATCATTCTAAAACACCTTTTAGGAGACAGCCTCATGAAATTAATCATCTGCAACTGTTCCATGATATATATAGAATGTGACCTTTATGAATGTTCTAGAGCAGTCTTATTTAAAGACCGTCCACACTCCTCCCCTTTGCTTGGCCTCTTCACCTACCACTTACCTTTTTCCTGGCTTCCAGGACTCTGTCTTGCTACCTCACTTGATCCTCCCGCTTCGACCTCACCACAAAGAACATCCTGCATTAGTCTCACACTGGATGGAAAAAAGAACAAGAAGAAAATGAGAGATACATTAACAGACTTGATTTTGCTACGGACAGAGCTCAGTCGCAACATCATGCTGCAAACAAAGGTAATCAGTGTTTTTGTTCAACTTGTACATACTGTTGGCAGGGCTCTGCCAGAGAGTACTTGGGTGAAGCTAACCCAGTCTGAATTTGCTTCTGGGTTTGATGCTGAAATCATACTCACTACAGTTTCAAAAATTTGATAAAGGAGCCTCTACGGACAATCTAAATGAAAGCAAATCATCAACAAAATTAAAGGTTGGTTGAGATTTGAAAAGCTTTCCTAAGGTGATGCCTTAAGAGATAGGGTTAATACTAGACTAAAGCCTTATTATTTTTTTGTCTATAGGTACCATATCTTCCAGTACCATCCATCAGACTGGTGTGAATGCCTTCTGCAGTGTTGCTGTTGAGTAGGTGAGCCACAGCATCTTTGACTCTACATGATGTCTCCATCCCAACCCCCTTATCCCTGGGATTTGACACCGGAGCAGTGTCTCCTCCTGCAAACTGAGGGGATGTCTCTGGAGAATTCGGGAACTAGTGTCGCTGCCCCATTGGAATCATCTGGGATCCAGGTAGGTGGTTTATGACCATGTGATGGTGGTGTATGTGAGTGTTTCATAGAAGTTGTATACAGACGCCCCACTCTCTCAAGACAACTATGTATGTATTAGGAATAATTAGCATCAACCATATGTTTTCTAGAAATGCTCAGATATTTCATTCAATATAAGTATCAAACAAATGATGCAATTGGTATTTTTCTCCAGTGCAAATTTCTGGGAAACAACCACATTCCTGGGATGATGGGAATGTTTCTGGTAAACGATTTTGGGTGTATTGCCTGGTATTAAAGAAGTCTCTGTTAGAACACTAATAACACTGCCTATTCAGTCCTATTTTTCAACACCAACGTATCACATAGCTTACATTTCATGTGACAGCAAAACCAGGTGCTGACAACTTTAGCCAATTTCATTGAACCACTTTTCAAAATAACACGAGCAATCTCAAAAAACAATCCCTATTACTTACAAAACTGTTCCCTGTTCAAAGCCAAATTTCCCACTAGATCCTTCCCTGCCATATGTACAGAATTTTCTCCAGTGCATCATGGCAATGACAGCAGAGAAAAACATTGACTAAAGGACTGAGTCAAGAAGAGTTTGTGAATGAAGAACGAGTTTCTACCCATTTGAGTACTGATTTGAAGAGTCCAAGCCCACAACCAATGGAATCAAGTTGAGAACTAACCATGAGTGCCTGGTATTTTCTGGACTGATTGCAGATACTGACTTAGTGACTGGAGTTTAGGGCTGTAGAGACGGACCTGTCCTGACGAATACCCCTGACACATTTGGAGCTTGATTAAGAGTTGAAACATGTAGACTTACGCCAGGGGGCTTGCAATGCACCACTAACCATGGGCTTGAGTTGTTATAATGCGTTAGGGAGGTTTAATCATTAAGAGAACACGATACCAACCACACTCTGCACATTTTTATAGTGTTGGTCCCACTGTTCATGACAGTATAAATGCTCCCTCTGAAATCATACACAACAGGAAAAAAACTTTCTCAGCATCTGTGCAAACAAACTAAAAAGAACCTCGCTAAGCATTCCTAGAGGATTCCACCACATAACAAAGACTAGGTCATGGTGAGGAGCAATCTGATGATGAAATATGCCACTGGTATTGAGAGCTTCCATCCTTTTTAAGGAACATCTTACTATACTTCTTTCCTTCTAGTTACCAGGCCCTCTAGCTTCACATCCCAGATACCTGATATTGTAGTGTTATATGACATCCCTCCAAAGTGCCAGTGCCAGCCCAGTAACCACCAGCTCAAATTAAGTGCTGACTGTGTGTTAGATCTGTCATCCTTATGGTGGTCTTCCTCCAAACGTTGTGTCTGCTTACCTCCTGTTTTTACTGATTCTTTTTGTTGGCCTTAGGACTCTGAGCACTTTACCACTGCTGACTAGTGGTAATGTGCATGTGCTTCTAGCCTAAACATGGTAAAATTGGTGTATACACAATTGGCATATTTCCCTTGTAAAGTGGTATAATATATAAACTAAATGCTACTAGTGGGCCTGCAGCATTGATTGTGCCACCCACATACGTAGCCTTTCAAACCTGTCTCATGCCTGCCATTGCAGGGCCTGTGTGTGCAGCTTACTGCCACTTCGACTTGGCATTTAAAACCACTTGCCAAGTCTTAAACTCCCCTTTTATTACACATAAGTCACCCCTAAGGTAGGCCCTAGGTAGCCCCATGGGCAGGGTGCTGTGAATGTAAAAGGTAGGACATGTACTTTTATGTTTTGCATGTCCTGGTACTGACAAACAGCTACATTAGTTTTTCACTGCTGTGAGGCTTCCTACTCTCATAGGTTAACAGTGGGGATTCCTTGATACACTTTTAAGTTGTAATTCCTGGTTAGAAAGGCTTAACTGTTTTATGTTTTATACCTTTGGAATGGTATTGATAAATCCTCCTTACTGGCGAAGCTGGAGTTAACATTACTGTTTTAGAAATGCCACTTTTAGAAAGTGTTTCTCTGCTCTTACTGCTCTGTGTTGCTAGGAGCCTGTCTCCAATACACGTCTGTGGTGAGTGACAGCTACACTTTGTATATTCCCTCTAGACAGCCACAAACACAGAAAGGCTAAGTGTATCTGAGTACCCATCTACATACATCTGCATTCTGATGGCTTTTCCTGGACAGGAAGGGAGGAGAGGGCTGTCACACTTCCATAGGTAGTGGCCTGACACCCAGGGCCAGACTGGCTCGTTTTTGTACCGGGGGGGCGTTTTTGTTGCTGGGGGCCAGTTTTGCAGCAGCGCTGCAAAATCGGCCCCTTGTAACAAAAGAGCAGCAGCAGTGCAGCAGCAGTATTGCAGCCCTGGCAATTACGTCCGACTGACCCCCCCCCCCATGGCCGGTCGGACATAATTGCCAGTGCTGGCTTGCGATCCCAGTCCGGCCCTGCTGACTCCACACAAAGGGATGATTACCCTCCTCAGGTAGTCTAGGGCCAGGGCTGAGTTGAAAGCATACTTGTGCACTTCAAATACTCTTCTTTGAAGTCACCCCCACTTTAAAGGCACATTTGGGTATAAGTACTGGGTGTCTGACCCCATAAACAGACACTTCGGAATCTACAACTGCAACTCTGTCAGAACTGAGGTGCTGCTTAAAGGATCCCTGCTGCACTGCTGACCTGGAAGGCATGCTTTTCTCTTGTGCTGCTGTGCTGCCTGCTGTTCTCTGACTCTGCTGAGGGGGAGCTGGACTCTGCCTTCCCATCCAAGTGTGCTCCAAGGACTTGTTGGCTTGCTTCCTGCTTTTGAGAATCAGGCAAATCAAACTCTCTACCCCTGCTCCTGTGCCTGGTTCACTGGAAGTGAACCCAGATACTTGCACTAGTGAAATCTATGCATCTCCTGTTTGCTGGAAAAAGAATAGGTGCATCAACTCTGTTGCAGGAGCAGAATCGGCGCATTGCACTTGGGCCCCGAGCAGCTCCAACGGAACTGCTGCATCCCTTCAACAAGCTTGGAGAATCCTGGCACATTGGCTTCAGAATCAACGCATTGCAGCTTCGACACTCGTCTTCAGAAACCAACGCATCGCCATCAATGCGTGTGTGAAATCAAAGCGTCCCCTCGACTCCAGGAGTGACATTGACGCATTGACCCCACAACTCGTGTTTGCAACCAGGATCAAGGTACTCTGTTTCCAGGGCCTGTGTGGCTCCTGTGCCCGGCCTGTGCTCCATCGCGTCAGCCTGAAATGTTGACTTAGCCCCGGTCCAGCTTGACCCCAAGTAACTCCTAAAACACTATTTTCTTCTAAGCGCAATTTTTACACTTATTCTTTTAAAATTCATATCTCGACTTCTACTTAGTTGATTTTTATCGTTTTGGTCTTGTTTTGTTCAGAATATAATAATCTATTTTTCTAAAACTGTGTTTTCTTTTTGTGGTGTATTCTTTGAGTTACTGTGTGAGTGTGTTGCACAAATACTTTACACATTGTTTCTTTAGATAAGCCTGACTGCTCTGTGCCAAGCTACCAGAGGGTGAGCACAGGTTATCTTTTAGTGTGTATCTAGTTTACCCTGATTTGTGGTTCCTGCTTGGACAGGGTGCAAACCTCTGCCACCCAGAAACCACATTTCTGACACTGTGGCCCAGATTTAGACGCTGGCAGATAGTCCATTGGTTGGCCAGATCAGTATAAGCTTTAGCCTATGCTCTCCTGACAGAGAACCGCACACCAGAATTATAGATGACCGTCTGGGTGATCTGCAACCCTTCAGATCAACAACTGCTGCAGCAGTTGCTCTAAACGGGTAGAATTTGCTACGCGGCTGCCAAGTTTGTTATTCACACTCAGAAAAGTTTTTCCCCTAAAAAATAAGCTTCCAAAACTGGTGTTGGTATTGAAAAAACAAAAGAATATTGGGCCCTGATATACTGGAAATGTTCTACCTCCACGCAGGGCTATTGAACGATTTCCCTGTTTGAGACCTCCTTGTCTTGAGTGTGATCCCGGGCATATGAATGAATGGTCGCCCTGCTCTAAACAACGTGGAAGACCATCAATATGATCTGTCATCCAGTGGCAGACAGACTGACTGGTCAAGGGCTTCCATCAGCAGAATCATCTGAGCCTTTACTGGTGGAATCCCTGCAATTCCCCCAACACTAAATGGGGTGGGGATCTACAAGTTTGATGGGAGGGGTAAGCCTCCAACCAAACTGTAAAGGAAAGCATATTTCTGTATGCACAATGCGCTCCTTAATATTATCGAAGCTCATTGGACTTGCCATTTATAACACTCTTTTGGAAGCAGGATAAAATTGCTTTCAAATACTGGGTTAAGTTCCAGCCAAACTTCCAGTACGTACAAAATCAGTGATTGATAGCACTGAATCCATCCTTAAGCCTTTATTTTTTAGCTGTTTTGGAACCAATATAAGCTGCGAATCTCAGCAATATTATTCCCAATTGTTATGTTTGTCACAGCATTGTGCCAAGCAACAGCCCTCTGACTTTACGTGTCAAGGTGTTGCAAGCTATATTGAAGCAGCAGAAGTCTCTCGTGCAGAAAAGAAATTGGAAAGAAGGCGGCTTATGATTGAATACGGTTCAGAGTTAAGCTCCAGTTGCAAAAAACCTAGAAGCAATTTTGCGTGCAGCCTAAAAGGATAGTTTCAGACTTAAATAGCAAATCATTGGTAGCACACTTTACTTTATTGGAAAATATTGCTGCAATGTAATACGTGCTACAAGGGTTTTTAGAAACACTGTTGAAGTGTTTGACAATGAGCACGTTGACTTCAGCAACACTGGTTCAAGCACATATACCTGTATGTGTCTAAAGTGGATTATGCACTTTCTATGATGGATTATACAGGTGTGTGTTAGTGGAGCTGTTTCTATCGCAAATGGGTCCTAAATCTGTTGAATACTATAATTATTAGTCGTAGTTAACAAAGTGTTTTGCATGAGGCTTATTACATTAATATCAGGACATTCGTGGCCCTTATAAGATGTTTCGAGAACAAAAAGATCGCCAACATCCATTCAGTTTCAAAGTGACTAAGAAAATGGTTTCAATGTAAATTTAGGAGAAGCCAGTTTGTTCAATTTCAGTGTCAACTAGGACTTGTGTGGAAGTGTTGCCAGATTGTAGAGAGAATCGAAATGAGGGTAATCATGTAGCAAAACTCTACGGAATACGTAGAAAATTATGTGGAAACGTAGAAAAAGCAGCCAATCTATGAAATGCGTGGAAACACATGTACACATTACAATGTGCGGCAGAGATGTATTGAATATCCCTTTCCCGTTAATCAGAATGGTCAATGTAATATATTTTGTTGACTGGATCTAAACTCTTCCCTGCAAGATCCAAGGTAATAAAATGTTAAATTGCATATAAACAGTTGCTTTGTTTTGCTTCTGAAGACAAAACTGCTTACAAAGGTTTGTCTAAAGAATTTCTACTACAAATTCTAGGCCCCCATAACAGATAATTTGGGGTGAGAGATAGGCATTCAAATTTGTGGAAACCTCTCTTTTGTCGAGAGCTATACAGGAACTGACAAAGACCAGCTACGAGACCGGTCTCTGTGGATATCCTGAATGTGGGTCAAGATAAACTCTTTGTTTTAACTCTATCAGGTTCTATTTTGCAAAAGGTGAAAACTTCTTGGGAGATTATGTCAGAATTGACATGGATGACACATTATGTAGTTGGTTGACAGAGAGGGAGGAACCAGTGTCGCTTAAAGAAATGAAAAGGGAAGGTTTGGAGAGCTGGAGGTAATACAGCCCTAAAGAGAGACATAGAGCCACATGGGACTGCTCATTCTACGCATATGCCTGAACAAAGATGTATTGATAATGCCCAAGCAGAGATATATTCTTAAGTCAAATACTAATAATGCGCTTTACTAATGTTATCATTGGGCATCAACGATAGTGCTCAACACTGTATCTGGATATACTGCTCTATGTTTTGGCTCAACCCCTGATTTTGCTAACCACTGATAAGTATGTTATCCCATTGCTATAATAAAAAATAAAAAGTATAGATCTTTGTTACAATGCCAGCCCTTTTTTCAGTGACTGTAATGATATCGATGATGTTAAGCGCTCTGGTGCTCATTTGGGGGCCTTGAGTTGGCTATATTGTAAACTACTAAATGAACGACATTGCAGTATGGTCACCACAAACAATATTAAAACATCATTGAATGAACATCACCACGATTTAGGCCCAGACTGGGAATCAAAAGTTACCCTGGCAAAAATGTTCAAACTAACCTGCATCCTTCCTCCCCTCTCTCTCGACCTCCAACCATCCATCCCCTCTCTCTCTCTCTCTTCTATTATTCAGGGGCGGCTCCTCCGCTAAGGCAGAGGAGCGACACCTCACTGCCTTTCAGCACGGCAAAAAAAGGAAAAATAAAATGATAATAACGCGATGTTCTTATAATTTAATTTTTCTGTGCTGGGGCAGTTTTGTGGGGCGGGGCTGGGCTGGGCAGGGGGAGGAGTAGTGACACCCTCCTAAGTGTGCATGAATGTTTGGCCGGCCCTCTGGGGCCGGGCAAACATTCATTTGCACTTAGCATGTTCTGCACCCAGGCTGCATTACAGCCTGGGAGGAGAACATTCCCAGGCTTCAATTCCCATCTGAGTGCCGAACTACGGTGCTCAGACCAATCACAATGCTGCATTGCAGCATTGTGATTGGCTTAGGGGAGCCTGGGCACTTACCAATCACAACGCTGCATTACAGCAGTGTGATTGGCTCAAGGGGAGCCTATCCTGCTTCCTGCTTCCTGTTCCAGAAGAAGCCAGGAAGAAGACTAAAGAGAGGCGGCGGCTGGCCAGACGACCGGCCAGCCGACAGATAAGTGATATATATTTTTTTTTCTGCCCTCCTTCCCCCGTCCCCCCCCACCCTCACCACCCACCCCACTAATGATTCGGGGGACCTGCCATGACTGCTATTATTAACCTCGGGTTTGGCTGGGGGAGGATGGGGGTGAAATATGTCAGAGAGGGTCCAGGAGCAGCCCTGAGCTTTCAAGGCCAGCTTCCAATGAATACAGCCCCTCCATACCGCCCCAGGAAAATGCTCAATAGGAGACATGGCAACAATTGTAGCGTTTTGCTAAAAATTGCTTACACCAGTAGTAAACAATGGTGAGCTTTCAAACATTATTCTATCTATCCAAAGCAGGTCTCTCGGTGATAAGTCTTCTTATGTTTTTCAGTAAGTCACTTGTGTTGCTGCTCGAGCAGTCAATTCCGTTTTATGAAAGTCATTCATGTGTTTTCCCTTTTCATTCCACTTTCCAGTCAGGTAGCCATTTGTTTATTTTAATTTTATTTTTAACACTTGCTATAGAAACATATACCTTAACATTTAGTACTTTAATTATTTTAACAATTAATTAAATTGTGCTAGAATTGGAACAATCAATCACAACTTTACTACCAGAAGGAGTGCCATAAATACACATAATAAAAAATAATTAGATAACTTTTTAAATTGCCCATATTCATCAGGAGATCCAACTTAAATATCAGTGTCAAGAATTGTTCCACTGCAACATTAATTGTGGCTAGCATTTGTAAATACAGATAATGACAAAAACCCGGCCCTGCCGCTAGCAAAATGTTCTCTTCTAAGCAATGGTTTTCGATACTTAGAACAGGCCAGGCTTGGACTGATGATCACATGGCATGACAAATTTCTACCAAACAGGGCCTAATATTTCGGGAATGATAAAACATGATCGGCAATTGCTGTTCAGAACTGGAATAATAGATTGCGTTCATATATGTCTCTCCATAACCTATTGGGCACCTATGATACATCATTGAGGTGTATATTAGAGATTGGACTACAAATATGGAAATACAATCTCTGAGTACGTTTTTCTGATGTACCCTAGCCATGGTATCTTACAGATATCCAGTTTTAGGCACTCAATTATATTGCCTCTGTTAAAAATAACCATGGGTTGGACCAAATTGAGATCCAAAGACTTACTGTGGGCAATTACGTTCTATCTGATATATACCATAGGTCCAGCTCCTCATGGAAAATAAGGCTGGGTGAACTTTGATGAAATCCCAGAAGACGCCTACAAAAACTATTCTCTTCAATTTGACAAGAGTAGACTTTGTGAAAATCCCAACACCCACACCATTAATAGCAATGAGAATATATATTGCTGGTATACATTGTCAGCATGTTTGATCCATTTTCTAACAGGCGTGCTGCAGAGCTCAACATTAACCCATACAATCTAATAAATAACAACTTCCTGGTCTGAAGAAGATGAGACTGCTTGTGTCTTGTGGTTTGTGGCCTCCTGGCCTGCCTTGCTGCGTTGGCTTAGGCCTGGCTGCCATGCTGCCTTTTTTGCGCACGTTACTGTGAGCCGTTGTTCTGCCGACCTCTGCTTCTGCCAAGTTGTTTTAGAACTGTCTGCATTTTCTGTCTCTCACCTTTTCTCCTGTTCCCTTTGGGCTCAGTCTGCACAACATGTACAAGGTCGAAAAACAACGTCCCTTGTTCTTGCTGATCTGGCCAGTCCCTCGCACCTAGACATAACACTATGTACAGCTGCCATGGAGAAATTTGTGTGCTTTTAATATTGCGGTATTCCCGCTTAAGAGACACTTGGAGAAAACCTTTCCAGGGAGAAGAGCTGTGATTGTCTGCTGATGTAGTCTTTGCATCTAGAGACTGAGGTATGGGGGTTACGCTAGACAATGCCCAGAGGTCTTCTATTTTTATAATACAATAGCTACTAGCACGGGGAGGGTGGTAAGGTCATTTAGCCCTATATCCACTGCTTTATGAAATGCTTTCCCCGTTTGTATTCTATGGAGTTGTAACTATGCTGATTATATTATTCTTAAGCATTATGCTGATAGTACTGACACGTGTACTGTATCTTAGAGCACGTAAGTTGAAATAAACATTTTAACCTATACTGTGTCTCTTTTTACGCACGTTGTGGACAGGTATGAGTGAGTGACGAAAGGGTGTTCTTGCTACTGCGAGTCCTGAGAGAGAGATACCGTGTTCTGGGTTGTCTAAGCATTGGCAACCTTGTTGCTAAAGGGACGCTAAGGCTAGTCGGGTTGGGGTTTTAGGTGATAAGGTTTATGGTTGGCTCACCACTGTATTCCGAGGTCCTATCATCCTGTGCATAGCTCTGTGTGTGCAGAATCCCTATAACATGGAGCGACCAACGAGTGGGCTGTTTATCTGCGAGACGCTTGAGTAGTGCTTGTGCTAGTCCACAACTCCCCTCACAGGCGCTTCCGGAAGCGTGTGTGACGGTGATACCTCCTATATTGACGTTTTTATAGGTTCTTTCAAGCTTGAAGTTGTTAAAAGGTTTCTTAACTAAAACCCTATTTGTGCTGCCTCATTTTAGATTGTCGACTTTTTCTAGCCTACAATGGCTGTTCAAATAGCGGCACATAGCCGTGCAGCGCTCCGGGCTCACTTGACAGTGTATGGAGTGCCTGACGCGGGTGTCGATCTAATCTTTGTGGTACAAGCCGATCCGGCTTTCCACTTTGAGGTGTTCTACTCTTGGGTCACCTTTCCAGCGGTGGAGGCGAACGATAATTTGTTCCATGAATATACAGCCACCGTAGTTCCTGTTCACTATAGACCTTATAGGAATGTTGAAGTACCGCTCACGGCTTGGCAACACCGTGTGTGGTTTGATGGTGCCCTCCCCCAACCGGTTACCGCGGTTCGTTTAGGCCCCTTATCAATTGATGGGGCCACTTGGCCTGTCTTGGCCGGGTACACCCCGCATCCGCAATATATGACGGTAACAGTCGCGGAACTGCGCAACATGTATTCAGCTTTAGTGCGAGTGCATCGAGCCTTAGTGCAGTATGTTACAGGCAACATCCAGGGAGCCCCCCCTGGAGTTGCAGCCCATCCAGCTGGTGCAGGCGGAGTGACCATAAGTCCTGTCATGGTGAATTCGGTGATGGGCAAGCGCCCACAAAATAAGGATGATTTTCCTTATTGGCTTGCAGAGAAATTTGACCAGCTGGAGGCGGTTTTTCCAAACACATCTCCAGTGGAAAAACACAGAATTCTTACGATTAGTTTGCCAAAGACTTAATCCCGAGTTGGCAGCATGCAACAACTGGGGTAGGGTATTCGCAGCAGTATATGCGAAGTGTTTCGGCACTCCTTCCATGACGGTTCTCCCTCTGTAATTAAACGCGTGCAGGATGAACATGGCCCTGAAGCGGCTGTGGAATTAGGGATGAGACTGGTGGGAGTGTTCGACGTAGTAGCTGAGTTGATCCTTGCGAATGTCAAGGGCGATGCAGTGAACTTTCAAGTAGCTAATGCTTTGGCTTTGGTCCCAGAACCGGACAAGCCGCGCAATTACCGAAAATTATAGCCCAGGCTTACAAAACTATTGGAAGAAATAGCCTGGGAGTTAAGCCTTTGCCAAAGCGCAAACACAATCGCAACCACAACAACCAAAAACTCAATCCGAGAAGGATGAGAAGCCAGTCTTTACTAAAAAGAGCTGGAGGTTGAAAAAACAGGGTAAGCAACAAAAGAGGCCGGGATCGCGAGGAGCATCCCCGGTTTCAGTTTCTTCTGAACGCACTTATGATTTGCGCGATAGGGCGAGAATTAAATCTCCGGATAGGTTTCAGATCCCTGATACGCGTTCTCCTCGTTCTTCACAGGCACAGACAACTTCGCAGGCCGGTGGAGGAGATCGCCAGGATAGAGGGAGGGGTCGAGAGGCTCCCCAGGGATGAGACCAACCTCGACAACAGGTCAGAGGGAAAGCAGAAGAATTTAAACGTTCTCGCCCACAATTTCAGAAGAAGAAAGTTGCCGCTGTAACAGCGAGATATGCCACAGACGGTGAGAACGAGACTCCTGAATTGGACGTGGGCAGTGACCCTCCTAGACAGCGCCGCGGAAGTTACCATAGTGCGGGAGGCGCTACGTCCTCATATGGAGGCGACAGCAACTGAAACATTCATTACTGTCGAGACAGCAGACACCAGAGTGGCACCACCTGACAGACTACATAATATTGTCATTCAAGTCGAAGGTGACATTCAGCGTGTAATTAAAGGGATTTTTTGGGAAAATCTGACCTCTTCATACGACATTTTGTTAGCGGAGGCGGATTGGCCGCCCCCATTCGTACTTGCTGCGCGTAAAGGGGAGGAGGTAATCCTTCCGAGCTTTTCTCGACATGTCCCAAAGGACAAAGCGGAGGCTCTTGTAGCTGAATGGGCTGTGTCCCTGGCTCCAGCGTTATACCGCAATCACGTGGGCTGGGATGAAGACTCTCCCCCCCATGAAATACCTTTGCGGTCCCTACCACAGCCACAACCCCAATATCCCATAAAACTGGAAGCCAAAGGCCCCGTTTCCGAAATTCTGACTCAGTTAGAATATCAGGGAGTGATTGAAACATGCGTGTCACCTATGAACAATCCCCTTTTCGCGGTTTCTAAACCCGATGGATCATACCGCTTAGTTTTGGATTACCGGCATTTGAACTCTCATTGTCGGACCTTTGCGGTGCAAAATACCCATAGTTCTGCGTTAGTAGACAGTCTTGTTCGTAAAAAATATAAAACGACACTTGACCTCTCCAATGGATTCTACACGCACAACTTAGCCCCGGAGAGTAGCCAATGGAGCGCTTTTACATCCGGTGGTAAATTATTCAAATTCCGGCGTTTACCTATGGGCTACAAGAACAGTCCAGGCGTATTCGCTGCCCGTGTTGTCTCTTTGTTAGACGGCATAGACCCAGATGCATGTTCGTACGTCGATGACATTTATCTGACAGACGACGAATTATTCCCGCATCTCTCCCGAGTAGACCGCATTATTCTAGAATTTGCGGTTCAAGGTTACAAGTTTAACTTTGCCAAATCTCACATTGCTGAATTTACCGTTTTGTTCTTGGGCTACGAGCTCAACAATGAAGGTAAGGGGTTAGCCCCCCATTTCCTAGAGAAATGTGCACTTTTGTGCCCTCCTACTACTCTGAAAAAACTTCTGAACTTCGGACGAACTTACATTCCCGAATATGCCCAGCGTATCAAGCCACTGTATGCCTTGATACAACCTAACTTTTCGAAGTCATGCTGGCTTCCGGAGCATACCTCCATTCTGAAGTCTTTGCAGACAGACCTTCTGGAGTCTAAATACCTGTTGACTCGTGATAACCACACAAACCTGGTGATTAGAATTATTCCGGGGGCAGTGGGTTTCACGTACTTAACCTTTAACGAAGGTGACACAGTTCCAATCGCATACAAGTCACATCTTTACACTTCCGCGGAAAAAGTTCTGACTGCGGTGCAGATGGCGATTCTAAAGGAACGCGCACTGGCACAGGGAAAGCGCATTCTGGTGGTAACACCATATCCTGCCCTAGAGGCAGTGACAAAGGCAAGTGTTCCGAACTCTAAAGCTTTGCACCCCCGTTGGATTCAATGGGCAACCTCTTTGACATCTCCGGATGTCACTTTTATTTTCGATTCTTCTCTTCAGACTCAGGAGTTTTTACAGTATGAATTCGTTCATCCTCCTCCTCTATCTTTGCTGCCGCCTGAGGATTACGAGTGTGTGATCTACACCGATGGTTTGGCACAACCGGCCCCGGGGTCCAAGCATGCTTATTCAGCTGCATGTGCTATTGTTGCAGGTACCTTTGTGAACGGAAAGTTCAAATCTACTGTAGTGCACACTCAGGCACTCGGGGACAGTACTGCACAATTGGCCGAGCTGCGCGCATTGGTGCTTGCGCTTGAGTTTGCTACTCTGGATGTGACCACTCTCATTGTATGCGATTCTTATTACTGTGTTCAATCTTACAATGACAATCTGTTTTTTTGGTCGCAAAACGACTATAGAGATGCTAAAGGTAGCACGATTAAGCATAAAATGCTTTGGGTTCGGGTGGCAGAATTGAGACAGCGTCTGCCCCTCACACAGGTGGTTCACACCCTTGGCCATCAGCGGGTGGGCGCACACGCTGTTGGTAACGGTAACGATAACGGTTTGGCCGATGAAGCAGCCAAATCAGCAGTAGTCACGTGTTCAGTCGCAGCAGTTACTAGATCCATGACTAAAATTGATACTGATATTTTAGCAGCTATTGCTGCAACAAAAGAAGGTGCTAATTACCCTAGGGGATTTCCTTCCAAATATTCTTATCAGTTAGGTCCCGAACAGGCTCGTTATGTAACAATACCCGACGTTGGTGATCGGCTGATCCCCAACGCGGACCGCAGACTTTCCTTGATAACGGCAGCACACGAAGGCATGGCTTCGGCTCATGCTGGAGTGTCTGCGACCGTTTCCATCTTGCAGCAGCGTTACTGGTGGCGTGGTTTATACAAAGACACCCGTACTTATGTGCTTTCTTGTGACGTTTGTCAACAGATTAAGCCTTCCACGGTTACGCGGCCACCACAGACCCCGCTCTGCATTTCTAACAGACCCTTTGGGTGTGTTTACCTGGATCACTGCGGTCCATTTTCTTCAGACACTGCCTATAAATATATCTTAGTGGCAGTGGACTCGTGCACACGTTTCATCTGGGTCTGGCCACAACGGAGTGCTGACGCTCGAAATGTCATCAGGGATTTGCGTGTCTTTGTGGGAATTTTCGCCTGTGGCACCTTCCATTCTGACCAAGGTCCAGCGTTTGCCTCTAAGGCTTACAAGGACGCAATGGGTTCACTGGGGGTGCGGGTGAAATTTTCGTCTCCGTATCGGCCTGAGGGCAACTCGATCGTTGAACGAATGAACCGTGACTTAAAGCAATCCTTGACAGCTAGAGTCTTAGGTACTGGCAGGAACTGGCTGGCCCACTTGTACACTGTACAAAGTGCACTTAATAATCTCCCGAGAAGACCTCTGGGTGGGCGGACCCCATACGAAATGCTCTTTGGCATTAGAATGTTTGTGCCCGACCTTGATGGTCTAGACATGGCGGCGCAATCCGCCATCTTTGATGTAGATAAACATTCTACTATGTTACAGGACTTACAAGAAGCCCGAGACAAACTTGCAATCGCACATTTACCTTCAGCCACAGACCCTGCACTGCAGATTCCGGTTGCCGGCTGGCTTCCGAAGATTGGAGACCTGGTTCGAGAGAAGGTGGAGAACAAAAAAGAATTCGGCCCCTCTTATCGTGCACCGGTTCCAGTCCTGGGCTTGAAGGGAACACGTACAGTCATATTACCACCGCTTCCTGGTCGCAAGGAGAACAGATACATCTCAGTGGAAAATGTCAAGCTACAACATCTGGCCGATCCTGAATAGTGTTACACCAGCGGTCTCTTGTCCTGCCATTTACCGGACTTGTTCGTGGCCCTCCTGCCCGAATGGTCACTGATGTTACAATTGAGATGGTTGATTTGCCTGAAAGTATACTCGAACACCCTGTCCCCCCCTGCATCGACGAGAACGAGTATACCTATCCCGATACCGAATCGGTGGCACATCTACCAACAACGCCACTGAGCCCAACACGTTATTCCTTTGACTCGGATTCCACCTCATCAATTGTCCCGTCCAAGTGCAGTATTTTTGTATCCTGGTTTAGAGACAATTTTTTGATTCCCCCCTGGACTTACATCTGGTTGGTGCTTTTCCTGATTTTTTTGTTCATGTCCATTGGCTTTGTCACAGTGTTTTTTCTGCTCATTAATGGTCACTATCTACCAGAACGCTCTGCTGTGAACAGTGTCGCTGGAACTTTGGCTCCACATTCTTCCTCTCACATCATGAAGCGTGACCACACATTTGTGAACATTTCAGCCTTTCCAGTTGCTGATGGCATCGTATGGGATGCAGTAAATTTTCAAATTCATGGACCGACAGAAATTATTAATGTACCAAATGTCCTTCGAGTTTCGATGGGTGATGTAGTAAAAAGTAATATTCATTCTGACGATTGGGATGTGCATGCAGTTGAAGCATTGTTTGCTGATTTAAAATATTATGCTTCCATTAATGCTGAAGATTTGTACATGAATTCTGCGAATTATGCTGATTTGTATTGCTACCAGCTTTGGGGCCACCACTTTGTCCATAAACCAAGTGCACTACGTAGTCCTTTTGCCTACACCCAATGGGAACATTGTCCAAACCCTTTACCGGGTAGCTCCCAAACTCTCCGAAATAAATGTACATATTTTACAGATTTTAATAGATCGAACCCTGGGTCCTATTATTTTAAGTTAAACTCCCCATCCACTCAGAAAATCATGTTTACCCACACCAAATTGCTATATTCGGGTTCCTTTTTGAGCGCCTTAGCTGTGGGTGGTTATGAATACTGGAAGGACACTGTGGATTTGAAATCCATCTGGGGCTCAAAACCATGGCAGGTGCAAGGCACCGAGGCCTTGCACCGTGCTTGCCTTATCCCGGCCCAAATTGTGTTTCTGAATGCTTCCATCTATCAGACTACGTGTTGGGGTTTGGCTACCACCAAACAATTAAACGCACCTTCAATTCCATCCCTATCTTCCACTCCAAACAATAGCTTGCACTTTAATATGTCCCTTGCGACTTTGCAGGCTTTGTTTCAGAACAATTCGTTTAATGTTTCTACGCTTGTTCAGTCCCCCTGGATGGCTTGGCCCACATCATCTAATGCGTGCCAACTGCGTTTTCACGACTCAGTCCCTGGCTATAAACAGGATAGGCCCGATCCTAGGTTTCCTGACTCCCGTACTGTCACAACATATTCTGTTGGTAAATTATGTAAACAGTGGTTGCAGCATTCTTCCCTAGAATCTGTTAAACAACATTTATCTTTCCTATCAGGCAACATTGATCTGTCCGACTTTATTCTGGGACCTCGTGGTCCACGACCTAAGAGATTCATTTATGAAGCTTATAATGAACTCTGGAAGCTGTCGCAAATGGAAGCTGCATCCCGTCTACGGGAAATAGACCAAGCAAATTTAGAAAAGGTGCTTGCTGTTGTTGACAATAGTATTAATACCCTGTCTTCCCGCATTTACATGTTAGAGAATATTGTGTCCTTGTGAGAAGTTGACCTGGTATATGCTGTTCACTAATTAAAGTGGACACCTTGCACCAGAACAATTCGACTCTTATGGTAGATAGGTTTAAGACAACCTTTACAGAAAGCTATCCTAGTGGTAGCTGTGGAGAGCAGCCTTCAGGCTAAGTCTTGAAGGAATGTAAAGCAGCTTGTTTTACCACACAATCTCTTGAATCACCAAATGAAAAGACACCACACAGGTATATATATCAAATATATATGTATTTATTAATAAACACTCTCTACTAATCTCTTTATGAGATTAGAAGTCAGGAACATATGAACAAGTCAAATGTTATCAAAATAAGTTTGGCACAATCGAATATCACAATCTTAGTTTGGCTAGACCTAGGTCTAGGGCATCTAGAATCGAGGGACCCCCAAGAACCACCCCAGGTAGTTGTAGGAGACCCTCAGGGGACGGACGCGGTGTCCTGGCACCGGTGCGAGTCCTGTGCGAGTCTATGTGCTCAGACGCGATTGAGATTTCAATGTTAAAGGTCCCTTGCGTGTTCGAGGCGAACACACCGATCGGTCCTTGTACGAGTCGAAGGACGCTGTTACAGATAGAGTTGCAAGGGAGATGGACACGCTGTGTCTAACACAGACGCGAACCTTGTGCGAGTCAGTGCAATGGAGATCTCAATGTTACAGGCCCCTTGTGTTCGAGGCGAACACCGATCGGACTCAGTGCGAGTCGAAGGACACAGTTCTAGGTAGTGTTACAAAGGAGATGGACGCGGTGTGTCTAACACAGACGCGAACCCTGTACGAGTCAGCGCAATTGTCGCACTTAGAAAAGGAGAGTTTTAGGACACTTCTAGGGAAGCTACAAGCAAGTCACTTACAGGGTAAGTAGTTCTAGGGCCCACACCCACAGGAGCACCGTAGTGCTGAAGTTACCTCACCCAGGGGAGCCGGGTGCATAGGTGTTCTTTGGTGTCGGGTTGCGGCGTCGTTTTCAATGGGAGCCAGTGAAGACTTGCGGCTTGCGGCGACAGGAGTAGTGTCCGGAGGAATCCAAGCCTGGATTCGGAAGATGGAAGACCTGAAAGCAGAGGGGACAGTGTTCAAAGTCACTTGGCAGTGACTCGGGGCAAGGAAGATGGATGCCCACCGTCGTCGCAAGATTCAGGTCATTCGCAGGTGCATTGACTCTTCAGCCACGAGGTCCAGGAGGTGTCGACGATGACCAGGAGCTGGATTCGGCATGTCCCACGATGTCTGCAGCTTACTGCGGTGTCGGCGACTCGATCGGAGCCAACAAGCCTTGGTAACAGCAAGTCTTGGGGAAAGTGTGAAGAGGCAATGGTGCAGACCAGCAAGGTCTGGGGGACTCACCCAGCAAAGGTAAGTCAGGGCAGGCCTGGAGCAACCAGGGGAGCCCTTTGGTTTCTTTAGAAAGTCTTCTGGGGACCCACAAGTTGGCTGGCAAGGGAATGCAAAGACGCCTCGGGAGGATTCACTCACAGGGGCCCACGGTCACTCAGGACATGGTAAGCCTCTGATCTTCGGAGGAATTCCTGCTGGAGGCTAGGACCACACGTGGTCCAAAGCACAAGTTCATGGAACGTTGTGAAGGGGTTGCACTCGACAATAGTGCACAGTACCCAGGGGTCGTGGTTCCTCGTCACTCTTGGGGTCCACTGGCCTCAGCTTCACTGGGGACTCACGATGGCCTTTGAGAAGTCAGGAAATCCACTTCTTGGGCTGCAGGGACTTCGGACTCCGGCGGGAGCGGCGTAGTTTGCGACCGTAGTTTGTAGTTTTTGGTGCCTGCCAAGCAGGGGAGTCACTCCTTGACTCCAAGGGAGATTCTTCAGTCTTCCAAAGGTAGTGGAACGTCGAAGGTCCAGGATTCTTCTTCAGAGCGTCGTCCAGGGAAATCTAGGGTGCGATGCACAGGTTCCCCCTCTTATACTAAAAGAAAGGGGGGGACTAGCTCTATGACCCTACCTATGGGAGGGTCAGGGGAGTGGGTGGCTACACACACTTCCCTTTGTCCAGTTTCGCGCCAGAGCAGGGGCAGGTAGCCCCTGAGCCGGTTTGAACTGGGGTATGCACAGAGGAGCCTTCTGCTCCCCCAGTGCAGGACTTCAAAGCACTCTAAGAGTGCACCCACCCAGCCCCAATACACTAAATCCTGTCTGGAAGGTGGTCACACCCTCTTGGGACAGGATATCTATTGTTGGGCTTCCTCCACTGCGAGTGTTGGTCATCAGCAGGAGGGCAGCCCAGTGTCTGTGACTGGTGGCATCCATTTTGTGATGCCAGGGCTCTGCAGGATTCTACCGCATTTCTACAGTAGGTACATGTCTATCCCTCTAGAAGGGTGGAATGCTACCCCCGCCGCCAGGACTGGTGGGGGGGTAGTATTTCAGATGTTTGACACCAAACACGACATGTTTCGATGCAGCCATTCCAAAGTTAGCATTTTACCGCGAGGATATAATGCACTTAAAAGTATATGGTTTAACCGCATCCACAAACAGCACCAGAGAATGGACTCTGAGAGCTGCAGAGGGGCCCTGCTCAGGCAGAGGCACCCCCTCACATAGAAGCCAAGCACCCTGCCCTCAGGATTGATAGGGCCTGCCTTAGGGGGACTGATAGGTTTATATGTGTGTGTAGGAGAGATATAGGGGACCTATATCTCAGTGAGGAGTGCTAGCACTTCCTCACCCAGGCTGCAGTAGCAGGCCTGTGGTGTCAGATTTAGTCTGCTTCCCAGGGGTGGCATAATACATGCTGCAGCCCCTGGTAGGCCAGTGAAGTACCTATGCCCTTAGCATCTAAGGTACCATATACTAGGGACTCATAAGGAACCACAGCATCCAATCACTAGTGCACCTAGAGTGCACTCCAAGTCGTTTAGAGAGAACAGAGAGGCTGGGGCCCTGATTAGCAGGGACCCAGCCAGACTATAGCCAGAAACCAGTGTAAACATCAGAAAAAAAGTGGGGGCAACATAAGAGGCAGATCCTACTCTCCTACAGTCCTCTGTTGTTGATATTGTACAAGATGATGTTTCTGTGTTGTACCATGGTCAGAATCAATTGCGTTCAGTTAGGCAGTTTGCGTGGACTTTGCAGACACTTAAGTTGGGTAAAGTTCCTTGGCATTTTTGAACACCACTGCCTTATTTCTGCCTTTTAATTTAACTGACAAACAGCAGTTCATGTCCATGAAAGATGCAGCTTACACTCTGTTACATATCGAGAAAGTGGAGCCCTTACCATTCTCTGTGGCGGAATTGGATTCTGCTGTGTGGCTAGTTCATGGGGTTATCGCTTTGCCTTTTTCCTTGTTTGAATTTAGTTCGTGCATGAAACATTATCCTGTGGGCCGTTTCCAGCCCTTGGGTAGTGCCTTCCTGCACGAACTTTGGTCCCTGCCTTTCATGTATAAATGCCTTAGAGACGGAAAGGAAGTTTTTCTCACGGGGGAGTCATGCGATTCAACTGTGGGTCATTCCCTTATTTGTAAACATATTAAATTGCACGGAGCTTGCAACGTTTCTGCTCCGAATCTTGCTTGTGTGTTAAAGGGTATTCCTGCTCCTGCTATTTCTCCTACTTTTACTTTGCTTACTAATGGTAGCTATTTGCTTTTGAATAACGAACACTGCTGTAGCATGCAGGCCGGCATACCCTATATTGTTACTGTTTCACACAGGGTTGTCTGCTGCAAGAATGTGCTTTTTCCTCCCCCTCACGACATCATAGATAATTCTATTTGGCCTTCCATTCCTACTATGAAGGCGGATTTCAATAAACTGAGCAGAATAAAGGCGCTATTATTGAGCGAGGAGGTTATGCTCACATCCGCCCGGGAGACATTCATTCTCCAGGTGGCAAGTACCCACAGTGAAATACAGGCCCTTTTGAACACTAACCTCCCACAACATTTCGGTGAGTTAATTCACCGTATTTTTAACGCATCTCGCACTGAAGGTCTGGTACACTTTTTTAAGGTTGTGGGATCCGGCCTTGTATCCACTTTCCAAACTATTTTTGGTGTGATACCGGCGTTTATACATTCGATTTTTTCCAGCGTCTTTGGTGGGTTCCCATTAATCCTCGCCTTGGCGGCTGGTGTACTGCTGTTGGTCTGTTTTCTCCGCAATGGCTGCTCCCCGGTGGGCCCTTCTCGACCCAGGTCGCCTCCAGCTGCTCCGTGAGCGCATCCTCACTGGTTTAGGCGTTCTGCCCTTGGCGACACTGAGTGTTTCCTATACACTTTCTTTTCGCTTTGCGTATTTCACTTGCGTGCAACCTGTGATGTCTTGCATCCGCTGTCCTTTCACCTGGACCATGGATTATTGCCTCTCCAATTCGTCGTTGTCTGTTCCGGATTTTGTTCGGTTGGTGGGTCCCTTAGAGGCCCATGAACGGGACTGTTCCGCTGCAGGCTGCATGATGCGTGCTGCTGCACTGGGGATTTTGGCACAATGGGATATCTGGGCGGCTGCTCAGAATCTCCTACAGCAAAGTTATATTGAGTATCACGCAAGTTGTCCCGCATTGCTTTTGGATGCTCCCTCCTGTGAGGAGCATTCCTGCTGCTTTGATTTGATGGACTGGATGGCGTCTATGTTTTCTGACGATTCCAATGATGTCCTCTTGGATGCTATCGCGTTTTTCTGCACGTACACGCTGTTGGATTGACATGTCCTTCGTTTCCTGTGAGCTGCCTCGCTGTCTATAATTTTTGATCTCAAAAACTTTTTTATCCCTCTCTCCCATTCGTTGTCCTTTATGGGGACTGCATCCTCTATAGACGTTTCTGTTCTGCTCGGTCCATTTGAACTCTGTCTTCGTCCTTTGTCTTGGCCGATGGACTGTCCAGGGGAGGGTGTCTTGTGGTTTGTGGCCTCCTGGCCTGCCTTGCTGCGTTGGCTTAGGCCTGGCTGCCATGCTGCCTTTTTTGCGCACGTTGCTCTGAGCCGTTGTTCTGCCGACCTCTGCTTCTGCCAAGTTGTTTTAGAACTGTCTGCATTTTCTGTCTCTCACCTTTTCTCCTGTTCCCTTTGGGCTCAGTCTGCACAATATGTACAAGGTCGAAAAACAACGTCCCTTGTTCTTGCTGATCTGGCCAGTCCCTCGCACCTAGACATAACACTATGTACAGCTGCCATGGAGAAATTTGTGTGCTTTTAATATTGCGGTATTCCCGCTTAAGAGACACTTGGAGAAAAACCTTTCCAGGGAGAAGAGCTGTGATTGTCTGCTGATGTAGTCTTTGCATCTAGAGACTGAGGTATGGGGGTTCGCTAGACAATGCCCAGAGGTCTTCTATTTTTATAATACAATAGCTACTAGCACGGGGAGGGTGGTAAGGTCATTTAGCCCTATATCCACTGCTTTATGAAATGCTTTCCCCGTTTGTATTCTATGGAGTTGTAACTATGCTGATTATATTATTCTTAAGCATTATGCTGATAGTACTGACACGTGTACTGTATCTTAGAGCACGTAAGTTGAAATAAACATTTTAACCTATACTGTGTCTCTTTTTACGCACGTTGTGGACAGGTATGAGTGAGTGACGAAAGGGTGTTCTTGCTACTGCGAGTCCTGAGAGAGAGATACCGTGTTCTGGGTTGTCTAAGCATTGGTAACCTTGTTGCTAATGGGACGCTAAGGCTAGTCGGGTTGGGGTTTTAGGTGCTAAGGTTTATGGTTGGCTCACCACTATATTCCGAGGTCCTATCATCCTGTGCATAGCTCTGTGTGTGCAGAATCCCTATAACAGTTGTTAGGAGAAGGAAGAAATGTTTTCCAATGCTCTGCCCTTAATGTGTGTTTTATGTTTAGACTTTTTAGGACCAGTAATTAAAATGAATGTTTTCAAAAAGTTGGTAAATAATTCTAAATCCTACAAAAAGAAGACATGACCATCAATTAAATTCTTGAGCCCATTTACGGTCCTCATCATTTGTATGGCATCGCCCCCAATTAGGAAAACTGAGATGGTATAGGAGCACAACCTGGGGGAATCACATTCATAAGCCCTCAAATTAGCTTCTACATTATTTGTGTGTAATGTAAGCAAATGGAGCGCGAGAATGTGTCCCTGTTGAACACCTCTAGCTATAGCAAAGGACTCAGGACATTCACCAGTTTCTCTATACCCAATTGTCACAATGTCAATAATGGCTTGGTCCAGTGCCATGTTCTGTAGTGTCATCCAGAGTCTGTTCCAATTAACCCAGTCAAAAGTGGAACTTAAATCCATGAAAGCTAGGTGGTGCTTTTCCTTCTTAGTGTATACATGGTTACTAATTGACAGGTGGAGGTTAAGCCACTGTTCAACAGTGCCAAGGCCAGATCTAAAACCATATCGTAAAGATGCAAGTATGCCCTTCAAATTAGCCCATGCCTGGATCCTGCTCAACTAGACTATGCCCACTACATTTAGAGGGAAATTGATGAAAGAGATGTGTCCAAAGCATGTGGAATTACCCCGTTGCCCTTCTTAAAATTGGAATAATAACTGATTGTGATCGGTACCTTGATATATTTGAGTCAGCAGCAGCTTTAATCACTACTGTCATGATCTAAGCCCACAGACCAATAGTTTGCAAGTCCATTGGCACACCATCAAGACCCTGTGCTTTCCCTGCTGGACTATCTTTGGTTGCAAGCAAAACGTCCTGTAAGGTAAAAGACAGACAAAGATTGGGAGTAATCCTTAAACAGAACCAATACCGTTACTACCAAAGCCATAGAATTTAGTGACTCATCTGCCGAGTTTCCACTGGAGATATGGCTGTCTGCTTCAGAACTAATAAAATTAGTGAGATTAGGGTGCGATGGACAGCTTTCCAAAACTCAATTGCATCTTTTAACATGCAAAGTGCAATAAATCCTCCCAATCCTTAGTTCTTATGGTCTACTTCTGCGTATAGATCTTTTCTAGGCCATGCAGTAGCCAACAACTACGGGATCTCTAGGGAGTCTTTTCAAGGTCTTGCTGAGATTGAGGTCAACTACACTGTAAGGCTGATTAAACTATTTTTCTGAAGTGCGCCCTGCCTGGACTTTACTTAAAGGGCACTTACAGATCTCATACATTGCCTCCATTATGGAACTCTATGGAGTCAAAACGACCATGGATTTAAACTGTTCGTCCTGACTTATAAAAATATGGCCCCATGAGTTTTAAATCAGCTGCACAACCAATCTTCTGCCTACTACTTATCACAAGAGATATGTGGCAGCTATTCCATTCGCTTGTTTGTCAGTTTGGTAAAGATCCTTGCAAATATGATTTGTCTCCCTACACAGTTCATTCAATTGGCTACTCACTCACCTTAGGACCTCGACACTGAAGCACAATGGAAAGCTTTCAATGCACAACAAGCGCTGACAAAAAATATCACTAAAGAAATGCAATTCGCAGGGATTTGGCGTGTAATAATTCGGCCTATGTCTTCAGTTAAGTGGTCTTTTTCTCTTTGCAACAACTGTGCTTTAGCTACAAAGAGCTCAAGACTTAAGGGGGCAGTGGTTCGCCCTTAAAAATCAATAGAGCTAGTCCTTTATTTCTGTTCTTGTCGGCACAATTGCTCAACAATGAGAAATAACTTTTTATTTTTTGTTATGAATTAGTTGTCCACTTAAAACCTCGGTACGTAGGTAGGAGTGTTTCAAGGTTGCATACATATCTTATTCATATCTTGTATGAAATGAAAAATTGTAAAAATATGTTGTGAATAGGACACATGCAGCTAACAATACAGTCACCTTGCACCTTCTAAAAATCAGAAAACATGTTAAGGACTCGGTGTTTTTTATGACTCACTCGGTGCTTGCTCTAGGTACTCATCAAGGTTACAGTCACTGCCTTTCAATAAAAATTTGTTACAGGCGATTTAGAAGTGGATGATTCATTGTGCAAAATACATAGTTTCGTGAATTAACTTATTTTCTTCAATTGCATAGGAATGTTTTTGAGTTTACTATTAAAGGCAAACTTACAATATAACTACCCTAGACTTTCATTTAGCATGTGACAAAATCTGTACATATGGTGTTAATTTACAGGTTCATTTAGAAACAAGAGTTAAACGCATGAAATATCACCATGGTGCAAATGACATTAGTGCTGGTTATCTGGTGTGTTGTATTTGATTATGACTGTGGGTGCTGGTAGCCCTAAAGTCTCACACTCAAAAAGACACGTCAATAACATACCCACAGGTGGGTGGATCTGGAACGGTATTAAGCCTCAATTTCATGAGGCCATGTGCCCAAAGGTAAGGTGCATATCAGCATTTCAAAAATACAGTTAATTAAGTAAAAATAGATTCAATAAGTGAGTTCTAGGGCGGAATTATGAAAATGTAAAAAGATTTCTTTCAAAAGAATTCAAAAGTTATAATACAGACATTGTATGAAGGCTATCAGCAAAAGGGCAATATAGAAGGCAAAACCAAAAATATTCTCAGTCCCAAATGAGCAGCAAAATGAGATGGAAATCAAACAGCATAATTTGTAGCATGCTAAAATCTTCTGGCTCACCCCCAAATTCGAGGGTTTATATAACAACTCTTCTCACTGAACAGAATGAAAACTGCACATTCATCATGGTATGAACAAAAGAATACAATTACAACAAATAGAATATTGAATTTAAGGGTGTCATACAGCCTTACATCTAAGCATTATCCCACTATATGAATATTGATTCAGCCCCCTTATGCTAATGTCATCCAGAGATGTCATAACAAACTAGTTACAAAGCAACAGTGAACCATTGTGAATGAATGCCATACTGCAAGCAGGTGGAAGAAACCTTGAAGGAAAGTCACATTACTGAGCCCATGCTAGAGAGTCTTCTTCGAGAACAGTGTCAGTCGGAAGTAAACAAAGCATGACTTGCTTGACTACGTGCAACAGAAATGTTAAATAATGAATGTGCAGGATGAAACACCAATTTTGAACAGCAGTTCATGGAGTTATGGTAGACCTTGTAATTCCAACAGAGGTTGTGACGCTCATTACCATGCACCATTAAGTACAATAATGAGACTCCAAAGGGAGTGTGTGTTAGAATGGGGGTAAAAGCTGAATGCACACATTCCAGCACTTTCACACAGGTTTCAATGGCATTGTAAATGTTTTGCTGATTAAAGGATGTCGAAGTGGAAAGATATTTCATCAATAGGCTCAATAGATTCTCACTAACATCATCTACAGAGTTATTATTTGATCAAGAATTATATTTATCATGTATATTTGAAGTAGGCACCAAACAGGAGGTAGCCCAAAGTAAACAACTTAAGGCATAGAGCAAGGAAAAGGCACGCATTCTTTCATCTGATATCTGACAATGCAACTCTGCCTACCTATATTTGTTGTTGCTTCTGCGTTTTTGATCAGTAGGCCATGCTTGAAGATTATTATTAGGTCTCTTTGGGCCCAATTCAGAAAGGCACTCTGAAACAAAAGTCTAACTTTACGACTTCTGGTATTCACAGAGGTCATTTACGAGTCGTATCTTTACGTCTGTAGTTGGGCAGGAATCACCGCACCCACGCCGTACTCTCCGCACCCGGGCCGTACTCTCCTGCTCCAGTCGCACTCTCCGGACGGACGAAGTGTAATCAATTGGCCGAAATACAATTTTTTACAAAAAGGAACATTAGGAATGTGTGATAAATGGTAGAGGAGGTGATGAAAATCAGTTAGGACAGGGAAAAGGGTGAGGCCGGATACTACATCATTTCCCAGAAAAGTTTGCTCCTTTGCATCATGTTTCATGCAGTCCATGATTTGTGCTCCCCTTGGTGTTGACTGTAGTATCACACTACAGTCAACACTGAGGGGAGTGCAAATCATGAACTGCTCAACACTGAGGTGAGCGCAAATCATGGACTGCATGTACCATGATGCAAAGGTGTAAACGTTTCTGGCATATGATGTAGTGTCCGGCCACACCCTTTTCCCTGCCCGAACTGATTTTCTTGACCTCCTCTACCACTTATCACACGTTCCTAATCTTCCTTTTTGTAAAAAATTGTATTCCGGTCCATTGATTACACTTCGTCCGTCCGGAGAGTGTGACTTGAGCAGGAGAGTACGGCTGGAGCCGGAGAGTACGGCCCGAATGCAGAGAGTATGGCCCGGGTGTGGAGATTCCGGCCCGACTGCGGGCGTAAAGATACAACTCGTAAATGACCTCTGTGAATACCAAAAGTCGTAAAATTAGACTTTTATCTCAGATTGCCTTTGTGAATCGGGCCTTTGTTTTTAAACTTTTCATTCTTTATTGATCCTTATTTATTTTTTGCTAATTTCATCCACATTTATCCACACTTATTTTGTGGTTGGTGCAAAACTAAAGCTGCAACTATTGTTTTTCCGCATTTTTTTTTTAACTGATAAGGGTGCACTCGCATTTGGCTGCCTGATGGGCTTTAGTGCTGTAAAAAGAATTATGTGTCACTTGCATACACTTGTATTAAAGCAATTAGCATTGAAGTATAAACACATGCACGTCTGCAGCTGTTTAAAGCTCTCTTGTTAACCTTGACTCTTTTTTAACTCCTCTCCCTGTCAGTCGTCACAGTCATTAGCCTGGCTGTTAAATTGACAGAACTGAAAATAGCTCAAAAGAATGCATATTTAATTTTTGTTTCCACATTTAAATATAAATAAAGACGGAGAAACAGATGGTTTCTAACTGTATTTATCTATAAAATTCAGTATAAACGGACATCAGAGAGACTTAATTATTATCCACAATTATTCTACAATTCTCCATGAAATGTGCATTTGAATTAACATCTTACACAGAAAGTCAATTATCCAATCTGTTTTTTATTTTATCAGGATAATATTTCTAGGGCTGACAACATACTGCCATTTCAGCAAGAATATAATTCAACTCAGGCAAATCTAATCCATACCAAATATCAGAAAAAGAGAAAGGGTGAATCTGCTGAATTCCATGCAATGCTAAACCTACGTCTCAATGTATTTTTCAAAGACTGTTGGTTTTACTCAAACAATGTAATTTTTATGTATTTTACCCATTACCTTTAAAATGCAAGAGATGTTCACTGTGGATTTAAATCACTTTTGCATTTGTTTAGTATAGCAAAATGTTATACACAAATTGAAATGCTCAGATGTTAAGAGAGTGCAACCTAAGATTGATGGTCACATCGCAAAAGTAATGCCATATTTATGCGAAGAGAAGTCAGTCAGCTGCTGTTTCTGCTAAACAGTCTCTCTATAGCATTGGGCTCAGAGAGTTAGAGGGTATATAGAGGCCAATTATCTAAAGATGTCTGTTAAAACTGACAGCCTTAGGGTGGCCTTCCCCCAACTTTTTGCCTGCCTCCCTCCATTTTTCGGAACTCATTTTTGCTGGTTTGAGGACTCTGCGCACTTTGCCACTCTGACCAGTGCTAAAGTGCTTGTGCTCTCTCCCCTAAACATGGTTAGATTGGTTTCACCCTAATTGGCATATTTAGTTTACTTATATGTCCCTAGTAAAGTGCACTACATGTGCCCAGGTCCTGTAAATAAAATGCTACTTGTGAGCCTGAGGCAATCATTGTGCCACCAACTTAAGTAACCCTCTAATCATGGCTCAGGTCTGCCATTGCAGAGCCTGCATGTGCAGTTTTAATTGCCATTTCGACATGGCAGGGTAACCCTCTTGCCAGGCCAAGCCTTCCCTTTATAAACCTGCAAGTCACCCCAAAAGTAGGCCCTGTCTAACCCACAGGGCAGAGGACCATGCATTTACAAGGCAGGACATGTACTTTTATGTTCTACATGTCCTGGTAGTGAAACGCTACCAATTTCGTTTTCCACTACTGAAAGGCCTATCGCTCCCATAGGATAACATTGGGATCACCTTATCAAATCTTTTAAGTGCAATTCCCAATTATGAAGAGATAGACTTTCCAAGTTTGGTGTCACTGAACTCTCAATTTAAAATCACAACTTGTGATGAAGTTGGATTTTAAATTGCATATTAGTAAATGCACTTTTAGAAAGTTGCCATTTACTTACTGTAGCCATTTGGTGCCTTCTGCATGTATATGGAATACACGTCTGGGGTGGTTGACAGTTGGCTTCCTGCATTCCCTCTAGACAGTCACACACAAAGGAGTGATTACCCCCTGTAGTGTGTCTGGAGCAAGGGCAGGAAAGGAGAACCTCTGTACACTTCAAAGCTTTCTTTGAAGTCTCCCCCACTTCAAATACACCACTGGGTATATGTTTTGGACCTCTGGAACTACCAAAACAGTCCACTTCTGGACCTGTGACTACTCTGCCAGGAAGAAGATCTGCTGTGCTGCTGAAAGGACTGCCAGTCTGCTGGACTGCTGCTTTGCGGGACTCTGCCTTGCTCTGCTCTTGCCTTGCTGAGCTGCCCTGCTGCTTGCTGTTCTCCTGCCTTGGTTGAGAAGGACTGGACCTGCATCACTTGAACCGACAGTGACTCCAAGGGCTTGTTGGCTTGCCTCCTGTTGCAAGTCTCAGGGATATCAAAGGCCTCAACTACCTGCATCTGCACCTGGACTCTGCAAGCTGTGAGGCTGCCCTGCCAAGTGGTGCCACGTGGACCTTTGGAAGTGAGGCCGAAGGTGCTTCTCGATCCAGAACCCAGGAATCCCCATTGGGACCAGTGCATCTTCACCTTTGCGTGAGTTGGAACCAGCGAATCTTCGTTGTTGTGGGGAGCAGCCAAGGGGCATCGCCCTCCAAACCTGTACATCATCGTCATTGCATGGAGTGCAGCCAGCGCACCGCCCTCTGAACCAGCGCATCACCTTTGGCATTGACGCATCGCCTCTTGCAGGAGCAGTTGCTGGTCATCCCATCTTAAACAAGCACTTGTACTCAGAACCGTTTCAGTTGCATGGAGAAAATCAACGCATCTTTTCAACTGCGTGACTCCACACTTACGTATTGAGTCAGCTGCACCTCCCATTCTCATTGACGACGAAGCTTCCCAGATCAAGGTACTTTGGTTCAGCGGACCCAAGTGGGTCTCTGTTTCCGGCCTGCGCACCATCGTGGTCAGCCTGAACCTTTGACTTTGCCCTGGTCTAGTTGGACCAGATAACCCATTTAAGCACCTATTGCTTCTAAGTGCTATTTTGACATATATCCTTTAAACATTCATATCTTGACTTATACGATGTGGATGTTTGTCATTTTGGTCTTATTTTATTTATAAAATCATAATCTTTTTTCCTAACCTGGTGTGGAGTCTTTTTGGGGTGTTTTCACTGTGTTACTTCTTGAATTGTTGCACAAATACTTTACACGTTGCCTCTTAAGTTAAGCCTGACTGCTCTGTGCCAAGCTACCAGAGGGTGAGCACAGGAGAATTTAGGTTGTGTTGTGACCTACCCTGACTAGGATTCTGCTTCCTGCTTGGACAGGGTGCATACCTCTGCCACCCAGAAACCCAATTTCTAACAATGGCCAGCACAGAAATTCATAGAGCAGCCCATTTGGAATCTCTTTCTTTCTATTTTGCTAGAAATTGCAGGCTGTTGTGCTAAAAAAAGGACAAAATACCAAGGAATATTCGGATTGAACTTAAACGCATCTATTTAGATCAATTCAGTATACATAAGCCTACAAATTCATCTTTTTTGCTAGTCAAGTTTTCAATTCATACACCTCGAAGCCTTTGATTTATTTTTCCTAATTCTAGAACTTGCAAAATATCTATCCTTGCAGTGAAAATTAGAGGATAACAAGTGGTTAATTCTTCTCATTTTATGTTTCTTTGTAATAACTTGATCGGTGTTGAAGGTCTCAAGAAAATGCACCTTTTGGGCATCCTTAGGAGGCCGTTATTCAGAGGACTGTCTGCCATGTAACTTTGAAGTGAAACTAGGAGAGTCATTTGAGATCCTCCTTTTGCTTGCAGTACAAAACAATTTGATAATTGCATTACCGAATCAGTAAATGTTATATTGAACAATTTTACATTGAAATATATAATAGCATACAGTGATAATCTGAATGCATCTAAAGGGTCCAAATTTGCAATATCTCTCCCTATGCACACATTCCCTATGCAGTGAAGTTTTTGTTACAAAACTGCTCAATTCATGCTCAGTCCCCTTGATTAATGTTTATCCTCAAATCATGCCCAATGCCCCTTTGTTAGAATTTAAAACATCTAGGATCTAACCACATAAAGTAACCCATAGATTCAATTCATCATAAACATTGGTCTATGGACGATTTTATGGTCAAGCACTTACTTATATTTCAAATTAGTGAAAAATAGATCGCAATAGATATTTTCATTCAATATCTTTTCAAAATCAAAAGTAGTATATAAAATTGGGAATATGTAAGCATGAACTCATAAATATTTATGAATAATATTCATTACAAATGTATAGATTTTTTTATTTGTAAATCAATTTTAAAATATTATTTTAAAAATCATGCTAAATTTGCAGAAATCTGCTTAACCCACATTCATCACCATTTTTCACTTCTGAACCTTTATTAATGAGGAACTGAATTGCTTCTAGGACATCTCAGGTTTGTCACCATTTCAAATAATCTCGTACATCCTTGGAGTATTTTACAGTCAAAATCTATTCTACACTTCTTGGGTTGTAGATTTGTTAATTGCAAAACCAGCTTCAATTATTTTATCCGAAAGACAATAAAGCATAGATGACCAAGTGTATCATCATAGAGGTTCAGTTATACTTGGCAGAGTGGGAGTCCTCTCATAAATTGGTGGGGCTCCTGACTTGTCAAAACCTAGTTCCACTGCTGCATTTAGTTTTAGAGGGAACTGCTGATTGCGCTCCAGCGAGGCTTGTGTCTAAACTGTTGATGAGCACCATTGATGTCTGCCCATCTGCAACAGAGCTGTGCTTCCTTTGCAGTGTTGGGAGACCACCTCTTTTCAGGGCGGGCTTTCATCCACAAATTTTAATTGCATGACGTACCCATTTAAAGAAAATCAACAACTGGCCACCACTCATGGGGAGAAAATTCCATGTACATGATGGCCACTCTTTCCTTCATTTCTGATACAAATTAAAACCGTTTTTTAAACTCTTTTCATTAACATGTGTTCGATCAACAGTACAGTGACGTTAAACAATGCACAATAGTATAGAACATTCAGCCACAAAAAGTACAATATCTGCAGAAAGAAATTGAGAACATAGTCTGAGTTGTCCCAACAATTATTCCCTAAACATAACTGGATCACTGGAAAGGTAGACCTTTAACATTCACAACTCACTTGCTGGTTATAAACCCCGATACCCCTGCCATCCCCCCCAGATTTATTCCCATTTGCAAGGACAACCCTTGCTAAGATACATTGATCGCTCCGCCCGCTGACACCAGTCAAGGTCTGCCTCCCAGTCAGCTACACGGTGGGGGGGGAGACGAACCACCACATACATTCAATATTGCACTTAGACCCTGCCGATGCTAGAGCAGGCCATATTTTATGATAACGGGGTTAGGCCGCATCACCAGAGATGCTAAGGAGGTGCCATTTGGCATCCAAGGGGACCTCCTGTCCTGTAACCTGGGCCACTATTCGTGTGACTTCTGCCCAATAGCCCTGAATCATGGAGCAACCCCACATCACATAGAAAAGGTTTCCCTCCTGCCCGCATTCCCATACACAAAGAGAGGTGGCTGCTCGCCCCATTCGGTGCAGCAAAGTTCTGGAATAATACGTCCTGTGCAGGATCTTTAATTGGACTAAGCGAAAATGAGTCCTTATTGCCACCTCATTGGGACCCTGTGTGGCCTCAACCCAATCATCATCGTCAAGCATACCTAGGTCCGTCTCCCACGTTGCCCTCAATGTCACTAAGGGATCTGGGGAATTATTCACCAATTACCTATAAATGGTTGCAATTGCTTTTTCTGTCAGGGAATCTGTTAATAGGCAGTCCTCCAGTGGGGCCGCCTCAGGCAATTGTTCCATTCCCAGATATGACCAAGCAAAGCATGCCCTACCTGCAAATGCCACAACTATTCTGTGTCCCCCATTTCATACTCTTTCTGAAGAACCTCAAAGGACACAAATGCCTGTCCCCTCCACACATCGTCCAGGACAGACCAATTAACCCCATTTTATGAAGCCTTAATGTCTTCTCACTTCACATTAGAGATCACTATCCCATGTGGAGTCCTTTCCATCAGCCTACCCTCCCAGCCCAAATACTTGATGGCCTCTCTCGACACACTTACCACAGTCTGAGTATGGGTAGGGAGGGTGCGCTCAAGCTTTCGCGATATAGGACTGGGCGGTAGCCACTTTTGCCCATGGCCTTTCTGTCTACTCAAAAAGCAGGTTCCTCCCGGTCCACAAACACCCAATCATTAACTGCCACTAGCTGGACTGCCCAGTAATATTTCAGAATGTCAGGCACCTCAAATCCTCCCTCAAACACGCCCCTTTGCAACTTACTCAGGGCTATAAGGGAAGTTCCACCATCCCATAACATGTGACGTATTTTGCAATTTATCTTTTGAAAGAAATCTGGTGGAATCTTAAAGGGCATATTCTGAAGGATGTACAGGAGGAGCTGGAGAGTCATCATTTTAAATAGGACCGTCTGGCCCGTTAGGGAGAGCGGGAATGTCTGCCAGTGTGAGACGTCCCTGCGGAACAAGTCTAACTGTGGGAGAAAGTTCTTGTCAAGGAAGGTCTGGGCCTCCCTTGTGACATAGATGCCCAATTATCTAAAGTCATGTAGTTCCACCAGGACCCGCATCTCAAAGACTGCTGTGGGGTCACTCCCACCAGTGGGAATATTAAAGACTTCTCCCAATTGATCCGATATCCAGAGTGATCTCTGATAATGTGAAATATTTGTAGGATTCTGTCAATTGAGAACGATGGCTTCATGACATATAACAAATCATCATTGGCGTAGAGAGAGATTCTTTTGTCCCATTCCTGGTTAACTGGAATGCCCCATATGAGGTGGTCCTGGCAAACTCAGGCAGCCAAGGGCTTGAGTGCCAGTGTAAAAAGCATGGGGGACAAAGGACTTCCCTGTATCGTGCTCTTCTGAAGGGCAGAGACTCGGAACACTGTGTTATTTATGCAGACGTGCGCCAGAGGGCCCACATATAGAAGCCTGACCCACCCGATAAACTAGGGCCTGAAGCCATGCTGCTCCAGTGTGATGAAGAAATAATTCAATTCGACACTGTTTAACACCATCCTAGTGTCCAGGGACAGCAACGCCACAGGTTCAGCAAAGGAAGCCCCAGTTACATGCAAAACTCCATACAGATGTCGCAGATTTAGATGCATCCCCCTGTGTGCCATAAATCTGGATTGATCTGGGTGAACCACAGATGCAACTATCGTCCACAACCTAAGTGCCAAGGCCTTCGCCAGGACCTTAGCCTCAAAGTTGAGCAGGAGATGGGTCTCTAAGACCCACATTCAGTCGCTGGTTTGCCCTTCTTAGGAATAATGACAGCAATTCTGTTGTCTTCTGGTTGACACCCTTCTTTTTTTGCAGCCTGAAATATATTCAAAAGATGCTCCCCAAGTTTTACATATTAAAGCTTAAGCAGGCCACAACAACATAATGGCCCACCCAGATTTCATGTTGAAAGGGTTTCTGATGCACTGACACAAGCAAGCTCAGCAGACCCACTGGACATAGAGGGTCACATGCCAGACTTTATATGAGAAAAGTCATGTAAACATTTTGATTAAGTTTGATCTAAGAAGTTTTTGGTGGGATTTGCTTGTTCCTTTTAACCCTTTGGCTGTAAAGCTTTAATTCGGTAACCTTTTCATTTGACATTTCGGCATTTTCATATTTAACTATTAATAACTTATTTTTTACAAGTGATATCTTGAACAAAAGTATGCCCTTTTCCCCCTTATGTTGTGTATAGAAATGATTTGCAAGATTTGTGATATACTTTGGATGCGTTTAAGAAAGAAACCCGAAGAATGATGTAATTTTGCTTTTTTTTCCAAAGTCAGTAAAATGAAATGGAAGAAAATGTGTTTTATTCAGAAGGGCACCACTGAAAAGTTCACTTTGCTAAAATCTCCCTCTTCTAAGCTTTCTAAGCTAAGTTCGTTTAAAAAGAAATCTTCCCCATAAATTCATAATTTGGTTGATCAGATCAAATGTATGTTTATTGAGATAATTATGTCTTTAAAACAAAGACAATAAATATTAGTACATGAAAACATTTTTTTATTTAAAGAAAATCACAAACTAACAGACTGTTCTCTTGTTAATTAATAACTTTATTAACAACATCCATAAATCATATTCAAGTTATTCAATAATCTAGAAGTCTCATAAAGTACAATATTTAAACAAAAACTGGTTTAAAAATATTTTTACTACTGTCAGTGAATTACAGCTATCCATTAAGATATGTACTTAAAGTGCATTTAGAATTGAGTAAGAAAGGACATTTTCCACCATTCCCTTGAATTCTTCAATTAAGTTCTTGCATAAAAAAAATTGGTTACAGTCTAATCTGAGTTTAAGATGCTTAAATATAAATTATGATTTATACATTTATACACATATGGAAACACTTCCTTACTTTCCAAATATCATAATGTTCAGCCAATTGATTTCTTCATTGTCAGATGTTTAACATCCTAATTTTGCGATATGATAGCAGCTGATTTTCTTTGCACTGTTTTAACAGGAAACGGCTCTGATAGCTTTACATTGCCATAAATTTCATGTTTAGCTTTGTGCTGGTTTATCACTTTATTTAAGGAAAGAGACCACTGTCTACTTTGTGCTTCATACCAACACAGATAAGATTCTTTCTTTCATTTTGTTTAAGTGATAGTTTATTAAAGACATGTAGCAGACGCATACGTGTGAGCTTTGTCTATTAAGTGAGATTAAATTCACACCAAATTACCTGAATCATTTTATATTTATATTGTTGTTAGTGTGGCACTTTTAAGTTGTGTCCAAGGGGCTCATATGTACATGTCGAACACATTCATACCAGACAAGCACTATTAGTTGAACTGTTAAAGAAAATGCATAATAAGAGGAGACAAAGAATATCCCTCCCCATAATTCTTATTAAACTTTAGTAAGGCCACCATTGATATTGTGATTCTTACTTTTAATGATTGAAAATGGCCTGCCCACTTTAAATTATTCATAAATAGCAGACCAAAGTATTTATAACTTCTAACTTCCTCAACTCTTTCATCCAATGGATGCTATTTATATTTGGTTGTTTTTTACCGAATATCATTACGTTTGTTTTTACAACATTTATACTTAAGGAGTTTCTTTTACAACTTTGGGCAAGGGTGTCCATTTTCTTTGCAAGACAACCACTGAATAATCGAGGAGAATTACCTGATTTGAGTAAAGGAGAAAAGATATACAAACCCCACCCATTTTTGGAGAAAAAGAGTGAGTGGTGTTAAGATCATCTGGATGATCTGCTGCACATATGCTAAATAAAAATGGTGCTAAGACACAGTCCTGAGGTAGGCCATTTAATACCAAAATTCCTTTTGAGAGTTTCCTAAAAGAACTAACCTCTATCTGTGCCCAAATCGATGAATGCAATCAATGAATTAGAGGAAACATGGCAAGCAGGGGAGAGGAGTTGGCCTAACGGCTAGGGCGTTCGACATCGAATCTGGGGAACTGGGTTCGAGTCTTGGCAATGACGCAGAATCATCCTGTGATTCTGGGCAAATCACTTAATCTCCCCGTGCCTAACAAAAAATGAATGTGTCCTCATGTAATGCAACTGGTGCTATGTAAAGCGCTCTGATACCCGATTCGGGTCAAGTTCACGCTATAGAAAACTCTGTAAAATAAAAAAAATTAAAAAAAAGGCAGGATTTCCTATGCAATCAATTTCCTCCAGAAATGCCCCCTGTCTACAGTACCAATGGCAGATCAGAAGTCAACAAAGCAAGTACAATGTCTTTGGCTAGACTCTGAGCTAATGCTTAAAAAGCGAAACAGTGGACTACTGTTGAGGGTTCTTCTCAAACTCCCCAGTACTCCAAATATATAAGATCTCTGCTGAATAACACTCAGGTGAATGTGACAGAAGAATTTTCATAAAGATCTTAGATATAACATCTGTCAAACTCACTAGTCTCAAATTTTGAGGTAGGCTTCCATCACATTTTTTTATTTATTGGCTTTACTACAGCTCCCCTCTGGGATACTGTGGTTTCATCTTTGTCAAATATCCATTTGAATAAAATGGTTAAACATTTTACCCACGATTCAATATTATTTCAATATTATTTCTAGCCAACAATGCTGGCAGATTATCAGGTCTTGCAGCTCTGGATAAATTAAGTAAGTGAAAGTAAGTAAGTGAAAGTGTCTCTTATTGTACTCGCAGAGAAGGATTTAGCAATTTCCAAACCTACCTGATGTTTGTCTAGTGAATACTTTATTATTGGCATTCCAACTACATTTTGGAGACAGCATTCCCATTTAAATTCTAGTATTATTTTTAAAAATGTGTTTGGGGATTTGATTTTGATACACCATTCGCAAATCTCCAAAACTGTTTTTGATCCCCATTTCAATACTTCATTTCAATTACCATGTTAATTTCCTTCCATTTAGTGTTAAATAAGTTCTCATAATTTCCTTATTAGTGTTTTGTATCCCCTTTTAATATGTTTGCTTCCATATCCAATTTTTTTGACCTGGTCCATTAAAAAATAAAAAATTATGTTTACCTATTTTGCTTTTTATACCCAAACTGGTAGAGTCAAACCTGTTTACTCTATCAGTGCTTATTTTCACATTTACATCACCATCAGTGTTTTTGTACAACCTAAAGACATGTGATCCCGCGCAAAACCAATACCTGATCAGGGATCAATACTCAATAATATCACAGAACAATGGCCCATACACATTCACCCAAATCCCTGATGCGCTGGGGTCAATTTATATATATTCAATTCTTTTCTTTCTAAAATTCATGTATGACATTCCCAAAATACTTATCTAACTTTTACATCAACTTTCCTTCTACTTGGTCGATGAACCAATTAGTTGAATAGTTGATGGTATTGATACTACTATCTAACTAATCATTCAATCAGCTAAATAAACACAGACTCTCGTTGAAGTTAATAAAGTTTTATCTCAAATTAAATGATAAAAATGCTCAATGCATACAGTCACAAGTACAAACAATGAACTCACAAAGAGGGAGAAAAACATCAGCAATTTCAGATAAAGACAAACTCATCAATCAAATAATGACATTGTGCATGAAGGAGTGGATAGATGAAGAGACAAAAGTTTCAGAGACAAAATTCATTTGCAGGTAATTTTGCAAGAACGAGTCAGAATAATACAAACCCAAAGGATCTGTAGAAAACCACCCCTCTGGCCAAAGTAATGGTGGCGGTCCCCTGAAATAGAGTCAGGGAACAAAGATCACAGAGACAGGAACAGGACAGGACAGGAACAGCTAGGCCTCTCTGCAAACCGACGGACAGCGACGCATCTCCCCTCTCTCGCTCCGTAATCAACCCAACCTAACCACACCCCTAAAGGCACCCCAGTTATACCCTAAAACCTACATGTCCGTCCCACATCAGTTAAAAACATTTCACGAAACGCGACAGATGATTGGAGGGTTGAGGAGGTGGTCTGTCACACCACTGTGACTTCATTCAAAGTTTTGGCTTATTCATTGTTCTATACCCATTACCATGATTTCATAATTGTTCCGTTCACACGATTTAATTCATGTTAATTGGACATAATTTTAAGTAATGTCCGCGGAAGGAGTCTTTTTGTCCCACGGTCAGTCACATCCCTTGGCAGGCGATCATCACATTGGCCTTCAACCCCTGCACTTCTTCTGCTGTGCTCAGCGCTTCAGTGTGCCTTTGTCAGATCAATTTCACTCGTTTAGCCTGCCCCTCCTTTATCCGGCTAAGTTAAGGGAAAATGGCGTCTCATCCAACTCACTATAGCAAATGGAAAATGAACATTCATTAATTATATGATAATGTAGTTTTCACTGTTTACCACCCACCTTTGCACTATTCCCTGTTAGCGTTTTTCCTAGCATAGCTTTATGCAAAAACGGTATTATTTATAATTTCAAAGCAATCTGCAACATGCAAACTACGAAATGCACATGTGGCCTAGTCATGCATTATTTCCCGTTTCTTTGAAAGCATAATGTAAATACGGTTTTAGTTCTTTCGTGCGTTATCTCACGTTAGTGCATGCATGCGCAAAGCAGTTTTCCCTTGTGTTCATGTAAGGTGCACGTTAATTTTCTATTACTACTTACTGTTAGTACGTATTATGGGGGTATTCATTCGAGCAGTTCTTTTTGCGAAATCCTGCTCCATCACATGTAACATACTTTAATTGGTAGCTGTTGGCCAATATTTCTTGCTTTACTTTTAGTACATTATTTTGCTTATTGAATAAAAAACTGTTAAAATCATATGGAAACTATGTAGGTGCAAACTTTAAAAAAAATGATACAAATTCTGAAATGACCACTTCCTTTTCTTGTCAAGCGTTTTCATGTCCAAAGTTTTAAAGGCATTCATAAAATAGTGAAAATAACCTGAAAAAATGTTTCCTCATGTATTGTAATGTACAAATATAATATTCTGTTACCTTATATAAAATCCACTATTGACAAAGACAAGCAGAACCCAATACCAAAGTAATTCCCTCTAATAAAACTGCATTACAAGCACAAATGACTGTATTTCTGAGGGTAAGATATTCTCAAAAGGTGACCTTTGAGCATTAATATTTCACAGGAATAAGTCTCAATCAAAGTGCGGAGAGTGGGCACAGAATGGTAAACCTAATGAGTTTGTGAAGGCCCACAGTTGTGCAATTCGGGCTATTCACATATTCCTCTCTGACCTAATGTACAAAGTCAAATTATGGGCCCAAATCTTGCAATTCTCAAAATCACAAGTTTTGCTACCATAAAAGGTTTTTTTTACAATGTACAAAAAACAATTTTTAAGTCAGAAAAGTCTTTGCAACAATTTCTAAGTTGAAAATATCTCCACTTTTTATTTGTCAGTCAGAAAGGTATGTATCAATTGTTTGTGATTGCAATTGCAGTCACAAATCATTGATGAGGTATCAATCCCAGAATAGTAAGTTTATTAAGTTTATGCTGACTTGGTACAACAAACTTTTAATATTAAAATTCATACATAACTTCAAATAAATTTTCCATTCATAAATAAATACATGTACATATATAAAGAAAATACAAAATACCCAGAAAAGACAAAAACAGCCCCTTAACAAGTTAGTTCATTCTGGCTGCAAGTGCAAAGATGGCAAGATAAAGTGCAAAGACGATGTATCTTCCTGACACTAGTTGCCAGATTTTAAAATGTATTAATATATTTACTACCCCTTAATTGCCTATTATATTTCCTAGTGCCCATTGCTGGTCCTCTATAGTTTTAAAAGTCACTGATCAACAGTGCCAAATTCTGGAGAATTTTATCAGCTTCAAGATAGCAACCAAGCTATAAGATACAAAGTCAAAATGCAAAAATAATTTGTAGCAGTATCATCCTTAATTTAAAAGTCACCAATCCAAAGTGCCAAGTGCAGGGGCATTTTCTCAACCACACTAGCAGTACAAAGTTAAAGTGCAAAAAATGATCTGTAACAACATAAGTATCACACAATTTTAAAGTATATTAATTGACCAACTACATTGAAAATAATTGTCTATCTTACCATATCAATTTATACTTACCTTACTAATACATTGTCCTTAAATCTTGAACAGATTTTCTCAAAATAATTGCCTAGCTTGTAACATAGCATATTATTTTAGCATTTCGTAATTGTACTAAACAATGCAGCAAAGACCTAATACCTGTATCTCTAAAAACTGGGAGTAGCACCCTCCTTCTTTCATCTGTAAATGCTGAGCAAACAACTAACGGATTACTCAGTGACCATGGGCCACTTTTACAAAATGGGCAATTTCTAGAATTTCTTGCATTACTAGGAAAGGTACTTTTTGGAGGCTGACAGTCTGTAGACTGTTTCATCTGTCCCAACCTCAACTTCATCAGCCACCGTCGAGACCCTTTGCCTTTATATCCTATAAATATTGCTGCATTTTTAATGACAATCCCAGAACAGGAATGATCACTGACTCACAAAGAGAAATCTTTCCCCTTGGGGCAACTTTCTTTTTAGGAATTGTGCTTCAAACCTGGGGAACCACGCTGTATTCCAGGGAACCAATGCCTGCTCCCAGGATATCTTCCAAAGTACCAAGCACTTCTTTTTAACACAACACCTGTAGGTTTAATATACATTTGGCTGCTCTGAATTGCTTTTTTCAGTTTGATAATTCAAATACAGGAACAAAGATTTGCTGTCTCTTGCTGGCCTCCATCTCTGTATTTGCAGCCAATCAGAGGTAGGTACAAATTGAGCCGGACCTAATTAATGTTCATTAGGAAGGTTGTTTTGTGATCTACTTCAAAAGGACAATTAGCAATGTGAACTATAAATACATAGTTTGCGTTGCAAATTGCACAAACCAAAAGAGTATCTAATCAGTCTATTTTGTAAGGTTCCAAAAAATGTATTCCTTCAAAAGAAGAAATTTTTCCTCTGTTAATGCAGATTCTCGGCAAGTATTTTTATTATGGATAAAGATTTATTTCAAAGTCAAAACTACAAAAAATTGATAATGCTAACGTTTTTGTTTACATATCAAAAAAACTCACAGTATACTGAATGCTGAGTAAAATTTGCACCCCCTGCCTATGGATTAGAGTGATGGTTTCCTTCAATTTATGAAATAAAGAATGAAATGAGGTGGTTTAATAAAGCTTGCTCCCTAGTGAACAGACAGTTACGAAAAGCCCTGGGAACTAAACCCAGAGATCCTAAAGCAGTTGTAGAATGCCGCAGGCAGTATAAATCAGCAATAAAATGTAGGCGTATTGAGATCTCTTCCAAAAACTGGGCGAAGTTAGTCACCGCGGCCTCTTGCAAAAATTGGGAGGTCTTTTGGGATACTGTAACTTTGATCAAGGCATCTGTTAGAAATGTCTCTCTGGTCAGCTGTCATATCTCTAGTGAATCTTGGTTGGTGCAATTTTCTCAAATGTATTCTTCCGTTACTCCCAGTATCTATCTATCTATCTATCTATCTATCTATCTATCTATCTATCTATCTATCTATCTATCTATCTATCGATCTATTTCTCTTTATGAGGTTTTGGAATCCATTAAGCACAGCCCCAGTGGGAAAGCGCTAGGTCCCAATGTGGTCCCCATAGATTTGATCAAATGTAATCCAGACCTCTAGTCACCCTTGCTAACCAATGTTCTCAATATGATAGACCATACCCATTTACCAAGGTCACAGTCCTCATTTATAATTGTTCCTGTTTTTTAAAACGGCAATCGATCAGACACTGGATGCTATCACTCTATCTTTTGGCAAGGTTGTTTATAACAAGATCCATGAGTAGGCATGTGAAAATTCTATCTTAAGCAGTTACCAATATGGTTTCAGGGAAGATTTGGTGACTACGGCCCTTGGAAAGTTTACTATTGTAAAGCAGTCCTTTGTATTTAGTGTTCATGGATTTGTCCACAGCACTTGATTGTGTCAACCACTCAAAGCTTTGGACAATTCTATTCGACATGGGATTGGGTGAGGGTCTCGTGCATTTTTTAGCAGCCCTTCATGTGATCGTGAGCGCAAAAATCAGATTTTGGGTAAACAGAGAGCTTATTAATGGGTTTGCTATCTCTCTGGGTGTTAGACAGGGCTGAGTCTTAGCTCCTCTTTAAGTTACTCGCTACAATAACAAGATAAGCAGTATCTGCCCTGATGCACCCAGAATTGGTGGCACTCCTTTACCTACTCTAGTTACGCAGATGATGCGCTCTTGATGGCCCGCACTTCTAAAGCTCTGCATCTCTTAGAAAACTGCGTTTCCTCTATTTATGGCAGATTTTGAGTTATTGACTAACTTTTCTAAATCATACATTATGGTATGCAGCCCTAAATGTCTTAGCGTCTCCACTCTTGCAGTGGGTAAGAAGTACCTAGAAAGGACCAACAGTTTTTCTTATTTGGGGGTCACATTCGAGGCATCAGGCTTATGGTCCTCTAACCTCACACACTGTTTGATGAATCCGCCCAAGCAGTGGGGGTACTTTTTAATATGCCTCGACACACCACACCCCTTGAATTCTGCTACTACAAAAATCTAAAAAAAAACACAGTGTGTGCTGACTCCAAGCTATGGTGCTGGTGTATGGGGCAAAGCTACCAGTGCAACTATTCGGGTGGAAGAGAACCACTTTTGCAGAAGGCTTTTGTCAGTCCCCATTACAACTTCTCTCTATGTCTGCCATGAAGACTTAGGACTCAATTATATTGAGGATCGTATTAAATTCTTTTGCGTTATGCTATGGGTCTCTGTATGGCAGAAACAGGAAGGCCATTTGAACAGGCTTGTCATTAATGACTGTCTTTCCTGTGGTAGGGGTCTTAGTATCCACTGGCTCGCATATCTTAGAAAAACCCTACATGAGCTGGAGGAGCCTTCACTCTTTGATGACCCTATGACTAAGCTCAGTACTTAAAATGAGTGAAGCTAGAACGGGCTAAAGCAGAAGGTAATAAACAACCATTCTGGCCTATATGCAATTAAAATGTAATAGCTGCTTGGAGAAATACTTAATTATGAAGCAGAGACTTTGGAAAAGGTCCTTGCTGCTTCGCTTTAGAACAGACATGGTTATTTAACTGCTTTGCTTTCCATTAGGATACTCCAAAGATGTTACAGCTAGTCCATGCCTGCGTGACAGCCACTTCAATCAGTCCATATTGCCTTTCTCTTTATTCTGTTAATTCTATACACTTTATAGCGTGCACGTTTTATTTCTGCTGCTAAAAAAGCATAACATCTGGCAATGTAGAGTAGCACTCTACTATCTCCAACAGCTGTCGGATATGGATTGTGATGATCAAATGGGGTCTTTTTTTAACTTGGTTGTTCACCCTAGAAGTAGTATGTTCTTTGACTGATATTTCCGAGGAAACCAGTGCTAGCATTTTAATAATTGTAGTAAGCTCCACTTATGTTTTTATACAATGTGGTTTTATGATGTGTGCTATTGTCTAGGTTTTCTTGTATGTTTTGATGTAGGGCTACTTTTATTGCTCTATTTTGGATGTTTTCATCATCCGGATAAAGATAATTTGATTTGATTTGATTTGAATGAGATATACAAAAGTGTAAGATCCGTGATACAGTCCACATTTTGAGGCCAATAGTCTGTTTAGTTCAGTGATCTTGGGATCGCCAGTATGGCTCAGAATTTGGGTGAATCTATGAATTTAAAGTAAATGATTTCCTGCGTCCATTAAATACAATCCACTTGCTCTGTGAATTGCATCACTGGATGCAGAGTTAAGTTTAACCCATCTGCAGCATAAGCAGGAAAATCCTTACCATTGTTACAATGTGATAGGATACATTTGAAGAAAATTGCTCATAAAATTATGTCACCCTGAATCAACAAGTGTTTCTTTTCATTGGTAGTATAATGTTTTGATACACAGGCCGCAATAAGTATGAGGTGAAACACAGACTGCAAACTATGGGAGGTAATGCTTATATCACTCAACAATCTTACATCTATCATCATCATTGTCAAGTTTCCGTTTCTCTTACTTTTCAGCTTGAATGTGATTTCTCCTATACAGTAGCCTGGTATCACACAATTAAAATGCAGCTTTAAACACATCTAATTTCTGATCCTTTCAATGTCAAAGAGGTTGTTCTCTGAAAGCATTGGAATTGCATGAAAGTGTGAGTCTGACTGTCTAAGGGAAGCAGAGATGCGGTTGTTCATTACCTACGAACAGTCCTTACATAGTGAGTGACTCTGCCCCACAGAAACCTACTCCCTTGTCGACCTGAAATTGTTCGCCCAATATGGCTGCTACTTTACCAGCAGTACATTAAATGGGAGGAACTTAAATGTCCGCACTTCCTGTTCATTTTCTTCCGTTGAAGGCAGTGATATTTTTCTCTTCCAGGCTACAACAGTAAGGAGAATGTTGTTAATCTATTATATTGTTTCTTGTCTTATCCTTTTCCATTTTTCTGTGAAAGAAGCTTGCTTTTGCGGCTTCTCTCTTTTCATAACAGGTACGGTCATTCAACGTCTTGCTACAGTAGGTGAACAGACTATAAACTGAAGCTTCGTCTCTGTTACAGACACTAAACGTGGTATGGATTATGAGCAAACTCCCTAAGCATTGATGCGCGTAGAGGATGTTGTTGGTACAGTTTCAATTTATATTATAAAAGCGGATCCGTTGTCCCAGTTTGGCAGGCCTAACCTTAAGATGGCACCTCCTGAAGAGGTTGCCTCGAGAGCTTGGTAGCAAAGTAACCAACCGAAACAGGAAGTTTCAGTCATTTCAATATTAGCAATTTATTTGTGACAGTAGCAAGAAAGCATTTTTGATCTCTGTATAACCCACAATGAAGAGCGCTTAAGACTCCGACTGAGGTGGCGACTGATTCATCCTTGTGGCAGATGCTTGCAGCTGCCGTAGAGGTGGCCTTCAGAGCTAGAGTGAGTGCTCCACCTCCAGCTAAGAAGCCCAGGTTGCCCAATCCTCCTGATCAATCAGCAACATCTGATGATGAGGATCAGGCAGGATTTTTTATTCTGGGCCCAGTGCTTACTGAAATTCTTCAGCACTTACGAGACAATCTGAATTTTCCACCACAGCCTACTTCAGGTGAGGAGTATGACCTCTTGAGGAAATACCAGCACTTAAAGACTTAGGGTATCCCATTGCATAGGGCAATTCGCCTCATTCTTTCCCACAAGTGGAAATATATCGATAAGGTGGCTTTTCCAGGATTCTAGTCTAAATGCTACCCACTAGACTAATTTACTGAGGAATTCCCTACAGTGGTTAAGGTAGAAAACCTCATAACTAGTCTTTCATCTCAGGGGACTTTTATCTAGCAAGACACTGAGCCCTCTGACCACACAGACAAGAAGGTGGAGAGCACCATTAAGAGGTCCTATGCAGCTTCCAACTTTGCTTTCAGGGAAAATGCCTACACAACTTAGAGCCGGAGAGATTTCCGACCGAATCGGACCCGTGCAGCCCGACCGAACGAGTACGATGCGTCCGTATGCTATCGTACTCGAGTCGGTCGGACTCCCATTGAAGTCAATGGGAGCCGGTCGTACAACGCGTACGCGGGCTCCCATTGCCTCAATGGGTGCGAGGCGAACAAGGGCGCCCCCTCCAGCGGGTACGCGTCAAAGCGGCTCGCGCTGTACACGCACAGGTAGGGGGGACCCATGGGTCCCCCCTGTGTGCAACTCACGCGGCTAAGCGTACAGGGGGGTCCGACCGGACCCCCGAAGTACGGCTCCGACTGCTCTTTCGAGCCGGACGGCGCGTGTCGGTCGGACTGCTCGCGGCGTGCATCGTACTTACCCGGCCGGGGAACGTCTCCATTGCGCGGTGCGAATCGTGTCCGAGCGAGTCGGTCGGTGCGGTTCGACCCGGGGACGAGTCGGTCGGAGCGGTTGGGACGCCCGAACGAGTCGGTCGGCGATTTCTCATCGTACTCGCTCGTCCGGACGCGCGTACGGATCGGTCGGGAAATAGGGCTCCGAATCGGATCCGGTTAAGCCGAATCCGATTCGGAGCCCTACCGGCCGAGATCGGAATCGGCCCCTTAGAGTCCAATCTATCCTCAGAGATTTCCACTCCTTGTCAGAGCATATGAATGAGGGTTTAAACTACACAGCACTCTGGAGTGTAATGGAGCAACAGGTCTGTTTTCTCTCAGACATCTCCTTTGATGATTTATGTGCTTCAGCTGCTGCCTCAGAATCATTAATAACAGCTCAGCTTCGGATCACTGACAGAATATCGACAGTCAGAATATCGAGCTACAAAAATATCGACACAAGAATATCGATGTCCAGAATATCGAAGTCCTATCTACATAATGGTAAGTACAAAAATATTGATAAAAAACATATCGTTGTTAAAAATATCGTTGTTAAAAATATCGTTTATTTTAATGTATAAAAAATAATGTAAAATAAAGTAAATAATACATATAATTAAAAAAAATAGTTAAAATTATTAAAAAATGTTTAAAATTATAAGTAATACATATAATGTAAAAACCAATTAAACATATATTTGTATCAAATATAATATATACTTACTTAATATTTATAAATAATTATTTTAATAACTTATAAATTGTTAAAAACATATTAAAAATTAGAAATACATATATATACACATACACCAATAATATAAATTAGAAATAAATAATATATATAACAAATTAAAATATTACAATATTTTTAATCTTTTTAAAATACATTTTACACTATATTACCTAAAACAGTAGAGAAAATATTGGCTAGCGGAGGGGATAAAATTACTATTCCCACTCCAGACAGTGCAACAGTAGGGAAAGTGTTGGATAGCGTAAGGGTAAAAATTACTATTCCCACTCCAAAGAGTGCAACAGTAGGGAAAGTGTTGGATAGCGCTGGGGTAAAAATTACTATTCCCACTCCAGAGAGTGCAACAGTTAGGAAAGTGTTGGATAGCGAAGGGGTAAAAATTACTATTCCCACTCCAGTGAGTACAACAGTAGGGAAAGTGTTGGATAGCGTAGGGGTAAAAATTACTATTCCCACTCCAGAGAGTGCAACAGTAGGGAAAGTGTTGGATAGCGTAGGGGTAAAAATTACTATTCCCACTCCAGTTAGTGCAACAGTAGGAAAGTTTTGGATAGCGGAGGGGTAAAATTTACTATTCCCACTCCACAGAGTGCAACAGTAGGGAAAGTGTTGGATAGCATAGGGGTAAAAATTACTATTCCCACTCCAGTGAGTGCAACAGTAGGGAAAGTGTTGGATAGCGGAGGAGTAAAAATTACTATTACCACTCCAGACAGTGCAACAGTTAGGAAAGTGTTGGATAGCGATGGGGTAAAAATTACTATTCCCACTCCAGTGAGTATAACAGTAGGGAAAGTGTTGGATAGCATAGGGGTAAAAATTACTATTCCCACTCCAGAGAGTGCAACAGTAGGGAAAGTGTTGGATAGAGTAAGGGTAAAAATTACTATTTCCACTCCAGTGAGTGCAACAATAGGGAACGTTTTGGATAGCGGAGGGGTAAAAATTACTATACCCACTCCAGTGAGTGCAACAGTAGGGAAAGTGTTGGATAGCGTAGGGGTAAAAATTACTATTCCCACTCTAGAGAGTGCAACAGTAGGGAAAGTGTTGGATAGCGTAGGTGTAAAAATTACTATTCCCACTCCAGTTAGTACAACAGTAGGAAAGATTTGGATAGCGGAGGGGTAAAATGTACTATTCCCACTCCACAGAGTGCAACAGTAGGGAAAGTGTTGGATAGCATAGGGGTAAAAATTACTATTCCCACTCCAGTGAGTGCAACAATAGGGAAAGTGTTGGTTAGCGGAGGGGTAAAAATTACTATTCCCTCTCCAGAGAGTGCAACAGTAGGGAAAGTGTTGGATAGCGAATGGGTAACAATTACTATTCCCACTCCAGTGAGTGCAACAGTAGGGAAAGTGTTGGATAGCGTAGGGGTAAAAATTACTGTTCCCACTCCAAAGAGTGCAACAGTAGGGAAAGTGTTGGATAGCGTAGGGGTAAAAATTACTATTCCCACTTCAGAGAGTGCAACAGTAGGGAAAGTGTTGGATAGCAGAGGGTTAAAATTAACATACTTATCAATTAAATAATTGTTAAAATTAAATAACCAATTAATAATTAATTAATAATAAATTAATTATAAATACTAATAAATAAATATTAATAATTACTTTATTATAATTAAATTACTTCCCACCCTATTCCCCTATAAACCCACAACCCGCTCCTAAAAAATAACACAATTTATATAATTATCTATTAATGAATTAATATTAATTAATAACCAATTAATAATTAATTAATAATAATACATTAATTATAAATAATAATGAATAAAAAAGAATAATTACTTTTTTATAATTAAATTACTTCCCACCCTATTCCCCTATAAACCCACAACCCGCTACAGAACTAAAATAGGCAAAAATTAATTTACATAAAAGTATTTAGTGCTAAAAATTTAACACATACATTAAAAAAAAAACTTCACTTATACCCAAAAATTACATCACATACTTTTAACACACATACTAAAATACAGAACACTAATATAAACATCGATATTATTAACAACGATATTTTTACAAACAATATTACTGTCTTCGATATTTAAAAAAATGGTATTTCTTACCTTACTGTCGATATTCTGTACCACGATATTCTTGCAGTCGATATTCTTGACCTACGATATTTAAAACTCGATATTATGGTAGGTCGAAATTAAAAACTCGATATTCTGTCTGTGCACCCTCAGCTTCATATGTGGATGCGTAGCTGGAAAGCAGAAGCAGCGCAAAAATCGATCCTCGTGAAGCTACTGTTTGATATATCTAAACTCCTTGGGCAGCAACTCTAGGCCATGGCGAAAAAGTCTGTTGAGATCAAAAAGCTTATGACATCTGTCCGATCTTTTCACGTGGAAGGGGATTTGGCCATAAAAGAGCTTTTCTTCCAGGAACTTCATGTGGTGGCACTCAGCTCATTCAGGGAGGGGCAGTGGCTGGGGGAACCGCAAATCCTGACAAGTCCTGGTTACAGCTCCCCTGCCAACACTGCAAATCTCCCTCCTCAAAAAGCATGACTAATCTGGGGAGGTTTTAGTCAGAGGTCATCTTCTCCTGTTTCAGGGGAAATTATCTCGGATGCATGGGCTTTGGACATAGTCTCAAGAGGCTATCATATAAAACTTTCAGGCACCCCAGTCTCTTACTTTCGGTAGACTCCTCTTTCTCAAGATCCGGTGCATCCACAAGCCCTACTAATGGGCACCCAGTGTCTGCTGAACAAGGTAGCTATAATTCCAGTTCCCCAAGACGAAGACCTCCACAGCTACTATTCAATTCTTTTCCTCTTACAAAAACCTTCAGAGGATCATTTGGCATCACTCGACATGTTGATTGACTACCTTAAGGTGCCAATCCATTTAGATCATCAGCAATTCCTGAAGTTTGCAGTCATGGGTCAACACTTCCCATTTGGAGTACTTCCCTTTGGTCTGCTCCCAGTCCCAAGCGTCTTTACAAAGCTATTTGCTCCATGCTCAAGTAATTCAGGTATATCAGTATCTGGATAATTCACTATTTGCCTCTTCTTCTCTTCTTAAGGCCCAAGCAGATGTCCAGCAAGTGTGCGATCTTCTCTGAGTTCATGGCTTACTTCTGAATTACAAGAAATCCCAAATTCTACTGTCACACTCCCTCCAATTTATTGGTGCCAGATTTCAAATGGACTTAGAAAAGGACAATTGGAGAGTATGTGTAATCTCCTCAGGAGGCTGGTCAAATCTGAAGATCAGCTAAGTTTCTTCACCATACGATATGCCATTGAGGCTGAATGATCTGATTATATCATTCATGGGTATCATATATATAATAAGAACAGGAGACAGTGATGATCCCTGGGAATGAGTTTGTGACCTCATGAATAAGATTAACATAATAAATGGCCTTGACCTAATGGGTCATGGCTTGCATTGTTTTAATTTCCCTACATAAGATGGAGAACCTCTGAAGAATAGATTAGTCCCCACTTCCTAATCAGCTGTATAACTTGTAGCCTCTCTGCCCTTAATTTAGTTGTAAGCCAGTGATTCATTGGTTTATTAGTAGAAGTAGACTTCATAAGAGCAGTGTTGCTTCACCCCCTGCTGCGTGCAATAAGTTATTAAAGGCTAAAGATGTTTGTATATGTTTGATGTTTAAGGAGTAAAGAAGTTAAAGGAATAGCGTACCCCAGTTCTACAAATTTTGACTTGGTCGAGTCTTATTTTACCCAAAGGGTAGGGCTGTGCATTTTATCTGAACCCTGGGTGTGGTACTTTTGTGACATTAATGGTATCAAATCAATAATGCATGGTCCATACCATGACATAGGTAAGTATTACTTGACCTTAATTAGATTTGGAGATGCTGAAAGGAGGTCAATAATATGCTAAAGCTAAGTGACTTTCTTGATGTCTTGTGTGAGCCTAAAACTTGGGACGATGTTAATGAAAGTCTTAGTAGAGCTCGAAGTCAGGCATTGTCCCACATATTAAAGTCACCAATCATGAAAAGTTGATGTCTAATTCCCTCTAGCAATTGTTTAATGAAGGCAGAGGAATGGATGGAGGACAATAGCCCAGTAATAGGCTGATAACAGAGCAGGAGAAATGAGCCGAAATGCTGAGGCTACCTCTAGTCCATTGCTCAATGCCGAGTTAATAAATAAATCTAAATTGGAATTGAAGGCTGACGCTTTTCCTCCTAAACTTTATAATTAATGAACAATTTTGGTAAGAAATTGTTTTATGCAGATGAGATTAAAGTTTGGCATCATCTTTTGTTTCTATGGGCCCAATTCACAAAGGTAAACTTACACTTTTGTGTAAGTTTACTGCTTTTTGGTATTCACAAAGGTAAACTTAGACCAAAAGTCTAACTTTACAACTTTTGGGTATTCACAAAGGTAAACTTAGACCAAAAGTCTAACTTTACCAGTAGTAACTTACCTTTGTGAATACCCAAAAGTAGTGAAGTTAGACTTTTGGTCTAAGTTTACCTTTGTGAATACCGAAAAGTAGTAAAGTTAGACTTTTGGTATAAGTTTACCCTTGTGAATACTGAAAAGTAGTAAACTCACACAAAAGTGTAAGTTTACCTTTGTGAATCGGGCCATATGTATCTAAAATGTGTAGAGGCCTATTTTGCAGCAGATACACTTTACACCTCAGATGTCTCCCAATAGCTTCAATCAATCAATCAGTAGATTTGTGGAGCGCTTTTTGTCACCCATGAGGGTATCCAGGTGTTGGCAGGGTCCAGTTGATTAGCCGAACAGCCAGGTCTTCAGGGACTTTTGGAACTTGCTATGTATAATTTGTATATTAATATAATTCAAATTATGCCAAAGGATATCACATCCGATCTGTAGCAATGTGTTCTTGATGGGCTCCCGCTCCATGATTTTCAAGTAATGACAGCTTGTAAACTGTTCTTTGCCAGTATTTAACTGGTCCTACGGTGATTGTTTCTGCAATTGTGTTAACACTGACGTCCAGCCTCAAATGCCTCAGTGACACTACAGAGCCCAACTGCATGATATTTATCCTAAGTGTGTTTTCTGATATATAGAGTTTCTAAACATTGCTTCACCCCAACAGTTCACTACCCTTTGTGATTTTCGCAATCTCCTTGAGTCATATAGATGTTTTTATAAATACAACTGGTGTACAACAATGTTGATGGTTGAGCGTTTTATTTGGTTTGAGACCTGATTGAGTGACTGTGCTGATTTCCCTTTGTGGTGCGGCTTTGATATAGTGCTTGCAACCGCTGCGGCCCTTGCATGTCATGCAAAAAGCTTCAATGTCGCTCAGGAAGAGGCTCAACGTGGTGGGGGCTAGCATATACCCTTGACTGGCTTGGCTGGACTTCCTTTGTTACCATTGCCTTCTTGCTCATTGTTGTTATCATGCATCTTTTCCAGGAACCACATTATATTAGACTGCATACTTTCTATTGTCAGCACTATCCCGGGGTTATGACAATAAACTGGATTGAATGCAGCTTTGAGATTTATAAATGTTAAAATGAGCGATGCCTTTTCTATACACATATTTTGTGCTGTTTTAGCTACCCAGCTGCATTCTTTTATCCTCCATATGTTCTCCTGGATAGAAGTGACATCCTCAACATCTGACTGCGATATTAGGACATACAATCCCCACAAATAATCATATTATCTAAGATATCGGCAATCTCACATCGGGTTTCAGAGCTCCCACACTTATCAATGCTGTTATTATACCCTTTCAAAAGGTTTAGAGGTTTTCCTTCCCTCACTTTGGAACAAATGCACAGCAGATCCTTGTTCATTGTTGCTTAGGGCCACATGTATCATTATTTCAAAAAGTGATGACCTAATTGCGATTCTCTGCGAATCGCAATTAGGTTCTCGCTATTTGAATGTATGAAACGCCATGAGTTTCATATAGTGTTTCCTAATGGGCCGCAAATCGACCTACCTCATTAATATTAATGTGGAAGGTCGCAATTTGCGACCCATTAGGAATCGCTAAAATCACAGGGATTGTGGCCTGCTGGAGTCAGCAGACTACCATGTCTGTGTTTGCTTTTAAATAAAGCAATCATTTATTTTTTAAACGCAGCCTATTTTCCCCAAGGAAAACGGGTTACGGTTAAAAAAAGAAAAATTAAAAGTTTTCTTTTAACTTTTCAAGAGCAGGCAGTGGTCTGTGGGACCACTGCCTGCTCTTAAAAACATTTTTACGAACATTCCTAAAGGGTAAAAGGGGAAGGGGTCCTTCCCGTTTGCGAATGGGTTACCACCTACTTGAAGTTGGTGATAAAATGCTAATGTTTTGCAACCTTATTTCGATCACAAAACAATCCTACATACTGCTGCGGTTCGGTATTAGGAAGGGACGCCCTAAACACGCCCATTCCTAATTTGAATCGGTATGTATTCGTAATTACATATTGTGATTCGATAACATGTTACCGAATTGCAAATTGGAATTCATACATACCAAAATTCATTTTACCGGTTGCGAACATTTGGTAAAATGCATGATACATATGGCCCTTAGTCCTTCTTCAATATCCTTTCCTAGGCTTCCATTAAATCTAGTTGTTTCCCGTATAACAAAAGACGGTCTTCCATTAATGCCTTTATCAGCCATAGTTTCAAATGTACTAAGCCATCACAGAATAATTTTAAATAAGGCTCTGTCAGAAATAAATGTCATTGAAAACTTTGGTGATTTCTAAATGAAACAACGATTTTAAAAATCGGATACTGGTAGGACCATGACAAATGTCAGATAATATGATCTGGTTCTTGCAGGATGAATTTGGTTAAAAAAAGGTTCTGTACCCCTCATTTGACAACATGAACCAAATAGTAATCTTCTTGCAAGATCAAGTTTGCATAAATGTTGGCTATCCATAGTTGAACTAACAGTTGAGGGAATAAGATCATTGGATTACGATTCTTAAATGCAATCTCTTTCATTTAATGCTAACTGATGCAGTTGCATATATCCCCATTTTTCTGGAGGCAAAGGAATTGTGAAGCTGCTGGTAATATCCTGTGCTCTGCATTGAAGAACACGGGCATGACCTTGACATTCTTTTAGGAGGTGGGGCAACAGAATTAGAAGCTATAGCATCAAAACTATGTTCGGAGTCATAAAAAATATTCGGATCAGTTACAGCGGTACGTGGAATTATATTAGACATGGCACTATGCATACCTCCGGCCTGTCCAACCACCCCAGGATGAGTAGCTATCCTTGTTTGAGTGCAGCAATAGTAAAACAGGGATTGAATTGATGGAGCACTGGAACGGTCTTACCATTTATCCAAAAAGGAATCTTTTAGTTGCCGGAGAGGTAAAGGGGAGTTAACATTAATCCAACAATTCAATTTACAGTGTAGCCCATTTAGCCACACATGAAGGACTAGGAATTGATTAAGTAAAGTTAAATGAGTTTTATTACAAATGAAGGACCAAAGTGATATATATATGAATCTCAAGAACATATTGTAAAGATACAGAATAACCAAAGGTAAACCAAAACGTCAAATGAAATTAAGCCTAAGTAGCATAAGGCATACAAGAAATTCAGTTGCACAAATACAAAAGATAAGAAATAGGATTTGAAGATGAGTGTACAGGTTTCGACCCTACTGCAATTATACCCACAGATCATTCGAGAATTCCATGTCATCAACTCTAGTAAGTTTCCATCTTCTCACAGTAGAAATTGGCAACTTCACTCAATTTTCCCATCCTACGGGTTGAACATCAGGACAACCTTGGATGTCTCCCTGCTCCTGATATGACATGAATAGGAGTCTTCTCTTAGTTCGTTAGTGCCTCTCATGTTTGCCAAAAGTTCTCCTCCCGGTCCTCACTGTCTCTAATACACAATGGGTAAGATGTACCAAGCCTTTTCCAGCTCGCAAATGGCCCAATTTGCACAATCAGGCCATTTGCGACCGGAAAAAAGCATTTTTAAATGTACAAAGGCCCATTTGCGAGTCGGTAACCTATTACTGACTTACAAAAGAGGGTTTGTGAGTCGCTATTAGGAAGAGGCATATTAATGCTGTCCCTTCCTAATAGCGAGTCGCAAGGGCTTGTATGATTGTTTTGCAACCGGAATGCGGTTGCAAAAAATCAGAGTTTACCACCTACTTCAAGTATGGGCTTAGAGATTTTTTTCCAAATAAAAAAACTTTGATAATGCATTGGCAAGAGACTGTAAGTGAGTTCTGGGGAGTGGCACTACTGTGTGAAAAGAAGAAGACACCTTTGGAAGGGTGATGGAAACAAGGATCTGTCAGGAACTTAAGGGATACTGAGTTTAAGGAACATGTTGAAACACAGTGCATAAAGCAGCTGAAAATAGAGAGAGGACCTTAACAGTTGATGTCTTTCTGAACCATGCATTTTATTTTACACATGATGGAGACAATAAATCTTGTGCCACCAAGAAGAGGCTGTCATTGCTGCACAAAAACTGACCATGATATTTTTGAACACTCATAAGGCAGTTATAGAGACACTCCTGGAACTCCAAGCAAAGGGCATTTCTATGGTCAAGCCATGATAAAAATGACTGCTCATAGCACTGAACTTCTGCCAGCAACATAACGGAGAGTGTTTTAAGTAATGAAAAACACATAGATGCTACCTTGCTTGTTTGAGTAGTGACAAAAGAGGTGTCAAGCATAACATATAGATTCAGAACTTTGGAATCCAGAGGAGACAGGGCAAAGACCTGAGGGACACCAGTAAGAGGTCCAGAAAGACCGAGGTCCACCAAAGATAAGAATCTTGATCTTGGTAGAGTTCAATTTAAGATAAAATTTAGGAAACCAATTAGTCACTAACAGCATACATATTTTAAGACCACTTGTAGTTCAGTGTAGTAACAGAGGCATAAGTATACTTATGTCAGCTCAGTCTGACGACTAAAACATCAGCGTAGAGTTAATCCAGTAATGTGAGTATGTCAGGCACATGCAGCATTTTAAAAAGGCGTTAACTAATGTGATGTTAAATTCACCCTTTTTTTATATTTGATTCTTTTTGGGTGGGCATGCATTTACTTCTCAATTCACTGCCATAGTGGAAAGAGACTGAGGAAACAGTGGCGGTGGAGAACAACATATTAGAATTATGAACTTTCAAAGAGCTTTAGTGGAAGGAACAATAGCAGTCATGGCCAGTACAGATAAGTGTGGTGGGGCAGGGCAAGCGCGGCAGGGGGGGAAGTCGACAGACCACGAAATAGGTAGTATTTATTTATTTAATTATATCTATTCCGTCGTCTGTCGATTTCCCCCCACTCCCCCTTGCACCGCCCCACCGCCCTACCGCGCTTACCTGTGCCGGCTGCCGCTGAACAATAGCAAACGATCTTCTTTTATTGATGAAGCCTCGAGCAATTAAACCAACAGGGTTAAAAAATAAGTGAACACAGAACAGTTAATTTGACTCTGAGTAATTCAGCAGCAGATTAATAGTGAATCAAAGTGTAACAGGGTGTTGCTAGCTACTACTTCTCCTGTCAGTGCTTCTCCTGTCAGTGCTTCTGCTGTTTTTGCGACCTCTTTCATCACTGTCCAGCTCTCCTATTAGTGTCCACCTCTCCTGTCAGTGTCTTCCTCTCCTCTCACTTCTTCTTTCTCGTGTTACACTGTCTGTCTCCTGCCATGTATTGATCCCGATTAAATCTTTTCCAGTCCATTATTACTCCCTGCAAATCCTTACTGTCCCTCTACTGCCTCCTGTTGCTGCTCACCCACTGTCACTTTCCTCTCGATTTTATTTGGGAAGTGAGGGATAGACAAAGTGAGATACTTCGGGCATATTTACAAATGAATGGGAAAGCATGGCATTAAGCAGAAATTGCTAATGCCACGCTCCGCCATTCTGAGAATGGCAGGGATGTGCTGTATTTGCAATGGTACAGCACATCCCTGCGTTTTCCCTACCGCTGGCACTAAACTCAGCTGCCTAGCGCCAATGCAACGCTTTATAAATTCTGATTGATTGATTGGCCTATAGGTAGGTGGCATCACTGGATCCCAAATCATGACACATTCTTTCTGGATTTTCCCTTACTGGGCATACTAGGGTGAGGAAATTGTCATATTGCCCTGATTCCAAGATCTAATGGTGGTTGAAAAGTGCACCTGGGGCTTGGGTTTCATTGGCTCCTCTGTAAACCCCATATGATGTTGATGTGTGGCTTAACAGTGCCTGTAACCGTGCCTGCGGGGTGTGGACTTCTGTTGCTCCTGGATAAGCTCCATCCAGTTACAATGGATGGTTTAGCAGTGGCTTGTCTTCTCTTTAGAAGGTCCATTGGGAATTTAGGCCTGTTAAGTCCTTGCTGTGATGTTTCTGATACCAGTGGTACTGGTAACTCTGCGAGCGGAGTCAATGGGGATTACAAATCGAACACTGATGTACCCCTGAAATAACCAGTAGGATTGGCAATTCCAGTTCTGATTCTTCAGTAATCCATCAGACTTTCATTTGGAGATTTTAATGTCTTACAGCATCAGTTCCCCGGGTGAAAGATAATAGATCTACTGTGTTTTTGCAGATCTTATATTTTTGATGAAGCTGGTAACTGTTCAAAATGAAGCGGCTAATCATAATGTGAACCATAGTGTTTATGGCTGTCTTAACAGTGCCTCCATGTTTTATAGATATCTAGCCTTCACTGATGGTGTAGCAGTGTCTGTAATTGTTTGCTCCTATATTGCTCCTGGGTGGACTTCATATAGTAATTAGAGTGCTTCTTGATCACACCAGGTGAAATAAACACTGTGAAAAATACAATCTGACCACCCAGAAAGTGTAAAAAAGGGCTCTATATATACCAGTACTATTCACTGGTGACAATTAATCCTACCTCATTTCAGAGAGTTTGTCAGTTGTACAGTTTCTCATAGCCGCTTCTTGCTCCTACACATTTCATTCAGTTCTTCAATCAATAAACCACTGAGCACCTAAACTGCTGTACACATCTTCAGGGCACAGTAAAGCACTTTAATAACGGACAATGAAGATACATAAGAGCAGATTTATCAAAAAGTCCCGCAATGCAGCAAGACAACTAGCTGTACTGCCCTGTTTTACAAGGACAGAACAGAAATGTGTCATATCTACTAAGATATGGCTCATTCCTGCTCTCTCCCTGCGCTGGTGCGCTCAGTGCTGCCTAGACCCAAAGCAGGCACCCTTGTGCCATGGTGCAAGGGGGCCTGCATTGCAGGCAGGATTGTTTTTGTGCACGAAGAGAACAAAATAATCCTTTGGGGCATTTTCCTCTTTCTATGTGTGCTATTAAATGCAGCCCACATAGAAAGAGGAATTGCGAGGAGAAATAAAGATAGTTCTCCTTGTTATGCCTCTGTTCGGAAGGTGTGCCATTCAGGGTCCGACTGGCTACCGGGCTTTCCTTAATAAACAATGCAAAACAAATGTTTAAAAAAGTACACTTTAAAGCTGCTTGTTTTGCATTGTTCATTTAGAAGCGCCTGCAGCTCCCCAGCAAAAAAATCAGCCCATCCGCAGTGAGCCTGGACCCCACCTTTCCACCCCAGCCAGTCCGGCACTGGTAACATTTTGAAGCAATCCCAGGTTTACTAACCTTAGTAAATTTGTGATTGTGTCAAAACCTATGGGTGGATGCATGAGAATGCCCATGCTCCGCCCATGGAATACCTTCCCAACACAGTGTAACATAAGGCAGTAATTTGTGCTATCTTGTATTACTCTGGATTTACTAAGCAATGCAGAGCCAAGCAAGGTGGCTCTGCTTGGCTTATTAATTCCCACTAAAGGGCTTGTGTTGCTTCGCGTCACCTTGCATGACGCAAGGACCACGCAAGGCCTTTGTAAATCTGGGCCACTTCCATTGCAGGGCTTTGGCATTTGTCTTCAGCCTAATGGTTTGTTCTTAGTTTGGAAAGTGGTTGCTGCTGTGCTAGCAGGACAAGCATTTAGGGATCAAGGGTGTCCCGTAAAATATCCAAACCTCCCCACTTTGAAATCTGTTTTACTTTAATAGGTAACTTTTACATTTTCTGTTCTGATTTATAAGTTCATTCTCAACTGCAATGTTCTATTGAGTGCTTTAAGGCCGAACATGTTTCCTGTTTATTGCTGTTGTAAAATGAAACATTCCCAAATATGTTGCGAATATGACGCTTGGAACTAACAATACCATCACCTTCTACCTAATAAGAACTGTGTGTATTTTATGACTCACTCAGCATCTTGATCTTTAGAATCATTGAGGTTACAGTCAATTGTTTTCAGCACAATTTTCAAACAAATGTGCAGGAGATTACAAGGTGGAAGAAGCATTGAAGGAAATATGTTTTCCCAAGGTAATGTATTGTCTCCAATTTCATTTCATTTTCGGTCCCATGGTTAAAGCCAAGCTTAAAGATCTTTACATATTGATATATAGCTAGAGGTGTGTGTGTGTGTGTGTGTGTGTGTGTGTGTGTGTAAATATGTGTATCTGTAAAAAGTAAATGCACTTTAAATGAAATAGTAATTCAATTAATGTTCATTAATTCTTTTCATAACTTTTTGTAATGTTAAATAACTAAAAAGTAAATATAATCATATAAACATTTTACTTTAGGTGGAACTTTTAAAATAATTCTTTAAGAAATGTACTTTAATTTATTATTTTTAAATTATTATACAATAAAACATTAAGATAATAGTGAGTAGCGTGTTTCATTTAAAATAAATAAATATCTATAATTAATTGACATTAATATTTAACATACATTTTTTTTAAAGTTTAATAAACTGTTTACTTTGTCCTTGTGCTCTATCATATAGAGCTCTCCACCCCAGAGGCAATAGAGTTCCTAATTCTATTGTAAATTCTAGCGTTTAAATCAAAGTCTAAATCAGTGCTTCCCAAACTTTTTAGAACCACAACCCACTTTTTAGCACCACAAACCTTTGTGATCCATCCACCTTTAATAGACACAAGGCAGACGATTATTTAATGTACCTAAAGCGTTGTGTGGTATTGCATTGGCATTTACAGACAGCACATTTTCAAAAAAATGGTCGCTAATTTTGAACTGACATACTGTTTCACAGATAAAACTATATTGCACACAAATGATTATGTGTGGCAATCAGGATTCAGTGGATATTTATTATTTGTGCATCTCCAGGTAAAGTGACTTGATTTGTTCTGATCCTATTAAAAACTTTGTTTTCTTTTCGCTTCAGAATTACAAAAAACGTGCTTTATTTTTGCTTTTCTGACTGCTGAATGTGCGCAGTTCATTTACAGCTATTTACATTCTGTTGTGTGTTACAAAAAACAGACTTCCTACAACCTTTCCTTTAATACTTCGTGTACCTCCAGCAAGATTGTCACATTATTCACTTTGCTGTTCTTTATGTGACTGCAAAGTGAGAGGAGTTCTAAACACCAGTGTCCATGTTAAAAACAATAAGCAGCAATTTGTCAGAGGAAATAGCCTGACATTTGACTTTCAAGTTAGGCAAATGTGACCAGATACATACAGATTTTAAAAGCATCTTTATTTATTGCTTAGAATTTTACGTCCCTTCAAAAATTGGGAAACACTGGTCTAAATCCTTGGTCTCAACTGTTTATCCAGAATACGTCTCTGAGAACAAGGGGCCGTATTTACAAGCCCCTTGCGCCGCCGCTGCGTCACTTTTAACATGGGAAAAAGTGACGCACGGGTGGCGCAAGGGGCTTGTAAATCAGCCCCAAGGTCCTTGCAACTGTCAAAGAAAGTGCAATACATTCTAGTTTCCTGGCAACACGATTTTAGCTGCCACAACTAATTTTCATGATTGACTAATAAAGAACATTTTAAATGTTAAACCTGGCCCTTTTTGCAGGTTTATTCCGAAGCTTTTTGCCTTTTGCTGCCTATTTATCTGACCCTGTTTTCGTTGGTGTTAGGACTCTCTGCACTTTACCACTGTTGATCAGTACTAAAGTGCATATGCTGTCTGTGTAAATTGTGATGTGTTACCCATGATTGGCATATTTGATTTACTGGTAAGTCCCTAGTAAAGCGCACTGTGTGTGCCCAAGGCCTGTAAATCAAATGCTACTAGTGGGACTGCAGCACTGGTTGTGCCACCAACAGAAGTGGAACTTCAAAGGTGTCTCAGACCTGCCACTGCAGTATCTGCTCGCGCAGTCTTAGACTGCCATGTCAGCCTGGCAGGTACACCGACTAGCCAGGCCCTAACTTACCCTTTACTTACATGTAAGGCACCCCTCAGGTAGCCACTAGGTACCCCCATGGGCAGGGTGCAGTGTATGTGAAAGGTAAGACATGTACTGGTGTGTTTTACATGCCCTGATAGTGAAATACTGTGTATTTTGGTTTTCACTTTTGAAAAGCTCTCTGTCCCATGGGCATTCATTAGACTGCACTGTAACATTTTACATGTGTAACTTTCAATTGGGAATATCTTGAATATCATAAAGTGCATGTATATGGTCTATCCGAGACTGGTAAGTAAAGGCACCCAGGTAAATCGGTGCTCCCCTTACATTTGTCTCGGACTTGTGTGAGATTAAAGAAGAGTTTTTATGGCTATATACCTGGGCGTATATATATATATATATATATATATATATATATATATATATAATCTACTGGCGGTCGCCAGTAGATAGTTATAGTTAGGACCTATTTTCCATAGGAAATCCGCGACATTCTATTTGAAATAACTCTCTTGCCAGTTGACGAATCTTCGCGAAATTTTCAAACTTTATGGCCCGCTCCGGTCTGCTCCTACCCTGAAAGTTTCGGGGTGATTCGTCAAGCGGGGGCCGAGAAAAAAGGGGGGTCCCAAAACATGTTTTCCCCATTAATTTTCCCATAGGAAACTTTAGACACGGCTACAGCCCGAACTGCTGAACGGAATTACACCAAATTTGGCAAAGAGGTAGTTCTTGGTTCAGAAAGAACCCTTTTTGTTAAATGGTGTAAATCCGTTCAGTAGTTCCAGAGAAAATCAAAAGGAAAATCACATATATATCTATGGCCGCGTCGGATTCGCGCACCCTCCCGATCACGAGCTGCATGCTAATTGGCTGTCAACACTCCAAACCAGGAAGTGTTGGCAGCCATTTTGTCCCTCGGTAGAACCAAGGGACAGAAACAAGTGCGCAAAGCGCAAAAAGGGGGCAGGGTAGAAACACCCTGACCCCCTAGGTCTGCTCAGGGGGTCCCACAAGGACCCCTGGGCAGAAAAGCATTTTTTTAAATCGGCAGGATGCGCTCAGGGTGCGCGGATCCTGCCGATTAGAAAAAAAACCCAGAAGAAACAAGTGCGCAAAACGCACAAAGGGGGCAGGGTAGAAACACCCTGACCCCTAGGTCTGCTCAGGGGTCCCTCAAGGACCCCCTGGGCAGAAAAAGCATTTAAAAAAAAAATTGGCGGGATGCGCTCAGGGTGCGCGGATCCCGCCGAGAAACGAAGCGCGGTCTCCCGCGCTTCGTTGTTCACTGGCCCCCGGGTGGGCCAAGTCCCGGGGGCATGCAGGGTTTCTTTTTAATATGTGGGGGCCTCTAAGGCCCCCAAGCCCCAGGGACCGTCACCCCCGGGGCTTAAAAATAATGGTGCGGGAGGGCTCTTTGCCCTCCTGCTGCCCCGGGGACCGCCACCCCCGGGGCTTCTTTTTTTAAATGTTTTGACCTGTGTGGGGGGGCTCCAGCCCCCCCAAAGCCCCGGGGACCACCACCTCCCCGGGGCTGTGCACTGGATGGGAGGGGGCTGCGCGGCCCCCTCCTGGAGCCCTTGATGGCCCTGGGGACTGCCACCCCCAGGGCCGGCTCCTGCAGTGTCCCGGGTGCCTACCCCGGGACACTGTAGTTTGCTATGACAGGACAGAAGCCTCGTGGCTCCCGTCCTGTCATAGCAAACTTGGTTGCATTTTGAAGAGAGAGCAGGAAACCTGCTCTCTCTTTCAAAATGCAAACCAATTGCTTTCCACATGGGGAGCAGCATGTTAGCTGCTCCCCATGTGGAAAGCAATGCCGGCTCCCGTAGGACACGGGGAGCCGGCGGGACTGTGGGGGATTGGGGACCCCCACAGTCCCCAACCAGAGGCCAGGCCCCGGGGATGGGGTCCCCGGGGCCATAAGTGGCCAGGGAGGGGGGCCACGCAGCCCCCCTCCCCAAATTATAACAAATTTTTTAAAAAAAGGGCATGGCCGGCCCCGGGGCATGGGGTCCCCGGGGCCTTAAATGGCCTGAGGAGGGGGCCACGCAGCCCCCTCCAAATTAAAAAAATTAAAATTGAGGGCTTGCCCCGGGGATGGGGTCCCCGGGGCCAAAACAGGCCCAGGGAAGGGAGCCACGCGGCCCCCTTCCCGTTTTTTTTTTATTTAAAAATAAAATAAAATGCTCAGGCCCCGGGGGATGGGGTCCCCGGGGCCAAAAGTGGCCAAGGGAAGGGGGGCCACGCAGCCCCCCTCCCAATCAAAAAAAAAAAAAAAAAAGACCGGCATCGTGCCGGAGGCCCCGCCCCCCTCCCTGCAGCAGTCTGCAAACGCGCCCCCTGGCGCGTTTTGAGAAGGGGAAGTAATTCTTCTTGAATACTGGGGGTCCCTGGGGGCAAACTAGCCCACCAGGAACCTCCAGTATGCCCAGGGGGCTGCGTTGCAGAGAGGTGTACAGAGACCACGCCCCTTTTTACACCTCTCTGCAACGCAGCTCTGTGGTGCTTTTTGGAAGTACATGGTGGGCTAGTTGGACTCCAGGGACCCTCAGGATTCAAGGGGACTTAATCCCCCTACTTAAAACGCGCCACGGGGCGCGTTTGCACAGTGGTGAAGGGAGGGGCGGGGCTTCAGGTGACATGTGTGCAAACAGGCCCCGTGGCGTGTTTTAAGATGGGAATTAAATCCCCTTCAATCCTGAGGGTCCCTGGGGTCCAACTAGCCCAACAGGTACGTCCAGAAAGCGCCACAGAGCTGCGTTGCAAAGAGGTGTAAAAGGGGTGTGGCCTCTGTACACGTCTCTGCAACGCAGCCCCTGGCGCATACTGGAGGTTCCTGGTGGGCTAGTTGGCCCCCAGGGACCCTCATGATTCAAGGGGACTTAATCCCCAACTTAAAACGCGCCACGGGCGCGTTTGCACAGATGTCACCTCAGGCCCCGCCCCCTCCCTTCACCATTGTGCAAATATTCCTCTAAAATCAGCCGAACTACGAATTCCGATTTACTCACCTGTTATCAGGAGAGAACCCAGTGCTGCATCTTTTAGCCCAGCACTGATCCTCAAAAGTAATTTTAACCGTACTTACCAGTAACTTGAATTTCCTTCCATAGGATATCATTGCCTGCTTTTTGCTGAAAAAGTTTCTAAGTGTCGATTTTTGAAACATACAAATATTCCTCTAAAATCAGCCGAACTACGAATTCCGATTTACTCACCTGTTATCAGGAGAGACCTCAGTGCTGCATCTTTCAGCCCAGTACTGATCCTGAAAAGTAATTTTAACCGTACTTACCAGTAACTTGAATTTCCTTCCATAGGATATCATTGACTGGTTTCACTTGGAAATTCTTCTAAGTGTCGATTTTTTAAACTTTATAATATTCCTCTAAAATCAGCCGAAATACGAATTCCGATTTACTCACCTGTTATCAGGAGAGACCTCAGTGCTGCATCTTTTAGCCCAGCACTGACCCTGAAAAGTAATTCTAACCGTACTTACCAGTAACTTATATTTCCTTCCATAGGAATCCATTGTCTGGTTTTCAGCAGAAAAGTTTCAAAGTGTCGATTTTCACAAATTACAAATATTCCTTAAAAATCGCCTGTATGACTTAAACGCATTCTTTCAACTGTTTACAGGAGATGCACCAGTGCTGGATCCAGGATCCAACACTGAGTAAGAAAAAGTAACGATAACACTACTTACCTGCTAAGTGAATTTCCTCCCATAGGATAACATTGGTGATTCTATGTGAAAAAGTTTCTAAGTGCCAACTTTTAAAATACAATAATATTCCTTAAAAATCACTACTGTAACCAAAACGCTTTTACTCAACTGTTTACAGGAGATGTCCCAGGACTGAATCTAGGATCCAGTCCTGTGGTTAGAAAAGTAATCCATAAAGTAACTAATTGCATTTAACTAGAAATTCACATTCAGCTCAATGTTGCATTGTGTTTGAAATTGTGTTGCCCATTGCAACAACTGTAACTACTGTACTTAAAACTCTATTGCCTATTTGCAAAGTATTTAAACTAAAGTAATTCATTCTGAGAAAGTATATTTTGTAATGTAATGTATAATGTAATTACAATGTAATTTAAAAAATAAAATATGTAAAAATAGTTTAAAAAAATGTAGTAAATCAGTATCAAAAAAATAAATATAACAATTAATACATTTAAAAATTGTCATTTACAAAACCTTTGAAATTCACTGAAAAAAACCATAGGTTTCAGACATGTTATAGTTAGGAATTAGCATTTAAAAAACCTTTGAAATTCACTGAAAAAACCATAGGTTTCAGGCACATTATAGTTAGAAATTAGCATTTAAAAAACCTTACAAATTCACTGAAAAAACTATAGGTTTTAGGGACAGTTATAGTTAGTTGGACATTTCACTCGTACAAAACCCGTGAAATTCCCCCGTTATAGTTAGTTCAGCTAACTATAACTCGCGCCCCGCAATGCACTGCTGATGACGTCACATATTACATCACTCATGACATGGTCAGTGACATCACTGATGACATCACTGATGACATCTCAAATGACATCACTGATGACATCACTGATGACATCATCCACGTGATAATCTGATGCACCTCCTCACACCCTAATATAACCTTTGATACACCCACTCTAAATTACAGACTGCCATTCGCAAAACCATAGACACTCCAACACCAATAACTACATACCCACTCACTGATTCTTAGGTCTACACACACACATCCACTCACTCACCCGTACAGTCACTCATACTTATGGTCACTCAGTACAGGACTATCATATGCACTCTTACTCCTATATAGACAGTCAAACACCGCCACTCATCCATAGAGGTACTCACACACCTAGTCAGTCATGCAAATAATTAAACACACTGCCATTTACTCACCTATACAGTTATACACACACCAGCTCACTTAATCATACAAATACTAGCACATTGTTACGCTCTTATACAATCACTGATACAAGCACACACTCATCCATACAGCCACTATCACAATCACTCACTCTCGCTAATAGCTATTTATATACTCCAACACACATATATACTGCCTTTCACATATGTAGTTACTCACACATGTACCACCTGGGACATACATTCACTCACTAACACACTCTTACACACACTTACCCACCCATACAGTCTATCACAGATGCACTCTTGAAACCATCCACCCAGTGAATCACCCACTCACACATCTATGCACAGAGTCGCACACACCCCTCCCACACAAACACTCAGGCACCCATACAGATACTCAGACAACCATTCAATAACTCATATACACACTCATGTAGCTATTCACAAACACATGCAGCCACTTACACAGCAACAGACAGACGGATACAGACATTCACCCAGTTTAGTCACTAACCCATGCATTCAGTAAGATACGTTAAATCACTCACTTATAGAGTCAGTCACGCACCTACTAAATCATCCATACAGACACTTATACACCCACTCATTCTTCAATACGTCTTTTCCTATATATATTAAAAATATTTAAACTTTACAGAAACACATAGTCACTGCATGATGTCAACAGTGATGTCATTTGAGATGTCATCAGTGATGTCATCAGTGATGTCACTGACCATGTCATGAGTGATGTAATATGTGACGTCATCAGCAGTGCATTGCGGGGCGCGAGTTATAGTTAGCTGAACTAACTATAACGGGGGAATTTCACGGGTTTTGTACGAGTGAAATGTCCAACTAACTATAACTGTCCCTAAACCTATGGTTTTTTCAGTGAATTTGTAAGGTTTTTTAAATGCTAATTTCTAACTATAACGTGCCTGAAACCTATGGTTTTTTCAGTGAATATATATATATTTTCCTTCCATGCTGCCCACAGCTTGAGGAAGCACTCACCAGAAAATGAAACCATCCAGTTTTTTGATTCAGAAACAAACCAGCATTTAATTCCAGGTTCATAAATCCTGTTGCCTGGCGCGTTTCGAAGTACAAACTTCTTATTCATAGGCCATTTCAAAAACTCCACAGAAGAGCTAATTACCTACTCGTCTGCATGCATATTAATTAATCTTTGACCCCCGTTGGGCCTATTAGGTGAGTTCGAAAGTTAGGTGCGTGCTAGGACTTGTAGTCTGTATTAGTTCAAATCTTTACCCTCCAGTGGGCTCTGTTTTGTTTCCGTGATATTTAATGATTCTTTAAATGTTTCTCACCCTCCAGTGGGCCCCAGAACTTACAACCGGTTTTAAATAAAAGGTTTTGGTTAATCCTCTGCTGCAGAGTGCGTCCTCATTGCAGGGAATAGCATGGAGACATAAATCACGGCAGGTCCAGCCGTGGAGGATTGCACCACCTGGAAAATGAAACGTGGGGCTGCAGGGTTTCAGAACTGGTCTAATCCTAGAAGCGGCACAGCAGAGAAAAAAATCTAAAACTGGACGTTTTATTTTCTGAGGCCCACTGGAGGGCTTTGTACAAATTGACATTTATTTTACATTGAAACTACACAGAACCCACTGGAGGGTTTAAATCAGCTCGAAAACAAACCCACAAGTTCTGGCATGCATTCGAAAAGAAACTCACCTGAGAGGCACACCGGAAGCCTATAAAATTGTGAGCATGCAGGGAACTTTGGGAGCCAAGTAGTGCTGTGAGTTCAATGTCAGCCTATGAAGAAGGGGCTGGGGCCCCGAAACGCGTCAGGCAGAGGAAATGTCGGTTTTTAAATAAAAGGATTTGGTTAATCCTCTGCTGCAGAGTGCGTCGTCATTGCAGGGCATAACATGGAGATATATAGATATATAAATATATGCAAAAAACGGTCATCTCCTTCTGGAATGAACAAGGGGACACAGCGGGAGCTCAGTCAATTCAGTTTATATATACAAATGACATGACGCGTTTCGACAAAAGTGTCTTTCTCAAATGCCTAAAACCGGAGCTTTCACATTGCTTTGGATTTAAAGGTGCTTCCTTGCTCTCATTGGTGGAAGCACGCCTGACCTGAATCCACACACAAGAGCATTTGCCGCTTGCCTTCCAAAACTGCAACTCCCATCATGCATACTGTTTGCTGGCAGGGAGAATGTCTCTTGTTTAGCCCCATTTATAATTGTCCTGCTGGTGAGTATGGGCTGATTATTCCTGGTTATGATCAGCGTTTTTAATCGATTTCCCAACCTGAAATTGTGCAATTATACTCCGTTTCCTGGCTATGTGTGTGTATATATATATATATATTTTTTTTTTTTGAAGTATTCTCGCGCTGCCAGAGCGTAAGAAAAGGTCGCACTCAGGGTTTCAAAATTGGAGTAAAGCATTTATTGACTTGACGCGTTTCGACAGCACGGTCTTTGTCAAAAAGTCATACAAAGACCCGGAAGTGGCAGTGACCTTTTAAGCATTTCCTGTGTTATACAATAGACATAAACAATCTATGCAAAGTGGAAAACAGACTTAAAAACTTTATCGATTCGTTATAAAATAACAATACGTAGATAAAGAGAACAAGGATTATTGAAAATCTTGCATTATGCAAAAATAACAATTTATATAGTCAAAAAATTAATTAAGACTAATTCTCTATTTTAAACAAAACAGCCATGGTTACAGAGCTGGTAAGCCTTGTGGCAAATACCACTGATATTCCACTTGCATGTGCTTGAAGAAATAAACGGGCAAGTGCCCTTTATTTTTGGTATCCATACTTTCTAAATATATGTAAGGATCTGCTTAAATCATAGGACACTGGGTTAGGCCCACTGCGGGTCTAATATCAAAAGACAAAATTTTTAAGGTACTATTGAAAAAGGCAATAAGGTGGAAAAAGAAAAATAGAAAAATATTAATAATGTGACCTAAACAGGAAGGGGGCAGATCTATACAGATCTACAGAGCAGCCGCTCTAATAACATGGTCAGTAGATGCGCTAAGAGGTGTAATGAACTGGCATTGGGAAGTGACGCTAGGATGTATGGAGAAACTAAATAGTGTACGGTTGGCAATTCTAACAAAGCAAAGATGATGTGTAGTCTCATTACACTAGCCTAAATGCACATGGAGGTCCTCCTCATGGTTGAGGCCTCCCGGGATCTTGCTTTGTAGTCTCACTATATATTCAGATTCCAGGCGTCGCAGATGACGTTCCCGATCTCCTCCTCTCGCTGATGCAGGGACCCTGTCAATGCCAAAATAAGAGATTTTAGAGCTGATGTCGCTAACATCTGAATGCACTGATGCACAGTGTTTTGCTATGGCATATGACATATCACCATTCCTGAGGGCGCGCAAATGCTCTAAAATGCGTTTCTTCACCGGGAAAATTGTGCTACCAACGTAACACAAGCCACAAATACAGGTTAAAACATAAACAACATAGTCAGAATTGCAATTGATAAAATTGTAAATCTTCCCACTTTTTCCATTAGGCTGTTTAAAAACTTTCACATTTGTACTGTTACTGCACGCTTTACACCTCCCGCACTTGTGGAAACCCGGGAGCTCCCTCAACCAGGTGCCCCTTGACTTGTTTTTGGCGGATAGGTGACTGTGCACTAACATGTCCTTCAAAGACTGACATTTCCTATAGGTGATGTGTGGTGATGGACTAACCAGATTGCCAATTACAGCATCGTTCTTGACTATGTGCCAATGTTTACGCACTATCTTGTGAATTTGATGTGAGGCATGATTGAAAGTGGTGATCAGTCTCACTTCATGTTTCCCACAATCTTTCTCTTTTGGAATCAGTAACATGTTTCTGTTCTTGATGGCCACCTTTTCAGTTGCATTTTTGATATGCCTCACAGTGTAGCCCCTATTCCTAAAACGACCCCTCATGTTTTTGGCTTCTTTCTCATAGGCATCCGGGGAACTACAGTTGCGCTTCGCTCTAAGAACCTCCCCATAGGGAATACTCCTCTTCAAAGCCATTGGATGATGGCTGTCCGCATGTAGGATACTATTGCTAGATGTCGGCTTCCTAAAAGGCTTGTATGTAATGTCCCATGTTTCACCTCAACCAAAATATCTAGAAATTCAATGGTGGAGGGGTCAGTTTTACTGGTGAACTTTAAGTTCAGGATGTTATCTGAAAGGCCCTGAATAAAAATATCAAGGGCTTCCTGTGGACCATCCCATATCAGAAAAATATCGTCAATGTAGCGGATCCACAGGATGACATTGTTCATATAAGTGTTGTTACCATCATGCCACAAATGTTCCGCCTCCCACCACCCCATGAACAAACAGGCGTAGCTAGGAGCGAAGCAACTTCCCATGGCCGTACCAGTGTACTGTTCATACCACTCATCCTCAAATAGAAAACAGTTGTTATATAGGCAAAATTGCAACATCCGTATTAAAAGCATAGTGTGGTCATACATATTCAAAGGTCTGTCTCTCAGATAATATTTACATGCTTCCAAACCCAAATCATGGTCTATGCATGTATACAGAGCAACAACATCTATTGTTGCCAGGATGTAAGTCTCATTCCATGGAATCTCCTGGATTTTAGACAGAAAGTCCATGGTATCTCTACAGTAAGAGGGTAGGTTTAGAACATATGGACAGAGGAAATAGTCCAAGTACATAGAAGTATTTTCAAGAAGACTGTTATTGGCCGAGATGATTGGTCTGCCAGGTGGATCTGTGGGGTGTTTATGCACTTTTGGCAACATATAAAAGACAGGAGTCACTGGTTTCTGCACCAGCAAAAACAGGAACTCATTTTGACTCATCATGTCATTTTCACGCCAATCATGCAATAGGCTATGATATTCCTGTATGGTTTTATTGTACCTTGCCAAACCGGACCTCAAATAGCTTCCTGAAAATTCAAGCTGACGCTTCGCCTCAATTCGATATTTGTTGATGTCCCATAAGACCACATTGCCCCCTTATCGGAGGGTTTAATCACAAATGTGGTTACTTGTTTTAAAGAGTGCAATCCTGCTCTTTGTGATGTTGTAAGGTTTTTGGCAAAATTGTTCCCCTGTTTTTTCCATAACACCAACAGATCCCGTAAGATGGTCTCGTGAAAAGTATCGAGACCATCATGTAATGTTATCGGGTTGAATTTCGATTTGGGTTTGAAGTCATTTCTAGAGCTCTTACTGACTTCCATGTTCATACTGATCAATAGCTCACGATCAGTTTCCCAATCTCTTGTTCCTAGTTGGAGTTCCCTTAAGGTCGCAATTGTCTCAATATCCCTCACGGATAGTGTTACATCCGTGGGATCAGACACATTTGCAGTTTGTGTGGCCTCAGGCAGGCCTCTACTGTGCTTCAAAGTGTGCATTTTCAGTAGTTTCAATTTGCGCATGAAGAGGAATAGGTCAATACGAGTCTTAACAAAATCAAAATTAGCTGTAGGACAAAACGAAAGGCCTAATTCCAAGACCGATCTTTCATCTGGAGTAATAATGTGTGGGGAAAGGTTAATGATAGCAAGATTAGATTGCTCACCTATCATTTGTTCCTCTTGGACCGCCTTGTGCCTCTCCCATGTGGCGTCACGTTGTCGCTGACCTTCACCCCCTCTCCTGGTCCTTCTTTGTCTCGTTCTTTGCCTCCTCCTTTTCCTCTTCCCCGCGATGGTTTTTTCTTTGCGCTGAGGCTCAGTTGCACAAAATGGTATTCCTGCAGGGATGTGAACGGTCCCCTGTCTGGACCCTGTGCGATCTGCCTGTCATCGTCATCCGATGGTGCCGCTGAACTGGAGCCGGAAGTTTCCGATTCCTGTACTCGAAGTGCTTCATTCTTTTTGTAATCTTTTTTAATGGTGTCGTATTTCCTACTGAAAGTTAAAATGCGACCTAGGGCATAGTCGTTTCTGTCTCGCACAAATTTCCAGCGTTTTCTCGCCTTAATGCCATCCTCGTACTTGATCAACCTCGTCTCCATATCTTTGATAAAAATGGTTATTTCATCTTGGGCTGGCATTTTGCTTAATGTTTCGCGAAGTTCTTTCAGCTCTTCTCCGATCTGTTGCAGTTCTATTGCCGCATATTTTGACAGGAGACCAAGCATCTGCTTACAGGTCATCGCCATAAGTGTAGACCATTCCTCCAATAATTTAGGATTTGGGTTTTGATAAGTGGGGGTCACCAAGATTCTCAATCCTCTTGGGACACGTCCCACCTCGATGTAATTGTCCAATGATATCACCTCCCAACTGCGATTTATTTCTTTTCTGCACAGTTTCTCCAGCCTGTATAGTTGCTGCTTTAAAGTTATGTGATCGCCGGTTTCTCCTGTATCGTTGCTCATGGGGGTCTCATGGGTTGCCCCGTCTGCCTCGGTGAATAGAGATCTGGCCACATCCAATCTCTTACGTATTGCCTCGCACATTGCTGCCACGTATTTATTTTGGAGCGGCGCTCCATAAAACACCAAGCCTTATTCAATACCCAGTCTGCTCCTTGTAAAAGAAAACCTCCCCGTGCTCAAGACCACTCGCAGCTGCGTCTGGTCGAGACAGGGGCACCCCTGCCGTTCTTTGAAGATCCTTGGAAAGTGAGGTTTCCAAAACGAGGGTCCAAAGCGGATGGTGAGCGGCGCGCCCGCCCCGAGAGCGGGGTGCTCACGCCGACAAATCTCCGTCAGGACCTCCTTCGTGTATTACCTCGTTGTTTATTCCTGACCGGGAAGAGCACCCGGAACATAAAATACGGCGGCGGGAATCGGGAAAACTCAAATTGCAAAAACAGTCCAGCCTTACTTCCGATTGCTTCCACCTGATGGGGTTGGTGCTGACCGGCGGGCGCTGGACCCGCTATAATTTTTGAAGTATTCTCGCGCTGCCAGAGCGTAAGAAAAGGTCGCACTCAGGGTTTCAAAATTGGAGTAAAGTATTTATTGACTTGACGCGTTTCGACAGCACGGTCTTTGTCAAAAAGTCATACAAAGACCCGGAAGTGGCAGTGACCTTTTAAGCATTTCCTGTGTTATACAATAGACATAAACAATCTATGCAAAGTGGAAAACAGACTTAAAAACTTTATCGATTCGTTATAAAATAACAATACGTAGATAAAGAGAACAAGGATTATTGAAAATCTTGCATTATGCAAAAATAACAATGTATATAGTCAAAAAATTAATTAAGACTAATTCTCTATTTTAAACAAAACAGCCATGGTTACAGAGCTGGTAAGCCTTGTGGCAAAAACCACTGATATTCCACTTGCATGTGCTTGAATATTGCCACTTCCGGGTCTTTGTATGACTTTTTGACAAAGACCGTGCTGTCGAAACGCGTCAAGTCAATAAATACTTTACTCCAATTTTGAATTATAGCGGGTCCAGCGCCCGCCGGTCAGCACCAACCCCATCAGGTGGAAGCAATCGGAAGTAAGGCTGGACTGTTTTTGCAATTTGAGTTTTCCCGATTCCCGCCGCCGTATTTTATGTTCCGGGTGCTCTTCCCGGTCAGGAATAAACAACGAGGTAATACACGAAGGAGGTCCTGACGGAGATTTGTCGGCGCGAGCACCCCGCTCTCGGGGCGGGCGCGCCGCTCACCATCCGCTTTGGACCCTCGTTTTGGAAACCTCACTTTCCAAGGATCTTCAAAGAACGGCAGGGGTGCCCCTGTCTCGACCAGACGCAGCTGCGAGTGGTCTTGAGCACGGGGGAGGTTTTCTTTTACAAGGAGCAGACTGGGTATTGAATAAGGCTTGGTGTTTTATGGAGCGCCGCTCCAAAATAAATACGTGGCAGCAATGTGCGAGGCAATACGTAAGAGATTGGATGTGGCCAGATCTCTATTCACCGAGGCAGACGGGGCAACCCATGAGACCCCCATGAGCAACGATACAGGAGAAACCGGCGATCACATAACTTTAAAGCAGCAACTATACAGGCTGGAGAAACTGTGCAGAAAAGAAATAAATCGCAGTTGGGAGGTGATATCATTGGACAATTACATCGAGGTGGGACGTGTCCCAAGAGGATTGAGAATCTTGGTGACCCCCACTTATCAAAACCCAAATCCTAAATTATTGGAGGAATGGTCTACACTTATGGCGATGACCTGTAAGCAGATGCTTGGTCTCCTGTCAAAATATGCGGCAATAGAACTGCAACAGATCGGAGAAGAGCTGAAAGAACTTCGCGAAACATTAAGCAAAATGCCAGCCCAAGATGAAATAACCATTTTTATCAAAGATATGGAGACGAGGTTGATCAAGTACGAGGATGGCATTAAGGCGAGAAAACGCTGGAAATTTGTGCGAGACAGAAACGACTATGCCCTAGGTCGCATTTTAACTTTCAGTAGGAAATACGACACCATTAAAAAAGATTACAAAAAGAATGAAGCACTTCGAGTACAGGAATCGGAAACTTCCGGCTCCAGTTCAGCGGCACCATCGGATGACGATGACAGGCAGATCGCACAGGGTCCAGACAGGGGACCGTTCACATCCCTGCAGGAATACCATTTTGTGCAACTGAGCCTCAGCGCAAAGAAAAAACCATCGCGGGGAAGAGGAAAAGGAGGAGGCAAAGAACGAGACAAAGAAGGACCAGGAGAGGGGTGAAGGTCAGCGACAACGTGACGCCACATGGGAGAGGCACAAGGCGGTCCAAGAGGAACAAATGATAGGTGAGCAATCTAATCTTGCTATCATTAACCTTTCCCCACACATTATTACTCCAGATGAAAGATCGGTCTTGGAATTAGGCCTTTCGTTTTGTCCTACAGCTAATTTTGATTTTGTTAAGACTCGTATTGACCTATTCCTCTTCATGCGCAAATTGAAACTACTGAAAATGCACACTTTGAAGCACAGTAGAGGCCTGCCTGAGGCCACACAAACTGCAAATGTGTCTGATCCCACGGATGTAACACTATCCGTGAGGGATATTGAGACAATTGCGACCTTAAGGGAACTCCAACTAGGAACAAGAGATTGGGAAACTGATCGTGAGCTATTGATCAGTATGAACATGGAAGTCAGTAAGAGCTCTAGAAATGACTTCAAACCCAAATCGAAATTCAACCCGATAACATTACATGATGGTCTCGATACTTTTCACGAGACCATCTTACGGGATCTGTTGGTGTTATGGAAAAAACAGGGGAACAATTTTGCCAAAAACCTTACAACATCACAAAGAGCAGGATTGCACTCTTTAAAACAAGTAACCACATTTGTGATTAAACCCTCCGATAAGGGGGGCAATGTGGTCTTATGGGACATCAACAAATATCGAATTGAGGCGAAGCGTCAGCTTGAATTTTCAGGAAGCTATTTGAGGTCCGGTTTGGCAAGGTACAATAAAACCATACAGGAATATCATAGCCTATTGCATGATTGGCGTGAAAATGACATGTTGAGTCAAAATGAGTTCCTGTTTTTGCTGGTGCAGAAACCAGTGACTCCTGTCTTTTATATGTTGCCAAAAGTGCATAAACACCCCACAGATCCACCTGGCAGACCAATCATCTCGGCCAATAACAGTCTTCTTGAAAATACTTCTATGTACTTGGACTATTTCCTCTGTCCATATGTTCTAAACCTACCCTCTTACTGTAGAGATACCATGGACTTTCTGTCTAAAATCCAGGAGATTCCATGGAATGAGACTTACATCCTGGCAACAATAGATGTTGTTGCTCTGTATACATGCATAGACCATGATTTGGGTTTGGAAGCATGTAAATATTATCTGAGAGACAGACCTTTGAATATGTATGACCACACTATGCTTTTAATACGGATGTTGCAATTTTGCTTATATAACAACTGTTTTCTATTTGAGGATGAGTGGTATGAACAGTACACTGGTACGGCCATGGGAAGTTGCTTCGCTCCTAGCTACGCCTGTTTGTTCATGGGGTGGTGGGAGGCGGAACATTTGTGGCATGATGGTAACAACACTTATATGAACAATGTCATCCTGTGGATCCGCTACATTGACGATATTTTTCTGATATGGGATGGTCCACAGGAAGCCCTTGATATTTTTATTCAGGGCCTTTCAGATAACATCCTGAACTTAAAGTTCACCAGTAAAACTGACCCCTCCACCATTGAATTTCTAGATATTTTGGTTGAGGTGAAACATGGGACATTACATACAAGCCTTTTTAGGAAGCCGACATCTAGCAATAGTATCCTACATGCGGACAGCCATCATCCAATGGCTTTGAAGAGGAGTATTCCCTATGGGGAGCTTCTTAGAGCGAAGCGCAACGGTAGTTCCCCGAATGCCTATGAGAAAGAAGCCAAAAACATGAGGGGTCGTTTTAGGATTAGGGGCTACACTGTGAGGCATATCAAAAATGCAACTGAAAAGGTGGCCATCAAGAACAGAAACATGTTACTGATTCCAAAAGAGAAAGATTGTGGGAAACATGAAGTGAGACTGATCACCACTTTCAATCATGCCTCACAGCAAATTCACAAGATAGTGCGTAAACATTGGCACATAGTCAAGAACGATGCTGTAATTGGCAATCTGGTTAGTCCATCACCACACATCACCTATAGGAAATGTCAGTCTTTGAAGGACATGTTAGTGCACAGTCACCTATCCGCCAAAAACAAGTCAAGGGGCACCTGGTTGAGGGAGCTCCCGGGTTTCCACAAGTGCGGGAGGTGTAAAGCGTGCAGTAACAGTACAAATGTGAAAGTTTTTAAACAGCCTAATGGAAAAAGTGGGAAGATTTACAATTTTATCAATTGCAATTCTGACTATGTTGTTTATGTTTTAACCTGTATTTGTGGCTTGTGTTACGTTGGTAGCACAATTTTCCCGGTGAAGAAACGCATTTTAGAGCATTTGCGCGCCCTCAGGAATGGTGATATGTCATATGCCATAGCAAAACACTGTGCATCAGTGCATTCAGATGTTAGCGACATCAGCTCTAAAATCTCTTATTTTGGCATTGACAGGGTCCCTGCATCAGCGAGAGGAGGAGATCGGGAACGTCATCTGCGACGACTGGAATCTGAATATATAGTGAGACTACAAAGCAAGACCCCGGGAGGCCTCAACCATGAGGAGGACCTCCATGTGCATTTAGGCTAGTGTAATGAGACTACACATCATCTTTGCTTTGTTAGAATTGCCAACCGTACACTATTTAGTTTCTCCATACATCCTAGCGTCACTTCCCAATGCCAGTTCATTACACCTCTTAGCGCATCTACTGACCATATTATTAGAGCGGCTGCTCTGTAGATCTGTATAGATCTGCCCCCTTCCTGTTTAGGTCACATTATTAATATTTTTCTATTTTTCTTTTTCCACCTTATTGCCTTTTTCAATAGTACCTTAAAAATTTTGTCTTTTTGATATTAGACCCGCAGTGGGCCTAACCCAGTGTCCTATGATTTAAGCAGATCCTTACATATATTTAGAAAGTATGGATACCAAAAATAAAGGGCACTTGCCCGTTTATTTCTTCAAGCACATGCAAGTGGAATATCAGTGGTATTTGCCACAAGGCTTACCAGCTCTGTAACCATGGCTGTTTTGTTTAAAATAGAGAATTAGTCTTAATTAATTTTTTGACTATATAAATTGTTATTTTTGCATAATGCAAGATTTTCAATAATCCTTGTTCTCTTTATCTACGTATTGTTATTTTATAACGAATCGATAAAGTTTTTAAGTCTGTTTTCCACTTTGCATAGATTGTTTATGTCTATTGTATAACACAGGAAATGCTTAAAAGGTCACTGCCACTTCCGGGTCTTTGTATGACTTTTTGACAAAGACCGTGCTGTCGAAACGCGTCAAGTCAATAAATACTTTACTCCAATTTTGAAACCCTGAGTGCGACCTTTTCTTACGCTCTGGCAGCGCGAGAATACTTCAAAAATTATAGCGGGTCCAGCGCCCGCCGGTCAGCACCAACCCCATCAGGTGGAAGCAATCGGAAGTAAGGCTGGACTGTTTTTGCAATATATATATATATATATATATATTATCTACTGGCGGTCGCCAGTAGATAGTTATAGTTAGGACCTAGTTTCCATAGGAAACTCGTTTTTTGTTTTCAAAATATCTTTGGCGCCGGTTCACGAATGTTCGCGAAATTTTCAAAAATCGTAGCCCGCTCCAGTCAGCTCCTGTCTTGAAAATTTCGGGGTGATTCGGCAAGCGGAGGTCGAGAAAAAAGGGGGGTCCCAAAACGTGTTTTCTCCATGTTAATTCCCATAGGAATCTTTAGACAAAGCTACAGCCCGAACTGCTGAACGGAATTACACGAAACTTGGTAAAAAGGTAGCCCTTGGTTCAGAAAGAGACCTTTTTGTTAAATGGTGTAAATGCTGATGCTGGACGCGGGGAGCTGGTGGGACCGTGGGGGCATTGGGGCTCCCCCCACGGTCCCCAACGAAGAGGGCCAGCCCCGGGGGATGGGGTCCCCGGTGCTAGAAGTGGCCCGGGAGGGGGGCCACGCGGCCCCCCTCCCACAAAAAATAAATTAAAAAACGAGGCAGAGCCCCGGGGGATGGGGTCCCCGGGGCTAAAAGAAGCCTCAGGAGGGGGGCCACGCAGCCCCCTCCTTTGTAAATATTATTTAAAAAAATATATAAAGTGGCCATGCCCCGGGGGATGGGGTCCCCGGGGCCAAAAATGGCCTCGGGAGGGGGGCCACGCGGCCCCCTTCCCGATTTAAAAATAAATCAGCCCTGTAGCGCGTTTTAAGAGGTAGTTTTAATCCCCCTGCCCTATTATGTACTAGGGCCTTACACAGGAGGTCATGCTAATCACAGGGATACCCCAACGCATAGTGTTCCCTAGTGTATGTAGGTGTTTTCACTGTATTCTAAGTGTCTTTTAGCATACCACTGGCTGTAGGCTTGGATAGTCAGAGTCAGTTACCACCAGTACCCGTATGAAAAAGTTGTGGGTACAGGATGATTTTGTAACAAGGCCTCTTTCTGCTCCTCTGTTGGTTCTTTCTGCACATGTCTTGCTTCTTACTGCACTTTTCTTCGTCTTTGTGGACTTCTGTTGCTTCTTTCTGCATTTCTTTTTTACTTTCTGTGCGTTTTTTCTTCTTTCTTCACATGTCCTACTTCTGTAGGCATAGTTAGAAACTAGCATTTGAAAAACCTTTGAAATTCACTGAAAAAAACATAGGTTTCAGGCACATTATAGTTAGAAATTAGCATTTAAAAAACCTTAGAAATTCACTGAAAAAACTATAGGTTTTAGGGACAGTTATAGTTAGTTGGACATTTCACTCGTACAAAACCAGTGAAATTCCCCCGTTATAGTTAGTTCAGCTAACTATAACTCGCGCCCCCGCAATGCACTGCTGATGACGTCACATATTACATCACTCATGACATGGTCAGTGACATCACTGATGACATCTCAAATGACATCACTGATGACATCACTGATGACATCATCCATGTGATAATTTGATGCATCTTCTCACACCCTAATATAACCTTTGATACACCCACTCTAAATTACAGACTGCCATTCTCAAAACCATAGACACTCCAACACCAATAACTACATACCCACTCACTGATTCTTAGGTTTACACACACATCCACTCACTCACCCGTACAGTCACTCATACTTATGGTCACTCAGTACAGGACTATCATATGCACTCATACACCTATATAGACACTCACACACCGCCACTCATCCATAGAGGTAGTCACACACCTAGTCAGTCATGCAAATAATTAATCACACTGCCATTTACTCACCTATACAGTTATACACACACCAGCTCACTTACTCATACAAATACTAGCACATTCTTAGGCTCTGATACAATCACTGATACAAGCACACACTCATCCATACAGCCACTCTCACAATCACACACTCTCATTTATAGCCATTTATATACTCCAACACACATATATACTGCCTTTCACATATGTAGTTACTCACACATGTACCACTGAGATATACATTCACTCACTAACACCCCCATACACACACTCACCCACCCATACAGTCCATCACAGATGCACTCTTGAAACCATGCACCCAGTGAATCACCCACTCACACATCTATGCACACAGTCACACACACCCCACCCACACAAACACTCAGGCACCCATACAGATACTCAGACAACCAATCAATAACCCATATAGACACTCATGTAGCTATTCACAAACCCATGCAGCCGCTTACACACCAACAGACAGACGGATACAGACATTCACACAGTTTAGTCACTAACCCATGCATTCAGTAAGATATGTTTAATCACTCACTTATAGAGTCAGTCACGCACCTAGTAAATCATCCATTCAGACACTTATACACCCACTCATTCTTCAATACGCCTTTCCCTATATATATTAAAGATATTTAAACTTTACAGAAACACACAGGCACTGGATGATGTCATCAGTGATGTCATCAGTGATGTCATTTGAGATGTCATCAGTGATGTCATCAGTGATGTCACTGACCATGTCATGAGTGATGTAATATGTGACGTCATCAGCAGTGCATTGCGGGGGCGCGAGTTATAGTTAGCTGAACTAACTATAACGGGGGAATTTCACTGGTTTTGTACGAGTGAAATGTCCAACTAACTATAATTGTCCCTAAAACCTATGGTTTTTTCAGTGAATTTCTAAGGTTTTTTTAAATGCTAATTTCTAACTATAACGTGCCTGAAACCTATGGTTTTTTCAGTGAATTATATATATATATATATATATATATATATATATATATATGTATGTATGTATATATATATATATGTGTGTGTGTATGTATATATTATCTACTGGCGGTCGCCAGTAGATAGTTATAGTTAGGACCTATTTTCCATAGGAAATTCACAACATTCTATTTCCAATAACTTTGGCGCCGGTTGACGAATCTTCGCGAAATTTTCAAAACTTATGGCCCGCTCCGGTCCGCTCCTATCCTGAAAGTTTTGGGGTGTTTCGGCAAGTGGGGGCCAAGAAAAAAGGGGGGTCCCAAAACGTGTTTTCCCCATGCAATTTTCCATAGGAAACTTTAGACACGGCTACAGCCCGAACTGCTGAACGGAATTACACCAAGTTTGGCAAAGAGGTAGTTCTTGGTTCAGAAAGAACCCTTTTTGTTAAATGGTGTAAATCCGTTCAGTAGTTGCTGAGAAAATCAAAAGTAAAATCACATATATATCTGGGCGGAGCCTAACCACACATGTCATCGTGAGATCTGATTGGCTGTCAGCACTTCATCCTGGAATTGCTGGCAGCCATCTTGGGACCAATATAAATGATAGTACCCCATTGAAATGCATTGTAGTGAATCAAAGATTTTGAGGGTTACCAAAAGGAGAACTATAAAGGGTGATAACAGGCTTTAGTTACATTAGAATTCATTTGTTGATGGTACCATACTAATTTCAGGAATTGTGGTGTGTTCTAAGGTGATTTTACCCTGTGAAAAACCTTCTGCTGGGATATCATGAATCATGTTTGAGAGAAAACTATTTTCACATGCTTGTCCCATACAGTTTTGGAAGGTGCTCCAGAAGCTAAAATGAGAGCATATTTTCTGTAAATTCACATTATCTTTCTCAGTCATGTGAGAATGAAGTCTGACATTCTCAGTAAAACATGTACATCCAACAAGGGCAGAGACTGTCAGTTGATTCCTTTGTGTTCTACTGCAGCTTCCCAGAGTGTTCTAAAGAACAACTAGAGTGCTAACAGCCTTACTTATGACAAAAGTATGGCACACCTGAAGCCATCTTGATTGGAATAAACTGGTAACACTTAAAACATTTAATTTAAAAAGGAACAAAATGATGGGGTTCATTTTGTCATAGAAATTATGGTTAGTGCTATAGAAAGAAAAATTAGGACATGTTTCAAGTGAGATCTCAAATATCTTCCTGTTATATTTCAACAGGATCAGCCTGTCAGTTGATGCCTTTGTGTTCTACTGCAGCTTCCCAGAGTGTTCTAAAGAACAACTAGAGTGCTAACAGCCTTACTTATGACAAAAGTATGGCACACCTGAAGCCATCTTGATTGGAATAAACTGGTAACACTTAAAACATTTAATTTAAAAAGTAACAAAATGATGGGGTTCATTTTGTCATAGAAATTATGGTTAGTGCTGTAGAAAGAAAAATTAGGACATGTTTCAAGTGTGATCTCAAATATCTTCCTGTTATATTGCAACAGGAGCAGCCTGCCAGTTGATGCCTTTGTGTTCTACTGCAGCTTCCCAGAGTGTTCTAAAGAACAACTAGAGTGCTAACAGCCTTACTTATGACAAAAGTATGGCACACCTGAAGCCATCTTGATTGGAATAAACTGTTAATACTTAAAACATTTAATTTAAAAGGAACAAAATGAGGGGGTTCTTTTTGAAATAGAAATTATGGTTAGTGCTGCAGAAAGAAAAATGAGGGCATGTTTTAAGTGAGATCTCAAATCCTCTTCTATTTCATTAGAAAATTCTGACATGCAGACTGAAACAATCACTTTCAATACCAGCAGCAGACTTCCAGTTAACTCCCTGGTGAGCAGTAGCTTTACTACAGTGATCTAATGAGCAACTAGAGTGCTAACATTCTGAATTTATGGCAAATGTGAGACACATCTGAATGCCTTCTTGATGGAATCAAAATAAAAAACTGAAAGCATTTCCTACTGAGGAGACTGCAGTAAATGAGGAAATTAGGAAACTTCATAACAAAGAAGTCTTCCAAGATGGCCACCAGAGAAAAAAGAGCCCAAATGTAGCACAAATATTACCCAAATGTAGCCCACATATAGCCCAATGACAAAAGTGTGCAAAACACTTTTTATTTTTAGTTTTTTTGCAGTTTTATGTAGTGCAGACTGGTCAGGTATTGGAGCGTTGCATCTTAAAACATGACCCCCTACACTACAAAAACACCACTGCACTATCCTAAACCCTAAAACACTACCCCCAGCATGACCCCCTACACTACACAAACACCACTGCACTACCCTAAACCCTAAACCACTACCCCCAGCACGACCCCCTACACTACCCAAACACCACTGCACTAACCTAAATCCTAAAACACTACCCCCAGCACGACCCCCTACACTACCCAAACACCACTGCACTACCCTAAAACATGACCCCCTACACTACACAAACACCACTGCACTACCCTAAACCCTAAAACACTACTCCCAGCACAACCCCAACACTACACAAACACCACTGCACTACCCTAAACCCTAAAACACTACCCCCAGCACGATCCCCTACACTACCCAAACACCACTGCACTAACATAAATCCTAAAACAATACCCCCAGCACGACCCCCTACACTACCCAAACACCACTGCACTACCCTAAAACATGACCCCCTACACTACACAAACACCACTGCACTACCCTAAAGCACTACCCCCAGCACGACCCCCTACACTACACAAGCACCACTGCACTACCCTAAACCCTAAAACACTACCCCCAGCACGACCCCCTACACTGCCCGAACACCACTGCACTGCCCTAAACCTTGAAACACCAGCCCCTGCACGACCCCCTACACTGTTCGAACACCACTGCACTGCCCTAAACCCTGAAACACCACCCCCAGCACGACCCCCTACACTGCCCGAACACCACTGCACTGCCCTAAACCATGAAACACCACCCCTTCATGACCCCTACACTGCCCGAACACCACTGCACTGCCCTAAACCATGAAACACCACCCCTTCATGACCCCTACACTGCCCAAACACCATTGCACTGCCCTAAACCCTGAAACACTACCCCCAGCAAGACCCCCTACACTGCCCGAACACCACTCCACTGCCCTAAACCCTGAAACATCACCCCCAGCAAGACCCCCTACACTGCCCGAACACCACTGCACTGCCCTAAACCCTGAAACACCACCCCCAGCATGACCCCCTACACTGCCCGAACAGCACTGCACTGCCCTAAACCCTGAAACACCACCCCCAGCACGACCCCCTACACTGCCCGAACACCACTGCTCTGCCCAAAACCCTGAAACACCAGCCCCAGCACGACCCCCTACACTGCCCGAACACCACTGCACTGCCCTAAACCCAGAAACACCACCCCCAGCAAGACCCCCTACACTGCCCGAGCACCACTGCACTGCCCTAAACCCTGAAACACCAGCCCCAGCATGACCCCCTACACTGCCCGAACACCACTGCACTGCCCTAAACCCTGAAACACCAGCCCCAGCACGACCCCCTACACTGCCCGAACACCACTGCACTGCCCTAAACCCTGAAACACCAGCCCCAGCACAACCCCCTACACTGCCCGAACACCTCTGCACTGCCCTAAACCCTGAAACACCACCCCGTTCACCACCCCCTAAACTGCCCGAACACCACTGCACTGCCCTAAACCCTGAAACACCACCCCCAGCACGACACCCTACACTGCCCGAACACCACTGCACTGCCCTAAACCCTGAAACACCACCCCTGCACGACCCCCTACACTGCCCGAACACTACTGCACTGCCCTAAACCCTGAAACACCATCCCCAGCACGACCCCCTACACTGCACTGAACACCACTGCACTGCCCTAAACCCTGAAACACTACCCCCAGCAAGACCCCTACACTGCCCGAACACCACTGCACTGCCCTAAACCCTAAATCATCACCCCCAGCAAGACCCCCTACACTGCCCGAACACCACTGCCCTAAACCCTGAAATACCACCCCCAGCAAGACCCCCTACACTGCACAAACACCACTGCACTGCCCTAAACCCTGAAACACCAGCCCCAGCACAACCCCCTACCTTGCCCCAAAACCACTGCACTGCCCTAAACCCTGAAACACCACCCCCTGCACGACCTACTACACTGCCCGAACACCACTGCACTGCCCTAAACCCTGAAACACCACCCCCAGCACGACCCCCTACACTGCCCGAACACCACTGCACTGCCCTAAACCCTGAAAAACCACCCCCTGCACGACCCCCTACACTGCCCGAACACTACTGCTCTGCCCTAAACCCTGAAACACCACCCCCAGCATGACCCCCTACACTGCACAAACACCACTGCACTGCCCTAAACCCTGAAACACTACCCCCAGCAAGACCCCTACACTGCCCGAACACCACTGCACTGCCCTAAACCCTGAAACATCACCCCCAGCACGACCCCCTACACTGCCCGAACACCACTGCCCTAAACCCTGAAACACCACCCCCAGCAAGACCCCCTACACTGCGCGAACAACACTGCACTGCCCTAAACCCTGAAACACCACCCCCAGCATGACCCCCTATACTGCCCGAACACCACTGCACTGCCCTAAACCCTGAAACACCACCCCCAGCACGACCGCCTACACTGCCTGAAAACCACTGCACTGCCCTAAACCCTGAAACACCAGCCCCAGCACGACCCCCTACACTGCCCGAACACTACTGCACTGCCCTAAACCCTCAAACACCAGCCCCAGCATGACCCCCTACACTGCCCGAACACCACTGCACTGCCCTAAACCCTGAAACACCAGCCCCAGCAAGTCCCCCTACACTGCCCGAACACCACTGCACTGCCCTAAACCCTGAAACACCAGCCCCAGCAAGACCCCCTACACTGCCCGAACACCACTGCCCTGCCCTAAACATTGAAACACCACCCCCCAGCAAGACCCCCTACACTGCCCGAACACCACTGCACTGCCCTAAACACTGAAACACCAGCCCCAGCAAGACCCCTACACTGCGCGAACACCATTGCACTGCCCTAAACCCTGAAACACCACCCCCAGCAAGACCCCCTACACTGCCCGAACACCACTGCCCTAAACCCTGAAACACCACCCCCAGCACGACCCCCTACACTGCCCGAACACCACTGCACTGCCCTAAACCCTGAAACACCACCCCCAGCACGATCCCCTACACTGCCCGAACACCACTGCTCTGCCCAAAACCCTGAAACACAAGCCCCAGCACGACCCCCTACACTGCCCGAACACCACTGCACTGCCCTAAACCCAGAAACACCACCCCCAGCAAGATCCCCTACACTGCCCGAGCACCACTGCACTGCCCTAAACCCTGAAACACCAGCCCCAGCATGACCCCCTACACTGCCCGAACACCACTGCACTGCCCTAAACCCTGAAACACCAGCCCCAGCACGACCCCCTACACTGCCCGAACACCACTGCACTGCCCTAAACCCTGAAACACCAGCCCCAGCATGACCCCCTACACTGCCCGAACACCACTGCACTGCCCTAAACCGTGAAACACCAGCCCCAGCACGACCCCCTACACTGCCCGAACACCACTGCACTGCCCTAAACCCTGAAACATCAGCCCCAGCACAACCCCCTACACTGCCCGAACACCTCTGCACTGCCCTAAACCCTGAAACACCACCCCGTTCACGACCCCCTAAACTGCCCGAACACCACTGCACTGCCCTAAACCCTGAAACACCACCCCCAGCATGACACCCTACACTGCCCAAACACCACTGCACTGCCCTAAACCCTGAAACACCACCCCCTGCACGACCCCCTACACTGCACGAACACTACTGCACTGCCCTAAACCCTGAAACACCATCCCCAGCACGACCCCCTAGACTGCACGAACACCACTGCACTGCCCTAAACCCTGAAACACTACCCCCAGCAAGACCCCCTACACTGCCCGAACACCACTGCACTGCCCTAAACCCTAAATCATCACCCCCAGCAAGACCCCCTACACTGCCCGAACACCACTGCCCTAAACCCTGAAATACCACCCCCAGCAAGACCCCCTACACTGCCCAAACACCACTGCACTGCCCTAAACCCTGAAACACCAGCCCCAGCACAACCCCCTACCTTGCCCCAAAACCACTGCACTGCCCTAAGCCCTGAAACACCACCCCCTGCACGACCTACTACACTGCCCGAACACCACTGCACTGCCCTAAACCCTGAAACACCACCCCCAGCTCGAGACCCGACACTGCCCGAACACCACTGCACTGCCCTAAACCCTGAAAAACCAGCCCCTGCACGACCCCCTACACTGCCCGAACACTACTGCTCTGCCCTAAACCCTGAAACACCACCCCCAGCATGACCCCCTACACTGCACAAACACCACTGCACTGCCCTAAACCCTGAAACACTACCCCCAGCAAGACCCCCTACACTGCCCGAACACCACTGCACTGCCCTAAACCCTGAAACATCACCCCCAGCACGACCCCCTACACTGCCCGAACACCACTGCCCTAAACCCTGAAACACCACCCCCAGCAAGACCCCCTATACTGCCCGAACAACACTGCACTGCCCTAAACCCTGAAACACCACCCCCAGCATGACCCCCTATACTGCCCGAACACCACTGCACTGCCCTAAACCCTGAAACACCACCCCCAGCACGACCGCCTACACTGCCTGAAAACCACTGCACTGCCCTAAACCCTGAAACACCAGCCCCAGCACGACCCCTACACTGCCCGAACACTACTGCACTGCCCTAAACCCTCAAACACCAGCCCCAGCATGACCCCCTACACTGCCCGAATACCACTGCACTGCCCTAAACCCTGAAACACCAGCCCCAGCAAGTCCCCCTACACTGCCCGAACACCACTGCACTGCCCTAAACCCTGAAACACCAGCCCCAGCAAGACCCCCTACACTGCCCGAACACCACTGCACTGCCCTAAACATTGAAACACCACCCCCAGCAAGACCCCCTACACTGCCCGAACACCACTGCACTGCCCTAAACACTGAAACACCAGCCCCAGCAAGACCCCCTACACTGTGCGAACACCATTGCACTGCCCTAAACCCTGAAACACCACCCCCAGCAAGACCCCCTACACTGCCCGAACACCACTGCCCTAAACCCTGAAACACCACCCCCAGCATGACCCCCTACACTGTCCGAACACCACTGCACTGCCCTAAACCCTGAAACACCACCCCCAGCACGATCCCCTACACTGCCCGAACACCACTGCTCTGCCCAAAACCCTGAAACACAAGCCCCAGCACGACCCCCTACACTGCCCGAACACCACTGCACTGCCCTAAACCCAGAAACACCACCCCCAGCAAGACCCCCTACACTGGCCGAGCACCACTGCACTGCCCTAAACCCTGAAACACCAGCCCCAGCATGACCCCCTACACTGCCCGAACACCACTGCACTGCCCTAAACCCTGAAACACCAGCCCCAGCACGACCACCTACACTGCCCGAACACCACTGCACTGCCCTAAACCCTGAAACACCAGCCCCAGCATGACCCCCTACACTGCCCGAACACCACTGCACTGCCCTAAACCGTGAAACACCAACCCCAGCACGACCCCCTACACTGCCCGAACACCACTGCACTGCCCTAAACCCTGAAACATCAGCCCCAGCACAACCCCCTACACTGCCCGAACACCTCTGCACTGCCCTAAACCCTGAAACACCACCCCGTTCACGACCCCCTAAACTGCCCGAACACCACTGCACTGCCCTAAACCCTGAAACACCACCCCCAGCATGACACCCTACACTGCCCAAACACCACTGCACTGCCCTAAACCCTGAAACACCACCCCCTGCACGACCCCCTACACTGCATGAACACTACTGCACTGCCCTAAACCCTCAAACACCATCCCCAGCACGACCCCCTACACTGCACGAACACCACTGCACTGCCCTAAACCCTGAAACACTACCCCCAGCAAGACCCCCTACACTGCCCGAACACCACTGCACTGCCCTAAACCCTGAATCATCACCCCCAGCAAGACCCCCTACACTGCCCGAACACCACTGCCCTAAACCCTGAAACACCAGCCCCAGCACGACCCCCTACATTGCCCCAAACACCACTGCACTGCCCTAAACCCTGAAACACCAGCCCCAGCACGACCCCCTACATTGCCCCAAAACCACTGCACTGCCCTAAACCCTGAAACACCACCCCCTGCACGACCCACTACACTGCCCGAACACCACTGCACTGCCCTAAACCCTGAAAAACCACCCCAGCACGACCCCCTACACTGCCCGAACACCACTGCACTGCCCTAAACCCTGAAACACCACCCCCTGCACGACCCCCTACACTGCCCGAACACTACTGCACTGCCCTAAACCCTGAAACACCACCCCCAGCATGACCCCCTACACTGCACAAACACCACTGCCCTAAACCCTGAAACACCACCCCCAGCAAGACCCCCTACACTGCCCGAACAACACTGCACTGCCCTAAACCCTGAAACACCACCCCCAGCACGACCCCCTATACTGCCCGAACACCACTGCACTGCCCTAAACCCTGAAACACCACCCCCAGCACGACCGCCTACACTGCCTGAAAACCACTGCACTTCCCTAAACCCTGAAACACCAGCCCCAGCACGACCCCCTACACTGCCCGAACACTACTGCACTGCCCTAAACCCTCAAACACCAGCCCCAGCATGACCCCCTACACTGCCCAAACACCACTGCACTGCCCTAAACCCTGAAACACCAGCCCCAGCAAGACCCCCTACACTGCCCGAACACCACTGCACTGCCCTAAACCCTGAAACACCAGCCCCAGCAAGACCCCCTACACTGCCCGAACACCACAGCACTGCCCTAAACCCTGAAACACCACCCCCAGCAAGACCCCCTACACTGCCCGAGCACCACTGCACTGCCCTAAACACTGAAACAGCAGCCCCAGCAAGACCCCCTACACTGCGCGAACACCATTGCACTGCCCTAAACCCTGAAACACCACCCCCAGCAAGACCCCCTACACTGCCCGAACACCACTGCACCTAAACCCTGAAACACCACCCCCAGCAAGACCACCTACACTGCCCGAACACCACTGCACTGCCCTAAACCCTGAAACACCACCCCCAGCACGACACCCTACACTGCCCGAACACCACTGCACTGCCCTAAACCCTGAAACACCACCCCCAGCACGACCCCTACACTGCCCGAACACCACTGCACTGCCCTAAACCCTGAAACACCACCCCCTGCACGACCCCCTACACTGCCCGAACACCACTGCACTGCCCTAAACCCTAAAACACTACCCCCAGCATGACCCCCTACACTGCCCGAACACCACTGCACTGCCCTAAACCCTGACTCACCACCCCCCTGCACGACCCCCTACACTGCCCGAACACCACTGCACTGCCCTAAACCCTGAAACACCACCCCCAGCACCACCCCCTACACTGCCCGAACACCACTGCACTGCCCTAAACCCTGAAACACCACCCCCAGCACGACCCCCTACACTGCCCGAACACCACTGCACTGCCCTAAACCCTGAAACACCAGCCCCTGCACGACCCCCTACACTGCCCGAACACTACTGCACTAAACCCTGAAACCCCACCCCCAGCACGACCCCCTACACTGCCTGAACACCATTGCCCTAAACCCTGAAACACCACCCCCAGCAAGACCCCCTACACTGCCCGAACACCACTGCACTGCCCTAAACCCTGGAACACCACCTCCAGCACAACCCCCTACACTGCCTGAACACCATTGCTCTGCCCTAAACCCTGAAACACTGCCCCCAGCAAGACCCCCTACACTGCCCGAACACCACTGCACTGCCCTAAACCCTGAAACATCACCCCCAGCAAGACCCCCTACACTGCCCGAACACCACTGCCCTAAACCCTGAAACACCATCCCCAGCACGACCCCCTACACTGCCCGAACACCACTGCACTGCCCTAAACCCTGAAACACCATCCCCAGCACGACCCCCTACACTGCCCGAACACCACTGCTCTGCCCAAAACACAGAAACACCAGCCCCAGCATGACCCCCTACAATGCCCGAACACCACTGCACTGCCCTAAACCCTGAAACACCAGCCCCAGCACGACCCCCTACACTGCCCGAGCTCCACTGCACTACCCTAAACACAGAAACACCACCCCCATCACGACCCCCTACACTGCCCGAGCACCACTGCACTGCCCTAAACCCTGAAACACCAGCCCCAGCACGACCCCCTACACTGCCTGAACACTACTGCACTGCCCTAAACCATGAAACACCATCCCCAGCACGACCCCCTACACTGAACGAACACCACTGCACTGCCCTAAACCCTGAAAAACTACCCCCAGCAAGACCCCCTACACTGCCCGAACACCACTGCACTGCCCTAAACCCTGAAACATCACCCCCAGCAAGACCCCCTACACTGCCCGAACACCACTGCCCTAAACCCTGAAACACCACCCCCAGCAAGACCCCCTACACTGCCCAAACACCACTGCACTGCCCTAAACCCTGAAACACCAGCCCCAGCACTACCCCCTACACTGCCCGAACACCACTGCTCTGCCCTAAACCCTGAAACACCACCCCGGGCTCGACCCCCTATACTGCCCGAACACAACTGCACTGCCCTAAACCCTGAAACACCACCCCCAGCACAACCCCCATATTGCCCGAACACCACTGCACTGCTCTAAACCCTGAAACACCACCCCCAGCACGACCCCCTACAATGCCAGAACACCACTGCACTGCCCTAAACCCTGAAACACCAGCCCCAGCACGACCTCCTACACTGCCCGAGCACCACTGCACTACCCTAAACACAGAAACACCACCCCCATCACGACCCCCTACACTGCCCGAGCACCACTGCACTGCCCTAAACCCTGAAACACCAGCCCCAGCACGACCCCTACACTGCCTGAACACTACTGCACTGCCCTAAACCATGAAACACCATCCCCAGCACGACCCCCTATACTGCACGAACACCACTGCACTGCCCTAAACCCTGAAAAACTACCCCCAGCAAGACCCCCTACACTGCCCGAACACCACTGCACTGCCCTAAACCCTGAAACATCACCCCCAGCAAGACCCCCTACACTGCCCAAACACCACTGCACTGCCCTAAACCCTGAAACACCAGCCCCAGCACGACCCCCTACACTGCCCGAACACCACTGCACTGCCCTGAACCCTGAAACACCACCCCGGGCTCGACCCCCTATACTGCCCGAACACCACTGCACTGCCCTAAACCCTGAAACACCACCCCCAGCACAACCCCCATATTGCCCGAACACCACTGCACTGCTCTAAACCCTGAAACACCACCCCCTGCACGACCCCCTACACTGCCCGAACACTACTGCACTGCCCCAAACCCTGAAACACCAACCCCAGCACGACCCCCTACACTGCCCGAACACCACTTCCCTAAACCCTGAAACACCACCCCCAGCAAGACCCCCTACACTGCCCGAACACCACTGCACTGCCCTAAACCCTGAAACATCACCCCCAGCAAGACCCCCTACACTGCCCGAACACCACTGCACTGCCCTAAACCCTGAAACACCACCCCCAGCAAGACCCCCTACACTGCCCGAACACCACTGCACTGCCCTAAACCCTGAAACACCAGCCCCAGCACGACCCCCTACACTGCCCGAACACCACTGCACTGCCCTAAACCCTGAAACACAACCCCCAGCACGACCCCCTACACTACCCGAACACCACTGCACTACCCTAAACCCTTAAATACTCCCCCCAGCATGACCCCCTACACTACCCGAACACAACTGCACTGCCCTAAACCCTCAAACACTCCCCCCAGCATGACCCCCTACACTACCCGAACACTACTGCACTGCCCTAAACCCTAAAACACTCCCCCCAGCATGACCCCCTACACTACCCGAACACCACTGCACTGCCCTAAACCCTGAAACACTACCCCTGCATGACCCCCTACACTACCCGAACACCACTGCCCTAAACCCTGAAACACCACCCCCAGCAAGACCCCCTACACTGCCCGAACACCACTGCACTGCCCTAAACCCTGAAACACCACCCCCAGCACGACCCCCTACACTGCCCGAACACCACTGCACTACCCTAAACCCTAAAACACGACCTCCTACACTACACAAACACCACTGCACTACCCTAAACCCTAAAACACTACCCCTTACACTACACAAACACCACTGCACTACCCTAAACCCTAATAAACTACCCCCAGCACGAACCCCTACACTACACAAACACCACTGCACTACCCTAAACCCTAAAACACTACCCCCTACACTATCCAAACACCACTGCACTACCCTAAATCCTAAATCTACCCCCAGCATGACCCTCTACACTACACAAACACCACTGCACTACCCTTAACCCTAAAACACTACCCCCAGCACGACCCCCTTCACTACCTAAACACAACTGCACAATTTGTTACAGGTGTTGCAACGCAGGCCTGTGGTGCTTACTGGAAGTACCTGGTGGGCTAGTTGGGCCCCAGGGACCCTCAGGATTCAAGGTGACCTAATCCCCCAACTTAAAACGCGCCACGGGCGCGCTTGCACAGTGGTGAAGTGAGGGGCGGGGCCTCAGGTGACATGTGCGCAAACACGCCCTGTGGTGCGTTTTAAGTTGGGGAATTAATTCCCCTTGAATCCTGAGGGACCCTGGGGCCAACTAGCCCACCAGGTACCTTCAGGAAGCACAACAGAGTTGCGTTGCAGAGAGGTGAAAAAGGTGCGTGGCCTCGGAACGCCTCTCTGCAACTCAGCTCTGTGGTCCTAACTGTAGGTACCTGGGGGGCTAGTTGGGCCCCAGGGACCCTCAGGATTCAAGGGGACTTAATCCTGCAACTTAAAACGCGCCACGGGGCGCGTTTGCACACATGTCACCTCAGGCCCCTCCTCCCTTCACCACTGTGCAAACGCGCCCTGTAGCGCGTTTTAAGAGGTAGTTTTAATCCCCCTGCACTATTATGTACTAGGGACTTACAGAGGAGGTCATGCTAATCACAGGGGTACCCCAACACATAGTGTTCCCTAGTGTATGTAGGTGTTTTCACTGTATTCTAAGTGTCTTTTAGCATAGCACTGACTCTGGTTAGTCAGAGTCAGTTACCACCAGTACCTGTCTGAAAAAGTTGTAGGCACAGGATGATTTTGCAACAAGGCCTCTTTCTGCTCCTCTGTTGGTTCTTTCTGCACATCTTTTGCTTCTTCCTGCACTTTTCTTCGTCTTTGTGGACTTCAGTTGCTTCTTTCTGCATTTCTTTTGCTTCTTTCTGTGCGTTTTTTCTTCTTTCTTCACATGTCCTACCTCTGTAGGCATAGTTAGAAACTAGCATTTAAAAACCTTTGAAATTCACTTAAAAATCATAGGTTTCAGGCACGTTATAGTTAGAAATTAGCATTTAAAACACCTTTGAAATTCAGTGAAAAAACCATAGGTTTCAGACACGTTATAGTTAGAAATTAGCATTTAAAAACCTTTGAAATTCACTGAAAAACCATAGGTTTTAGGGACAGTTATAGTTAGTTGGACATTTCACTCGTACAAAACCATAGAAATTCCCCCGTTATAGTTAGTTCAGCTAACTATAACTCGCGCCCCGCAATGCACTGCTGATGACGTCACATATTACATCACTCATGACATGGTCAGTGACATCACTGATGACATCACTGATGACATCTCAAATAACATCACTGATGACATCACTGATGACATCATCCATGTGATAATTTCATGCATCTTCTCACACCCTAATATAACTTTTGATACACCCACTCTAAATTACAGACTGCCATTCTCAAAACCATACACACTCCAATACCAATAACTACATACCCACTCACTGATTCTTAGGTCTACACACACACATCTACTCACTCACCCGTACATTCACTCAGTACAGGACTATCATATGCACTCATACACCTATATAAACACAAACACACCGCCACTCATCCATAGAGGTACTCACACACCTAGTCAGTCATGCAAAAAATTAATCACACACCCATTTACTCACCTATACAGTTATACACACACCAGCTCACTTACTCATACAAATACTAGCACATTCTTACGCTCTTATACAATAACTGATACAAGCACACACGCATCCATACAGCCACTCTCACAATCACACACTCTCACTTATAGCCATTTAAATACTCTAACACACATATATACTGCCTTTTACATATGTAGTTACTCGCACATGTCCCAATGAGATATACATTCACTCACTAACACACCCATACACACACTCACCCACCCAAGCAGTCCATCACAGATGCACTCTTGAAATCATGCACCCAGTGAATCACCCACTCACACATCTATGTACAGAGTCACACACACCCCACCCACACAAACACTCAGGCAGCCATACAGATACTCAGAGAACCAATCAATAACCCATATAGACACTCATGTAGCTATTCTCAAATCCATGCATCCACTTACACACCAACAAACAGACGGATACAGACATTCACACAGTTTAGTCACTAACCCATGCATTCAGTAAGATACGTTTAATCACTCACTTGTAGAGTCAGTCATGCATGTACTAAATCATCCATTCAGACACTTATACACCCACTCATTCTTCAATACGCCTTTCCCTATATATATTAAACATATTTAAACTTTACAGAAACACACAGTCACTGGATGATGTCATCAGTGATGTCATTTGAGATGTCATCAGTGATGTCATCAGTGATGTCACTGACCATGTCATGAGTGATGTAATATGTGATGTCATCAGCAGTGCATTGCGGGGCGCGAGTTATAGTTAGCTGAACTAACTATAACGGGGGAATTTCTATGGTTTTGTACGAGTGAAATGTCCAACTAACTATAACTGTCCCTAAAACCTATGGTTTTTCAGTGAATTTCAAAGGTTTTTTAAATGCTAATTTCTAACTATAACGTGTCTGAAACCTATGGTTTTTTCACTGAATATATATATATATTTATTTATATATATTATGTCAATAAATACTTTACTCCTAAATTGAAATCCTGTGTGCGACCTTTCTTGCGCTCTGGCGGCGCGAGATCATTGCAAATATATATATATATATATATATATATATATATATATATATATATATATATATATATAATAGGGTCCTCACCCACAGGTACCACCTGTGGCTTGCTTCATCATTGGACCCTCACTCACACACATAAGGTGTGTGAGTGGACTCGACGGGTTTGTAAGCGGAGTTCTGTGATAACTGTGAGTGAAGGCAGGGGATCTTGGTGAGTTTAAAATAACCTCCGAAACCTAAAAAGATATTTAATGGTGTAGGTTTAGGGGCTAGATTAAAAGTATGAAAAGTGACACTATATTAGGATATAATGGTCCCAAGTGTCTAATTGGTCGACATGTTTTAGCCACAAACTGCCCCGAAAGGTCAATTGGCTTTGTTCAGGACCTGTGTTTTCCCTGTTAGTTATAGTAAACAGCCTATTGGCATGTACAAATCACATCGTTTTTTTAAAAGCATGCACATTTACATACAGACCATACACTGAGGACCTTTTCCTTGTATGGTCAACTGCTGAAACGAGAGAAATTCATAATCAAATTTGGGCTTCCTTAAATTTTAATGTGCACCCTTAATTTTGTGCCTAATAAGTGCTAAATGGTTGTTGTGTTGTATCAAGTGACATTTCTTAGTATTAATACACATGACCGACACACAGCATTTAAAAACATCAGACAGGATTAACACTGGCACATTCCATGATGAATTCTATTGGTGTTGTATATTTCCAATTTTCCTTTTGTAATGTTCTTCTTATTCCTGTGGGTTTGTAAATACAGTGTTTTTTTTAATTCAAAGAAGTTTTTTGTTAGGGCAAGACTGGCACATTCCATGATGAATTCTATTGGTGTTGTATATTTCCAGTATTCCTCTTGTAATGCTCTTCTTATTACATCTAGCGTGTCGTTCTGTGGTAGACTAGTGTACAAACTCTCCACGTCTAGACTCATCAGGTGGTGGGTTTGAGGGTTATAGTCGATGTCTTTGACTTGTGACAGAATATCTTTGGTATCTCTGATATATGTCTCCATTTTCTGTAGAATGGGTTTCATAAAGAAATCACAAAATTGTGATAAAGGTTCCAATAAGGATCCTATTCCAGAGACTATTGGTCGTCCTGGTGGTGGATCGCGATTTGTGTGAATTTTTGGCAATGTATAAAAGTATGGTGTCCTTGGTATGGTATTTCTCAGAAAGAACGACACGCTAGATGTAATAAGAAGAACATTACAAAAGGAATACTGGAAAGGATCAAATATCATTATGGAGAAGATACATAGACGATATCTTTGTAATATGGAAAGGAAACAACAAATCAGCATTACAATTTGTGGATTGGATTAATTATCAGGACTCCAACCTCAAGTTCACCTACACCACAGATAAAGAAAGATTGGTATTCCTGGATGTCACTATTTTCAGTAACAACGGAAAGCTATACACAGACACTTACCATAAACCAACAGCTAAAAACAACCTTTTGCGATTTGATAGCCTCCACCCTAGACCACTGAGTGAAAATCTACCGTACAGACAATTCCTTCGCTTACGACGGAATTGTAGTCAGAAGATTGATTTCAAACAACAAGCAGATACACTCGCAGAGAAACTGAGAGCCAGAAAGTATCCAGAAGATATAATTAAAAAAACTAAAAAGCGAGCAAAAAACCAAAACAGAGAATTGCTCCTGGAAACATATACAAAAGAAAAGACAGAAGCACCATAGGTATGCGTGACTACGTACAACACAATGTCTAATGAAGTAAAAAAAAGAATCAAACACAACTGGAAAATATTAAACGTAGGGAGCAGAAAGTGGGTCTTACCATTGTTCTCACATAAAAGAGCTAAAAGCCTACGTGACAGTTTGGTACATACAAGACCAATACAATATCCTAAACAGACACAGAAGACACTATCAATGTTCGGTTTACCACCAATCAAGGGTCACTACCCTTGTGGCCAATGTAGTGTCTGTCATTTGACATCACCAACAAAGTCAGTAGATGTTGGATTACCTACCCCCTGGGAACTGAGAAAGCATACAAATTGCAAAAGCAAGCCTGTCATCTATCTCATTATATGTCAATGTAACCTTAAAGTACATAGGCATGACGACCAGAAAAATAGGCACATGAATTGTAGAACACAGAAGTACCATAAGATGCAAACATAATACAACCAAAATGACAGACCACTTCATAAACAAACTTCACACCCCAAATGACATGAGATAGACAGTCCTGGAGCACATGACAGAGGAAACCAGAAACATTGAAAAAATTATTTTTGAAAAAGATAGAGGTGGGTGTATAGACTCTCTACACACACAACCGGATTAAATGATGAGATACCCTGGAATAACATACTGTGACATACTAATGTATTCAGACATATTACCGAAAGAGACATTAACATCAAATATCGTTTGCACACAAATACTTGATTCCCTAAAAATCATCAGCTTTGTAAACTCAATGCCGCACAATGCATCTGGATGGCATGCAATGTGATGCGGTATCACATAATCCCAAGCACCAATCAAGGGCGTCCTTAAAAACCAGGAAGTAAAAAACTTCATCTCTATCACGTGATGCGGGATCACATGATCCCGAACACCAATCAGGAGCATCCTTAAAACCAGGAAGTAAAACACTTGATCTCCAACATGCAGGGAGTCAGGGGCACTCGAGGGTTGAGCGGGCTGGTACCCTTGACGAAGTAAGACAAAACCTTATACTTACTGAATCTCTGATTCCAACAGAAGCATCTAAACTGTGAGTAAGAACATCGATCTAAATAATGATGTGTCCATTCCCCCTAGTGTGTGACTATAGGGACGGTCCATCCCTGAAATTTCCCTATGATGTCGGTAAATTGACCTAGACATGTAGGTATTCCTTACTCTATTTTGCCATTTTTTGTTATCGGGTGTAAAACACCACTGTCTGTCTGATGTTTTTAAATGTTGTGTGTTGGTCATGTGTATTAATACTAAGAAATGTCACTGGATACAACACAACAACCATTTAGCACTTATTAGGCACAAAAGTAAGGGTGCACATTAAACATTTAAGGACGCCAAAATTTGATTATGAATTTCTCTCGCTTCAGCAGTTGACCATACAAGGAAAAGGTCCTCAGTATATGGTCTGTACGTAAATGTGCATGCTTTTCAAAAAAACAATGTGATTTGTACATGCCAATAGGCTGTTTATTATAACTAGCAGGGATAACACAGGTCCTGAAGAAAGGTAATTGACCTTTCGGGGCAGTTTGTGGCTAAAACATGTTGACCGATTAGACACTTGGGACCATTATATCCTAATATAGTGTCACTTTTCATACCTTTAATCCAGCCCCTAAACCTACACCATTAAATAACTTTTTAGGTTTCGGAGGTTATTTTAAACTCACCAAGATCCCCTGCCTTCACCCATAGTTATCACAGAACTTTGCTTACGAACGAGTTGAGTCCACTCACACACCATATGTGTGTGAGTGAGGGTCCAATGATGAAGCAAGCCACAGGTGGTACCTGTGGGTGAGGACCCTAATAAATATATATATATATATATATTCAATGAAAAAACCACAGGTTTCAGGGACGTTATAGTTAGTTGGACATTTCACTTGTACAAAACCAGAAAAATTCGGCCGTTATAGTTAGTTGAGCTAAGTATAACTCGTGCTCCCGCAATGCACTGCTGATAGCATCACATATTACATCACTCATGACATGGTCAGTGACATCACTGATGACATCCCTGATGACATCTCAAATGACAACACTGATGACATCACTGATGACATCATCCAGGTGATCCTCTGATGCACCTCCTCACAGCCTAATATAACCTTTGGTACACCCACTCTAAAATACAGACTGTCATTCTCGAAACTATAGACACACCAATACCAGTTACTACATACCCACTCACTGATTCCTAGGTCTACACACACATCCACTCACTCACCCATACAGTCACTCATACATGCAGTCACTCATCAATACAGCCACTATCATATGCACTCACACACCTATACAGACACTCACACACCGCCTCACCCATAGAGTTACTTACACAGCTAGTTAGTCATGCAAAGAATCAATCACATTCCCATTTACTCACCTGTACACACACCACCTCACTTATTCACACAGATACTAACCCATACTTACTCTCTTATACAATCACTGACACAAGCACAAACTCATCCACACAGCCACTCCCACAATCACTCACTCTCACATATAGTCATTTATATACTACAACACTCACATATACTGCCTTTCACATATGTAGTTACTCACACATGTACCACTGAGACATCCATTCACTCACCAACACAGCCATACACACACTCGCCAACCCATAAAGCCCCTCACAGACGCACTCTTGAACCCATACACCCAGTGAATCACCCACTCACACATCCATGCAGTGAGTCACACACACTCCACCCACACAGACACTCAGGCACCCATACAGATACTCAGACAAGCAATCAATAACCCATATAGACACTCAAGTAGCTACTCACCAACCCATGCAACTGCTTACACACCAACAGACAGACTGACACAAACATTCACACAGTTTAGTCACTAACCCATGCATTCAGTATGACATGTTTAATCACTCACTTATACAGTCAGTCACACACCTATTAAATCATCCATTCAGACAGTCATACACCCACTCATTCTTCAATAAACCTTGGCCTACATATATATATAAGCAAAAACAACAATTGATGGACAGAATGCAGAACAATGTCATACATTCACCCCAGTACAGAGATCTGGGCCTAAATCCATCATTTTTTGCTCACCATGCCATTCCAGTTTGGACCCAGCCATATGCAAATCAGTCTTGACCCTGCGCCCAATGGGAGCAGTCCAGCCCGAACTGCCAGGCCAGGTCCTCCCTGCACTAGAAACAAGCATCCTAGGACCGGTTTCGGGCTGTCAGCCCTCATCAGCCAGGATAGCTTGACTCCAGTGGCATGGAGAGCACGGGACTCACGTCTGGGCAAACCCGTCCCACTCGGGGTGACAAATGCAAAAACAACAATTGATGGACAGAATGCAGAACAATGTCGTACATTCACCCCAGTACAGAGATCTGGGCCTAAATCCATCGTTTTTTTGCTCACCATGCCATTCCAGTTCGGTCTGGACTGTTCCCATGAGGCACAGGGTCAAGACTGATTTGCATATAGCTGTGTCTGAACTGGGGTGGCAAAGTGAGCTAAAGAATGATGATGGATTCAACCCAGATCTGTGACTGGGGGTGAGTGTTTGAAAAGTTTCAGCACTCCGTTCATCATCTCCTTGTGTTTGCTTTGTTCACCCTAAGTTGGCAGGGTATGCCCAGACGTGGGTCCCTTGCTCACTTTGCCACTGGATTCAAGCTAGCCTGGCTGATGAGGGCTGTTAGCCCAAAACCGGTCCCAGGATGCTTGATTCTGGTCCAGGGAAGACATGGCTTGGCAGATCGGTCTGGAGTGTTCTCATGAGGCACAGGGTCAAGATTGATTTGCATATAACTGTGTCTGAACTGGGGTGGCAAAGTGAGCTAAAGAATGATGAATGATTCAACCCAGATCTGTGACTGGGGGTGAGTGTTTGAAAAGTTTCAGCACTCCGTCCATCATCTCCTTGTGTTTGCTTTCTATATATATATAAAACATATTTAAACTTTACAGAAACACACAGTCACTGGATGATGTCATCAGTGATGTCACTTGAGATGTCATCAGTGATGTCACTGACCATGTCATGAGTGATGTAATATGTGATTTCATCAGCAGTGCATTTCGGGGGCGCGAGTTATACTTAGCTCAACTAATTATAACGGACGAATTTCTCTGGTTTTGTACGAGTGAAATGTCCAACTAACTATAACGTCCCTGAAACCTGTGTTTTTTCAGTGAGTATATATATATATATATATAAATATATATATATATTCACTGAAAAAACCATAGGTTTCAGACACGTTATAGTTAGAAATTAGCATTTAAAAACCTTGAAATTCACTAAAAAACCATAGGTTTCAGGCACGTTATAGTTACAAATTAGCATTTAAAAACCTTGAAATTCACTGAAAAACCATAGGTTTCAGGCACGTTATAGTTAGAAATTAGCATTTAAAACCTTAGAAATTCATTGAAAAACCATAGGTTTTAGGAAAGTTAGAGTTAGTTGGACATTTCACTCGTACAAAACCAGAGAAATTCCCCCGTTATAGTTAGTTCAGCTAACTATAACTCGCGCGCCCGCAATCAGTGATGTCATCAGTGATGTCACTGACCATGTCATGAGTGATGTAATATGTGACATCATCAGCAGTGCATTGCGGGGCGCGAGTTATAGTTAGCTGAACTAACTTTAACGGGGAATTTCTCTGGTTTTGAACGAGTGAAATGTCCAACTAACTATAACTTTCCCTAAAACCTATGGTTTTTTCAGTGAATTTCTAAGGTTTTTTAAATGCTAATTTCTAACTATAACGTGCCTGAAACCTATGGTTTTTTCAGTGAATTTCAAAGGTTTTTTAAATGCTAATTTGAAACTATAACGTCTCTGAAACCTATGGTTTTTTCAGTGAATTTCAAAGGTTTTTTAAATGCTAGTTTCTAACTATGCCTACAGAGGTAGGACATGAGAAGAAAGAAGAAAACGCACAGAAAGAAGCAAAAGAAATGCAGAAAGAAGCAACAGAAGTCCACAAAGACGAACAAAAGTGCAGGAAGAAGAAAGACATGTGCAGAAAGAACCAACAGAGGAGCAGAAAGAGGCCTTGTTGCAAAATCATCCTGTGCCCACAACTTTTTCAGACGGGTACTGGTGGTAACTGACTCTGACTAACCAGGCCTAGAGCTAGTGCTATGCTAAAAGACACTTAGAATACAGTGAAAACACCTACATACACTAGGGAACACTATGCGTTGGGGTACCCCTGTGATTAGCATGACCTCCTCTGTAAGGCCCTAGTACATAATAGGGCAGGGGGATTAAAACTACCTCTAAGTCAGAGGTGCAGAAATATGCTACTTTAACTAGTAGTCACGTTTGCAGAGTGGTGGAGAAAGGGTGCTGGGCGTCCAACCAACGCTCAGGAATTCCGCTGCGTAGGACTTACAGGAGGTACCAGGAGGGATTCTTGGCCCCAAACTCCTCAGGACTAACTTGGACTTCATCCTCCTTCCCGTAGTTTGCCACGAGGCACGTTTGCAGAGTGGTAGAGAAAGGGGGCCATGGCCTCCGAAGACGTCTTAGCAATCCCACTGTGTGGGACTTACTGGAGGTAACAAGAGGGGTAGTTGGCCCCCAAGGACATCCTTGGGGGCCAACTTCCCAAACTATTACCTCCAGTCAGTCCCACTCAGCAGCACTGGTAAGTACTCGTACCAGGCCATGCCCACTTTGCCCACCACTCTACAAACGCGCTCCCTGGCACGCTCTTGGATGGGGATTGAAGGCCCCTTCACTGCCGGGGGTCCTTTAGGGGCCAACTAGCCTACCTTTTACCTCCAGTAAGCCCCACGCAGTGGGATTGGTGAGAGGTAGACAAAGGCCATGCCCCCTTTCTCCACCACTCTGCAAACACGCCCCCTGGTGCGTTGTAAGTTGGGGAATTAAGTCCCCTTGAATCCTGAGGGTCCCTGGGGTCCAACTAGCCCAACAGGTACCTCCAGTAAGCGCCACAGAGCTGCGTTGCAGAGAGGTGTAAAAAGGGGCATGGCCTGGACCACCTCTCTGCAACGCAGGCCTGTGGCGCTTACTGGAGGTACCTGGTGGGCTAGTTCACCCCCAGGGGTCCTCAGGATTGAAGTGGAATTAATTCCCCAACTTTAAACGCGCCACAGGGCGTGTTTGCACACATGTCACCTCAGGCCCCGCCCCCTCCCTTCACCACTGTGCAAACGCGCCCCGTGGCGCGTTTTAAGTTGGGGGATTAAGTCCCCTTGAACCCTGAGGGTCCCTGGGGTCCAACTAGCCCACTAGGTACCTCCAGTAAGCGCCACAGAGCTGCGTTGCAGAGAGGTGTAAAAAGGGGCGTGGCGTGGACCACCTCTCTGCAACGCAGGCCTGTGGCGCTTACTGGAGGTACCTGGTGGGCTAGTTGGCCCCAAGGGGCCCTCAGGATTGAAGGGGAATTAATTCCCCAACTTAAAACGCACCACAGGGCGTGTTTGCACACATGTCACCTCAGGCCCCGCCCCCTCCCTTCACCACTGTGCAAACGTGCCCCGTGGCGTGTTTTAAGTTGGGGATAAAGTCCCCTTGAATCCTGAGGGTCCCTGGGGTCCAACTAGCCCACCAGGTACCTCCAGTAAGCGCCACAGAGCTGCGTTGCAGAGAGGTGTAAAAAGGGGCATGGCCTGGACCACCTCTCCGCAACGTAGCCCTGTGGCGCTTACTGGAGGTACCTGGTGGGCTAGTTCACCCCCAGGGACCCTCAGGATTGAAGAGGAATTAATTCCCCAACTTTAAACGCGCCACAGGGCGTGTTTGCACACATGTTACCTCAGGCCCCGCCCCCTCCCTTCATCACTGTGCAAACGCGCCCCGTGGCGCATTTTAAGTTGGGGGATTAAGTCCTCTTGAATCCTGAGGGTCCCTGGGGTCCAACTAGCCCACTAGGTACCTCCAGTAAGCGCCACAGAGCTTCGTTGCAGAGAGGTGTAAAAAGGGGCATGGCGTGGACCACCTCTCTGCAACGCAGGCCTGTGGCGCTTACTGGAGGTACCTGGTGGGCTAGTTGGCCCCCAGGGGCCCTCAGGATTGAAGGGGAATTAATTCCCCAACTTAAAACGCGCCACAGGGCGTGTTTGCACATATGTCACCTCGGCCCCGCCCTCCCTTCACCACTGTGCAAATGCGCCCGTGGCACATTTTAAGTTGGGGGATAAAGTCCCTTGAATCCTGAGGGTCCCTGGGTCCAACTAGCCCACCAGGTACCTCCAGTAAGCACCACAGAGCTGCGTTGCAGAGAGTGTAAAAGGGGCGTGGCCTGGACCACCTCTCTGCAACGCAGCCCTGTGGCGCTTACTGGAGGTACCTGGTGGGCTAGTTGGCTCCCAGGGACCCTCAGGATTGAAGAGGAATTAATTCCCCAACTTTAAACGCGCCACAGGGCGTGTTTGCACACATGTCAACACAGGCCCCACCCCCTCTCTTCACCACTGTGCAAACGCACCCCGTGGCACGTTTTAAGTTGGGGGATAAAGTCCCCTTGAATCCTGAGGGTCCCTGGGGTCCAACTAGCCCACCAGGTATCTCCAGTAAGCGCCACAGAGCTGCGTTGCAGAGAGGTGTAAAAAGGGGCGTGGCCTGGACCACTTCTCTGCAACGCAGCCCTGTGGCGCTTACTGGAGGTACCTGGTGGGCTAGTTGGCCCCCAGGGACCCCCAGTATTGAAGGGGAATTAATTCCCCAATTTAAAACGCGCCACAGGGCACGTTTGCAGAGTGTTGCTGGGAGGGGGCGGGGCCTCGGCATGATTCCGGTCTTTTTTTAAATTTCTTTTTTTTTAGAAGGGGGGCTGTGTGGCCCCCCTTCTTTTTCCTTTTTTTGGGCCCTGGGGACCCCATCCCCCAGGGCCTGACCCCTTTTTTAAAAAAAAATTAAAAATTTGAACGGGAAGAGGGCCGCGTGGGCCCCCCTCCCATGGCCAATTCCGGACCCGGGGACCCCATCTCCCAGGGCATTGCCACATTTATTTATTTTTTTAAGGAGGGGGGCTGCGTGGCCCCCCTCCTGAGGCCTCTATTGGCCCCAGGGACCCCATCCCCCGGGGCCGGCTTTTATTTATTTAATTTTTTTTTTTTGGGGGGGGGGCCGCGTGGCCCCCCTCCCGGGCCACTTCTAGCCCTGGGGACAGTAGATAATACATATATATATATATATATATATATATATATATATATATATATATATATATATATATACACATTTATTACCCACTGGCGGTCGCCAGTAGGTAGTTATAGTTAGGATCTCGTTTCTATTCAAAAAGCGTGTTTTCTTTTGCCAATATCTTTGGTGTCGTTTGACGAATCTTCGCGAAATTTTCAAAACTAATGGTCCGCTCAGGTCAGCACCTGTCTTAAAAGTTTCGGGGTGATTCGTCAAGCGGGGGCCGAGAAAAAAGGGGGTCCCAAAACACGTTTTCCCCATGTTAATTTCCATAGGAAAAATTGGAACAGGCTACAGCCCGAACTGCTGAACGGAATTACACCAAATTTGGCAAAAAGGTAGCCCTTGGTTCAGAAAGAGACCTTTTTTTTAAATGGTGTAAATCCGATCAGTAGTTGCTGGGAAATTAGAAAAAGAAAGGTTTCGATATCTGAGCACCGAGGAGGGTTCGCGAACCCTCCCGGGCACGAGCTTTACTCTGATTGGCTGCCAACACTCTAATCCAGAGTTTGTTGGCAGCCATCTTGTGACTCGGTAACCGAGTCACAAGAAAAGAGTTAAAAAAAAGGTGAAAAACAAGAAAAGGGGGCAGGGTAGAAACACCCTGACCCCCTAGGCCTGCTCAGGGCCAAAAAAAGCATTTTTTTTTTATTTAAACGGCAGAATTCGCGCTGGGTGCGCGAATCCTGCCGAGAAAATAAAAAATATTTATAGTGTAAAAAAACAGAAACGGAGCAATTCATGGTGAATATATCAATAATATGATATTCATAGTGACATATGTAATCATGTGAGTTCATAGTGAAAGGTGTGCTTAGAGCACTGTGACCTTCATAGTGAAACATGTAATGGCGGTACTGGCGCAGCCCGAGCTTCACCGTGACGTGCCTACCATATGATTTTGATGTGAGATTTGTTAACTGACATTCGACCACAGTGCACTTCCTAGTGAAAGATGTGTATCAATAACTGACTATTTGGCACTTTGGGTTCCACGGTGAATTTTGTATTAATTAGCAATGAGGGCTGCGAGCTCACAGTGAAAGATGTGTGTGGCAACCTGCACCCGTGCTCTCTGAGTTTCATTATTAAATATGTAATGCCGGCAGTCCCCCGTGGTGTGGGAGCCCCAAGGCCCCTCGCGGCTGCTCAGCCAGCACTCTACACGTGCACAGCCACCATGGGCAGCCGTCCAATGCCTCGCCGGCATCCAGCTACATGGAGACCCCCAGCGCCTGGTACTCCACCGCGGGTTCGCTCAACACCCACCTGCAGGGGCACGGCGCCCTGCAGCACCCACTGGCGCTGGCCTCAGGGACACTCTACTAGGGCCCACCGCTGCCCGCAAAGGACTGCAGGACACCAGCATTCTCCCAGGGGCTGCCGAGCGTGGATGCTCGGCAGGGCTGGGGCAGAGTCAGTCACAGGTCAGGCAGCGCCTGGCGGGTGACTGCCTGACTCGTGACTGCTTCTCTCCCAGCCCGAACAGCCTTCCCGAGGCCTCAGGCCCAACCTGAATGGGCCCCTTTCCCCTCTGCCAGACCGCCTCTGGTCCTAGCCCCACCAGACAACTGTGTGCAGCTGAGGAGGTGAGAGCGCACACTGTGGAGGCAGTAGGTGCAACTGGACCTGTTCAACGTGTGGACACTATCAATGGTGCCTTGAAATCTATGACCTCAACTTTTTTTCAGAGACTTTTTTTCGTCAACTTTTATTTTAACCATGTAAATACTTGTAGTTAGGTGAATTAACTGTATATTCTGGATAAATAAAATCATTTCGGCCATGATCGCTGCTTCAGGAAGGTGATGTTCTTCGCTGGCAAAGGCAGGCACTGTAAGTAGTTTTGAGACGCCTCCTGTGCGTTCGGGTCAGGGTGCAGCATGCTAAGGTAGCACCCCCAACCCCAGCTGCCCCCCAGCCCGACTGGACACGTCCCTCATGGTTATGTCCTCACAGATGGACGTCCAAGATTAAAGTGACATACTGGACATTGGCGCTAACCTGTTCAGAATAGTTCGAAGTGGTCACTTTATTAAGGAAACAGAGTACCTGCCTCAAAGGTTGAGAACACATTGAGCATGGGGGCCGCCGCGCCCCCCCCCCCATTATGAAGGGACCTCAAACTGTTCGGCTGTTTGTAACATGCACTTACATGTTTGCTCTAAAGTAGTACATATGTTTACTGCAAAAGGTAATGTATGAATGCGCGCACGCCCATGGCAGTGAGAATGAGTGCGGCAAAATAACACCTTATCTAACGCGAATGCACCAATAAACCCACGTTTGTTACTACAGTATGTGGGAACCTCACGTGAGGCAATCTGTTACCCCTCTCAGATTGCTTGTTCCAGTGACGTTACACGAGGCCCAGCTCGCCTCACAGTAGGGGGTTCTTCAATGGGAGGTTTCCATTCTTCATTAATCTGACCCTTTGCTTCCTGGATTTAGAGAAATACGATTTTTTTTAACAAATACACATGAAGCCTGCAATGCATAAACCATATATGAAAGTGTGATGTACTACTGAGCACCTTTGTTCATGTGTGTGTGTGGGGGGGTTTATCCTTTTTGAGTCATGGCACCTCCCCAAGCAAAATAATGGTAGTAGAAAGTACACAGTATATTACAGTCTGTGCATATATATCTGTGTCTATACGAGATGAATACATGAGTGGATAAATGAATGGATGGATGGATTAATGAATGGATAGATGAATTATGGATGGATGCGGATGGATGGATTAATGAATGGATGGATGAATAGATTAATGAATGGATTGATAGATGGATGTTGAATTCTGGATTTGGGAGGATGTATTGGGGACGTGAGATGCCAGTGAATGCCCTTTATTTGTCGGACTGCCAGAGTGAGAGGTGTGTATCCTTGTGGGCAGCAGACACGCATTTGTAAATCAACACCAAAAACCGCTTAGTTGCATAACCCGCCTGGTGAAAATGACAGTTGAACGGTTACAAGTGGTTTCCACTTGGCTCAGATTGGGCATGCAATTGTTGGAGGATCTGTGACCACTGGTGAAAAAACACAAGAGTCAATTTACAGAGTAAATAAAAAAAAATACTTGCCAAGATGCCCATATATTGCAACTCGACCAAGGAAAAAACTGTTGTAACTGGTAGACTGGAATTTGCGGTGGGGGGGGGATTCCAGTGATGGAAAGATACCACTGTGCATAGTGCACAGGTCCCGCACGTCCATGTGAGCGCGGACTTGTAACACATAATTATTTTCGAATGCCATTTGATAGATGCCAGTTTAAAAGCAGTGAATTAAAATGCCTATTTGCGAGCACTGTCAGGCCACGCCCCCACATGTCATGAACATTACAGCCCCGACCCGCTCTTCAGAAGGATTTTCGGAGGGCACGCCTCGGTATTAATTATCCGCCGTGTAACACCGTGACCCGTGCGGAGGTCACGCACCTCTGGGCACACGCTGGAGAACGAGCGCCAGGGAAGACGGCAGAAGAAAGGAGCCAGAGTGATTTATTACTGCTGGGAGAGCGGCAGCAATAAAAATGACAAGCATTGGCATAGCCAATAGGTCTCGCTTTTTGGACCTTAAGTGTTTATTTAGAATTGTTTGCTATGTTGTAGAGTATTGTGGCTGATGTGCTTTATGTTGAAAACTTGTAATTAAAAGTGTTATATGTGGCACTTAGTTGTATTACGCAGAGTGTATTGATGTTGCATTTAGTTATGTGTAATTATGTGGTGTGTAATTATGTGGTACTGAGTGTTGTTATGTGTATTGTATTTATATTGCATTGAGTGTGGTTATAAGTATGTGGTGTGTTATTACGTGGCACTCAGTGATATTATGTGGATTGTATTTTTTTTGTATTGAGTTGAGTGTTATTACGTGGGTATGTAAATATGTGTTATTGAGTGGTATTATGTGGGGTGTATGTTGCATTTATTTTAGTGTAATTATGTGCTATGTAATTATTTGTTAGTGAGTGGTATTATTTGGAGTGTATTTTGCCGTCTAATTAAGTAGCATATAATTATGTGGCACTGAGTTGTGTTTTGTGCAGTGTTTTTGTGTTGTATTGAGGAGAGTGTAATTATGTGTAGTGTAATTATGTGTTAACGGATCTTTTTATGTGTAGTGTATTTATGTTGCTTTGAGTTTAGTGTAATTATGTTGCATGTAATTATGTGTTAGTAAGTGGTTTTATGCGGAGTGTATGGTGTATTTAGTAGAGTTTTATTATGTGGTGTAATTATGTGGTTTTGAGTGTTATGTGGAGTATATTTATATTGTATTGAGTAGAGTGTAATTATGTGGCGTGTTAATATGTGGCATTGATTTATATTATGTGGAGTGTATTGATTCTATATTAAGTAGAGTGTAATAATGTGATATGTAATTATGTGGCACTGAGTGTTATTATGTGTGGAGTGTGTTGTATTTAGTAAAATGTATTTATGTGTTATGCAATTATGTGGCATCTTGTGCTATAATATGGAGTGCATTTATTGGAGAGTAATAATGTTTTATGTAAATATGTGGCAGTGAGTGGTATTATTTGTGAGGTTTTTTCATTTAGTATAGTGTTATTATGTGTTATGTAATTATATGGGAGTGGTATTTTGTGTTGCATTAAGTACAGTGTAATTATGTGGAGTGTAATTATGTGCCACTGAGTGGTATTATATGTAGTGTTTTTTGTTGCTTTTAGTATAGTGCATTTATGTGTTATGTAACTATGTGGCAGTGAGTGGTATTATGTGGAGTGTAAATTGCATATAGCAACATGTAATTATGTGGTGTAATTATGTGGTTTTGAGTGTTGTAATGTTTAGTGTATTTATATTGTTATGAGTATAGTGTAAATATGTGGCGTGTTAATACGCGACACTTAGCGATATTATGTTGATTGTAATAATGCTATATTGAGTAAATTGTAATTATGTGATATTTAATTATGTGGCATTGAGGGGTTTTATGTGTGGTGTGTGTTGGATTTAGTATTATGTAATTATGTGGCATGTAAATATGTGTTATTAAGTGTTATTATGTGTGGTGTATGTTGCATTTAGTATAGTTTAATGATGTGGTATAATTAGATGGTTTTGAGTGTTGTGTGTAGTGTATTTATAATGTATTGAGTAGAGTGTAATTATGTGGCGTGTTAATATGTGTGACTGAGTTATATTATGTGTATTGTATTGATGCTGTATCACGTAGATATAAGTGTTATGTAATTATATGGTTGTGGTATATTGTGTAGCATTGAGTACATCGTAATTATGTGCAGTGTAATGATGTGTCACTGAGTGGTATTATATGGAGTGTATTTTGTTGCATTGAGTATTGTGAATGTATGTGTTATGTAATTATGTGGCAGTGAGTGGTATTATGTGAAGTGTACGTTGCATATAGCAATGTGTAATTATGTGATGTAATTATTTGGTTTGGAGTGGTGTTATGTTGAGTGTATTTAGATTGTTATGAGTAGAGTGTAAATATGTGGTATTTAATTATGTGGTATGGAGTGGTATTATGTGAAGTGTATTTATGTTGCATTGATTAGAGTGTAAATATGTGGCATGTAATTATGTGTTATTGAGTTGTAGTATGTGTAGTTTATGTCGCATTTAGTACAGTGTAATTTGGAAAAAATTATATTTGTCGTAGACCAATATAGTTATTTAGCAATTCACTGAGTTAGTTAGTTTATGAGAGAGTGAGTTAGTGAGATATAAAGTGAGAGAGTTTGTGATTTAGTGAGGGGTAGCTTGAGAAATGGAGTTAGTTAGTAAGTGATAGGTTTAGAGTGAGTTAGTGAGTGATAGAGTGTGTTAGTTATTGAGACAGATTTATTTTTTGAGATAGATTGAGCTATTTAGTGAGAGAGATTGTTATAGAGTTATTTTTTGAGGCAGAGTTAATGCAAGATAGATTTTTTGAGATTTTGTGTTGTGAGAGCTACTGTGTGTGAGAGATATTAATTTATATTTAGTGTTGAAAGAGAGTTAGTTCTTGAGAGTTATAGTAAGGGAGTGATATAGTTATTTTGTTAGTGAATGTGTCCGTGATAGAGTGAGTTATTGAGATAGATAGTGAGTTAGTGTGAGCGAGCTAGTGAGAGGGAGTTTGTTAATAAGTGTGTGAGTTAAAGTGAGTTAGTTAGTGAGAGAGGGAGTATTTTTTGAGAGAGTGAGTTAGCTATTGAGATAGAGATAGCTATTTATTGAGAGAGAGAGAGAGTTAGAGATGCATTTATTGAGATAGAGAGATAATGAGAGAGAGTTTTAGTTGATTAGACCATTTTATCTTATTTTGTATTGTTTTTAATATTGCTTTGTATAGTAATAACTGACAAAAAACATTTATTTGCATTTTTATTTGAAATTGTGTTAATATTATTATTATGAAAAAGATATTTCCTTTGGGGAAAAAAACCAATAATTTACATTTATACATTTGGTTAAAATTATTTTCATACAGTTGTAATATCTTTTATGATTTCGGTAATAATTCCATTGCAAAATATAACTTCGCATTTCTGTGGTAAATAGAGCATAAGTCCATCGGATAATTCCTCCACATCAGTGTTGATATTAAACCAGTCCATTAGAATGTCATTACTTATATCCATCGATTGATATGTGTCAGTGTCCAGTACTTGCGTAGTTATAGTACTTATTTCCTGTTCAGTTTTTTCGATCCCATATATTTCAACTTGTAATGTTTCGGATGGAGGTTCTGTTGCCTGTGAATAGAAGCAGAAGCAAGCATTAGGTTTGTACAACATTTTCTTTATTTTTATTGCGTTTTTTCTTAAAATTATTTTTATTGAGTAGAGCTTCATGCAAGCTATTTTAGGGAAACATATTGCCTTAATGTTTAATAATTGTTGTTTTTTAATGCAATTAAAAACAAATCATCTTTTGATATTATAAATATATTTTTTTAATAGCATAATAGAAAAAGTTTGTAACCAGAGATTTTATTTTTAACCGGTCAATATTACCTATGCTATACATTAGTAATAAAGTTAAGTTTTTGAAACTGCAAAATATATCTAAGTTGTGTAAAAGTTTTAAATTGTCCCTACACGCTTAGCATAAGCTTTTTGTAAACTTTTAGTACGTTTTATGTTATTTAACTATGTTATATAGAGGTGCTTCCACTAGTTTTTAATTTATGTATAATTAGGGAGTGAGCTAATAAAGTTGTTCTTGCGTTTAACATTGTTTAAATGTGTATTTTAAAAAAAAAACCATTTAGTTATTGATTTTTATCAAATTTATCGTATATTACAGACTTTAAGGTTTATGGTTACAGACATGACAAAAATTTACATATTCCACATTTTTGTTTCGTACATGTGGCAGGTTTAGAGGTATGGATTGAGTTATTGATTCTGCAATATTTTGTTATAACAAATTATTTCCTTTTTAGTACAGTCATATAACACAGGAAGCATTACATAAGATTTCCGAGTGAATAGGCTGCAGTATAGTACATATAGCATCCACCCAGAATATACTGGATAAGAGAACAGTAGCATTTACAAGAGGGACATCAGAGAGTATTACATTGTTTAAATGTGTACTTACTTGAAGTTGGCTGTGTTTTGTTGTATTCAATATTTTCTCTCCGTTGAATTCATGCACTGTGACATGGGTAATTTTTATATATTGTACAATTTGAATATTAAAGTTGGTTGCTTCCCTCCATAAAGTTATTTTTACGAAGTCTGTTGAATCTTTTATAGTTATAGATTTTAAATTAGTTTCCTGTCCGCCGATAAATACTTTTTTTATTTCTTCTTCCTTGAAATAAAAAAAAAAGTAGTTATTTTTTTTTGTTTTGTTAGTTTGTTAATAGAAGTGATATAGTGAGATAGTAAAAGTGAGAGAGATTGAGAGTTAGTTAGTGAGATAGAATTAGTAAGTGTGAGCGAGATTTAGATAGTGAGGTAGTTAGTGAGATAGAGTATGTTAGTTGAGGGAGAAGGAGAGTTAGTTAATGATAGGCAATAAAAGAGTGATAGAGTTAGTGAGAGAGAGAATGTGAGTTAGTTTTAACGTAAGCGAGTGTGAGATAGAGATAGTAGTATAGTTTTAGAAGTGTTGAGATAGTTAGATAGTGATGTAGTTGTTGATATTGAGTATGTTAGTAGAGATAGTATGAGTGAGTTAGTTATTGATAGAGAGAGTGATTGAATGAGGGAGTGAGAGTGAGTTAGTGAGAGAGAGAGAGAGTTTATGTGTTAGTAATATAGTTTTAGATTTATTTAGTGATAGATATAGATAGTGTGATAGGTTGTTAAGTGTAGAGAGTGTTATATAGTGAGGTAGTTAGTTTTTTTTGTATGTTTGTAGAGATAGAGTTTGTTAGTTAGAGAGAGCGAGAGAGTGATAGTGTGGGAGTGAGTTAGTAAGAGAGTGAGTTTTAGTGAGGTCGTGAGATAGTGATATAGTTAGTTATTGAGTGATCGAGTTAGTTAGATTTTGTGAAGTGTATTGAAACTTAGATACTGTGCTAGTTTGTGATATAGATTATGGTATAGTGAGAGGTTGAGAGAGTGAGTTAGTTAGAGAGATTGAGAGAGTGAGATTGAGTGAATGACAGATAGTTTTAGAGAGTTTTTGAGATAGTGATTTAGTTAGTTAGAAATAGAGATAATGAGATAGGTCTAGAATTGGTGATAAAGTTTTATATTGATGTATTTAGTGAGATAGAGTATGTTAGTAGAGAGAGAGTGATAGATTTATTTAGTGAAATATAGAGTGAGGCAGTGATAGTGAGTTAGTTATAGAGAGTTAAAGAGTTAGTGAAATAGTTAGTTTTTAAGAGATAAGATTTTTTTTGTAGGTTTGTGAGTTATTTTGAAAGAGGAGGTATTTGTGGTTAGTAGTGGTGTTATGGTTGGTTATTTGAGGGGTTGTAGTAGTATGTGATAGAGGAGATAGTGTTGTGATTGACTAGGTGTTGTGTTGTGTTATCGTTTTTGAGCAATTTGTGTATAAGTGAGTAGTTGATAGCATCACTAGGTTGTAAGTGTTGCTGTGTGTTGTGGTTAGAGCGTTAGAGAGATAGTTATTGAGTTAGTGTGAGATTTGTTTTTAAGTATAGTGAAAGTTGGACAGTGAGTTAGTGAGTGAGATAGAGTATGTTATTATAGATTGAGTTAGAGATTTAGGTAGTGAGAAAGAGAGTGATAGAGTGAGGGATTGAGAGAGTGAGATTGTGTTTTTGAGAGTGATTGTTTTTGATATATTTAGTTAGTAATAGAGTTAGTTATTGAGAGATATAGATAGTGCGATATGTTGTAAATTGTTGACAGAGTTAGATAGTGTTGTAGTTAGTTATTTAGAGTTTGTTAGTAGTAGAGAGATAGTGTTAGAGTTAGTTATTGAGATTGAAATTGAGAGAGTGAGGGAGTGAGTGATTTAGTAAGAGTGATAAGATTGCGCTGCAAGTGTCAAGGTGTTTTGCTGGGCAAGGTTTCTGAGTAATATGTGTAGAAGTGAACATTAGGTAGGGCTGCTAGGCTGTAAGTGTTGTTGTTTGGGTTGGTTGTAGTGTTTTTATCTTCTTGTGTAAGAGTAGAGAGTGTTTGTAGAGGAGAGTTGTTGTGTTTAGTTAGTATATGATTAGTATATAGACTTACTTCTGCAACTGTCCCGCAAACTGTCATTAGCGTTTTTAACTTTGCTTCTTTTATCGCTTTTATTGGTGATGCTGGAGGTGCTGGTGGCTGCAATATTTTTTCAGCCTCTTTCACTATGATCTCAGATAATGCCATTGCCGGAAATTTGGTTATTTTTGTTTGCTTCGTTATAAGAATCGTATTATTTTTAATAATAAAGTTCCGAATTAATAAACCATTTCTTTCTTTTGTTTGACTGTAGAATTCTTCGTTGTAACAAGTTGCTTTGATTGTACCTGTAGTATCTGCTAACGCCATATGATATAGAACTTTGTTGTCTTGTCTAGCTGTTTTGTAATAGGTTTTTGTTGAACATTTTACCACATTTACTTTGATTGGTTTTTGATACTTTTTGTTGTCTTCTGTTGGCTTGTTGATAATTTGTTGAATAGTAAGCATCTGAAATGAGAAAAATAATTAGTTATATATCAAATTGATACCCATAATGCTTTGTGATCACTATAATAGCATTCTATTGTGCCATAGCCTTGTAATACTTCATTTGTGTATATGTGATCTAATAATGATTGGTAGTTTGTTGTGTAAGTGTTTATAAGCTGTTTGCATTGTAATTGCTTTTCCATAAATTGTTGAAGTAGTGTACTTTTTGGACAGTTTGTTTTTAAATCTATGTTAAAATCTCCCATGATTTTATATCTATAATTTGGGTAGAATTGGGTTATGGTTTGTATTGTTTCTAATAGTGTCTGTATTAATATATGTGGTGGTTTGTATAATATTACAATTAGGTAGTTGTTATTATTAACATGCAATGTAAAATGTATTATGTCAATCCCTTGTTGTGTTTCATAAATAGGTAGAAAGAAAAGCTCTTTTTTGTAGTAAATTAAAATACCATGGTTTGTGTGTTCGTTATGGTATTTATCAAATATTATATGATGATATTGCACTATATAGAAGTCATTTTGGATTGCTTTTCTAGTTATGTTTATTTCTGTTAAACAAATAATGTCAGCTTTCATAAGGTTTTTATCTGATGTTAGTGATTTGAAATGCTTCTGAAGTGAACGAATATTTTGTGTGATAATATTTAAATGTGTGCTGTATGTTCCTATTTGTGGTACAGATATTTCTAACAGCATATGTGTCCTTAATCTTTGCATTTCTTCTTCTACTTTGGGATGTATTATAATTTTGTGTTCATTAAAGTTTTGAATGTATATGTTAGATATGGATTTTGCTCTGCTTAAAGCTACATAATGTAAGTGATGTATTTTACTATTATTAAAGTGTATATAAAGTGGTTCTATAGTTTCACCTTGTGTTCTATGTATAGTTCTTGCAGATGCTTGGCGTAATGGGAATTGTTATACATTTTTTTGTGAATTGGAAATGTCGCGATATAGGATGTATTGGTGTCCATGTTGATGAAATATGTGATTGATATAAGTGTTTGTTTTGTTGTTGTGTAATTTTCCCAACTGTTTTATTATCAAATGCAACCCAAACGATAAATGGTGTAGTATTAATATTTTCAACTAACTCGACTATACCTGTAGCTCCATTTGTTAACCCATCATTAACATCAACATTACAAGTTAAATCATAGCGTCGTTTTAAAGCTATGTGTAATGTGTGGGCAAGTCCCATAGTTTTTGTTGGATCTTTTGGTAATTGTTTTAATATTGTTTCTTTTACTTTTTCTGCCAGATCCGAACTGACGGTATCTTTTGCTATTGTAGTGTAAACTGGATATTTTTGGCTATGTTGTAATAATACTTTATTGTTAATATCATTGACTTCATTGTTAGTTGACATTATTTATGGGATCGTTTTGATAATACTGTTATCTGGGTTTTTTTCTCGCTGCTTTATGTCTAAAATATCTTTGCATGTATGTTTTCGCTCTCGTAATCTGTTTAGTAATTCTGCAAATTGAAGGTCATTTTGTTGCCGCATTATTTTTGTTAGTTCAAATATTTTAAAATGTTCTACCCATAAGTTTGTCATTAGGGGTCCATATGAATGCTTACTACTTTCAAATATATAGCTGTCAAACACTGGCTTTAATTGATAAAAGTCACCAATAGCTAAAATTGAAATGCCTCCAAAAGGCTGGTTAGATGCTTTTATTTCCTGTAGCCTGTTATGTTTAAAAGTGAACATATTCCTTCCAACCATAGAAATCTCATCAATTATTAGCACTTTCACATGCATTAGTTGACTTTGTAGAGCTGTCCTGTGTTCATGAGTTAGTGGTTTATAATTTAAACTTTGCGACACAGGTATTTTGAAAGTGGTATGCAGTGTTCTTCCATTAATATTATGTGCTGCTTTTCCGGTTGGAGCAGTAAGTAAGATATAGATATTGTCTGGATTTTCACCAGCTTTGGTATTGTAATAACGTAGTAATGTTTGATAAAGTGCAGTAATAAGAAAGCTCTTTCCAACTCCTGCACCACCTGTGCAAAATGTATAGCATGGTGTTTCTTTAGTTTTTAGCCAGTGTAAATGATGGTAAACAAAGTTTAGTTGTTCCTCAGTTAAATTAAGCATTATATTATAGTATTTGTCATCCGGTAAAATAGAATTCGTTAGGCTTTCTTCTTCAATTATGCTTCTAATACCTAAATCTAATGACAAGTCGTATATAATCTGCTGTTCATTATTGTGTACCTCAGTGTCTGCTATATTAGATGGTATTATTAGCGGTGATGTAGGAGGGGTAATTAGTATTTCATTGTTACTATTATTACTAAGTTCTGTAATAATTTCATTATTTGTATTATATTTATTATAATGCTCATCTACAATGTCTTTAACTTGCATATATCTTCCGTAGTAAGTGCTGTTATTTAAAATTATTTTGCTTTCTTCCCTCCATGGATAGTGAAGCATTAACAATTCTCTATAATAATTTTCAGAGTCAGTGTTTTTGTTAAACCTGCAATAGCGTATAATTTTTCGACTAGTGCGTTTAGTTAAGGTATAGTTTAGGTCTACGTGTATATTTTCTTCCTCTTGGTTAGTGTTGTTTATTTCAAGTTCTTCCTCATCTGGGCTATAAAAATTGGTTTCTGCAAGTAAATTCTCACTGTCATTTTTATTCTTTGTTTGTTTTGTTTTGGGATTATAATTATAAGTTGAGGCATAATCAGCTAATGTACATTGTTCTAAATCTTTTGGCCATTTGCAATATTTTGTTATAATATTTTCGCATTGAATATTAGTTGAAGTATCTGGTAATGAATGGATAGTATCTACATCTTTCATTAAATAAGTCCTTTTTTCCTGAGGGCTAGTATTAATAAATACAAATGACCTTGAACTTTTCCGTAATGGAATCTGAAGAATGAGGTAAGCTGCTTCCTGAACACTTATTTCTGTACAGTTTAAAAATGTGTTTCCTATGTGTTTAAGTTGTTCTCTTACATTAGTATTGTACTTTACTTCTTTTGCGGCCTGTGCAATAATTTTGCTTATTCCTCTTTGTGATTTACTGATATATGAAATTATATAGACAGCACAAGCATAAGCATCTAATATAAACTGTAAGTCTATGTTCGCTCTCCAAGCTTCTAAAATAATGGAATTATAGTTATTAATAAAGCATTCTGCTGGTGTTCTCTTTAAAAAAATGGTTGTTTTTTCTATCATTGATCGTATACATGTAATATATCCCTTATAATCTAACTGTATTACTTGTAAAAATTGTGCAAAATCGAGTGTATTAAAATCTGGAGTATTCATAGCTTCATGAATAGATTTAATGTTTTCTTGTAACTGTTTATCAGTTTCATCACGTGGTAAAGATTCTACTATTATAGTGTGTGGCATTGGGTATTTAGGATATTGATATTTGCATGTTCGTTTGTTTTTTCTCCTGCAATTCTTTGTGTGTGCATGCCTTTGTAGAGGTATTAAAGGCTCTAATTGTGTTTCTTGGGACTTACTACATGTGATATATGTATTAATAAATTGTATTACCTCTTCTATTTTGGATACCCCATATTGTGGTGCATTTTCAATCCATAATAATGCATGTATATGTGGGGATCCTCTTTGCTGAAATTCTACCCTGTAGAAAAAGTCAATTAATTTCCCAATGGGATTATTTCTATGCATTAAAACGCAATTAAATAATTTCCTAACTTGATAGTCAAAATGCCTTGCACATGTAATTGGATCTTCTTGAATTACTTTACATTTGGTTTCCCAAGGCATATTTTGAAACTCTTCTTCTGTGCATTCTTTTAGTTTTTTAAGTCGTAATAGTATATTAATTAAATGGTGCCATTTTGTTTCTGCAGCAGATAAAGTCAGGAAAAATGTTAGTATTCCAAGTTGCCTTATCATAGCAAACAGATCTTTTTTGAAATTTTCCCAATATGGTGGGGAACTGCATATAGTTTTTAGTATTTTGTACCCTTCGTTATACTGTAAGACATTTTCAAAATTACATTTAATGTCTTTTGCAGCAATACATTTTCCATTGGTGAAATTTTTCCTTAACGAAATGTTAATTTTACCTTGGATTTGTTTTATGTGCAATTTTTTTAGTTTAAAGAAAATATTAGTGATAGATTTTGCTACTCTTCTATCACAGCTTCTTAGTTCCCATTGACATATAGAACTATAATGTACAGGTAAGTGTCTTTCATTATTGTTAAGTCTTCGGCCGCCTGAATAAATAGTTGGAAAAGCTAAAAACTCTGAATCTTTGTCTTCGTATAAACCTCTGTGTGTATTATGTTCTAGCAGGTGCTAAACTTAAGATATTAACACTTTCAGTGGTAATAGTTTGATTTGCTAACATGGTATCTAAATTTCCTGCTTCTATGTTGTCTGAATTATCTGATGAATCATTTGTTTCAGATGTTTCACTGCTATAGTTTATTTCTGGTGGTATATACTCCCAATCTGGATTAACAGTGACTCCATATTCTTTGTACATGTCACTATTTGTTGCTAGCCATACTGCTGCTCTTTTTACTTTATTTGGCCTAACATTTTCAAAATGTGTAAATGATTTATAAGCTAATTTTCTTTTTAATTTAATAGGGATTGTCATGTTGTCATTAATTTGCCTTGGTAAAAGTGTAACTGTTGTCATAACATCTGCAGGTACATTAACAACAGCACCTGATAAAGATTTCTGAAACCCATGTGGCAACGTTCTGATTTGCAGAAATTGAATTCTTGGAGAAACTAATCTTTCTTCCAAATTATGCAAATGTAATTGCACTGGTATATCCGGAAACTTCATCCCATTTATAAAAGAAGATGGTGGTATTTTACCTTTACTAATGTACTTATAGCAAGTGTTACATATATAGCTTGATTTGGTAGGGCTAATGTTACATTGCATAAATTTGGGAATTGTGGAAATAGCACGTGTACTTTTTAATGATTGTTTATGCCATAATTGATTGCAAATTGTACAAATATACTCAGGCCCAAGAAGTATTTCTTTATGAAAATCCCGGATTATATTATGTGTTCTTTGTGTGTTTGTTTGTATTTGTATACTATTATTAAATGCATTATATGTGTTGAGTTCTATACATTGCCTTTTGCTTACTCTTATCCCTTCTATTATAGAATTTGTGTATGTTCTTTTTTGTATGGTTGACAACATGCTTGTTTGTAAATTAGCAACTTGGTTTGTATGTTGATTTGTTTCTGCTATTGATAATGTATTTAATGGTAGGCTTAAACCATTAATGTTATTGCCACCATGCTTTATATCTGTTTTGTTTCTACTTTTAGTAGGAGGCATAACTGTTTTGCTAACTATATCTATAGACACTTGTGTTTTATGTACATATAGGCTTTTTATAGCTTTGAATTCTGACTTTTTTTGTTTTTACGGAGTGCACATTGGAGAGATTTTTCCTGTATTATATTTAAATTAATTGGAGTTAATTCAAATAGAACATAATTTTGATTTGTAAGTTTTATACTGTTTGCTAGTTGTAAAATATATTCCATTAGTCCTTCAAAGGTTGGTATTTGCATAGTAATGCATGTCCCATTTGGGTGAGGCATCCCTTTGTTATCTCGGCTATGTGAATCAAATACAAAGGGGCCGATTCCGATTCGGGCCGGAAATCTCTCCGACCGAGCCGGACCCGGAGAGATTTCCGACCGAATCGGACCCGTGCAGCCCGACCGAACGAGTACGATGCGTCCGTATGCTATCGGACTCGATTCGGTCGGACTCCCATTGAAGTCAATGGGAGCCTGTTGTACGACGCGTACACGGGCTCCCATTGACTCAATGGGTGCGATGCGGACAAGGGCGCCCCCCACAGCGTGTACGCGGCGAAGCGATTCGCCCCGTACACGCACAGGTAGGGGGAACCCATGGGTCCCCCCTGTGTGCGACTCGCGCGGCTACGTGTTCAGGGGGGTCCGACACGGACCCTCGAAGTACGGCTCCGACAGCTCTTCTGAGCCGGAGTGTGCGGCTCGGTCGGACTGCTCGCGGCGCGCATCGTACTCACCCGGCCGGGAAACGTCTCCATTGCGCGGTGCGAGTCGGAGTCCGAGCGAGTCGGTCGGTGCGGTTCGAGCCGGGAACGAGTCGGTCGGAGCGGTCGGGATGCCCGGACGAGTCGGTCGGCGATTCCGCATCGTACTCACTCGTCCGGACGCGTGTACGGATCGGTCGGGAAACAGGGCTCCGAATCGGATCCGGTAAAGCCGAATCCGATTCGGAGCCCTACCGGCCGAGATCGGAATCGACCCCAAAGTATGACTGTGTATTCGAGAAAATTGAAATAACATATGCATTCATACAAAGTAAGATGCCTGAATGGTGATTAACAGTTAAATTTAAAGCAGTTTTAATATCTGGATATTGAGGGTCAAAACAATGTAGAACGTCACCATAATAAGGTTTTTTTAGTACATGCGAATATATTGTGTTATTGTGCTGTATATATTTTGGTAAGTCATCTGGATGCATAAGTATCTCTTTATTAATGGAATGCATTTCGGCATATAAAGCATCTCCTAGGTCCATAATATAATGTAAATCATTTGAATCCCATGTACTAACTGTTTTATAGAAGTTATGTATAATTGCAAAAGTACTATTTGGTAGGCATTGTTTCCCTTGAGAATTGCTATTAAATCTTTTATAGCCTTGATGATAACTAGCTTGTATGATTTTATTCATAGTGTATCTTTATGTTTATATGTATTAGTTAATATATAGTCTGTTAGTTTATATTTTGTGTTGTGAGATAGAGGTGTATTTCTATTGGATGTGCTAATGTTTGTTTGTTTAGGTAAATATAATATGTCTTACCTTTTTTTGTTTGGAGTTTTTCTTGAATGAAGGAATCTGTGTGGAAGTAAAGAAAAGTGACATAAAAATGTTATTTGGCTGTAATTATAAAATATACAAGCATTTATTTAAAGCAGAACAGCCTTTTAGCTGTTAAGAGATAGATAGTATGTTTGTTTTGTAAATAATGTGTAATTTAATAAATAGGTACATTGTATAAGTACTTATTAAAATACAGAAATAGTATGATACTATCTTTGAAAGAGGAAAAGATTGGGAGTTAGTTAGTGCAAGAGAGTGAAAGAGTTAGTTATTTAGTGAACTAGTTAGTGAGTTAGTGATAGAGATATAGAAAGAGTTAGTTAGTTATGTATTGATTAAGTGAGTGAGTTAGTTTGTTATTGAATGTGTTAGTTGGTGAGAGGCTTAGTTAGTTAATGATAGAGTTATGTTGTTAGGTAGTTAGTTATAGAGAAAGATAGTGAGAATTAGTGATAGAGTTAGTGTGATAGTTAGTTAGTAATAGAGTAAGAGTTACTTAATAATAGTAACAGTGAGAGAGTTATTTAGGTATTTACTGAGAGTGAGTGAATGAGTTAGTGAGTTTGAGTAAGTAAGTAGTTAGTGATAGAGTGATAGTTAAGAGAGTTAGTGAGAGAGTAATTTAGGGAAAGAGGAAGTAATTGAGAAAGTGCAAGACGTGGCTTTTGTGCTAGGGCTATAGAATGTTGCAGCGTTACAAATAATATATTTAGTGCACAACTTATAAATGTTTGTGGTATTTTTAACTTTACTGTTTAAGTGTATTTAAAACCTATATATAGTGTGTGTGCAAAAGTAGTTAGATAGCATTGGTTAAAGTTGCAATAGAGCCTCCTACAACTGAAGTGCTGAGTATTTCCAGTTATTCTGGATACATTTGCAAGGTAAATGCGTGCTGCTAAATTTTGAAGTGATTAGCAGGTTATAAATTTGTGGAGGGAGAACAGAAGGAGGTTATATAAACAGATAGAGTGGAATGGATGAAGGAAGTGAGAGAGGGAAGCAGTGAAGAGAGAGAGACAGAATTAAAAGTAACTACGTTGGTGCTGCGACTGAGCTGCCAGAGCGACCCGTGAAAGGACCCCAACTTGCAAATGAGGGAAACAAATCTTTCTTTTCTGGGACTGCCCTTGGCTGAAATGGTGCCCGACCTTTAACAGCACTGGCTGTTATCTTCTGTAGAAATGTGTGGGGTACTGGCATTTATTGTTTTACAAATTAAGCAATGTACATGCAACCACACAGAGAATGCCCACTGCATACAAACACGCACTGTATGCAAACACACCGTACAAAACATATCTCAAAAGTCCGAAGTGATATTATTGCAAGCACGTGGCTGTTGTTGTAATATGCTTTTACTTGCATAAAAAAGGAAAGACTACAAAATATGTAGTCATATGTTGGCACCTGAGCTGACTTGTGTCACAGAAGCTGAAACCTACAGCTAGCAGCATCCGTGCACATCTATCAGTTTCCAAGGTGCTAGGCCATATATGATGCTAGCTATGCTTTACCACGCCGGCCTGTGGGCCAGAGCAGTGTTTGGGGGCTGGAGATATTGCTTCGTAGCATCTGGGAAATGGCGAAGTTATGACACCTGACCGGACACCGAGGGAGGTGGGGGTGAACTTCGTGGGCTACTGAGGGTGATGGGTAGGGGGCTTTTGCTACAGAATGGGGTTTGACCCATATTGTCTGCACCTGTAAGGGGATGCGGGGCGGCGGCGCAGCACAACATGATGCGCCGTCAGTCATCCAATAGAATGGGATGAGGGGCCCTTGCGAATGACTGTTGTATGTTATCGATTTTGTAAGGTGTTAGGCCGAATGAGCTGCCTGAAAGGGAGAGGGGCCCTGAGCCACGGGGTTGCATTACGCCGTTAATGTTTGTTTTGTGGGGTGTGTGGGAATGCATGGTGCGGCAAGGGCGGCCTATGAAGAACAAGGCACCGCAGCAAACAGTAATATCTGTATTGTTGTTTGTTTAGTCTTTAGAGACTGGGGTGTTCGCAGTGTTGTGGAAAATGCGTAATTAGTGCGTGTTCCTTCTTTGTGGCTAAAGATGACTTTGCTCCTGTGAGGCACGGTAGAGGAACCTTCCTTTTTATTCGCAGAGGTAAACAGCACAAGCCCGCATTGCAAATTATGTAGAAATGTTACTTAAAGAAGCAACCTCCCTAATTTACATATTACAATTAAGCAGAGAACACTTCACTTTTGAAGCGACTACCTGTGCAATGTTAAACTACTGGACAGACAGGGAAGAGGAGTACATTATTTGAGGCGGGGGAGGCGGCTGGGTGGTGTGGACGGTGGCTTAACTGTAAGCTATTTTAGTGGATTCAGAGTGATCCAGAGGTAGAGAGAGGTAGAGAGAGGTAGAGAGAGGTAGAGAGAGGGAGAGAGAGGGAGAGAGGTAGAGAGAGGTAGAGAGAGGTAGAGAGGTAGAGAGAAGTAGAGAGGAAGAGAGAGGTAGAGAGAGAGCGGTAGAGAGGTAGAGAGAGAGAGGTAGAGAGAGAGATGTAGAGAGGTAGAGAGATGTAGAGAGGTAGAGATGTAAAGAGATGTAGAGAGAGGTAGAGAGAGAGAGGGTGGAGGAAGAGAGAGAGAGAGGTAGAGAGAGAGGTAGAGAAGATAAAGAGAGAGAGGTAGAGAGGTAGAGAGAGCGAGGTAGAGGTAGAGAGAGATGTAGAGAGAGAGAGAGGTAGAGAGGTAGAGAAAGAGGTAGAGAGGTAGAGAGAGAGAGGTAGAGAGGTAGAGAGAGAGGTAGAGATAAAGAGGTAGAGAGAGACAGGGTGGAGGAAGAGAGGTAGAGAGAGAGAGAGAGGTAGAAAGAGAGAGGGTGGAGGAAGAGAGAGAGAGAGGGGTAGAGAGAGGTAGAAAGAAAGGTAGAGAAGCTATAGAGAGAGAGGTAGAGAGGTAGAGAGAGAGGTAGAGAGGTATAGAGAGAGAGGTAGAAAGAGAGAGCTAGAGAGAGAGAGGTAGAGAGAGAGGTAGAGAGAGAGGTAGAGAGAGGTAGAGAGAGGTAGAGAGAGGTAGAGAGGTAGAGATAGAGAGATAGAGATAGAGGTAGAGAGAGAGGTAGAGAGGTAGAGAGAGAGAGGTAGAGAGAGAGGTAGAGAGAGAGGTAGAGAGAGAGGTAGAGAGGTAGAGAGAGGTAGAGAGAGGTAGAGAGAGGTAGAGAGGTAGAGAGGTAGAGAGAGGTAGATAGGTAGAGAGAGGTAGAGAGAGACAGGGTGGAGGAAGAGAGGTACAGAGAGAGAGAGAGGTAGAGAGAGAGAGAGGTAGAGAGGGTGGAGGAAGAGAGAGAGAGAGGTAGAGAGAGGTAGAGAGAAAGGTAGAGAAGATAGAGAGGTAGAGAGAGAGAGGAAGAGCGGTATAGAGAGAGAGGTAGAGAGGTAGAGAGAGAGGTAGAGAGGTAGAGAGAGAGAGGTAGAGAGAGAGGTAGAGAGGTAGAGCGGTAGAGAGGTAGAGAGAGAGGTAGAGAGAAAGGTAGAGAGAAAGGTAGAGAGAAAGGTAGAGAGGTAGAGAGAGGTAGAGAGAGGTAGAGTGAGAGAGGTAGAACCCATGTTTATGGGTTCTATCTCTCTCTCTCTTTTTATCTACCTCCATGTTATTATTTCATCCCGATTTTTTGCTTTCAGCGAGCTCGTGGGTGGCTGCGTTGATATCTGTGTATACATAAAGTCTTGTTCTGCTCCCCTCCCATCCCCTCCCTTGGACGCCAGCGTACTTTGTGTGTGAGTGAGAGGAAGGGAGCAGGGCGAGGGAGAGAGAGAGAGAGAGAGAGTGAGAGTGCATGAAAGGTCCACTCCTTTGTAAATGGGGTAAATACATGTTTGGCTTACCCGCCCTATCGTATGGTATATGTTTTGCAAGTAAAATTGCTTGTTGAAATACTTTTTTGTAACAAGCGTTCCGCCACACACCGGTAAAAATTAAACCCCTGTACAGCATTTATTGTAGATAGATTTGCAAGTTACATATTCGCTAATAACATCTGAAGTGATCAGCATGTTATAAATTGGAGAAGGGACAAGAAAAGGGGATGATACAAACAGATGAAGTAGGATTGAATTAGAGAACGGGGGACTGAGGGAGAGAAAGGGGTGAAAAAAGAAAGAAAGAGAGAGAGAGATAGAGAGAGCAGGAGTTTGAGAAGAAACGTGAGAAAGAGAGCAGGAGAAAGAGTGAAATGGAGTATGTGGGAAAATGTGAGATTGAGACAGAAAGAGGGAAAGAAAGATACAACAAGAGAGTGAATGTAAGAGAAAGGCAGTGAGATAGAATGTGAAAGAGAGGAAGAGTTTGTGCGTGCTGTCCTAGACCCCCTCCTTTGCGCTTTGTGCTACGTAAAAAATGTTGCATTGTTTTATTTTATCCTGATGTTTTGCTTTCAGCGAGCTCGTGGGCGGCTGCATTGATATGTCTGCATACATAAAGGCTTGTTCTGCTCCCCTCCCTTGGCCGCCTGCTTGCTTTGTGTGTGAGTGAGAGGAAGGGAGCAGGGTGAGGGAGAGAGAGAGAGTGAGAGTGCGTGAAAGGACTGCATCTTGTAAATGGGGTAAATAAATGTTTGGTTTACCCGCCCTATCGCATGGTATATGTTTGCAAGTAAAATTGCTTTTTGACATACTTTTCCGTAATAAGCGTTCCTCCACACACACCTGTTAAAATTAAGCCCCTGTTCAGCATTTATTGTAGATAGATTGGCAAGTTACATACGCGCTAATAACATGTGAAGTGATCAAAAGGTTATAAATTGGAGAAGGGGCAGAGTTAATGGCTGCAGCGGTAGCCAGCGTGAACACAAACAGCACAGTTGGGTAGACAGGTTTGTTGGCTTTGATGTTTGTTGCGCGTAGTGAAATGCATTTTTTGATTTTAGCGTTGCATTATTGTCGCAGAGCCTGTGTGATTTTATGGCTGAAAGGCGTTTATGCTGGGTGGCCGGCTCAGTTGTGACACGGGGTGCAGTCATTAGATTTGTGCAGCAAGTGCGCAACCCACCATGCTATTTGTTTGGCGTGTTCACTGGCGTAGCAAGGGGGGGGCGGAGGGGGCGGTACGCCCCGGGCGGCACGAGATTTGGGGGCGGCAGGTAAATTTATCGCCAGCACCCCCCCCCCCCTGCTCTTAGGCGCTCGGCGGCGGCAAAAGGCAGGGACCGCCACGGGCGGCAGAGTGCCTAGCTACGCCACTGGGCGTGTTGTTTTGTACAGTGATCTAACAGGGTACCCAGCTTGCAGGACGTTATTTAACAGGAACGAATTGATTTATTGTGTTTACCTATGGTAGCGCTTCGCATAATGGTGTGATAATCTAAGCGCTTGAAAGTATGATCAGTGAATATTAACGTTTACAATTAGTATAAAAGGTTTACAGGAGCCAATGTGCAGTGACTCCGGAATGGGAATTTACCTTTATTTTGCGGGGTTAATTTTACTCCTAGCCATGCATGGCTTACTCCGTTAAAATATCTTGGCAAGCATGCAATAAATACAATTGCATATTAAACAAAAGCCTTCCCTGATACTGGAGAGAAACAAGAATATTCACACATGAAATAGGAAGGGGTGGGGGTTGAGAGCGCGGGAGAGGAGAGAGAGTGAGAGCGCAAGATTTGTAAAGACCTAATATATGTAAGAGACACGTGAAGGTTGAACATGCAACAGACTTCTTAGCAAGAACTGCCGCGAATGCAAACGAAGGTAAGGTTTGGGAAAATAGGCGGCAATGATTACCCCCCTGCGCTGTTGCTGACGGCATACTGTGAAACCAAAACTTTATTGAAAACGAACATTCCCATAAGCTTTACTGTTGCGGGACTGCTGAAAGATGAGAGTGTGCATTCTTGGAGCCGAAAACGGAGCAGCAACTTGTAATGTGAGGAGCAGCTAGTTAAAGAGGAAAACGAACGGCTATTAAAGGACCCCTGTTATTGTACGTAGTGCGGATTTTGAAGTAGGTAAGCTTTTGTAAAATATGCGTTAAGCTTTACCCCCCTGCAGTAAGTTGTGTTCCCGGAAGTTTGGGCCCTGTTCTATTAGTCCTAATGGTATTTGGCTTTGCCCTGCTGCTATATGCTTGGGGAGGCACAGGAGTTTTAGTATATATAAATAATTGTGCTGTAACAATATAAAAAACGATGTGTGAAAGGATTATATTTTAGTAGAAATAAGGAGGAGAAGAGCGGGTAAATGTTTGAGTCCTGTATGCCAAGTCGCAGCTATTTTATAAGTAAACAAAGTTTTTGCGAGAGAATTTAGAGCAATGCACGTAGTATTGTAGTAAAATTGTAATAGCGTTTAAAACGTATGGTAAAGTTTGTAAGCACTTTACGTGGTTTATAACTTCATTTAAAAGTTTGACTACCCCTTTTGTGTGGAAATACAACGTTTTTTACATTTAGGCAAATTATATTTTCTTTTTTTGAGTTCAATAAGTTTTTTATTGGTCGTTCTGAACAAAACAATATATAATACATAGAGTACAATAAGATACTATAAGCAAAAGAAAATTACAGCACAGTTCAAATCATAAATAACCTAAATAGAGACAAAAAGGTAACTAAATTATCAGCACTGCGTCAGCAAATAACATACATAACATAGATGGCACATAGATGGCACCTGGGATATTTTCGATGCACTTACCACAGTTTTAATGTTGTTGATGGTATGAAGACAACGTTATCCCAGTAGTCCTTGAACGTTTTTTGTTTGTTGACCAAGCTGTCTTTTGTTTGCACCTAAAATAAATATATAGTTTGAAAAGGTTAAGTTTTAAATTAAACTAAAGGCATACAATTGCATTTTACCTTGTAATGTATACGTGTGAAGTATTTATAAACAAATGGCATAACAGGTAAACAGTTGAAAAAAACATAATGTTAGTATTTGGAAGGCGTAAAGCAAATGGAAAATACACAGTTAAGAGTTGCTACTAAATTTTTCTGGTACTGGTATAAGTTGGAATGTACTTACAAGAGATGGTAGCTTGGAACCCGGAGAAGCGGTACGATATGTCCGTGGAAGCCGCTTGGAGAAAGTATTTTGAACAGTTGTTCTCGTGTGATGGTAGCCTGGAACCTGGAGAAACGCTACGATCTGTCTGTGAAAGCCGCTTGGAGGAAGTTTTTTTGAACAGTTGTTGTGGTATGAGTTTAAGTAAGGTTGAAGGTAATAAACGTAGTGAAGCGAATTGAATGCTAACAAAAAGATTCACTGGTAGCATTGTAAAAAATGCGGAGATAAGATGGAGCTAGACGTGGTGTGAATAAGAAGGGGTGAATGCATTAGTAATAGGGTGTTAATGGTAGTGTTTGTGTTTAAAGTTACGTGTTATGTTAATGAAAATGTCTTGCGGCTTACCTAAAGTGCCTTATGTAAATTAATGTGGCGCTAAGAACGTATAGGTGGGTAGGTGGATGTTGCTTAAATGTTAATGTATGTATGAGGCTGGAGCTGGTAGTAGCGAGAATAAAGTTTTACAGAAGTGTAATAATGTAAAGCAAACCCCAATGTTTCCCTTCCAATTTATAAGTTATAAATATTAAGTGGGAATGCGAGCAACCAAAACCCTGTGGGCTGGTGGGATTGTTGGAAGTTTTCTTTTAAAATAAATGTGTGGTATAAAAGAGAAAAAGCAGCGAGAGTGAAACGTTGTGTTAGTGTATACACGCTGTATTTTAGGTGAGACGTGGAACAAATTATAGCTTGTTTTTGGTGGTTGATTTTTGTTTAAAAAACAGTTTAAGGGTAAATAGTTGTTTAAAAGAGAGCAAAGATACAGGAAAGTTGACGATTGTAGCTAAAGTTATTTACGTTGTATGTGGAGATATGGCCATATTGGTGGAAGCTTGTGAGGAACAAACCCCAGACGGGAGAGGAGGATGGTAGAGACAGTGACGTAGGAGGTGTGCTGTGTCTGCCTGCTGTTGATGTGGCGTCGCTGGTCTGGTTCCTGTAAAGCTTTGTCACAACAACTTGTTAATTGATGTTTTTATTTATTTATTTATTTAATGCATTTTTATATAGCGCTGACTTTACCCGAAGGTGTCAGAGCGCTGTACAATAGAACCAGTTACGTTACATGAGAAAAATGGTATAAAATAGAACGTTACAAAAATAAACAGGAGAGGTAGAGTAAAACCATATAGGCAATAACACAATATCAGACACAGCAATCAAGGGTGGGGAATGACCAAAAAGAGGTTACAAATTTACAGTGATGAACTAGCTTCCTGGAGGGGTCTGAGAATGAGGGTATTAGTTCTGGAAGTGTCTTTGAAGGAGAAGAGATTTGAGGTCCGCTTTGAAAATCTGGATGGAGGTAGTGGCACGGAGCAATGGCGGAAGCGAGTTCCAGATTCTCACCGCATTACCTGAGAACGATTGAGCCATCGATCTTTCCTTTTTGAAGGAGGGGGGCTCAAGCAGAAACTTTACTGCATTCCGAGAAGGTCTCAGAGCCTCCTGACATTTTCAGTTTATTCGCCAGGTAACGAGGGGAAGAAGTGTGCAAGGCTTTATGGGTGATGCAGGCAGTTTTATAAATGGATCTTGCCTCGATGGGAAGCCATCGAAGAGAAGACAGGATAGGAGTAATGTGGTCACTACGTTTGGATCCTGAAATAAAGCGAGCTGCTGAATGGAGGACGGATTTGAGGGGGAGAGGTGAGATTTGGGGTACGCCAGTCAGGAGAGAATTGCAGTAATCCAGTCTAGAGAGAACTAGCGAGTGGACCAATGTTTTTAGGTCTTTCTCCGGGAAGAACCGAAGGATCCCCCACAGAAGTCGCAGCTGGTAACGTGCGTTCTTAGCAATGGAGTTGATGTGGGAGATTAGGTTGAGTCTTTTGTCAAGTATGACACCTAGGGATTTAGCGCTGTCGACAATGACGGGTTTATTGTTGAGTAAATTCAGCTGATCCATCCAGGATTGAACCGGAGGAGGGGAGAGAGAGGTAGATAGGAGGAGGAATTCAGTTTTGGTGGGATTGAGAATGAGTTGGTGAACTAACATCCAGTTGTGAATAGAGTTGAGAGTAGAGTTGACTAGTGAAAGATCGTGTGCGGAAGACACCTTGAGGTAGATTTGGGTGTCATCCGCATAGAGATGGTAGTGGATCCCAGATTTACTAAGGAGGTTCCCCAAGGGTTCCAGATAGAGATTAAACAGAGTGGGTGCAAGGATAGAACCTTGAGGGATGCCTTGACCTACCGCCAATGGAGACGAAAGACTGTTCGCTATCTTGATCATTTGTGATCTGTCCGAGAGGAATGAGGCAAACCATTTAAGCACTGTGCCTTCCACGCCCATTCTCTGTTGAAGAATGTTGAGGAGGGTGTTGTGATTAACAGTGTCAAATGCTGCAGAGAATCAAGAAGAATCAGAAGGCACGATTCCCCAGAATCGAGTATATGCAGCGCATCATCAATCACTTGCAGCAGGGCTGTTTCAGTGCTGCAATTTTGGATGAAACCCGACTGGAACATGTCAAGGAGATTATTGTCCATAATGTGTAGGGAAAGATGTTTCGCAACACATTTTTCTGTGATTTTAGAAAGAAAAGGGAGGTTGGTGATGGGGCGGAAGTTGTTGAGGTCATTCGCATCTGCGGAAGGTTTTTTTAGAAGAGGGGTAACCTGTCCTGTTTTGAGGGCAGCAGGGAGGGAGCCTTGACTAAGGAAGAGGTTAACTAGTCTGGTCCAGTAAGAGAGAGTATTGGTGTAGAAATCAATGGTGATGCCACTGGGGATGGGGTCAGAGGAATGGTTGGAGGGTTTGGTTTCAAGGATGCATTTGAGGAGGTCATCTTCCGAGATGGCTGCAAAGTTCTGCCAAGTGACTAAGGATTTTCGTTCCTCAATGGGGGTGGGGTGGGTGACCTGATCCACTAGTGATTTTACCTTTTCATCAAAGAATAAAGCGAATTCTGCTGTTTTCTTTGAAGAATCCTCAGGCTTGATGGTTTGGGGAGAGCAGTTTGGGTTTTTGATGAGGTCAAAAAATGTTTTGGGTCTGTTCTTGGCTGAGTCGAGGAGGGATCTGAAATGTGATGCTTTTTCATGGAATATGTGCTTGTGGTATTTGGATCTTGCCGAACGTAAATGAGAGAGATTGGTGGTGGACGAAGATTGTCTCCACTGTTTCTCCAAGATTCTAAGGTTTTTCCTTTCATCATAGAGAGCTTTATTGAACCAAGGTGCAGAGGGGGTGGGTCTTTTCTTTTTGCTTTGGAGTGGAGCGACTATATCGATTTCGACTGCTAGGACTGAGAGGCAATGGGAGGTAAGATCATTGACATCCACGTTGGGGTCTAGTCTAGGAAGTGATTGCAATGCAGAGTCACACAGAGTGTCAAGATCAATGTTTTTGGTGTTGCGGAACCAGGTAGTTGCCCTTTTGGGTTGGCCGAGTGTAATAACGTGCGATAAGTGAAAACGGAAGGGAGTGAGGAAGTGGTCTGACCAGTCTACATGGACAAGGGGAGCAATAGTGAGCAGGTCTGCTTTGGATATGACAAGGTCCAGAATTGAGCCCTTAGAGTGTGTAGTTTCCGAACAGTGTTGGAAAAGATCATTGGCTGAGAGAAATGTGGCAAGCTTGTTGGCAGCCGAGTCTTCCAAAGAGCCCCAGTGTAGATTGAAGTCACCCAGGAAGATCTGTCTGTCACTTTGAGACAATTGGTCACTGATGAAGTCGGTGAGTTCCTCCAAAAGGGAGAGCAGTTTCCGGGTGAATGGTAGATGACATGGAACCTGAAGGGTGAACCCTGATACACTTGAAGTTCTAGGGATAGGCTTTCGAGTGTACGGAAGGAGGATGGAAGGAAGGACTTTAATTTAAAGGGAGTTTCTGAAAATGATAGCGACACCTCCACCAATTTTGTCAGTTCTGTCGTTTCTGAGGATGGAGTAGTCGGTAGGTATCAGAAGATCAAACAAAGTATGAGAGGAGTCATTGAACCAGGTCTCAGTGAGGAAGAGCATGTCAAGATTGTGATGGGTGATAGTGTCGGGAAATTTCCAGTTTGTGCTTGATTGCAGATCTGCAGTTGTGGAGCAAACAATGCAGCTCTGACGCAACTGTTTTAGAGATGGGGGAGGTTGGGCTATTAAGGGAGATGGGGATAAGATTCTTGTATGAGGGTGCCAGGGAAGACGAGGGGGCTGGAAGGATCTGACAGAGGAGATGGTCTGAATAGAGAATTGTGTGGGATTCTTGGGAGGGGAAAGTGGAGAGGGATTGATGTTGGTGGTCTTGTAGCTAGCCAGTAAATTGGCGATGTCTGCGGAGGACAGACCGCGGTTGGCTTTATTGGGGCGCGGGAGCAGGGAACTCCTCGGAAGGTTGTTAGGGAAGTGGGATAACTTAGCACTTAGAAGTGCGATGGACGAGACAAGCTGGGAAATGGAAGAGATGAGAGAATCGAGTTTATTTTCCAGGGAGAGGAGGGCTGAGCACGCAGTGTTGGGAGGCTCGTTGGTTAAGGGAGGGAGTGCAGTAGGCGAGGGAGGACAGGGAGAGGTGATTAAGGGAGGGAGTGCAGTAGGCGAGGGAGGACAGGGAGAGGTGGGGGAATGGGGGGTATTGGGGTGCAGGGGTCGAAGGTAAGGGACGATGGTGGTAGAGAGGAGTGGATGGTGTTATAGTGATATTTTTACTGGTGTTGAGCATAGGGGTAGAGTAGAGATCAAAAGGGGAGGAGGCAGTTGAGGAGTAGAGAGGGGAGGCGGGGTGGAGTGGGAGGGCGGGGGTTTAAAAGAAGGCCGGAGATATGGGAGGAAGAGAGGAGAGGGGCTGTACAAGTAGGGGGAAGGAGGGGGGCAAAGGAAGGCCGGGAGATATGGGAGGAAGAGGGAGAGGGGGCTGTACAAGTAGGGGAAGGAGGGGGGCAAAGGAAGGCCAGGGGTAAGAGGAGAAGAGAGGAGACTGGGATGTACAGGGAGGGGAGGGAGGAGGGTCAAAGGAAGGCCAGAGGAATGGGGAGAGGAGAGGAGAAAGGTGCTGGATAGGTACTGTATGCTAGGAAAGGTGTATGTAGGGGAAGAGGCACCAGGCAGAGATGGGGGCATTGGGATAAGTGGAAGTTGGAGGGGAGTATGGGACTGTAGGGTCAGAGGGAGGGAAGAGGGTGGAATTACCGATAGGGGAGACAGGGTTGCAAAGCATAGGAGGAGTAAGGGGAGGTAGAAGAGAGATGGAAGGTGAAGGAGAAGAATTAAGGATACGTGGGAAGGGGGAGCGGAAAGGGATGAGGAGAAGGAGAAGGGAGGAGGAAAGGGGGAGGGTAGGGAAAGTTGACCGGTGGACCAGGTTGTAAGATAGGTGGATTAAGTAGGGGAGATGGGTAGGAATAGGGGATTAGGGGGGCGGGAGATGGCATTGGAATATTGGCAAGATGCAGGGTGGGGAGGGGAAGCCGGAGGTAAAGCAGATGAGATAGGGGGAAGATCAGATTGGGAAGGGGGAAGAGTGGAAGAGTGGAAGAGGAGGGACCAAGGGAAGGGGGGGACAAGGGATAGCCCTGTGTCTCCCGGGAGAGCGGCCTGAAGGACGATAGGGGGGTATTGGGGGAAGAAAGGGAGAAAGGAGAGGAGCTAGCAGAAGAAGAATCAAGGGAGATCGTAATTGGAAGGGTGGGATGAAGGGAGTGGAAGAGGTGGTCAAAGAGAGAGACAGGAGTCAGTAGCTTGGATCATGACAGTGCCATTGTTATAAAGTGTAATGGTGAGGGAACCATTAAAACAGGTGGAGGGGGAAATTTTTAGCCACTGCCCATGTGGGATAGAGGAGGAGGAGGAGACGTTGAAGGAATTGAAGAAGCAGGTGGACCAGGCAGGGATGTCGTGAGTGAAGAAAATGAGGTCATTTTTTTTAGCTTCCCTAGATGCCCATTGTGGAATTGGTCAACAAAGAGGGAATCAGGGAATTGTTCAATGGTGTTATGCTTAAATCGTTTTGCTGCTACTTTGGACAGATTGGGGAGGTAAATAACTTTGAAGCAGTTAACTCCAGATTTAATTCGAATGGGAGCCATGGTAGGGGGATGAGGTGATGGGGGATGGGTTTGGGGGTAGAAGAAGGGGCCACTATGGTGGCGAAAGTGCAAAGAAGTATAATAAGAGGAGTGAGCATATTCCGGAAATCGAGTGAAAATGATCCAGGAGAGGTGTGGTCAGATCAGGACCAAAAGGAGGTACTATTGGCCACCGGAGGTGCGTCAGCTGACAAGTAAAGGAGAGAAGACCGGACTGATGACTGACCAAACCGTTCCAAGATGGCTGACGTATTTGCTCATCCAGTGCAGCGGTTCGTGGAGTCCCTCCTTTGTTTTCAGGAATCGACAAGGAGACCATTTTGGAGAAGGTATCTAACACGGCTGAAGACATGCAAGAAAGCATATTCCATTTAATAGAGGAGCTCATATGAGTGGTAGGGGAGAAACAGCAACAGAATCTTTTAGGTGAATCCAGTAATCAGAGCATAAATGTCTTTAATGGAGGACTCAATTGATTTAGAATGGAGGAATGAGGTGAGTTGCCATATCCAAGATGGCCGCCACCGATTGATACACCAATCCTCTTTCTATTTCCATAAACTATTACTCAGGTAGGAAATAAGGTTTTCTTAGCCCTGTCAAAGATGGCCACCATGTTAATGGGAGCGCCTGAGGACTTCATAACATTTGTGTACAACTTTGGTGTAAGGTGACCCAAAGGTTATTGCAAGTGGAGGAAGTGTGCTTGTGTATGCCTGCATAAACTGTAAGCCAGTGGTGTTTCAAAAGCCTAAAGTAAAGGCAGGATGCTTAGTATATTATTACACGAAACATCCATTGGCAAAAAAGTGGTAACGCTGTAGTTTTTAAGCAGCAGTCAAGGCAGTGTGTTTAATGAATAAAAAAATGGGAACAAAGCGTTTGAAATAAACCTAATCGCAGGTTGGCCAACTCAAATGTCGATGCTTAGAAGGTTGACGAACTAACCTGAGTTTACATTGCGGTTGTTAAAAAGAGTGAGGCAGAAAGAGAAACAACAATATTCACACATGAAATACGAAGGGGTGGGGGTGGAGAGAGCGTAATATAACAGTGCGCTATAGTTTTTTTGCTTACAGCGAGCTCATGGGCGGCTGCGTTGATATTTCTGTATACATAAAGGCTTGTTCTGCTCCCCTCCATCCCCCTCCCTTGGCCGCCTGCTTGCTTTGTGTGTGAGTGAGAGGAACGGAGCAGGGCGAGGGAGAGAGAGAGAGAGAGAGAGAGTGCGAGTGCGTGAAAGGACCACTTCTTGTAAATGGGGTAAATAAATGTGTGGCTTACCTGCCCTATCGCATGGTATATGTTTTGCAAGTAAAATTGCTTGTTGAGATACTTTTTGCAATAAGCGTTCCACCACACTCCGGCAAAAATTAAGCCCCTGTATAGCATTTATTGTAGATAGATCTGCAAGTTACATAAGTGCTAATAACATCTGAAGTGATCAGCATGTTATAAATTGGAGAAGGGAGAAGAAAAGGGGATGATACAAACAGATGAAGTGGGATGGAATTATAGAACGGGGGACCGAGGGAGAGAAAGGGGGAAAAAGAAAGAAAGAGAGAAAAAGAGAGAGAGAAAAAGAGATAGAGAGAGAGAGCAGTAGTTTGAGAAGAAACGTGAGAAAGAGAGCAGGAGAAAGAGTGAAAGGGAGTATGTGGGAAAATGTGAGAGTGAGACAGAAAGAGAAAAACAATATTCACACATGAAATACGAAGGGGTGGGGGTGGAGAGAGCGTAATATAACGGTGCGCTATAGAAGCCAGTGGAGGGTAGGGCTGGGGCACAGTCAATGCATTATTGTCGCAGAGTCTGTGTGATTTTTGTTTGAAAGGCGTTTATGCTGGGTGATAAGCGTTCCGCCACACACTGGTAAAAATTAAGCCCCTGTCAGCTTTCATTGTCGATAGATCTGCAAGTTACATATGCGCTAATAACATCTGAAGTGAGCAGCATGTTATAAATTGGAGAAGTGACAAGAAAAGGGGATGATACAAACTGATGAAGTGGGATGGAATTAGAGAACGGGGAAGAGAAAGGGGGGAAAAAAGAAAGAAAGAGAGAGAGAGATAGTGAGCAGGAGTTTGAGAAGAAACATGAGAAAGAGAGCAGGAGAAAGAGTGAAAGGGAGTTTGTGGGCAAATGTGAGATTGAGACAGAAAGAGGGAAAGAAAGATACAACAAGAGAGTGAATGTAAGAGAAAGGCAGTGAGATAGAATGTGAAAGAGAGGAAGAGTTTGTGCTTGCTGTCCTAGCCCCCTACTTTGCACTTTGTGCTACGTAAAAATGTTGCATTGTTCTATTTTATCCCGATTTTTGCTTTCAGCGAGCTGGTGGGTGGCTGCGTTGATATCTCTGTATACATAAAGGCTTGTTCTGCTCCCCTCCCATCCCCCTCCCTTGGCCGCTTGCTTGCTTTGTGTGTGAGTGAGAGGAAGGGAGCAGAGCGAGGGAGAGAGAGAGAGTGAGAGTGCCTGAAAGGACTACATCTTGTATATGGGGTAAATAAATGTTTGGTTTACCCGCCCTATCGCATGGTATATGTTTTGCAGGTAAAATTGCTTTTGGACATACTTTTCCGTAATAAGCGTTCCTCCACACACCTGTTAAAATTAAGCCCCTGTACAGCATTTATTGTGGATAGATTGGCAAGTTACATACGCGCTAATAACATGTGAAGTGATCAAAAGGTTATAAATTGGAGAAGGGGCAGAGTTAATGGCTGCAGCGGTAGCCAGCATGAACACAAACAGCACAGTTGGGTAGACAGGTTTGTTGGCTTTGATGTTTGTTGCGCGTAGTGAAATGCATTTTTTGATTTTAGCGTTGCATTATTGTCGCAGAGCCTGTGTGATTTTATGGCTGAAAGGCGTTTATGCTGGGTGGCCGGCTCAGTTGTGACACGGGGTGCAGTCATTAGATTTGTGCAGCAAGTGCGCAACCCACCATGCTATTTGTTTGGCGTGTTGTTTTGTACAGTGATCTAACAGGGTACCCAGCTTGCAGGACGTTATTTAACAGGAGCGAATTGATTTATTGTGTTTACCTATGGTAGCGCTTCGCATAATGGTGTGATAATCTAAGCGCTTGAAAGTATGATCAGTGAATATTAACGTTTACAATTAGTATAAAAGGTTTGCAGGAGCCAATGTGCAGTGACTCCGGAACGGGAATTTACCTTTATTTTGCGGGGTTAATTTTACTCCTAACCATGCATGGCTTACTCCGTTAAAATATCTTGGCAAGCGTGCAATAAATACAATTGCATATTAAACAGAAGCCTTCCCTGATACTGGAGAGAAACAAGAATATTCACACATGAAATAGGAAGGGGTGGGGGTTGAGAGCGCGGGAGAGGAGAGAGAGTGAGAGCGAGAGATTTTTAAATACCTAATATTTGTAAGAGACACGTGAAGGTTAAACACGCAACAGACTTCTTAGCAAGAACTGCCGCGAATGCAAAAGAAGGTAAGGTTTGGGAAAATAGGCGGCAATGATTACCCCCCTGTGCTGTTGCTGACAGCGCAGGGGGGTAATGTGTGCTGTGTATGCCTGCATAAACTGTAAGCCAGTGGTGTTCCAAAAGCCTAAAGTAAAGGCAGGATGCTTAGTATATTAATACACGAAACATCCATTGGCAAAAAGTGGTAAAGCTGCAGTTTTTAAAGTGGTAAAGCTGCAGTTTTTAAGCAGCAGTCAAGGCAGTGTGTTTAATGAATAAAAAAAGGGGAACAAAACGTTTGAAATAAACCTAATCGCAGGATAGATTTTTTGCTTTCAGCATAAAGGATATTCAGAGTGGTAATGTCTCATGCAAGTGACTATTATTTCACTTGGAAGACCGAAATGAAAAGAAAAGTTAGGAATGTTTTTTTAATTGAAAGGCAATATTTCGTTATTTATTAAATTGAGAGAGTGAGAAACGGAATTAGAGAGGAGAGAGAGAGAACCTTTAAACCTAGTTAGTGTGAGTTGCAACTAAGCAGAAAAAAAAGACCTAAAAAAACAAAGCCCGTTTCCCTTGCGTGCTGCGAGCAGGCACCATCTGTTTCCAAGTTAATTAGAAACAGATGGTGCCAAAGCTCGTGCCCGCAAGTGAATCGCCAAACGTGCACGCATTGCCATTAAAAGCAATGCAATGCGTGCCACGTTTAGGCCTGAAAGCTGAATCGATGACTAAAGGTCCCCTCCTAATCAGCGCATGCATGCTGCGTAGGCGAGACCTAACAAGGATTAGAACGTAAAACGGCTTCCTGTGAGCCGAGGATTTCAGCGAGCGCTTCTGGGCGTCAGGAGACGAGGCCTACAGAGGCAGGCGCTACCCTCGGGCACCTACTTGTCTGCCAGCCAGCCTGCCTGGCTCCCCTCTCTGCGTTGCCCTGTCTGCCTGTTTGCCTGCCTTCCAGCCACCTTGTCTTCTGCCGGGCTCGTCTGCCTGCCTCACAACCGCCCTCGCTGCTGGGCCTCTCTGACAGCCTCCCTATCATCTTCCGAGCCTGCCTCCCTGTCTTTTGTCGTCTGCCGAGCCTGCCTCCAGCCTCCCTGGCTTCTGCCTCCCTGCCGCACAGCCTCCATGGCTTCTGATGGCCTACCTGCCTGCGTCCCTAACATCTGTTTTCTACCTCCCGGCCTCCCAGCCTTCTTCCGGGCCTGCCTCCCTATCTTCTGCCTCCCTGGATTCTGATGGCCTGCCTCCCTATCTTCTGCCTCCCTTGCTTCTGATGGCCTGCCTCCCTGCCTCCCTGGCTTCTAATGGCCTGCCTTCCTACCTCCCTGGCTTCTGATGGCCTGCCTCCCTACCTCCCTGGCTTCTGATGGCCTGCCTCCGTACCTCCTTGGCTTTTGATGGCCTGCCTCCCTACCTCCCTGGCTTCTGATGGCCTGCCTCCCTACCTCCCGGCTTCTGATGGTCTGCCTCTCCTACCTCCTTGGCTTTTGATGGCCTGCCTCCCTACCTCCCTGGCTTCTGATGGCCTGCCTCTCCTACCTCCTTAGCTTTTGATAGCCTGCCTCCCTACCTCCCTGGCTTCTGATGGCCTGCCTCCCTACCTTCCTGCCTTCTGCCGGGCCTGTCTGCCTCTCTCGTCACCGCTGCTTGCCAAGAGGCAGCTTTTCCTGTCCTAGTGCCTAGATGTTGTCTGTAGCGTTTTAAGGTGCTCAGAGACTCGCATGTGTTTATGTATGCAGTAATGTATAGACATACACACATTTGTATGCGTACACCTACACACACATGCTAGCATGCATCTATACAAGCATTTTCATACAATTGCACACGCACGTGTTAAACACGCATACATGCTTAAAAGTTCACACCTTTATTAATCGTAAATATGCTCGCGCGCGCACATTAACACTCATGTGGAAACGCGTAGATAAATGCTCATATAATCATGCTTTAAATGGGCCGGTACTCACCGGTACTGAGTACCGGCACTTCTTAAATTTATCACTCTGAGTACCGGCACTTCTCTACTGCCGAGGAGAGTACCGGTACTCATGAAAAGGTAGGCTCATTGGACGAGAGTGCTAATGAGCAGGAGTGGAACGTGTCTGGCAGCCAAGGCGTCGTTTCTGTAGCCCGATCTGAGCCCCAGCTGAGCTATTCAGCAGGGCTCATTTGAATAATGTCGGGTGCTCACTATCACGCTGTGCTTGACAAAGCAGGGTCGAGATTCATTTTACCTGCTAGTGTGCGCGTGTGATTTTCAAAGCGCAGCACTTCAGGTAGTGAAACGTCAGTGCAGGGTAATACTTTAAACATAGAAATTTTTATCAGGGGCAAGGGGGCGTATTCTCACACTTCCCGTACTTTCTCTCGATCGGAGGGTTAATGCCCAGACAATGAGATCGAAGAGGCCCCTGGAGCACTAATCTAACTGCTTTCTGCACTGAAGCACCTACCTTCCTATCGCCAAATGCCTCAATTACCCGGTCTGTGCATAGAAGGCTTTCTTATATGCCAAAGAAGCTCAAAACTAGCGCCGCCAACACTGCTTGCTGTTACTGTTCCCCGGGTCACGTCAGGTCCCACATGGACACACTGCGGCGGAGGAGCCTTGTCCGGTCGGCGCCCATGCTGTGGCAGGATGTTGCATTTCCTGCCTGCCAGCCGGGTCCCAGGGCACCCAGGAATTCCCCTGCTGCATGGAGTTAAAGGAGGAAGCTGGTGTTCGAGAATCGATCACCTGCTCACCTCCTTCTGACCTCGACATGATGTGCTATTGCTGTGCCCAGCCCAGCAGAGCCCAACTTCTGCCCCAGACTCACCACGCCAGCGTGAGTCTCATAGTGGGAGCAGATGGCACAGGCTGAGACACTGCAGCAGGGCTCGCTGTCTGACTCTCTGAAGAAGTGACAGGCTAGCGATCCACTTGGTGCCACGCCTGCAGCTCCTCTCCGTGGATCATTCTGACAGCTGTAAAGAGATTCAGGTAAGTCAGATATTAATTTAATAATCTCCTGCCGCTGACATTTAAAATGTTTGTTACGAAAATGATTAGGTGGCTCCAGCACGGCATAGGGCCTTGCAAATGGGCACACTAGAGTTGTCTGTCTGAGCTGAGTTTTGTCTAAACTAGCAGTTTTGCTGATTTATTAGTAGTGCAAAGTGTTTAACATCCCTGCTTGACAGTGACACTACGAAGCAGCACCTTTTATTTTCTCAGCACAGTTAGACTTGCTAAGTCAGAGATAAGTCATGTGATTATTGTTCCCGCTGGAGAGAGGTCAGTGTTTTCTCTACTGGCAGTTTTCACTCTCACCATTAAGTAGCGTGGAGGGTTAATATGCCTCCTTCAAAAAAGCATATTGTATTGTACTGTATTGAATGTGGATAGCTCAGTGAGTTGCTGTTTTTGTCACAGAGATCCCTTTGTTACATGTGGTTTGGCTGCATCTGAAGCTGAGGTTGGGGTGGAGGGTGCTGATTTTTTTTTTTTTATTAAATAATAGCTTCAAAAGCACCTGCTGCAGAGTTTGACTTCCTTGTTGCTCAAATGAGTGTGATTTCTGATATTTGTCTATTTCCATTGACTTCATTCCATGATTTTGGTCGCAAGAAAGTGCCACACTAAGGGGCCGATTCCGATCTCGGCCGGTAGGGCTCCGAATCGGATTCGGCTTAACCGGATCCGATTCGGAGCCCTATTTCCCGACCGAATCATACGCGCGTCCGGGCGAGCGAGTACGATGCATATTCGCCGAGCGACTCGTCCGGGCATCCCGACCGCTCCGACCGACTCGTTCCCGGGTCTAACCGCACCGACCGACTCGCTCGGACTCGACTCGCACCGCGCAATGGAGACGATCCCCGGCCGGGTAAGTACGATGCGCGCCGTGAGCAGTCCGACCGAGCCGCGCACTCCGGCTCGAAAGAGCTGTCGGAGCCGTACTTTGGGGGACCGTGTCGGACCCCCTGTACGCGTAGCCGCGCGAGTCGCACAGAGGGGACCTATGGGTCCCCCTACCTGTGCGTGTACTGGCGCGAATCGCTTCGCCGCGTACACACTGTAGGGGGCGCACTTGTCCGCCATCGCACCCATTGAGTCAATGGGAGCCCGCGTACGCGTTGTACGACAGGCTCCCATTGACTTCAATGGAGTCCGACCGACTCGAGTCCGATGGCATACGTGCGCATCGTACTCGTTCGGTCGGACTGCACGGGTCCGATTCGGTCGGAAATCTCTCCGGGTCCGGCTCGGTCGGAGAGATTTCCGGCCCGAATCGGAATCGGCCCCTAAGTGTTACACATCTAGTTGTTGCCTGACTCTCGTAAATCCACTGAATCTATGAAAATGTCACACATAAGCAGTTTGAAATATTAGCAGCTATACTCAAATGGGTGTCATTTCTGATATTTATATGATTCCCTCGTCTTCATTGCTTAATTTTGCTAGCGAGAAAGTGTCACTCATAGTCGTTGAAATGTCACTCATAATTACAATGAAAATATGAAAATGTCACACATAGCAATCTGAAACCTTGGCAGCTATGGGGTCCATTCAGGCCCTGTGCTGTCAACCACATTCACACTATCCTCTGCATTTGCGCAAACACAGGAATCATGGCAGTCCCCTGGCAGTGGCAATTAAAAGAGCCATGGTGAAGAGTATAACATGGCTTTTAACATACCGGGGTCTTTTGTGTGTCTGCTTATGTTTGTGTGTTTGCCTGCATTTGTATGCCTGTTTTTTGTAAGAAAAAAGCGAGAGAGAGAATCAAGACACTCTCAGGAGGTATTTTAAAGAAAATGGGTGGCACTTTGTGTGTACATGTCTGCTCGGCGACAAAGGTTCATAAATAACGTAGTAGGGAGGGTTGGTGGGTGAGTGAGTGAGTGGATGGATGAGTGAACAAGGGTGATTGTATAAATGGTTGAATGGATGGATGAGTGGATGGATGGATGAGTGAATGGATGGATGGGTGAAAGAGGGTGGATGATTGGATAAAAGGGCGGATGATGGGTGGATAAGTGAAAGATTGGATGGATGAATGAAAGGGTGGATGATGGATGAGTGAAAGGAGGGATTGAGTGAAAGGGTGGATGGAATGAAAGGGTGGATGGTATAAAGGAGTGAAAGGGTTGATGGATAGATGAGCGAAAGGATTGATGGATGAGTGAAAAAGTGGATAAAGAAATGGATGAGTGAAAGGATGAATGGATAGGTTTAAAGATGGATGGATTGTTGGATAGGTTTGGATATGAAGGGTGGACAGACGGAATGGTGAAAAACTAAATGATGGATGAAAAACTGAATAGATGACAGAATATAAAGGGTAAATGGTGGACATCAGCAGGTAAATGGTAGGATGAAAGGATGAATGGATAGATTGATGGGAGACAAGAGATATCTTCTGGGGAAGGTCATGATTTGCTTCATTTGCTTGGTGCCATAAGAGCTTTGGTTCGAAGTGGGGGTGTTTTCAGTTTCTTCCTACTCACGTGCTCAAAAATATATAGTATTGTGCCAAACAGCAATTAACAGTATGGCATTAAGAAGGTGCAACTATTGCAAAAAAAAGGAAATGTTAACATATCATCGCATTTCTCTTTCATTTTGTGGAATGAGTTAACCTGCTTTGTTTATATAAACACATTTATCATGTGTTTTGGTGTGTGCTGCAACTATTATAGAAGTCGTTAAGTATCATCATGTCTTGCCCTTAGCCCCGCCCCTAGCCCCGCCCACTCACTACACCTCTAGCTCATGTTAATGAGTACCTGCACTTATTTTTTCTAATTTAAAGCACTGCATATAATTACGTACATACATGCACATACACATGCATAAAACACAAATATGTGTCTGCATACATACACTCATGCATTCCTACATAATACCATGCACAGAAATACATGCCTACATGCATGCATACATAAACATACTCTAACTATGCGAACATGTATGTACACATACATGTATACATTAACACACAAATTCATACCAAAATGCACACGTTGTTACGTGCTTATATGTACACACAAACACGCATATAGTAAGACATACATAAAACTCCTGTCTCCCTCAGTCACACATATGGAGACATACAAGAGTACACGAACACATGCATGCTTTCCCAACACTCCAGCACATGCACACACATGGATGCAGAATTGCTCAGGACGGCTGCAGTATGCATGCACTGATGGGATGTTTCCTCAAACTGCCCAGACTCTGCCCTGCTCTTTAATCTGCCGTGTCTCTTCGGACACAGGGACTCTGTATGGAATGCTCCCCCATGCCTCCCCTCCCTCGGGCCTGTGGTGGCTTGAAGTCCCTGCTTCACCGCGCTGGACGCAGACAGCGCTTAGCTACAGGTCTATGTGCTGCGCCGCTTTAGAACCAGCACACACAGGGGTGGTTGTGTTAACAAACATGTCTCACGCTGTGCTCCGCAGGGTGCACAGATGGTGGACGCTACACGAGCTGAGCGTGGGCAGGATGCAGATATTAGAGACCGAGTCCTGGACGCACCCCCCCCCTTTAGTCAGATGCTGCAGGTGGCGCAGGTGCTTGGGGCCCATCTCTATTATGAATTTACTTTCTGTCCTCATCCCATTTTCTGGAAAGTTTCCTGCACAAAGTGCATGTTTGTTACAACTAGCACGCTCTAGTTTGTCTGGAGCGCGTCAATGCCTTGTCAGGGGTAGTAAGCCCTACATACATGCAATTTCAAGGCTTTTTCGGTTTACGGTCCCGTTTCACCCCCGCGGCGGGGGCACTGGGCGGTGCCACCTGAAATTCACACATTATATTCACGCTCCTCGGTATCATTCAGGCTGTTGTTCTGGAGAGAGGATGTGAGGTTACGGTCGATAAGGATGGGTGAAAGGGCGGATGATGGCATAGGGGGGCACTAGCAGCAAAAAAGGAAGGGGGTGAGGAGGCGATTTCACGTAGCAGAAAATACTTTAATATAAAAAAGGGAAATGAAAAATGGCTAGGAAGCGGCTCCTGGTGCACTGCTGCTCGGGGGATGAAGTCCACTTTAGTCCTGAGGACCTCAGGACACAAGAGGACCTCATCACCCCACCAGCAGTGCGCCAAGAGGCGCGTTTGCAGATTGGTGTAAAAAGGGGCATGGCCTCGGACCACCTCTCTGAAATCCAGCTGTGTGGGGCTTACTGGAGGTACCTGGTGGGCTAGTTGGCCCCCAGGGACCCTCAGTATTCAAGGGGACTTAATTCCCCAACCCAGAACGCACCAGGAGGTGTGTCTGCAGAGTGGTGGAGAAAGGGGGCGTGGCCTTTGTCCACCTCTCAGCAATCCCACTGTGTGGGGCTTACTGGAGGTAAGAGGTAGGCTAGTTGGTCCCTAAAGGACCCCCAGCAGCGAAGGGGACTTCAATCCCCATCCAAGAGCGTGCCAGGGAGCGCGTTTGCAGAGTGGTGGGCAAAGGGGGCATGGCCTGTTATGAGAACTTAGCAATCCTGCTGTGTGGGACTTACTGGAGGTAATAGGAGGGGTAGTTGTCCCCCAAGGTTGTTGTTGGGGGCCAACTACCCCTCTTGATACCTGTAGTAAGTCCCACACAGTAGGATTGCTAAGACGTCTAAGGAGGACATGCCCCCCTTTCTCCACCACTCTGCAAACGCACCTCCTGGCAGACTAAGGGATGGGGGATGAAGTCCAATTTACTCCTGAGGGACTTTGGGGCCCAAGAAGCCCTCTTGGTACCTCCTCTAAGTCCCATGCAGCGGAATTCCTGAGCGCTGGTCGGAGGCCCAGCACCCTTTCTCCACCACTCTGCAAACGTGACTACTACTTAAAGAAGCATCTTTCTGCACCTCTGACTTAGAGGTAGTTTTAATTCCCCTGCCCTATTATGTAGTAGGGCCTTACAGACGAGGTCATGCCAATCACAGGGGTACCCCAACGCATAGTGTTCCCTAGTGTATGTAGGTGTCTTCACTGTATTCTAAGTGTCTTTTAGCATAGCACTGGCTCTAGGCCTGGTTAGTCAGAGTCAGTTACCACCAGTACCTGTCAGCAAAAAGTTGGGGGCACAGGATGACTTTGCAGCAAGGCCTCTTTCTGCTCCTCTGTTGATTCTTTGTGCACATCTCTTGCTTCTTTCTGCACCTTTCTTCCTCTTTCTGCACTTGTCCTACCTCTGTAGGCATAGTTAGAAATTAGCATTTAAAAAACCTTTGAAATTCACTGAAAAAACCACAGGTTTCAGGGACGTTATAGTTAGAAATTAGCATTTAAAAAACCTTTGATATTCACTGAAAAAACCATAGGTTTCAGGGACGTTATAGTTAGAAATTAGCATTTAAAAAACCTTAGAAATTCGCTGAAAAAACCACAGGTTTCGGGGACATTATAGTTAGTTGGACATTTCACTCGTACAAAACCAGAGAAATTCAGCCGTTATAGTTAGTTCAGCTAACTATAACTCGCGCCCCCGAAAATGCACTGCTGATGACGTAACATATTACATCACTCATGACATGGTCAGTGACATCACTGATGACATCACTGATGACATCTCAAATGACATCACTGATGACATCACTGATGACATCATCCAAGTGATAATCTGATGCACCTCCTCTTACCCTAATATAACCTTTGATACACCCACTCTAAAATACAGACTACCATTATCGAAGCCATAGACACACCAATACCAGTTAATACATACCCACTCACTGATTCCTAGGTCTACACACACATCCACTCATTCACCCATACAGTCACTCATACAGTCACTCACACATCGCCACTCAACCATAGAGTTACTCACACACCTAGTGAATCATGCAAAGAATCATTCACACTCCCATGTACTCACCTATACAGTTATACACACACACCTCCTCACTTATTCATACAGATACTAACACATACTTACTCTCTTATACAATCACTGATACAAGCACACACTCATCCATACAACAACTCTCACAATCACTCACTATCACATATAGTGATGTATATACTCCAACACTCACATATACTGCCTTTCACATATGTAGTTACTCACACATGTACCACTGAGACATCCATTCACTCACCAATACACCCATACACACACTCACCCACACATACAGCCCTTCACAGATGCACTCTTGAACCCATACACCCAGTGAATTACCCCCTCACACATCTATGCACAGAGTCACACCCCCCCACCCACCCATACAGATACTCAGACAACCAATCAATAACCCATATAGACACTCATTTAGCTACTCACCAACCCATGCAACCGCTTACACACCAACTGACAAACTAAACTGTGTGAATGTCTGTATCAGTCACTAACCCATGCATTCAGTAAGACACATTTAATCACTCACTTATACAGTCAGTCACGCACCTACTAAATCATCCATTCAGACACTCAAACACCCACTCATACTTCAATACACCTTGGCATATATATATATATATAAAAACATATTTAAACTTTACAGAAACACACAGTCACTGGATGATGTCATCAGTGATGTCATTTGAGATGTCATCAGTGATGTCATCAGTGATGTCACTGACCATGTCATGAATGATGTAATATGTGATGTCATCAGCAGTGCATTGTGGGGACGCAAGTTATAGTTAGCTGAACTCACTATAACGGCCGAATTTCTCTGGTTTTGTATGAGTGAAATGTCCAACTAACTATAACGTCCCCGAAACCTGTGGTTCTTTCAGTGAATTTCTAAGGTTTTTTATATGCTAATTTCTAACCATTACGTCCCTGAAACCTATGGTTTTTTCAGTGAATATATATATATATATATATATATATATATATATACACATATATATATATATACACACATATATATATATATATATATATATATACACATATATATATTGCTACCAGGTTGTCCTGTGCTAGAAAGCGCTACACCACAGAGGATTGTTTCAACAGAAACTTTATTGTAGAACCGGCGAGGCTGCCCCAAATTTACAACCGTGACGCGTTTCGGAGCTGCCTGCTCCTTCTTCATAGGGTTATGTTCTGTCAGTCCACGGCAGGCACTTCGATGCATTTATATTCAGCATACTTCATTATTGGCTCTCTGGTGAGCTTTCACAGGTGAGTAATTAACAGCTGCCTTCTGGGAATCGTAGTGCACACGCTTTTTCCCATCTGGTGGGGGCCGCTTCATTACAGTCCATTATTCATTCAAATGCCCTCCAGTGGGCTTTGGGGCAGATAAGTCGGTTTAATTTGCAGCTTTCCTCTGTGCTGGCTGGGCTCGGAGGATTACCGAACCCACAGTCCCACAATTTCGGATGGGCGGTGCAGCTTTCGGCGGCCGGACTGCCGCGTGAAATATTGCTACCAGGTTGTCCTGTGCTTGAAAGCGCTACACCACAGAGGATTGTTTCAACAGAAACTTTATTGTAGAACCGGCGAGGCTGCCCCAAATTTACAACCCTGACGCGTTTCGGAGCTGCCTGCTCCTTCTTCATAGGGTAATGTTCTGTCAGTCCACGGCAGGCACTTCGATGCATTTATATTCAGCATACTTCATTATTGGCTCTCTGGTGAGCTTTCACAGGTGAGTAATTAACAGCTGCCTTCTGGGAATCGTAGTGCACACGCTTTTTCCCATCTGGTGGGGGCCGCTTCATTACAGTCCATTATTCATTCAAATGCCCTCCAGTGGGCTTTTAGGGCAGATAAGCCGGTTTGATGTGCAGCTTTCCTCCGTGCTGGCTGGGCTCGAAGGATTCCCGAACCCACAGTCCCACAATTTCAGATGGGCAGTGCAGCTTTCGGCGGCCGGACTGCCGCGTGACATATTGCTACCAGGTTGTCCTGTGCTTGAAAGCGCTACACCACAGAGGATTGTTTCAACAGAAACTTTATTCTTCAACCGGCGTTCCTGCCCCAAATTTTCAACCCTGACGCGTTTCAGAGCTGCCTGCTCCTTCTTCATAGGGTAATGTTCTGTCAGTCCACGGCAGGCACTTCGATGCATTTATATTCAGCATGCTTGGCTCTCTGGTGAGCTTTCACAGGTGAGTAATTAACAGCTGCCTTCTGGGAATCGTAGTGCACACGCTTTTCCCCATCTGGTGGGGGCCGCTTCATTTCAGTCCATTATTCATTCAAATGCCCTCCAGTGGGCTTTTAGGGCAGACAAGCCGGTTTGATGTACAGCTTTCCTCCGTGCTGGCTGGGCTCGAAGGATTCCCGAACCCACAGTCCCACAATTTCGGATGGGCAGTGCAGCTTTCGGCGGCCGGACTGCCGCGTGACATATTGCTACCAGGTTGTCCTGTGCTTGAAAGCGCTACACCACAGAGGATTGTTTCAACAGAAACTTTATTCTTGAACCGGCGTGCCTGCCCCAAATTTTTCAACCCTGACGCGTTTCGGAGCTGCCTGCTCCTTCTTCATAGGGTAATGTTCTGTCAGTCCACGGCAGGCACTTCGATGCATTTATATTCAGCATGCATTATTGGCTCTCTGGTGAGCTTTCACAGGTGAGTAATTAACAGCTGCCTTCTGGGAATCGTAGTGCACACGCTTTTTCCCATCCGGTGGGGGCCGCTTCATTTCAGTCCATTATTCATTCAAATGCTCTCCAGTGGGCTTTTAGGGCAGACAAGCCGGTTTGATGTGCAGCTTTCCTCCGTGCTGGCTGGGCTCGAAGGATTCCCGAACCCACAGTCCTACAATTTCGGATGGGCGGTGCAGCTTTCGGCGGCCGGACTGCCGCGTGAAATATTGCTACCAGGTTGTCCTGTGCTTGAAAGCGCTATACCACAGAGCATTGTTTCAACAGAAACTTTATTGTAGAACCGACGAGGCTGCCCCAAATTTACAACCCTGACGCGTTTCGGAGCTGCCTGCTCCTTCTTCATAGGGTAATGTTCTGTCAGTCCACGGCAGGCACTTCGATGCATTTATATTCAGCATGCTTCATTATTGGCTCTCTGGTGAGCTTTCACAGGTGAGTAATTAACTGCTGCCTTCTGGGAATCGTAGTGCACACGCTTTTTCCCATCTGGTGGGGGCCGCTTCATTTCAGTCCATTATTCATTCAAATGCCCTCCAGTGAGTAATTAACAGCCGCCGAAAGCTGCACCGCCCATCCGAAATTGTGGGACTGTGGGTTCGGTAATCCTCCGAGCCCAGCCAGCACAGAGGAAAGCTGCAAATTAAACCGACTTATCTGCCCCAAAGCCCACTGGAGGGCATTTGAATGAATAATAGACTGAAATGAAGCGGCTCCCAACAGATGGGAAAAAGCGTGTGGACTACGATTCCCAGAAGGCAGCTGTTAATTACTCACCTGTGAAAGCTCACCAGAGAACCAATAATGAAGCATGCTGAATATAAATGCATCGAAGTGCCTGCCGTGGACTGACAGAACATTACCCTATGAAGAAGGAGCAGGCAGCTCCGAAACGCGTCAGGGTTGTAAATTTGGGGCAGCCTCGCCGGTTCTACAATAAAGTTTCTGTTGAAACAATCCTCTGTGGTGTAGCGCTTTCAAGCACAGGACAACCTGGTAGCAATATTTCACGCGGCAGTCCGGCCGCCGAAAGCTGCACCGCCCATCCGAAATTGTGGGACTGTGGGTTCGGGAATCCTTCGAGCCCAGCCAGCACGGAGGAAAGCTGTACATCAAACCGGCTTGTCTGCCCTAAAAGCCCACTGGAGGGCATTTGAATGAATAATGGACTGAAATGAAGCGGCCCCCACCGGAGGGGAAAAGCGTGTGCACTACGATTCCCAGAAGGCAGCTGTTAATTACTCACCTGTGAAAGCTCACCAGAGAGCCAATGACATGCTGAATATAAATGCATCGAAGTGCCTGCCGTGGACTGACAGAACATTACCCTATGAAGAAGGAGCAGGCAGCTCCGAAACGTGTCAGGGTTGAAAAATTTGGGGCAGGAACGCCGGTTGAAGAATAAAGTTTCTGTTGAAACAATCCTCTGTGGTGTAGCGCTTTCTAGCACAGGACAACTTGGTAGCAATATGTCACGCGGCAGTCCGGCCGCCGAAAGCTGCACTGCCCATCCGAAATTGTGGGACTGTGGGTTCGGGAATCCTTCGAGCCCAGCCAGCACGGAGGAAAGCTGTACATCAAACCGGCTTGTCTGCCCTAAAAGCCCACTGGAGGGCATTTGAATGAATAATGGACTGAAATGAAGCGGCCCCCACCGGAGGGGAAAAGCGTGTGCACTACGATTCCCAGAAGGCAGCTGTTAATTACTCACCTGTGAAAGCTCACCAGAGAGCCAAGCATGCTGAATATAAATGCATCGAAGTGCCTGCCGTGGACTGACAGAACATTACCCTATGAAGAAGGAGCAGGCAGCTCCGAAACGCGTCAGGGTTGAAAAATATGGGGCAGGAACGCCAGTTGAAGAATAAAGTTTCTGTTGAAACAATCCTCTGTGGTGTAGCGCTTTCTAGCACAGGACAACTTGGTAGCAATATGTCACGTGGCAGTCCGGCCGCCGAAAGCTGCACTGCCCATCCGAAATTGTGGGACTGTGGGTTCGGGAATCCTTCGAGCCCAGCCAGCACGGAGGAAAGCTGTACATCAAACCGGCTTGTCTGCCCTAAAAGCCCACTGGAGGGCATTTGAATGAATAATGGACTGAAATGAAGCGGCCCCCACCGGATGGGAAAAGCGTGTGCACTACGATTCCCAGAAGGCAGCTGTTAATTACTCACCTGTGAAAGCTCACCAGAGAGCCAAGCATGCTGAATATAAATGCATCGAAGTGCCTGCCGTGGACTGACAGAACATTACCCTATGAAGAAGGAGCAGGCAGCTCCGAAACGCGTCAGGGTTGAAAAATTTGGGGCAGGAACGCCGGTTGAAGAATAAAGTTTCTGTTGAAACAATCCTCTGTGGTATAGCGCTTTCAAGCACAGGACAACCTGGTAGCAATATTTCACGCGGCAGTCCGGCCGCCGAAAGCTGCACCGCCCATCCGAAATTGTAGGACTGTGGGTTCGGTAATCCTCCTAACCCAGCCAGCACAGAGGAAAGCTGCAAATTAAACTGACTTATCTGCCCCAAAGCCCACTGGAGGGCATTTGACTGAATAATGGACTGAAATGAAGTGGCCCCCACCAGATGGGAAAAAGCGTGTGCACTACGATTCCCAGAAGGCAGCTGTTAATTACTCACCTGTGAAAACTCACCAGAGAGCCAATAATGAAGCATGCTGAATATAAATGCATCGAAGTGCCTGCCCTGGACTGACAGAACATTACCCTATGAAGAAGGAGCAAGCAGCTCCGAAACGCGTCAGGTTTGTAAATTTGGGGCAGCCTCGCCGGTTCTACAATAAAGTTTCTGTTGAAACAATCCTCTGTGGTGTAGCACTTTCAAGCACAGGACAACCTGGTAGCAACACATATATATATATACACATATATATATATACATATATATATATATATATATATATATATTACCTACTGGCGGTCGCCAGTAGGTAGTTATAGTTAGAACCTAGTTTCCATAGGAAAAGCATTTTTTGATTTGCTAATAACTTTGGCGTCGTTTGACGAATGTTCGCGAAATTCTCCAAAAAAAGGTCTATCCAGGTCAGCTCCTATCCTGAAAGTTTGGGGGTGATTTGTCAAGTGGGGGCTGAGAAAAAAGGGGGGTCCCAAAAAGTGTTTTCTCCATGTTAATTTCGAAATTTTAGCCAAGGCTACAGCTTGAACTGCGGAACGGAATTACACGAAATTTGGCAAAAAGGTAGCTCTTGGTTCAGAAAGCGACCTTTTTTTTAAATGGTGTAAATCCGTTCAGTAGTTGCTGAGAAATTCAAAAAATAAGAGTCAAAAAATCAATTTCCCATAGGTAATTTTAGCCAAGGCTACATCCCGAATTGCTGAACGGAATTACACCAAATTTGGCAAAAAGTTACTGCTTAGCTCAGAAAGCAACCTTTTTAAAAACACTTATACACCCACTCATTCTCATTCTTCAATACACCTTGGCATATATATAAATATAAAACATATTTTAAACTTTACATATTTAAACTTTACAGAAACACAGTCACTGGATGATGTCATCAGTGATTTCATCAGTGATGTCATTTGAGATGTCATCAGTGATGTCATCAGTGATGTCACTGACCATGTCATGAATGATGTAATATGTGACGTCATCAGCAGTGCATTGCGGGGCGCGAGTTATAGTTAGCTGCACTAACTATAACGCTGGAATTTCTATGGTTTTGTACGAGTGAAGTGTCCAACTAACTATAACGTTCCTGAAACCTATGGTTTTTTCAGTGAATATATATATATATATATATCACACACGATCTCTTCATCTGGGAAGCAAACAAGGGGACACAGCGGGGTCACCAGAAAAATCCATTTATTGAAGCAGTGACATGACGCGTTTCAGCGAGTATGCCTTTATCGAATGCCATTAACACCAGAAGTTCGCACCATCCAGCATTTTAAATGTGCTACCTTTCTCCTATTGGTGGAAGCACAGCTGGCCCAAGTCCGTTAAAAGAGCATCCTTGCAGCATTTCCTTGAGGACTGCAGTTCCCATCATACATCGTTTTCGAAGACTGGGTAAGTGTCTCTTTTGGGCCCCACTTGTTCTCATGGTGAGCGCAGACATTATTGCAGAACGTGGTTATGTGCAATTATTATAGTCCCGGTATACATTGCAGCAATGAATCTTTTTCTTGGCCCCCATACGTCCTGCCACGAATGCCGAGTTAAAGCACACCCGGAGACGTCAGTACAGTTACCACGCCTCTCCGTGTAGTCGCGGACTGTAGTTATACAGCAGTACCGTATATATATATATACGCCAGGTATATATCCATAGAAACTCTTCTTTAATCTCACCCAAGTCCGAGACAAATGTAAGGTGAGCACCGATTTACCTGGGTGGCGTTACTCACCGGTCTCGGATAGATCATATACATGCCCTTTATGATATTCAACATATTTCCTACTTTAGTTTGTTGAAGCGTTTTGCTTGGGAAGATGAGGCTATATCTTCTGTAAAGCCTTCTCATTCCTTCTTAAGTTGTGGTGTAACTTTCAATTGGGAACAGCTAGAGATTTGGAGTTTAGGCTCTCTGAACTCAGATTTTAATAACACGTCTTTTAGTAAAGATGGTTTTTAAATGGTGTTTTTGAAAATAGCACTTTTAGAAAGTGCGCATTTTCTTGCTTAACCATCCTTTGTACCGCTGCCTTTTTGTGTATTCAATGTCTGGTTTTGGAGTGACAAGAGATGGGGATGTGCATTCACTCTAGGCAGTCACAAGTGGGGTTGAGGTGTGCCCTGCCTTTCCTGCGTGACTCATAGCCAGGCTGAATAGATTTGACTGCATTTAGAATGGTGGGAGGAGTTTTCACTAGCTTCTGGATAGGCTGGCATGGGTCCATTCTTGGACAAGGTTCATACCTCTGCAAACTAGAGACCCCCATTTCCAACACTAAACGACAAGAAAGTGTATACTCAATGGATTTAATATGGCCACCACCATTACAAGTAGTGTCATGCTCTGGAAAATGTAGTCTGTTTTGGTTGCATTTTTGTGCTTTGAATATTGCGGGCATCACACCCCCAAAGCCTTAGACCAAACTACACCCACATACAGTCTGGGTGTAATTGGTCTGAAAGCTTTAGTTAGGAAGTCATTTAGATCTGCTTTTGTGAACCAAGCTCCCAGTGGGTTGTTTGTTGCCTGACACACTTCAGGTCCTAACGCATTCTTGTAATGGTCTTTGGGAAGCCTGTGTCCAGAAATGTTTTATGAAGTAAATGTGGACCAACAAAAAAGAATAGACATGAAATGGGAATAAATTGAATGGGGCTCATAATCGCCTTCAGTAACTGAATGAGGCTAACCCACAGTTAAGGTCATTTGAATGGATTACTAAGACATCATACTGAGTTGGTATGAATAGTCCTAAATAGTTGCCTGATCCTGATGAATCTGCAAAGTTACAGCAGTGAAACCTGACAACATTAATTAGTATCAACGTTTTTTTGCTTTAAATTGTTGGTGGTGCCCGCACACTAAGAATATATTTTTTGAGTGATAGCAAGGAATACCCAATATATTTTGCCCTCTGGTTTGAATTAAATCAGAACTCCTAGTTGCACATCATTAAGAATTGTGATGAACACACTTTAAGGGTTCTCAATATAAGGTAGCAACACCAGCTGTCATGGTTGTGGCAGGGACAAGGCTGGGATTTAGTTCTAAGGCTACAGTAGATACATGAAAAGGACTTGCCTAGAGTGATAGAAGGTATACCAACTGACTTTATTCACCAAAGATAAGAAATCAGGGAGTCTTTAATGTTGGCCAGTTCTCCTGGTTGGTGCTCGAGAGTGGGGTTTTATCTGTTTTTATACATACATTTGTTTTTATGATGCCTCTATTAATGAACCTCCAACCCTACTGGTAGTATGCAAAGCAATACACTAATAATTGGATCAAATAATAAATGACCAGTTATCCAAGGGACAACAAGAGTGTACTCCCTTCCAGTTGTAGGAGTAGAAGAGGCATATATTGGGATAAAGAGTCAAATCATTTATGGATAAAAGAGGATCATAGTTTGACTCCATGGCAAGATTAAAAAGGATCAGGTGGACTCAAAGGACACAAGTTGTCTGTAAGTTCATTAATCAGTTGACATGTTTCTTGTCAGTTAGCCCAGAAGGGATTGGTGGCATTCATTAGGACCTAAACGACCATAGCGTATCTTAAATAGGCACTATATTGTGTGGTATTTTAATTGTGACACATGGTCAGGGCAAAAGTGTGAAAGTCTTATTTTTTCATACAAGCAGTCTCCATTCGGAACTTACAAATCAATCTTTGGAGGTGAACTAAAAAGAAAAATGCAAAACAAACAAATATTTGACTCAACATGTAAAAATATGTTGCAAACCTTGAGCCTCCAAAAGTAGCCATCACAACAAGCTTTGATGGTGGTTGTAAAATAACTCATGCGTCAGCAAATAAGCTGTGGGAGTTCCCTTCACTCTTTAGTTTATATATCATTTGCCACATACCAATGATTTGGCTTGAAAGCGTGAAAAACTGCTTGCCCGGATCTGAGTTGGTCAGGACCCCATGAGCTCCAGGGACCCAGTATACCCATCCTCTCTATGACAAGTGACTGTGTAAGTAACCATGGCGATAATCAGATTGCCAAGTTCCAATTGGTGACAACATATAACATACTTCTGAGGTTTCTTGCTTCTCTTGTCTACCTACATGTTTTTGGAGGAGCATCCAGGTGTTTTGCCTACCCACGTCAGCTCACCCCTAGATATTGGCTGGCTGTGAGAGTAAGACATTTAAAAAGGGATTTAAAGATGCGCCACCCGATGTATTACATAGAAAAGCACCAGGGGCAATATTTATGGCCAAGTCACGCAGTGCAGCGTAACAAGTCACCTTGCTGCACTGCACTCTGTGACATGGAAAGGGCAGGAATGCATCTTATTTAAAAGAATACAGTGCATTTCTGCCATTTCACCTTCACTGGCGCCCTTTTGGCTGCCTAGTGTTAATGAAGGCACCCCTGCACAATTGTACAAGGGTGCCTGAGTTGTAAGGAGGATTATTTTTGTGCAGGAAGGGGCACCTTTCTGCAAAAAAACAATCCCCTGAGGCTTTTCCTCTTTCTATATGTGCTGCAGAATGCAGGACATATAGAAAGAGGAAGAAACAAGGAGAAATAAATATATTTCTCCTTGTTAAGCCTCACCTGAGGAGGCTTAGGTGTTTGGCTCATTCCCAGGTACCACTTCTTGTAAATCTGGGAATGCTTCAAAATCCATGGATGTTGCATGGGAACATCCATGCAACACCCATGGAAACGCCTCCCTAGTGCAGAGTAATGCAACACAGCTATTTGCACTGCGTTGCATTACTCGAAATTTATGAAGCCACTAAGGGCCACGCATTTTTAAGTTGCGTCGCTGCTGCACCATGTTGAGTGGTGCAAAAGCAACACAAAGTGGCTTATAAATGTGCCACCAAGTATCCTACAAAATACCATTCAAAATAAAAAACAATTATGCACTTTGTAGACAATGATGATTCCTATCTGAGGCAAAGGATATATCCAAACAACGGAGACCCACATTCTTTGCATGTTTTTATATGTATTCAAATTTTGAGAATTGTCAATTGTCAATTATGTACAAAAAGTCTACAAAACAGTGCTATGTGAAATGTGTGATCACACAGTAAAATTGAAAAGAACAAAATGTAGTTCCTATATTACCTATACAGGATCTGTGCGTTTGGATAACATAAACTGTGGGATTGGTGGCGGACTGATTCCAAGCACTTCCACCGGATATGTTAGCCTGTCTATATTAGCTAGCTCACAGTGCCACTATAATCTCCTCTTACCAAGGAGAGAATAGATTCTGGCAACCTCAGAACATGACAACCCTGATCCCTCAGAATTGTGGACACAATATACTACCTTTCGCTCAGTCACTCGTGCTCACTTAGTTCGTCTCAGAGAGTTACACAGAATAAACAGGCTGGGCGTTTTCAATAAGTATTTATTGAACAGTTGTTATTCTAGTGTAGAATAGATGAGCTGCAACAACCATTAGACAGTAGCAGAGATATATGATTAGCAATACTACGAAAGTAAAGGGATGGTAAAGTTCGACCATCTTGCAGAAATCATGAATGTATACAAGTACATAAAACACATGATAAAAAGTGCATACTCCTACAATGCCTCCCTAACCTTAATGTACCCAGCATCTGTGTAGGTGTTTTGCCAAGAATCCCTCTAGGATCTAGTCAACCCCATTACCTTAGAATGAGAGAATATGGGACCCCGTCCTGGTCTCGAGTTGGACACCCCGCGAGGGATGTTAGACCACTGCGAGCTGGAGCGTCTGCATGCAGGAACCTCAGCGTCTCTGGTCAGTGTGTCAGCCGGGAAGTCTCGGTCTCCTCTATCTTCCTAAGCAATATGTGCTGTATATATACCCATAGGTCTCTCCAGGTGTCCTACCTTGCTGTGTTACTGTGTCGGCCTAAAGGATGACTTTGGGCCTGAACTTTATACAGAGATATTATACAGGAGATGGTATTCCTACTGTTATTCCTGCTGTGCTTCCAAGAAGCCTCATGCATAATGTATGAGAATCGAACCAGTGAAAAACCAGCGTTCTGAATGCAGTGTCATATCTAGGTAAAGGTCAGTACCCAAGAACCGTTATGTGTGTAATGTAGGGAAGAATGTAGGTGAAAGGTTACAAGGTTACCTGCGCCTATATAGGGTACCTATATGGAATATAACACCCACTCCTCTTCTGACTGGACGACATTTGTAACTTATTACTGTACTACTAGGCTAACGCATATCAGTATAGATTTATAAAACATTGATTATGCTAAAAAAAAAAAATTCTCTACAATTTCTAAAAACTTTAAAAAGAATGTTAAAAAATAATAGCCAAGCTCTAAAGTGTCCATAATTATAGGCCGAAGCACTATAAGCATTAAAAAGCCATGTATGCCCAAAAAATGAAAGGAATGTCAATTTTTGTTTTTGAGTTCCAAATTTGAGCTTATTTAAAAAAGGGCGAATTTCTTCCCAGCACACGACGAGCCAAATGAGTCAAATGTTCATGTGTCCTGGCTGATAGACGCAACATTTCCGTTGCTTGCTTCCGCCGTAGACGGCCCCTGTAACACTTTGCAGAGTATGTCAATTGAGCACAGATGATGTTCCACGCTGTCCGCAGCCGGTGCTGGGGCAGCCTGTGCGCAGTCCAAAGCCTGGGTGTCAGTGGAGGAGCCGGTGTTCATACCAACAGGTGCAGTTACTACCTGGGGTGGCTCAAGGAATGCCGCCATCAACATTGGAATACGCTGAGGACACTGCAGAACATGGGCCGTTATCGGGTCCAGTAAAGCATTCACGTCCGGTTGCGCACATGATGGGAGTGTCAACACAGGTCTAACACGCATTCTTCTCTGCAAAACAGGCATCGGAGGACAGGTAAGATGCAGTCCATCCAGACTGGTCGAAATGACAAGAACCAGTATGCACTTAGTTCTCTTAGGCGAGGTGCGCCCAGATGTTGTACCATGCGGTCACAGTATTTACGTTCCAGGTGTGCTTTTTCCATCTCCTTGGTGACTGGGACGTCCATTGCATAGCAAATATAAAACAATCAGGATGCTTGCTGCTAGGAACAGGATGAGCAGAAGTCCTCCAAAGAGGCTTCCAAACACAGAGTGTATGAAGTTTGGTATAACTCCAAGTACCGTCTGAAAGGTGCTCAGAAGTCCAGAACCTATGGTCTTAAATAGGTGGACAATTCCTGTCGTATCAGACATGTTAAAGATACGATTTACCATTTCTGCGAAATGGAAAGGGCAGTTTGTATGAATAAGCACCTGTATCTCTGCTGAAGACCTTGCGATCTGGAGATCAAAAGTCTCTCGAGCGGAGGTTAAGGGCACAGACTTCTGTAGAAGCATGGCTTTCATTCTGCTTAGAGTATCAAACCGTATTAAGGAAACATTCAGTGAAGGCCATAACGGCGCCTCCCTGACTGTATGTGTCGGTGGAAACAATACTTGCATACAACAAGTAACCCATGATTCCTTAATGTATTCCTTACCCATTTCGTCATATCTGCCTACTTGCTTTTGTTCAAGGCAATACTGAAACTGAAAAGTAGTGACCGGTAGAGTTATATGGCCATGGATTAGCCATTCTGTGGATGGTGATTCTGCCACTGTAAATGCTAATCTATCCAGTTTTTCGATACGCAGCATTGTATATTCTGCTCCCCTTTGTGCCATTTCTATCTGTTTATCTGTGAGATTGTATTCAGAAAACAGAGACGTACTGTTGATATAACGCCAAGGCACGTAGCCGGCACGCAAAGATGGCAGCGTCCAGCTTAATAACATAATAGAACGTAATTGAGATTGCCTGAGTTGTAATATGGTGAAATCTTGTTCTAGTATGTCTATCGCAGAAGATACAATGTTGCCTAAGGAATATATCCTGGAGGTCAATGTAGTTAACCCATTGTCTACCACTGCTAGAGCTTTTTCTAGATTTATACGATCTATTTCACGTAACCTCTCTGCGGCCTCTTGTTGTGATATTTTCCATATTTCATTGGAGACAGCATAATAGAAAAGTTTCTGACGTGGCCTCCTGGGACCTAGTAAAAAATCCCTGAGATCCACATCCTGTGACAGTAAGGATAAGTGTTGTTTCACCTGTGTGAGTGTTGAGGTTTTTAGCCAATCAAGGCACAACTTCCCAACACTGTAGGATGTCACTAGCCCTGGATGTTGTCTCTGTACATAACGTGGATCTGGCCTATGGATACTAAACCCTTCGGCTTTACCCATGAATCTTGCCTCACAACTATTAGTGTCTGTGTGCCAAATCAACCACTTTCTCCAATCGGGGTCTGATCTGTTGTATTGTCTGATGTCATCTACTGTAATCTCTTTTTGTGTTGTTGTGTTATCCCCGGTGTGTCATGGAGTTGGCAACCGAGGCGTGTTCAAGTCTTTGTTCTTGGCTAGTCCAAGGCAAGACGTCCGTTGCACTGTCTCGTTCAAAAACATGATTTGTTGAGGGATAAGACATGCTCTAAACAAAGCTTCTGTTCCCTGAACTTGCCATTCTCTAGTACCCCAGACTGATTTTAAGTCTATAGTGTCTTTCCATAAGTCGAAACCTTGTTCAGACAACTGGGCAATAAAGGAAGCAGAGTAAATCTGTTTGGTGTATGTTAACATATTTTTCTGTGCTGTTGTTGGTGCAATCTTATAATAATATGAGGCTGGGTCAGACATATTAAACCCTGAAAAATATGGAAACTTTTGTGCAAATGTTTTTGAACTGCCTTTCGGTGGTGTTGGACAATGTTCCCACTGGTGGAATGTGAACACATTTCTAGGATTAGCAGATTTATGCAAAAAGTGATGACCATAGTGTTGATAACAATACATACTTTCGAAATCTGATGTGCTTTCCAATGTTTCACTATTAGAAAATGCAGCAGATTTTTCCAAATCAGACAACATGTTATTAACAGTTTCGAAATCCCAATCATCGGAAAATGTACTTGAGGTAATGATATAATTCAACAATATTTTAAATAAATGAGGAATTCTTAGAATTTCTGTCAGACCAAATATATCGAAATCAACCTTGTCCCAAACTAAACCATCAGGTATAGGAACTGCTGTAATGTTCACTGATGACAAGTCTCTTTGTTCTCGATGAGATGATAGGTGTGGTTTCAAAAGTAAGTTCACCTTTTGGGCTGCAGAGCTTTGTTGAAGGTATCTTCCATTAACAAGCATACTAAAAACTATTGCCAAGCCTACCCAGAAAAGAAAGAAAAGTATCCCGGTGGTTACCCATAGTCCTACCCAAGGTGACACCAGGTAAGTCTGTTTAAGAAAGTTCAGAAAGTCTTTTACTTGCTGTTTGCGTGATTTTTTGGCTGGCGTCGTTTACCGGTTCGCTTGGATCCAAAGAAAACGTATCAAAGTTTATGAAGTAGCCAGAAGCAGTTCGATCAATTGTTGGTACTGCATCGGGATTTGTAGAAATCGTAGTTTTTTCTTGTCGAGGCATGTTGACGTAAACATCTGTATTTGGTCGAATAGCGAGTTGTCTTTCATTGAAATTGAACTTCAGGTTCAAGAGGAACGAGTTCCATAGCATTGTTGCATAGGCCTTCATTCCGTGCAGGGGACTCTTCGAACGTGATGAGTATTTCCTTTTGAACTTCTTGGATTGTAGCGAGAGGAGGGCGTCTGCTACTTTGGAGTCCACGTGGCCTACTACTCAGTATCGGCCACATAGTGTGGTTTGATTAGGTTGATTGAGACAAATCTTTTCTCCTTTTTTCCAGAAAGAGGCGGTAGAAGTACAGTTCTTGTTCCTTCAACTGCTAGAACCTGTACAGGCTTTCTGTATGATGGCCTAAATTCTTTCTTGACCGCTATTTTCTCTCTGACCAAATCCCCGACTTTTGGGATCCAGACAGGTCTTGCCGTGACTGATTTGGCTTCCCCAGTGGCGGTCTGCTTCAGGTGGACATTACTTTGTTGTGTCCTGGATTCATTTAGATCCTGTAAAACAGCCAAACGATCATGGATGTCAAAGGCTTTTCATCCGCCACTGCGCCTTCACAATCAAGATCAGGTACCCACATTCTTGTCCCAAATAGGACCTCATATGGAGTGACCCCCATAGAGAACTTCTTAGCATATTGTTCAATGCTCGCTGTACTCCATACAGATGTTTCACCCAACTCTCACCCATGCCTAATACTCTCGCTGTTAAAGACTGCTTTAAGTCTCGGTTTTTTCTCTCCACACCCGAATTTCCCTCTGGATGGTATGGAGAGGAGTACCACAATGCTACACCCAATCCTCGCATGGCCTCCTTGTAAGCCCGAGAGCTAAACGCAGGGCCCTGGTCAGAATGTAATGTGCCAATTGCGTATGTCCCCATAAAGACTCGCAAATCTTTTATAACAGTTCGAGTGTCAGCCGAGCGCTGTGGCCACACCCATAGGAATCTTGAGCAGGAATCCACTGCAACCATGGTATATCTGTAAGCCCCATCTCTTTGTAAGGGGCCGCAGTGGTCCAAGTATACACACGCTAGTAGTTTATCAGATATTAATAATGGTGTCTGTGCTGGGCGTGTTACGGTGGAACCTTTCATCTGCTGGCAGATGTCGCATTTCAAGATATAGTCTTTAGTCTGCTTCGTTAACCCAGGCCACCAATAGCTTTGTTTCAATAAAGAAAAAGTCGCTGTAACTCCTGCATGGGCAGAACCTATCCCTTCGTGTGCTGCTAGAATTAAACCTAACCTACGATCCATGTTTGGAATTACTCTATCCCCCACTCCAGGAATCTGAGCAAATGGAATGTTATTGGCATCTAACTTGTAGGAGTACATGAGTGGAAACCTTTTCGGTACTGCTCCACTGTTTTTGCGACAAGCATTGATAGCTACCATAATCTCACCGTCTATTCTCGTTTTAGAACGAGTGATTGCAGCTACGGAAGCCGTGAGTACAGCCCCCTTTGCGGCTTCATCAGCCAATTAATTCCCTTCAACGTGAAAGCCATCCCGCTGATGACTCAGTGTATGTATCATGTGAGCTCTCGGTAGATCGGTTTTCAGCTCCACTACCTGTTCCTACCTCTAGCATTGGTCTGCGCTGAGGCGTTCTGCAGCAGCCCTATGATGAAGCATGCCACAACTTGTTGTGTGTGAGGGCAGTTTTTACAAAGTGAATGTGCTCCTGATACATGGTTGCATGTACTTCAACTTTATATAAAAAATTGCGACTTGTATTTACCTTACTTTTTTTTGTGTGTGTGTATTGACTTGGAGGAGGGCAAAGTAAGCTGTATTCCTTCTCCCCCTTAACTTGTGTACAGTATATTTAGCACGGCCGATGAGCCATAGGGGTATTGGAACTCACAGGGGCTCGGTTTGGGTACCCTACATATTAGTGGCTGACATTTGTGCCTATTGTCTAGTGAACACACTGGTAGGTAATCATGTCTTTGCAACAAGGTCTTGCATTTGATGAGGAAGCCGTTTTAGAGATTCTGGCAGGCCCCTCCCTATTGGGAGAAACTACCATTAACCAGGGCCTTACCCAAGGGGAAGGGTGGGATACCCTAGTAGAACTCAGGAAGACACATGTGAAGGCCATCTTGCATGGGGCCATCCTAACAGACTATTTGAGGGCGAATACTGCCCCTAGGGGTCTAATAGTGACCAACGAACCACTTATTTTCCTGGAAGACTCCTCGTTCAGAAAAGATTGGGCATTGATCACATGGAAATGCACTAGAGATTGGTTAGTGTTAATCATAACCACAGCAAAGAGGATAGCAGATACTCTGCTTATCCAAATACAAACAAGTGAGCAGGGTCTGAAGGCGTGTATAGTCTTGGCCACGTACAAAAGGAAACTAGAAGAGAAAAATAAAGAAATTGGGGAGTACAAAGTTTACCTTATGCAATTTAAGATCTCCAAGTTACAGAAGGATCTAAAAAAAAATCCAAAGAAAAAATGTACCCATATACTACAGTTGAGTATGTTGAAAGAAAAATGGAGGAAATGAAGAAGGGGCAACATGCAGGGTGTAGGAGTTCAGATTCCATGAGCTCTAATAGCGATGGGCGTGAGTACGAGAACAGACCAAGAAGAAGGGGGAGAGGTAGAGGTAGAGGCCAATACCATGGCCCTGGACCCAGCTACAACGCCATGTACCATAACTACCCAGGCCAAGGGTTTGGTTGGCCTCACCTGTACCAACCCTTTCTACCTATGCAGGGACCCACAATAACCCACACTTTCCACAGACACCAGCTCCTTTTTTAGCCAGGGGGCGTGGCAGGGGAAAGCAAAGAGGGACACTGGGTGTACAGTGGGAAGATCTCAACCAGAGGGTGACAAGGAGCATGGCACGGGACCCCTCACCAGGTACCAGCAGGGAGGGAGTCTAGTTATGAACCTCACAGACATCCAACTCACCGCTCCCCAGGAAACTTTGCTCAACAAGGGTCTGGGTTTCGACTAACACCTTGGGCAGCTTCAGACTGCGACAAGAACTATCCAAATTCTTCAGGGCAGTTAGACTTAAAGTCTTTTTTGAAGGCCGGACTGAGAGAAGGGAAAATAGAGGTGATACCAACTTTCGCCCCAAATCTACCTTTACCCCTCCGAGCTCCTCTCTTCCCCTGGAAGTTGTTACCTTTGAGAGCTCAGTCATCCATGAATAGAGGACCTGGGCAGATCACATACCCAACCCTTTAGGAACATCTCGAGGGAGGAGAAGGAGGCTCTTGATGAGCTCAAAAATAATCAGGAACGGATTATAAAGCCTGCAGACAAGGGTGGGGCAATTGTGACCCAGACTAAAACAGCATATGAACATGAGTGCCAGAGACTACTGGGTGATGAAAGGAATTACAAAGTCCTACCCAGAGACCCTACACCAGATTTGAGAAGGGAAATCTCTACCATGATAGAAGAGGCCTTGAATAATGACTGGATCTCTGAGCATGAGGCCAATTTCCTGCAGCAGAAAGATCCTGTCACACCTTCCTTTTATACGTTACCCAAGGTGCACAAGGCTACTAGACCGCCACCAGGGAGACCAATCGTTGCTAGCATTGGATCCATTCTTGAACCTTTGTCACAATTTTGTGATTTCTTTTTTAAGCCCTTGGTCCAAAGTAGAGCAGCATATCTCAAGGACACTACAGATGTCCTTAACCTCCTTAGAGACATGGATTTCAACCCCGATGAAGAATACCTGGTGGTATTGGACATAGAATTCTTATACACCAATATCCCCCAGGTGGAAACCCTGCGGGTAGTGGAGGAGATACTGTTTGAGCAGGATTGGCAATACTGCACTCCCAGGCCCTCCATAATTCATTTGGATGAGATAGCACTGCCCCAAAAAAAATTTGAGTACAAAGGGACCTACTACTTACAAACCCATAGAACATCAATGGGAAGCGCCTTTGCGCCTAGCTTAGCTGGATTGTTTGTCTCGGCTTTTGAACAGAAATACATCTTTGATGCTGGGAATCCATGGGCTAGGAACATCCGGATCTGGAAACGCTTCATAGATGACGTCATCCTTATCTGGAAAGGAGATGAACAATCTATGATAGATTTCATGAAATGGTTGAACTCACGTAACACCTTCCTACACTTTACCACTACCGTCACGAAGGAAGGCCTCCCATTTCTGGACCTGGTAATTTTTCCAAATGAAGGGAAATTATCCACAAAGGTCTACCACAAACCCACAGATAAAAATGGACTACTACTGTTTGGGAGCTTTCACCCCAAATCCCTCAGGGAGAATCTCCCGGTGGGGCAGTTTCTGCGCTTGCGCAGGAATTGTTCTGAACCTGAGAACTTCAGAGAAGAAGCAGCCCTTTTATCAGAAAAACTGGGGAGCAGGGGGTACCCTACGAGAGTGGTACAACGAGCACAGAAAAGGGCTTGGAACTGCCATAGGGAAGCACTGTTGGAGAAGGTAGAGAGACCAGAGAATAAGAACACTATCTGTGTAACTACATACAATACAGCCTCTACCCATATAAAACGCATTATCCTCAAACACTGGTGCATACTCAATTCCAGTGGCCTCCACCTCGAGAAACCTCTATTCTCCTTTAGAAGGATTTCCAATATCAGGAGCCATTTGGTCCACTCCAGACTCCTTCCTTGCCCCCGGGGGGCACCTTGGATGGACGGGTACCTCCCACCGGTCACAGGACGCACTAGATGTGGCTTGTGCGATGTCTGTAGATTAACCACCAACACCAAGAGTGTAGACGTGGGTCTGAGTTACCCATGGGAACAATGAGTGCATAGAAACTGCAACTCCACGATTGTGATTTACATGATCAAGTGTCCGTGTGGTTTAATCTATGTGGGTATGACCTCCAGTAAAGTGAAAGTGAGAATCATGGAGCACAGGAGTAACATCCATTGTGCTAGGACCACCACACGTCTTACATCACATTATGCAGAGAAGGGACACACTGTTGAGGATATGTATTGGACCGTGTTGGATAAACCATACATCTCACCCAACACCAGAGATCCTACTCGTACCCTGTTTATACGTGAACAGAAATGGGTCTACGGAGTCATGAGATAGGCCTTAACGACGATATCCCATGGACGAATCTGGGCAGCTCATAAGGTATTTGGAGCTGACCTGCAGCTGACCCTTTTTAGGGGATTCCTTGGTTAACAATCAGGGTGGTTAAATTGAGTCTGTCCCAGCATACTACCAGTTTCTGTCCTCCGGCCACTCTCCATATTCCTGTATACTTTTGAATGCTGGGCTACTTTACAATAGTGGCTGCCCATGTGCTATTTCAAACCCTTGGATATGTTCACTTGCCACCTGGCTAGGATTGACTCAGCGAGCCTTTGTACAGTTGATACTTACTCCTATTTACTACCCGAGTCAGGATGGTGTGACTTAAGCAGGGCTCTTTCTATGAGCAGCTCTAACAAGTCAGTCATAATTCACCTATTTATTCTATGTAACATACCCCTGAGTGGAGCTCTTTTCATTGTGCTCTGGTCAATAAAGTTTTATCAATTTTGAACTACTAACCATGCAGTAGTTATCACTTCTGCTTTATACCCTAATTTCTCTGTAACCGAGGGGGTACCTCGTCTCGTTTGTTATATTCCTTTTCATGGGTTTAGTGATTCCTTAGCATATACCATATATTGCTTTGGTGGCCGTCCCTGGGTCAGTGTATGAGTGATCGTGCTCTGGAAGACAATGCGCACCAATCGTAATAGAGTGTAAGTCACCGCTCTAGTTTCTGCTTCTGTCTGAACATCTCCCGTGCGTCAGACGCGCCACTTGACTCGTGCGTCACACGCAGCTCACGTGACGGGAAGCAGATCCTCAAATTGCAAGCTGTGAGCCATTTGGCCGTGTACCTACACGGCACTTGGAGGGACCTATTTGGGTGTGGCGTACCACCCTTGATGAAGTAAGGAGAGGGGGTTAATAAGTATGTACGGGGTCTGTTAACACGAGGACCGCTACTGGGGGTACTGTCAGTTAGTCCAGGATACTTGTGGATGTTGCAGGTGCGAGTGGTTTTACTTATGCCATTCCAGACCAGCTTCACTATAGGCTTATAATGTGGACGAGGCTAGCTTCACCTCGAAAGTGAGCCTTGTGCACTACAAATACTTACCTAACGGCTATTTCTCCTCACAGAGTGTGACTACAGGGGGTCGCCCTCTACTCCCTTGCCATTTCAAGCACTCAACTCAATAAACTCGGTAAGATGTGCCGAGTGGAGGGATATGTGTGAGCTTAAGCACATTAATCGATACGCCTAATATTATGAGTACGGTTGGGGCATTATTGCCAGCATAACCATTTTTATACAGGTGTGTTCATTTTTCGCCTAGGGACATAAGCATATAATGTTTTAATATATGACATTCGCACTGAGTGTTCATAATAGAGAAATAGGGCCATTGTTTGCCCAGATTAGAGGGTGTATAATTTAATTGAAAAGGATGCCCGTGTCGCACCAAGTTGGTTGATTCTATAAGGTATCATTGAGAGCACAATTCTTTCACTTGTATCATTTATGTTGTTTGTCTGTTTACTACTGTACAGACCTTTTTCACTGTTTGTTTTATTCTCTTCACTTACAGATCTCATACATGAGTAAGTGTACTGGACTGCACCATACTAATCAGGTGGAGTAACACTTAGTATAGTGGTAATACTAGGGGTATATGTGACAGCAAGGAAATTAGGCATAGGGATCCTTTTGTCCTGATGAATGTCGGTAGAGAGACGGGATCCAGCAGAAACATGTTGACCTCTATGCAGAACGGAGGGGTGGTGAGTGCATAACTCACTCATACCACCACCATCCGGGGGTATTTTTTACCCTTTTTTAATCCTGACAAGGGAATCCAGGAATAAAATTGTTATGATGATATCCCTTCGTTAGTTTTAACATTCATTGTCTGTACCTATTTAGGATCCTTTTCTTTTCCTTCTTTACTTGTTTGTATCGTCTACCCCTCCCTATTGCTCCGCCTCTAGCATTGGTCTGCGCTGAGGCGTTCTGCAGCAGCCCTATGATGAAGTTTTTTTTACAAAGTGAATGTGCTCCTGATACATGGTTGCATGTATTTCAACTTTATATAAAAAATTGCGACTTGTATTTACCTTACTTTCTTTTGTGTGTGTGTATTGACTTGGAAGAGGGCAAAGTAAGGTGTATTCCTTCTCCCCCTTAACTTGTGTACAGTAAGCATTGATAGCTACCATAAT